>BSBK01003351.1:0-667500 GCA_027943335.1 Chamaecyparis obtusa | reverse complement strand
CAAAGTCAGGATTAAATCCTTAAAGATAGTATCAGAGAATTCAGGGTGAGATAGGAATTTGATGTCCAAGTATGTGATTGATAGGGATAATAAGCAAAGCACTTATTCTAAATTTGAGCATATTCAATTTAGGATTTTAGTTGATGTATTTTTTTTATGACTCTGTGCCCTAGGGGAAGACACTAGTTTATCTTTTTTAAGAAGTCTGTCATCATCAATCACAAACAAATATAAATTATAAAATCTTTAAATCAATTTGTAAATGGCTTGAATGTGTAATATTTTAGAGACTCCTTTCAAGAAGTGAGTCAAGGGTACACCCACCTGAGTATTAGACTCAAAGTGTAGGAGGATCCTAGTTGATCCTTGTTAATTGGCCCTTTTCCTTGCAGAGTTTGGAGGGGTGATAGAGTCAGTGACATTATTTGTCAATCATACTGTGAATCTGCAAGTAGAAAGAAAAGGAGTCCAACAAAATGGTGACTCTACTGGGGAAAGTCTAAAGATAAAGATTATTACAGAACTTTTATGTCTCTCCTATTTATTTAGCTATTTTCTTGTAAGCTTGAAAAATTTCCCATTTTTGTGGGTGGTGACTCAAGGGTTGAGAACCAGTGTTTATACATTACAAATCATGGACAAAAGAAGAAATACCAAGTCTTTTGTTAAGAAAAATCTAGAGGTTACTTTGGAATAGTTACCTAGAGGAGAAAGGAAAAGCTGGATTAGGAGAAATGGTGAATCTACTAGTGCTCGCATGAGAGAACAAAGTAATGCTAGAAGTAGAGCACCACATGCATCCTATAATGAGGAAGATTCATGATACAAGAGTTCTAAATCAGATAGTGGTCACACTGGAGATAATTTCTATGATACCCCAGAGACCCTATTTCAAGATAAAGATTTATTACCTACAGGACAAGATGTGTGAGAAGAGAAATGGGTTTTGGACCAAATTTAGATCCTGATGAGGAAATGTTCAAAAGGCAACCCATGAGACCAAGGCAGGTCCATTTCCCATATCAAAATCCTACTGATATGGATGTGTCATCAAGTTCTGAGGATGTCATGATAGACCCAAATGACCTGAGTGCACTAAGGTTACAGTTGGCAGAGCATGATGCCATATACAAGAGATTACAAAAAGAAAGAGAGGCTAAAAAATTAAATGCATTAATAGAAAGAGAGTCTCTACTTAGAAAAATTAATGAGCTAAAAGAGAAACAAAATGCTTGTTTCGACTCCTAAAACTTTGTAGCATGATGTTTTTGGTGATCATGAAGCTTTGAGAAGTGAGCAGGAACATTTGCTGCAAGACCATGAATTTGATAAAGAGGGCCCTGTGATTAGACAAGTTTAGAGTTATACTTCTTTGCCTAAGGATAAAGGTTGGCATGAACTTACCAGACCTATTGTTGTTGTAGGAGAGAAGGAAAAGCAAAAGTTGGTGGGGATCCAAACAAGAAAGCCACTGGTAATACTAGGGATCCCACCACCTAATTCAAATAAGGATACAGAGATGGAAAGAAGAAGAAAAGAGGATGATGAACTGGCAAGAGAATTGGAGAGGACTGAAATTGAAGCCTCTATTGTAGAAAAAAGAAGAAAGATCCAATTTTTAAAGGCTTCATCTACAAATACTTTTGTACCATCTACTACTAACAAAATAGGTATGCCATCTACAACTTCTAATGTTGTTTCACTTGGAAATGTTACTGCTAGTAATTTGGTTCCTACTTCATCTTCCAAGATAAGTGTTGACCCTAAAAAATAGTCAAATGTAGGAATAGATGTGAATATTGACCCTAAAAGGAACATTAGTTAAAATTTTCAAAGAAGGCCTATGCAGTTAGAAGGCTATAGGCAAATCAGCTTTGATGGAATACCAGGTTGCCCAAATGCTTTTCCTACTGATATAAGAGACAAAATACCTAAATTTGTTGGTAAAAATGTCATCAGTTGTGAGGATCACCTTAGGTTATTTGTTGATATACTGAATGACTATGAGGTTGAACATGAAGATGTGGTCATGAAATTGTTTGTTCAGTCTTTCATGGAAGATGCTAGAGATTGGTTCAAAAGAATCCCTGACAGATGTATTGACACATGGGATTCTTTTGAGAAATGCTTCAAGGAACAATATGGTGATAGGCCTAATGCTAGTTTTATGTTGAATGAATTTAATACCATAAGGAAAAATCAGAATGAGACTGCAACTGAATTCAACATGAGATTTCAGAAAGGTATGCATAAGTTGTTTCAAGTCATGAGGCTAGATGACAATGTCTTCTTAACCACAAATTTCAATGCTTTTGATGGAAAAATGAGATACCTTTTGAGGGACAAAGAACCAAGAACTCTCAGAGATGCTTTTAGGATTGTTGTCAATATTGAAAACAATATGAAAATATCAAGAAAATTGGGTGGAAAAAGAGATGACCCTAAGTTGTTTGGGGATAAAAAATACAAAAGGGATAATGAGAAAAATATTGGAAGTAAGAAGCAGGAGGAAGATAACTTGGATAAGGTGTTGAATGCACTAAAGGATTTGAAAGCACCTACAAATAGGAATAATAGTATCCCTACTAATGAAAAGCCTCAATTCAACAATAATTTCAATAGGTAGACTAGATTGCAAAATTACCCCTATAACACCCAATGGAAGGATGGAAAACTTATTGTCCCTGCTATAAGAGGGAATAATGATAGATCTATCCCTGATCCTCTACAAAAGGCTTCTATGAATGTCATGGAGGACACACCATGGTGTGTTGTTTGCCAGTCTCCTCATTCCATAGAGCATTGTGTGGTTGCACAATCCATGGTTGCATATCAAGATGATGGTTCTGATGAGCCTGGTCAAGAGGGAACTCATGATAGTATTGGGTGTAATATGGAATCTTCATATTTGGGATATGAAGCTGATTCTGATATTGGTGGAGAGACTGATGTATGCCTGAAAAGACAAAGCAAGGCTTTGTTCCATCAAGAGGTATTTTTTGACAATGAAGACACTGATGAAAAGATATGTAACATGATTTCCTCTTTAGAACCGGTGAGTTTGAGAAGGCCTTCAAAAGAAGAAATTACTAGGATCACTGCAGAAATGGTAGTGTTGGAGCTCTAAATTTTGGGCAAAATTTGGAGTCCTATATAGTGATAAAACCCTAAAAAATGGCCTCTTAAATTCCATGCCCAATAATTAATGATGGATTACATGAAATGGGATAAAATATTACATTAATTTTCAATTAAAAAGTTGAGATATTATGGAAGGAATCTCTGTGACAAGAACAATCAAAATTCTATGATCAAAGCCTTCAGAAAATGCTGGAATTTTGACCTGCTACAAAGATGATGTCGACAGAGGCAAAAGATGGTCGAATTTTAAAAATCTAAAAAAGACCCAGCTCAGGAAATCAAATTTCCTATCTCCATCACAAATCTTATCTTTCCACGAGGTGTTTTGGTTTTTCAACCAAGCCCAAATCCGAAATTTAGGTAGTTATTTTTTAGTTAGTTTATCATTTTTTCGAAACAATTTGCAATAAGGGTGTGTCTTTTCACCCTAAAGAGGTGTGAAAGCCACTCAAACATGTATATATACATAATTTAAAATGTAAAGAGAGAATACAATACAAGATATATTTTCATAGGATATAATTCGATCAAAACTACAATATGAACTCTAATGTACTATTTTTTTCAACATTAATAAAGATAAGTGCTCTTCTTTTTTATTTGTGGTTATAAGTTATATGTTTTCAATTAGTCTTTCAGATTACTCTATGAACCAGGGTATCCTACTATGTTTTTCTATTTGATGCATTCATTTATGACTAATTTGTACAATTTGAATAATGGTAGCATGGTCTGAGAATCTGTTACTATTTCCTTTCAGGCTCTTAAGTTGGGTTAAAAACCATAGGACCTATTGTATAAGTTGTTTTAAATTTTGTTTCAATAGAAGCTTGTAGGGTGATGGTCTCACTTTACAGGAGTGAGTTACCTTAAAAATATCTCTGATTGTACGTAGGATTGAAAGTTTTATGACTCTATAGCCCAAGTATTTAGAAGGCACTGATCTAACTATAATTTAGAAATTGTCATTTGGTTCATACTTTGTGGTTTGTAGATTATATAATCATTATTTCAAAAATATTACTTTTGAGTCCTTAGTTTAATCCACTTTAGTCAAGATTTATAGAATAGAGATTATTAGAGGATTTGATTCTTTCCTCCAAGGATCATTCACCACCTTGGGAGGAACTTTGTTTATTTATGTACGCAGTTGTGCAACATAGAGAATTTGATAGTTTAAAGTGAATTTAGGCCTACCAGCCTTGGCTTGATTAAGCCAGAATTGCAAAGGTATTAGTGTGTACCTATCAGTTGGTCAAAAGTGATCCATCATTTTTGGGCACCAACAAATTGGCAACTCTGCTGGGGAGAGTTGCTCACAATATATATTGTGAAGTTACCTAGAATTTTAGATTTCACAGATCAGAATCAGAAAGTAGTTATATTAGTTTGTTTCGAAGCACACTCTACTAGAAGAAAGAACCCAGAAGAAAGACATTCCTCAAATGAGGTGGTGACTCTATTCAATAAAGTATTTCAATCAGTGACTCTATTGAGGAAAAAGACCCAGAAGGAGATAAGTAAAGTTTTCCTCTTTGAAAGAGGTGACAACTCTATTGTCAAGAACCTAATGTATAAAGTAACAAGTTACTACAAATTTAGATATTCAGAATGTATCAGAATAAAAAACCATTTCAGAGAAAACCATTTATTCTAGATGGTATCAAGCCATTGGATCTCAAGGGATTCCATCGTATTCCTTTTAAGTTGCTCCATAAGTTTTCACAACTTGTACCAAAGTTCCATGGAGAATGGGATGAATCAGCAGTTGAACATTTGAATGCATTTTATACATTTATAGAGAACTATGAGATTTGTGCAGAAGATCAGGCAATGAAACTACTTTTCAGGACAATGGAAGATAATGCAAGAGAGGTATATGAATCATTACCTAAACAAAGTATTTCATCTTGGAAAGAATTTGAACAATGGTTTCTAAATGAATTTTATGATGCAAGCAATGAAGATAACATGTGTTATGAAAAGTGTGAAGACCAAAGTTGCATCATTGAGGAGAATCATAGCATGTCTCTACTTGATGCATTTTTTAGTTTGGAGAGATTCGAAGGGGAGTCTTGTGCACACTTATTCTTGAGGATGGCGAATATATATAAGATGATACCTGAAACAATTATGCCTTCACAAAAATAATTAATGAGAAAAGTTGAAAACTTGGGAATCTCATTAGATAAACCTGATTTGAATCTTCTTGTTAAGATATTATAAGAAGATAGTGAAGACAAAGAAGAGGAGGCTTATGATCAGATTGAACAAGACCTTGTTTTTTATGATGATATTAGTGATGATGAAGAAAATCCAAATTACATATCCCCTTTGGATGCATTTTTGAACATAGAGAAACAAGAAGAAGAATCTACAGTACAATTCTTCATAAGGATGTTTAATATATATCAAGAAATACCTTCAGAATGCAGACCTCCATCCTCTGATCTTTTAAATAGAATGTGAGAACTATGTCTCTTATATGATCATCAGTTTATTTATTTTCTCAAACTTATGAATAATGAATTGTTTGTAGAGGAGAATGAATGCAAGACTGAAGTAGCATATGAGTCAAGTGAGGTTTCAGATGTGAATGAAGGAGACTCTTTTGGATAGTCTGAGAAGGATCTTTCCATGATGATACTTGTATGATATCAAACATCAGTGAATATAAAAATGAGGAAGAGAATTCTCTCAATGAGGAAGAGATTTCAACCTTGTTAGACATAGAATATCATAAACATACTTAGAGGAACAACCCAATTTTTTTCTCAATCCACCATGGTAAGGAGGTAGATGGATCAGCCCATATTCAAGAGAAATCAAATTATGGAGATGAAATAGAACTGCATGAACAGGAGGAAGTTCCAGGAGATAATGTCAATGAAGATGTTAGTCTTGTTGATGAAAAACTTGATGATTCGAATGAAAATTCTCATGAATGTATGCATGAATTCTCTATGTTCCTAAATCTGTTGTTTGAAGAGGAAGTAGATGAAGATATGTCTGATTTCTCTATGTTATAAAATCCATGGTTTGAAGAGGATCCTTTATGCAATGGAATCCATTAGCATCATAATGAAGATAACAGTCCTAATTTTAAATTTGATGAAACTCATGAAGTGCATTCAGAGGGTGAGATATCTTGGAGTTCATCCTTTGAGCCAAAGGTACACCAAACATATGAAGATGAGATGGAATCAACTAAACATGATGAAGAGAATGTGTTGAAGCATAGTTCTAAAATTTTTAGAAATGTCCCAGCTGATCAAACTCTTGGTGAGAGAGAGTTTGTACTTCTTGAAGATAAGCTATTCCCAAATCCTTTTGGTAATAGAGATGGGATAGATTGTGAACAAGAAGGTATCTGAAAAAAGAAGACTAACCTAGAGGTTTATATGATTAACCAAAATCTTCTATTCAGCAAGGATTACAATGGACCTGATGATTTCTCAAGGGCTGAATATAGATTGGATGCCAAAGATCGTATTGATGAAGCAGTGAGAATTGTCTATAAGGATGACATGTGTAATGCAACAAGGTTAAAAGTGTTACGTGATCAAAATCAAGTGTTTGATAGAGGAAAGGATCAATGTTCAATTTTGGGGGGCCTGGGGCCACCCAATTTTAATTCACATCAGATTAGTATGGATACTTGGTCTGCTTCTCCAGAGATAGCCTGAATCTCGCTATGCTCACATGGATCATACATCCCCAGAAAGAGTCTGTTGGAGCTCTAAATTTTGGGCAAAATTTAGAGTCCTATATAGTGATAAAACCCTAAAAAATGGCCTCTTAAACTCCATGCCCAATAATTAATGATGGAGTACATGAAATGGGATAAAATATTACATTAATTTTCAATTAAAAAGTTGAGATATTATGGAAGGAAGCTCTGTGACAAGAACAGTCAAAATTCTATGATCAAAGCCTTCAGAAAATGCTGGAATTTCGACCTGCTGCAAAGATGATGTCGACAGAGGTAGACGCTAGTCAAATTTTAAAAATCTAAAAAAGACCCAGTTCAAAAAATCAAATTTTCTATCTCCATTAAAAATCTTAGCTTTGCACGAGGTGTTTTTTTTTTTCAACCAAGCCCAAATCCGAAAGTTAGGTAGTTATTTTTTAGTTAGTTTATCATTTTTTTGAAACAATTTGCAATAAGGGTGTGTCTTTTCACCCTAAAGAGGTGTGAAAGCCACTCAAACATGTATATATACATAATGTAAAATGTAAAGAGAGAATACAATACAAGATATATTTTCATAGGATATAATTCGATCAAAACTACAATATGAACTCTAATGTACTATTTTTTTCAACATTAATAAAGATAAGTGCTCTTCTTTTTTATTTGTGGTTATAAGTTATATGTTTTCAATTAGTCTTTCAGATTACTCTATGAACCAAGGTATCCTACTATGTTTTTCTATTTGATGCATTCATTTATGACTAATTTGTACAATTTGAATAATGGTAGCATGGTCTGAGAACCTGTTACGGTTTCCTTTCGGGCTCTTAAGTTGGGTTAAAAACCATAGGACCTATTGTATAAGTTGTTTTAAATTTTGTTTGAATAGAAGCTTGTAGGGTGATGGTCTCACTTTATAGGAGTGAGTTACCTTAAAACTATCTCTGATTGTACATAGGATTGAAAGTTTTATGACTCTATAGCCCAAGTATTTAGAAGACACTGATCTAACTATAATTTGGAAATTGTCATTTGGTTCATACTTTGTGGTTTGTAGATTATATAATCATTATTTCAAAAATATTACTTTTGAGTCCTTAGTTTAATCCACTTTAGTCAAGATTTATACAATAGAGATTATTAGAGGATTTGTTTCTTTCCTCCAAGGATCATTCACCACCTTGGGAGGAACTTTGTTTATTTATGTACACAGTTATGCAACATAGAGAATTTGATAGTTTAAAGTGAATTTAGGCCTACCAGCCTTGGCTTGATTAAGCCAGAATTGTAGAAGTATTAGTGTGTACCTGTCAGTTGGCCAAAAGTGATCCATCATTTTTGGGAACCAATAGGTAGCTCAAGTACAAACAAGAGGTATGACAACAAATGATACCAATGAAAAAGCTGCAGGAATGTTTATAAAAGACACGAGTTCCAAAGAGTCTACTAGAAATAAATTAAAGGTTGATCCCTTAGTGAAGTTCAAAAATGAAAGAGGTAAGAATTGGGAACCAAGGGGAGTTGGAGCTAAAAAGATATCTACTACTCATAATAAAGGTGATCAGAAGGCAGTAGATAAGCCAGTTAGTACAATGGCTAAAAATGAAAAGATGAAGGTGACAATTGCAACTGATGCATTTGAGAAACAAAAGGATATTAAAGAAATACAGGTTGAGTTTCCTTCTTCTACGCCTATTGATATGATGACTGTATTGTCTCATATTACTATCAAGGTTCCATTGTCAGAATTATTAAGAATCCCTGAGCATAAAGACAGCTTTAGCATGGGTAGATAATGTTCATGATAAAAATGTTGCTTGCAATGCAAATGAGCCCCAGGCCAAGGTTATAAAAGAAGTAGAAGTTCAAGGAATGGTGTCTCGAATACCACCTATATACTTGGATAATTCTATCGATGCTAGCCTTGAAAACATAGATCCATTCTTCTTGAGTATCCTTGTGAATGGAATGAAATTAAGGAATTGTATGATTGATTCATATGCCTCTAACACTGTTATGCCCTTCAAGATCATGGAAAGATTGGGTCTTAAAGTTGATACAGCCCAAGGCAGATGTTTTGCAATGGATCAGAGAGAGGTACCAGTCATTGGGACTATAAATGCAATGCCCCATCGGTTAGCAGCTTATCTTGAGAAAAACCTAACAATGAGTGTCTTGGTGGTGGATATCCCTCCTCATTATGGGATGTTATTATACAAGAAGTGGAGTGCTACCATGGGTGGAAGTTTACAATGTGACTTGTCCTATGCAACTTTCAAGATTGATGATCAGTTTATTAAGATTGAGCGAGAGCCAAGAGTGTGGCACATGATTGAAAGGAATATTGACAATGAGACTACATGCTTTGTGGATACTGACATCAATTCTTTTAGGGCAGAGGTCCCTATGCTTGAGAGGGAGCCTATATTACCATCTATCTCTGTTGAGGTAAATGTTAAATCTATGAAGGGTGATTTTTGGGTGATGTACTTTGATGGTGCAAACTACAAAGATGGTTCAGGAGCAAGTATTTTACTCATTTCTCCTGATGGAAATACTTACAAGTTCTCTTTCACATTAAACTTCTCATGTACAAAAAATATAGCAGAATATGAAGCATTACTAATAGGATTGAGGTTGGGACATAAGCATGAAATTAAGAGTGTAAAGGTTGTAGGTGATTCAGAGTTGGTTGTGTCCCAGGTGAGATCAGTATATGCTTCCAAGAACAAGAAATTGAAACAATACAGAAATGTTGTTTGGGACATGATTGAATACTTTGACACCTTCAATATTATATGGAAGGATAGGAGTAACAACAAGATGGCTGACTTGTTAGCCAATATAGCAATCAATCCTAATGACATTACATTTTCTAGTATTTCAAAAGTTGAAATTTAGACTAGGCCAAGTATACTAGATAATGTTGAAAATTGGCAAGTCTTTGAAGATGACCAGGATATTCTAAAATTTATGAATTGTGAAGATCAATATCATGGTCAGGAACTATATTTCTCAGCTCTAGTTGAGATTACAAAAGGAAACGAGGTTATCCTTGGTAATGAAGTCCTACAACTTAAGACTAATAAGGTTCCTAAGGGACATGTTGTTTTAGAGACTATATTTGACAGTCAGGATAGAGTTCAGATGGATACTAACAGGAAGGATCAAATGGACCTGGAAGAAATTAACCTTGGTACACAAGAAGCACCTAAGAAGGTTTATATTGGAAGAGAGGTGTCTCACAAGGTAAGAAAGTCTTTAATTGAATTGTTAAGAAAATTTAGGCATGTTTTTGCAAGGTCATATGATGACCTAAAGGTTTATAGAGAAGACTTGTTTCAGCATATTATTCCTTTGAAGGAGGATGCTAAACCTTTTAGGCAAAAACAAAGGCCAATTAATCCTACCTTAGCACCCAAGATGCAAGAAGAATTAATGAAGTTGAGAGATGCTAGAATCATAAAGCTTGTGAGACACTCTTCTTGGGTGTCAAATTTGGTTCCTGTCAGAAAGAAGAATGGAGATATTAGATTATGTGTGGACTTCAGGAACCTTAATGTATCTTCTCTAAAGGATAATTATTGCTTGCCTAATATGGAGGCTATGTTGCAAAGAGTAACTAGTTCTAATTTAATATCCATGATGGGTGGTTTTTCTAGTTACAATTAGGTTATTGTAAAGGAATCAGAATAGTTTAAGACAACCTTCACAACACCTTGGGGAACTTATGTTTATGTGAGAATGCCTTTTGGTCTCACAAATGCTGGTGCTACTTTTCAAAGGGCAATGGATGTTGCCTACGCAGATTTTATAGATGTTTTCCTTGTTGTTTATCAAGATGACTTAACTGCATATTCCAAGAAGGAAGAAGATTATTTTTCTCATCTAGAAAGTATATTTGTAAGAGCCTTGGAGTATGGCATTTCATTAAACCCAAGGAAATGTGTGTTTGGTGTGATTGAGGGTAAGTTGTTGGGCCACCTAGTCAGGAAACAAGGAGTAAGAATTGATCTAGAAAGGGTGGCAGATATTGATAAGATTCAAAAACCAAAAAATGTGAAGGGAATCCAGTCCTTCTTTGGTCAGGTAAATTTCTTGAGGAGATTTGTTACAAATTTTGCTGAAGTTACAAGGCCAATATCCAAAATGTTGAAGAAGTGATCTAAGATCATATGGGAAGGTGAGCATGATGAAGCTTTTAAGAATATCAAGCAGGCAATCAAAGATGCTCCTATGCTTAAGGCACCTGATTATGATATCCCTATGCACATCTTCTCTTTTGCATCTTTTCATACTATTGCTGCAGTTCTATTGCAGAAAAATAAGGATGGTTTTGAGCAACCTATTGCATTCTTTAGTAAATCTTTACAAGCTATTGAATTAAGGTATGACATAAATGAGAAACAAGCATATGCACTTGTGAAAGCAGTAAAGGCTTTTAGGTGCTATTTGATGGGATCAATTTTTATTGCTTTTGTGCCTAGTGCTACAATAAAGGACATCTTCTCACAATAGGAGGTTTCTAGGAGAAGATGCAAATGGATCAATAGAGTTCAAGAATTTAACATTGACATTCAAATTACCAAATTAATTAAAGGACAAGGATTGGAAAAATTATTGGCTCAGTCCAACCTTGATGCAAATCAGATAAATCAAGCTAAGGTTGATTACACATGTGATATGGATGATTGTATCTGGTATCAAGATGTTATCTATTATTTGAGAAATATGAAGTGTCCAGCAAGAATGGATGATAGCAAGAGGAGGACACTGAAATTACAGGCAATCAAGTATGTAATTATAAAATGCAAGTTATATAAAAGGAATTTGGATTGCATACTTCTGAAATGTGTTGATGAAGATCAAGCTGACAAATTGCTGAAGGAGATGCATGAGGGGATCTGTGGTGGACATTATGTGGGAAAAACTACTACTCAAAAGATTTTGAGAGTAGGATTCTAGTGGCCCACAATCTTCAAGGATGCAAAACATTTGGTAAGAAAGTGTGATTCTTGTCCGAGGTTTTCTGGTAAGCTCAAATTCTCAGGAAATGTACCATTGAGGCCAATTGAAGTGCAGGCCCCTTTCCAGCAATGGGGAATGGATTTTATAGGTGAATTCCCAAACAAGTCCAATGGAGGACACTCTTGGATCTTAGGTGCCACTGATTATTTTACAAAATGGGTAGATGTTATCCCTACAAGGAATGCAACAAGCAAGGTGGTGATTGATTTTATTTTGAATAACATCGTTACTCGATTTGGTTGTCTTGAAAGAATTGTTAGTGATAATGCAATGTGCTTCAAGTCTGCTGAATACATAGAATTCTACAAAGGTTTAGGAATTCAGATGTCATACTCTTCACCTTATCATCCATGGGGAAATGAACAAGCAAAATCAACCAATAAAAGTTTGATTAAGATCCTCAAGAGGATTCTTGAAAAGAATAAGAAGGCATGGAATTCAAAATTGCCATTAGTTGTATGGGTTGATAGAGTAACTGTGAAAAGGGCAATTAGGTGTGCACCATTTGACTTGGTGTATGGAATACATGTGAGGATGCCTCATAAAAACTTGCTAGAGATGTATAAGTTTGTTCAAATATATCATGAAGATCTAGAGGATGAAATGCAGTTGAGAATTGAGGACTTAATCAAGCTGGATGAGACTAGAAGAGAATCAGTTTCAAGGAATACTAGGTTGCAATTGCAACTTAAGAATTTATATGACAAGAAATCAATAGAAAGGAGGTCTAAACCAGATGATTTGGTGTTGATTTGGAATGCCAGATTGGAAGATAAAGGAAAACATGGAAAATTTGATCCAATCTGGTTAGGGCCATATGTGATTCATGAAAAATGGGGACAAGATTCATACATTATCAAATAATTAAATGGTGATATTCAAGAATTGCCAGTTCATGGACAGTTCTTGAAGAAATACTTCAGTTGAAGTACATTTCATTCGGTGAGCAGTAGTTAGCCTTGTATATATTAGTGTGTTTCTTTCTGCCTGGTTTTTCTTTAGTTTTTAGGTTTTTGTTGTCTGGGTGCTCTCTGTAGTTGTTTTCCAGTAGGTGGTCTACTCTCCCAAAAGTTCTAAATTCTTGCATGGGCACAAGTTACCCATCATCCCTAGATAGAGCCACTGTTAGGCCATTTTTTGTTAATGCAAAAAACCCTATGAAAATGGCCTTTCCCTACAAAATCTTGTATTATTGTCCACCCCACCTACACGCTTGTTTTTATGTGTGCCAAAGTTCTATAGGGTTTCATCACTTGTGCCCTTAGCCATGTATTTTTTCCCATGTCACTAAGCTCCAGTCCAGGGTGCATGACCTGATATGCATGAAATCCAAATGAGCTGCCATGCCCTATTTGTGACACAGTTTTAACTTGCGAGCTAAATTTATGATTTTTCTTGGCTTGCGCCCTTAGCATGTGATAGATTATTGAGTTTCCAAGGTCTGGTTAAGAGTGCATGTCCTGAAGAGTAGAAACCAGTGAGATATGGCTTGTTTTATGTCGCAAGGTTTCATAAAATTGTTTAAGCATAAAAACTCTGGATGTTTTCAATTTTTTGGCTTTTTGAAATTGGTCGCTGACATCAACATTTCCTATTCATGCTCATTTCTAATTGGTCAGATGGTGGTAACTTGGAATCTTGTCAGCGGGGCTCAACAGTCAGATACCTTTTAATCCTATGGATGTCGCATGACCGCAAGGAGTCTTTTTCTCCTTTGCGATCATGCGACAACCATCCGATCTCCCAGCCATAAGCCAATGAAGTGGTGGGTCTATGTGCTAGATACCAATGGTGCGGTGGGTCCGATGTTAGAGATGTGCTGATGTGCTTATTTTCTATTGGTTCCTGGAGTGGTGATGTGGCCGTGGACTCTTCTGAGGGTTGGTCGACTATTGATGAATTTTAAGGACCACCTGATCTACTGGGAAATAAATAGGATCAATGGCCGAGTTTCAAATTTGCTGACTTACTGTTGCTACCTAAAATTTGAATATTTTAAGGGTTTCTCAGCTATAGAAGGACTAAGAATTTAATGTTTTGACAGCCGATCTACTTGATGTGATTTTGCACCCACTGGTACAATATGGACTAAGGCATGATTGGCTGTGAGGGGTGTGTGCATCATGGTAGTGGGTGAGATGGCCACTCAAGTTGCATTGCAATTGGATTTGCAGAGAGTTTATGTGATGGGTTTCTAGTTTCTTGTGCACTGGTCAGTCCTTGTCCATAAATGGAGATCATTCTTGGATTTGTTTTGCCTCGCATTTCTTGGTTTTCCTCCCCTGCAGTTAATTTTTTATTGAATCTGGTTGGTAAGGTAGTTAAAACCCTATTTTTTATCCTAGCTATCCAAAGCTTGTTGCATCCTTTCCAGAGGTTTCCAAGATAGCTAGTGACTATATATTGATGTCTTTTATATGTAAGATGGGGTTGATGATTAATTTAAAATTGAAGAGAGAGACTTAGACTGAGGGTTTTTGTTTCCTTAGCATTTTGTTGTCTCGCAATGTATTGATTTTGCAAATTTTAATGAGAATACACTTGAATTCCAATCTCCTATTTTTTTATGTCTTCTTGTTTTGATCTTGAATTCTTATATGCTAATGTTACAAAGTAAGTTATTATATGGTATACAAAGTATATTGTGAGATTGTCTTTGAGTTCTTGCCAAAGTCAGGATTAAATCCTTAAAGATAGTATCAGAGAATTCAGGGTGAGATAGGAATTTGATGTCAAGGTATGTGAGTGAGAGGGATAATAGGCAAAGCACTTATTCTAAATTTGAGTATATTCAAGTTAGGACTTCAGTTGATGTATGTTGTTTATGACTCTATGCCCTAGGGGAAGACACTAGTCTATCTTTTTGAAGCAATCTATCATCATCAATCACAAACAAATATAAATTATAAAATCTTTAAATCAGTTTGTAAAGGGCATGAATGCGTAATATTTTAGAGACTCCTTTCAAGAAGTGAGTCAAGGGTACACCCACCTGAGTATTAGACTCAAAGTGTAGGAAGATCCTAGTTGATCCTTGTTAATTGGCCCTTTTCCTTGCAAATTTTGGAGGGGTGATAGAGTCAGTGACATTACTTGTCAATCATAGTGTAAATTTGCAAGCAGAAAGAAAGGGAGTCCAATAGAGTAATCTTCCACTCTACATGGTTGATTCAAGGTCATTTCACATTTATTTTTTAAACATACGCCAATACATGCAAGATCAATTACGTGAGTTCTACATGCATAAATTAGTAGTATAGTACCATACAAATCAACTTGGAATCATTTGTTTTATGTTGGAGATATTCAAATAAGGGCTTTAATCTCTAGTCTAAGAAATGATAAGGAACAACAAGACTTAGCATAGACTTATAGATAGAGAGAAAAGAGTCACCCACTACACTAGAATCAAGGATTTGATTGTTGCACATGGGAAGGAAATCAAGGATGTATGTCGAGAGTGATGGTCATAGATCACCCAAGGATTAAAGAAGGAGTCTCATTCCATTTACAATTGTATTCCACTATAATATAGGACATTCAAGTACATCCAAGTAGTAGTAGACACCAAGAATTGTTAGCTTCCCTTAAAGCTTCATCCATCATTACTATTTTACCTAGTGCCACATTGGTTGGGAGGAAAGGTAGTGGAATTTGTTAAGGATAGATAGAGATGGGAGCATATCAAAAGAAAGAAGGGAATCTAGATGAATAAAGGCATAGGAGTCACAAATGTTGTAGATTACAGGCTTGACATTCTTTACTATAATAGTCAACCTGCTTGAGTAAAAGTGGGAAACTAACTAAGCAGTGTGATGTATCCATGTTTGGTGTCTTTTTGGGGATATTTTAGGTTTAGTTTCATGATATTTTAGAAGAGTTATCTAACACTTGGTTATAATTGAATATATTATGATGTTCATTATGGTTATTATATACATGATATAATGATATATATTATAGCTCTAATTCTATGTGAAATGGTAATCAATCTTGATTAATTAATTAATTTTGAAGTATATGTATTTTATATATCACGCATTGTTCAAGCTAACCTGTAGTGACAAAATTGGATGATGGGATGATGGACCAATTACTACTGTGGGGAAGACATGGTTACACCTATAAATGAGAAATTGTTGAGCATCATGATGTTTATGAACCTATCATTTCCATGAATGATGCAGGTTGAATGAGGTGAGTAGTAATGATTGTTCAACTAAAGGAAAAAGTCTCACATTGATTCCAAGCGTGTGCCATGATGCATGGTTTTGTCTCACTTAGCATTGTATGTGTTTACTTTTTATTTGGTGCATATTCTATTAGTGAATAAGTCAAACTCTTTTAAAGATTGACAAGTGTAATAGAATATTTTAAAGCTACTATTGTAGTTTCTTCAAGATATATTTCTTGTAAATAGAAGAGAACTATTGAAGCACAGTTAGTTGACAAGTTGAATAGAATTATAGTATCAAATTATGTTATAGTTAATTTATTACTATATTTTTTTTATGATTAATAAAATGTGGATTGTGATTTTTTTTAATAAAAGTACTGTGTTAATGAGGTTACAAATCCTCCATTGGTATGTGGCAACTAACCAAGCAAGTACTATACACTCTCCATGTATCCTCGCCGAGGTTGAGGTTAGCATTTTTTTTCTAACTGACTTTGTAAACCACCTCAAAAAGGCTTGATAAATAAGTGGCTAGGGTGTGAAAAATCAATGAATTGTAGTTTTCTCTTTGCTAGATAATAAAATAAGTGGACGGTTGTTTCTCTAGTGGATGTAGCCCATATTGGGTGTGTTAGCCATTTAAACCCTATGATTTTTCTTTTCCTTCATTACTTTTTCCACAACTTAAGTTCTCCTTTTCTAAACATTCTTTAACTTGTCGGGTGGGGCTATGTAAAGTTTTAATTTATTTACCTAGCAGGCATATTAATATTTCCTAAGCCTAAGTCCCCGATAATATTTTCCTAAGAACTTTTCTCAATCACCTCATCGGTGATCGTAAATCTTCATTTCAACTACACGCAATGTCCATTCCTTCCCGATGACAACATCTCCATATGTGTCACTGATTTGTTGTAAACCTTGTCAATCGACATAAACTCCACCAGTGATTCTAGCAAGCATAAAAAAGCTTCAATGAAGACAAATATCAAACACTCTAATCCCTTACTGAAGCTTCGGGATATCTTTTGGTGATAAAACTATCTGAGAAAAAGGGAGATTGATAAGGAATAATTTTTTGCATCTCGATCACTGATGAATTTATCAAGGAGGCCAGTGGTGATACTTTCATCGTGGTTGGTGGGTCCGATCTCAAAGCTTTGGGCAGATGTTAAAGGATGGTTTGATCATATTTGATCTAACAGTTGGTGCATTCTCGTTATGAAAAGTTGCATAATGTTTATTCTTCACAGGATCACACCTTGGTGACACGTGTCTTTGGTGACATTAGGTCCTTGGGCTGAAGGAAGGTAAAGGTAGAGTAGATTAAAAATGATTGTACGGTGGGTGTAATGCCTCAATGAGAAAGTGCTCGATGGTTAGTGATCGTGGGATCACACCTGTCATCTAATCTTCCAATTAGTAAAAAGTGATGTCAATAGAGCTGGAGGTTACAGAAAGATAAAGAACAATCATATCATCTTTGATCTAATGCTAGGCATAAATCCTGGATGAGATATTGATCAAAAGTTATTGATCGTGGGATCACACCCACTGTCTCATGGAGATTTTAGAATGTGGGTCCTCAGTGCTAGGTATTGTTGATGTGCTTGTTTCTGATTGGTCATTGAGGAAATGATGTCGCGAATAAATAAAGTGAAGATTAACCATTCTTGGTTGATTTTTAAGAGCCACACGATGTGCCAAGAAAGATTGAAGATAAACGGTCATGTTTTAAACTTGATGATTAACCATTGCGGCCAGAATGTTTGAATTATAAAGGGTTTTCTATAGGGTTGGTGAGGTTGAAGTGGGTGGAAATTGATATAACCATGTAGATTAGATTCTTTTCTTGATTTGATCTGATCTAACAAAGTTAAAGGAGGTAACTATAGTGAAGAGATAGTGAATAAATGAAAAGGTGGCCAATTTGCCAGTGATGATCATGTTAGCTGCCAAAGATGACTTTTGAGGTGACACTTGTTTGAATGAAGGTATCCATGTCGTGAGGAGGTGGGTAAATTTATCCTACCATTTATTATGTAGTCAAAGTCATAGAGGGTTTCATGATATCTTTCCTATCCTTGTGGCTTGCAAGTTGTGGTTTTGCTTGATTTTAAAGATCAAATTTGATATGTTGGCTCTCAATTCTGTGGCATGTCTCTTCTTCAATAATTGCCTAATTGTTGTAGGTTTTTATAGTTGTTGGAAACCCTAAATTTTTCCCTAAATGATCCTAAGCTTATTGCAGTCCTTTATAAGGATTTTTGAGATCATTTAGGAGGGGTCTTTTTGTAGTCTTTTGTTTTGAGGTGTTGTAATAAGTCTCTTCCTAGTTGCAAAAAACTGGCTGATGATTTTCCCTTAGTCTATGGTGTAACAAATTCCATATATGACTGTATTATTGTATGAAAGGAAAACTTTTGTTCTTTGTCTATTATTGGAGTGGTTCATGTCTTGAAACAAAGTGTACACAAGGACATGATTCATTCAAAGTAATACAAACATCTCAGGTTTAGTTCTCTCCTTGTATGTCTATCTTGTGAGTTTTGTATTTTTTGGTCCATTACATGGTGTTTACCCATGTGTATGTTGCTATTCCTTAGATTTTTATCTAGGATCAAATTAAAGTCTCTTTGGATAAGACATAGATTCATATAGTTTGCACAAGGATATTTGTAAGTAGTGTGGATCTAGATATATAGATAAATATTGTCATCAAGTGGTAGTATTAAGGTTCATGAATCATTGATAATAGTTGGTCTTTGTATGCTACTTTGTGTTTAAGATTTATCCTAGAGGATAAGGCACTATTTAGGAATAAGTATCCTCTACAGTGATATATGTCTGATGTGGTCTAGTTATATTCCTCAAGTTTTAAACATAACCAATCCAAAGTCTTTAAAATATTGAGGTTATAGGGCCGCATGTTCATTATGGTGATTGAGAATCAATGAATGATTGGTTATCATTTAGTATTTTTTCACCATATCATATGTTATATAAATCTGGAGAAGGTTGTGAAGTATAGAATATTGAGTTGGATTAGGTGTACCCACCTTGGTTTTGCAAAGCCAGAAGTGCAAAGGGTAGTCTTGTCCCTATTGTTGGTCCAATTACCTATAGATCTCCACACATTTGGAACTAACCTCTCCTTAAAATCTATCTTAGGTATATTGGTGTCTCTCCGAGTGTAAAATCCTTTTGAGGAGCCAAAAAGATGGCAAATCCATTGGGGAATGATATATGAAGCTAAGATGATGCAGGTTTCAAGTTAAGTTGGGCTCTTGGCCTTCTCATCTATTTATCCAGTTAGTTGATCATTGAGAGAATAATGTTTTACTTTAATGTCTTAGGCATTTGTTTCTTCAAAATAATATTTATTGGGTCTTTCTTAGTGCACTTGTGTTGTGGTCTTTTGTCTTGAAATTTTCAATTCCACAATACTCATATTCTGTAGAAAAAGTGTTATAGTCCCAACTCTTGTTGGGTGGAGACTCTCAAAGAAATCTCTACACCAATGCATTATTTTAATTAAACTTTCTCAAGATGAGTCATAGAAACACCATATCCTAGGGGAGGGAACATCCTAAAGATATATAGGAAGAAGATCTTCCAAGTACCTCTAGACTTAGCCAGCAAAGAAGGAAAATAAATGAATGAATACATCTCAAGCTTGGAGACAAAAGGAAGGTTATAAAGAGACTATACCAATCCACCCTAGCCAAGAGGAGAATGCATCAGAATATGTAGAGGCCATGGATCATGGATTGGGTACATATGCAAAGTATTATTCTCTTGATGAAAGAGAGGAAGGTGGATCACACCAGAATAGAAAAAGTATCCACAATGGGTCTCATGGATAAAGAAGGAGATCAATAAGTATTGTAAGAGGGGGGAAGCTAGGATTGCCTCTCATGCCATTGGTTCTTCATCCTCGTAGATCCCTCATGTCCAAGGAGATAGATAAGAAGGATTAAATGTAGACACTTCTGAATCAGAAACAAATCTCCATGATTTAGAAGATATTTTTCAAGAAGTTGAAGATTTGGAGAGGAGAGTCTAGGAGCAAATTTCCATTAGAAGACAAAGAGAAAAGTAGAAAGAAGATGAAATAAGACAAGATCAAATTAGTTCTGATTAATTGATGTGATAGTTGCCAACACTAAAAGAAATAAATTTTGTTGCAACATCCAATAAGAATAATGTAGAACCTTTTATCTGTCAATTCTTTGAGCCTCAAGGACCTAAGGATAAGGGAAAACATGTTCCAGCAAGGATTTCAATAAATGAGCCTATCAAGGATAGGATTCCAATGGATCAGTTGTCAAAGTTGGATGTTGATATTGAAAAGGAAAAACTAGAGAGATAAATCTTAGCTAAAGAACTTGAGAAGGAAGAATTGGAGGCTACTGCTTCTAAGATGAAGAAGAAAATGGTTTTCTTAAGAAGACCTCAGGGCTTGCAAATGTTGTAGGGCCTTCTCAACAAATAAAGAACACTCCACCATCTGTTGGCACTATTATTGTTGTCACATCAAATGCTATAGAATTTACATCCTAGGCTGATGGATCTTTCCAAAGGAGACCAGTCCATGTAGAAAGGTACAAGAAACTTTCTTTTCTTGGTATTCCTAGTTATCCTAATGTTATCCCAAAGGAGATTAGAGAAAAACTCCCCAAATTTACTGGTAATAATGTCATCACTTGTGAGGAACACTTGAAATTGTTTATTGATGTTATAGATGATTATGAAATTGAGCATGAGGATGTCATTATGAAATTATTTGTTGAATCACTAATTGAGGATGTCAGGGATTGGTTTAGGGGACTCCCACATGATTGTGTGAGGTCTTGGGATGATTTTATAATGTGTTTCAAGGATCGGTATGGTGACAAAAAATGAGGTTTTTATATTGAATGAGCTCAATAATATCAAGAAAAAACAAAATGAAGAGGTCCTTGAATTTAATGTAAGATTTTAGAAATCTATGCATAAGCTTTTCCAAGTAATGATATTAGATGAGAAGGTATATCTTTCTACCTATTTGAATTCTATTAAGGGACAGGGGGATGATGGAGATGATACATATGATGAAAATGGTTGTGCCATGGAATAATAACATTTATATGATGAGTTGGATTCTGCTAATGAGGATGAAAATCAAGATGTATATGACTCACATAATAGGAGTGAGGTTTTTCATCAGCGGGTTTTCTCTTATGAAGAAGAGAAATAAATTGATGACATAAGATGTAATGCAAAAGAGGGTGAGGAACCCATTGCATTAAGAAGACCCTCAAATGAGGAGATAGCTCAAATCATTGCTGATATGGTTACTCAGGCTAGGAGTAACTATGTTTTGATAAATAGGATAGTTGGTAATGCAGATGGTAGGCCAACTAGTGTTTTCATAAAAAAGAACAAGGTGGACATTAAAAAAACACAAGAAAAAGATAAAACTGTTGATAGTGTCAAGAAAATTAAAATCAAGATGGTTGAGAAGCCTAGTGGTCATAATAATGCATATAGGATAAAGGAAAGGATACCAGATATAAATGTTTCCTTTCCCTAGGGTGAAAAAAAGAAACAAAAGGGGGATGAACTAAACTTAGATTCCCAAATTAAGGATAGAGATGTTGTTTCTTTGAAACAAGATTTTTGTGATGTAAAGTATACCCCTATTGATACGAGGCATTTTTTATCTCAGGTTACTGTCAAGGTTCCACTACTTGAAATGATGAGAATAGGGGAACATAAGGAAAAAAAAATTGACATTGATAAATGGTGTACCTTCCTCAAATGTTCAACAATCAGAAAAGTGTAAAGAATTGAAAAAAGTAGAAGATGATTCTGAAAGAAAAGGGAAGGAGTCAGAAGAGATTGTTTTAAAAATCCCTTATATATACCTGGATACAAATATGGTAAATTTTTCCTTGGGAGTTGTGGATCCTTTCTTCTTGAATCTAATCATAAATGGAAATATGATAAGAAATTGCATGATTGATTCAAGGGCATCTAATACTGTTATGCTTGCAGAAACAATGAGAACAATGGGTTTGTATGTTGACTCTCCTCATGGGAAATGTCAAGTTATGGATTCCAGAGAGGTACCTGTTATTGGTACAATTAAGGCTTTGCCTTATAGGCTTGTTGGTTACCCTGACAGACAATTGACAATGAGTGTCCTGGTTGTAGATATTCCTCCCCAGTATGGAATGCTATTTTCAAGAAAGTGGAGGTCTTCAATGGGGGGAAGTATTCAATGTGACTTATCCTTTGAAACTTTTAATATTACTAGTGTTTATGTCAAGGTATCAAGGGAAATTAGGACACCTCACATGATTGAGGAAATTGAAGAAGATAATATGAATTTGTACCTTGATACTAAAATAAATTATTTTCAAGTACATGAGGTAAAATTTGAAGGGAACTTTGGCCTTTTATTTTATCTAAAGATAAAGATAATTTGACTGGCCAAGGTGGCTTGTGAACCTTGTATTTTGATGGAGCGATTTCTAAAGAGGGAGTTGGTGCAGGAGTTTTGTTGATAGCTCCTAGTGGTAAGACCTTCAAGTTCTCATTCTCATTAAGATTTACATGCACAAATAATATTATAGAATATGAGGCTTTATTGATTGGATTAAGTTTGGCTTCAAGACATGGAATCAAAATCCTTAGAGTTGTTGGAGACTCTGAATTGATAATATCATGGATTAAATCTAAGTATGCTTCAAAGAATAAAAGGTTGAAACAATACAAAAATATTGTTTGGGATGAATTGGAAAATTTTGATGCATTTGGTATTGATTGGATGGATAGAGATCAGAATAGAATGGAAAATTTATTAGCTAATATTGCCTTGAGGCTAGAGGATATTTCTTTTGTAGGAATCTCAAAGGTTGAGATTCAATCTAGACCTTCCATACCAGATAATGTTGAGAATTAGAAAGTGTTTGAAGATGATATGGATATCCTAAGATTTTTGCATTGTGAGGAAGACTTTGAAAATAAGGAAATGGATTTCAGTTGGTATGTTGAGACTTTTGATGATAAGGATACCATTTTGGGTAAGGAGATCATACAAATGAATTCAAACAGAGTTCCAAAAGGTCTAGTTGTTCTTGAGAAATCCTTTGATAATAAGGATAGGTCTTATTCTGCAAAGAGTGTAAGCAGGGCTGAGGACTTGCAGGAAGCAAATTTAGGAACAGTTGATTCTCCAAAAGGGATATATCTTTGGAGGAAACTGTCTCCTAAAATTAGAAATTTATTGATTGATCTTCTTAGTAAATATAGACATTTTTTTGCATGGTCATATGATGATTTGAAAGTATATAGAGAAGACTTGTTTCAACATGAGATTTCTTTAAATGAAGGAACAAAACCATTTAGGAAAAAAGTGAGGCCTATTAATCCCACATTGGGACCAAAGATGCAAGAGGAATTGAGGAAAATGAGATATTTTGGTGTCATCAATCCCATCATACATTCAACATGCATATCTAATCTGGTCCTAGTGAGGAAAAATAATGGAGACATTAGATTTTGTGTGGACTTCAGGAATCTGAACATTAATTCATTAAAGGACAATTATGGAGACTGGATATGATTTGATGTCAAGGATGGATGGATTTTCAAGTTATAATTAGGTAATGGTTAAAGAATCAGAGTAGTACAAGATTGCACTTACCACTCCATGGGTAACTTATGTGTATGTCAAGATGCCTTTTGGCTTGACAAATGTTGGAGAAAATTTTCAAACAGCAACGGATGTGGCATTTGTAGATTTTATAAACTAATTTCTAGTGGTGTACCAAGCTGAAATTACTACTTATTCAACAAAAGAAGATCAACATTGTGGTTATCATGAAAATATTTTTCTAACAACTTTGGATTATGGTGTTTTACTTAACCCAAAGAAATGTGCCTTTGGGGTTATAGAAGGAAATCTCTTAGGACATATTGTATCAAAGGATGAAGTTAGGATTGATCCTGAAAGGGTTATTGCTATTGATAAAGTGCCTTAGCCAAAAACTGTCAAAGGAATTCAGTCTTTCTATGGACAAATAAACTTTGTTAGAAGATTCATTACAAAATTTGCTGAGACTAGTTTTACTATCTCCAAAATGATGAAAAAAGGATCCAAAGTAGAAAGGACTAAAGAAGCATCTAGGGCCTTTTCAAATATAAAGAAAGCTATCAAAGAGGCCCCTTTTTTGAGGACTCCTAATTATGGTAAGCCCATAAAAATTTCTCTTTTTCTTCTTACCATACTATTGTTACAAAATAATGTTGAAGGTTTTGAACAACCCATTTCCTTTTTAGCAAGTAATTGTAGGCAACAAAATTAAAGTATGACATTAATGAAAAATAGGCATATGCTCTGGTTAAAGCTGTGAAGGTTTTTCAGGTGTTATTTTATTGGAGAAACCATAGTTGCATATGTTCCTAGTGCTTTTGTAAAGGACATTTTAGTGCAACAGGAAGTTTTAGGAAGGAGGTGTAGATGGATAAATAGAATCCAAGAGTTTAATATTGATATTCAAATCACAAATTTGGTTAGAGGCCTAGGATTAGAAAAACTTGTGGCTCAAAGTAACTTAGATGAAAATCATGTGACTGTGCTAGAAGAAGAGAAAAGGCCCTATATTTGTGAATTGGATATCTGCAAAACATGAATTTTTCCCCTGAAATGGATGAAAATAAGAAGAGAATAGTCAAGTTGCATGCATTTACGTATACAATTTTGAGAGGTGAGCTATGGTGGAGGATCAATGAGGGTGTTTTTCTCAAATGTGTAGACCATGTTAGGGCTCAGTTCTTGTTAGAAGAAATGCATAATGGCATATGTGTTGGCCATTATATGGCTATGAATACTACACATAAAATCTTAAGGTCTAGTTTTTGGTGGCCTACAATTTTTAGAGATGCTCACAATTTTGTCAAGATGTGTGATGTGTGCCAAAGATTTGTAGGTAAGTTGAATTTCAGTAGGAATTTACCTCTGAGGCATGTGGCTATTGAGGCACCTTTCCAAAAATGGGGTATGGATTTCATTGGTGAGATTCCAAAAAAATATAGTGGAGGTCATTCATGGATCTTAGTAGCAACAGATTATTTTACCAAGTGTGTTGAGGCTATCTCCATTAAAAGAGCTACTAGCACGGTAGTGACTAATTTCATGTTGCAAAATATTCTTACTATATTTGGCTGCCAGAGACTATAGTGGTAGATAATACAATGTGTTTAATATCAGAAGAATTTAATGCCTTCTGCCAATTATATGGAATCCAAGTCTCTTACTCATCCCCATATAACCCATAGGGGAATGGTCAAGTTGAGTCTAGAGACAAAAGTTGATAAAAATTCTCAAAAGAGTTAGATAAGAACAAGAGGGCTTGGGACTCAAAATTGCAACAGGTTTTGTGGGCTGATAGAGTGACAATGAAGAAGGCAATAGGTTGTGCACCTTTTGATTTGGTATATGGTATACATGCTAGATTACCGCAAAATAATTTTTTGTAGATGTATAAGTTTATCCAAGCCTATGATGATGAGTTAGATGATGAAATGAGGATCAAGATGGATGACTTGATAGAATTGGATGAATCAAGGAGATAGGCACATGATAGGAATATTAGGTTACAACTCCAATATAATAATTTGTTTGATAGAAGAACCATGGTGACAAATTTTCAAACTGGTGATTTGGTTTTAATGTGGAATGTCAGATTGGAGGATAAAGGAAGACATGGTAAGTTTGATCCAATTTGGCTAGGGCCTTATGCCATTGATAAAAAATGGGGTTTTGATTCTTATATTCTAAAGGATTTAATTGGAAGCATTTTGGAATTGCTTGTTCATGGACAATTCTTAAAATTTTACTGCTCCTGAAGTATGCTTTTCTATGAGCAGTAGGTTTGTAAATATTTCCTTTTAGTTGTGTTTATTTCCTACTTCTTCCTATTTTCCTGATTGGTCTACCAGTTTTTGAGTTTTCTTGTAAGTTTTGGTCCATTGGGTGGTCTTTTCTACCAAAGATTCTAAATCATTTCCATGCCTGTGAGAGACATACATCCCTAGACAGAGCCACGATTAGCCATTTTTCCTACCAATGCAAAATTTGAGAGAAAATTGTCTTCTCCTGCAAAGATCCTTTAAGTTGTCTGAGGTATGAAGGAATTAGGGATTTTTGTTCTTAGGATTCTAAAAAATAACATTGTCTAACCTTTAAACCCTATGATTTTTCTTTTCCTTCATTACTTTTCCCACAACTTAAGTTCTCCTTTTCCGCACATGCTCTAAGTTTTCAGGTGGGGCCATGTAAAGTTTTAAGTTATTTACCTAGTAGACCCATTAATATTTCCTAATCCTAAGTCCCCAACAATATTTTCCTAATAAATTTTCCTGATCACATCATCGACGATCATAAATATTCATTCCAAGTTCACCCGATGTCCATTCCTTCCTGATGACAACATCGCCATATGTGTCATTGATTTGTTGTAAACCTTATCAATCAGCATAAACTCCATCAATGATTCTATTAGGCATAAAAAAGCTTTGGCGAAGATAAATATCAAGCTCTCTAATCCCCAACTGAAGCTTCAGGATATCTTTTGGGGATAAAACTATCAGAGGAAAAGGGAGATTAGTAAGGAATAGTTTTGTGCATCCTGATCATCGATGAAGTTATCAGGGAGACTAGTGGTGATAATTTCATCATGGTTAGTGGGTCTAATGTTAGAGCTTTGGGTGAATGTTAAAGAATGGTTTGATCAGATTTGATCCAATGACTGGTGCATTCCCGTTATGAAAATTTGCATGATATTTATTCTTCACAAGATCACACCTTGGCAACACATGTCTTTGGTGATGTCAGATCCTCGAGTTGAAGGAAGGAAAAGGTAGTGTAGATTAAAAGTGATCATGCGATGGGCATAATGTCTTAATGAGAAAGTTCTTGATGGTTAGTGATTGTGGGGTCATGCCTATCATCTGAACTTCCAATTAGTAAAAAGTGACGTCAGTAGGGCCAGAGGTTAAAGCAAGATAAAGAATAGTCAGATCATCTTTGATTTGATGGTAGGTGTAAATCCTGGATGAGAAGTTGATCAAAAGTTAGTAATGGTGGGATCACACCCACCATCCAATGAAGATTTTAGAAGGTGGGTCCTCGATGCTACGTATTCTTGATGTGCTTGTTTCTGATTGGTCACTGAGGATATGATGTGGCAAATAAATAAAGTCAAGATTAACCATTCTGGGTTGATTTTAAGAGCCACACAAAGTGTCGGGAAAGATTGAAGATCGATGACCGTGTTTTAAACTTGATGATTAACCGTTGCAGCCAGAAGATTTGAATTGTAAAGGGTTTTCTATAGGGTTGGTGAGGCTGAAGTAGGTGGAAATTGATTGAATGTAGATATCGGATTCTTATCTGGATATGATCTGATCTAACATAATTAAAGGAGGTAACTGTAGTGAAGAGATGGTGAATAAATGAAAAGGTGGTCGATTTACCAGTGATGATCATGTTAGCCGCCAAAGATGAATTTTGAAGTGACACTTGTTTGAAAGAAGGTATCCATGCCATGAGGAGGTGGGTAAATTTGTCCTACCATTTATTATGCAGTCAAATCCATAGAGGGTTTCATGATATCTTTCATGTCCTTGTTCCTTGCAAGTTGGGATTTTGCTTGATTTTAAAGATCAGATTTGATTGTTTGGCTCCAAATTTTGTGGCATGTCTCTTCTTCAGTAATTCCCTAATTTTTACAGGTTGTTATAGTTTTTGGAAACCCTAAATTTTTTCCTAAATGATCCTAAGCTTGTTTTAGTCCTTTATAAGGATTTCCAAGATCATTTGGAGGGGTCTTTTTGTAGTCTTATGTTTTGAGGTCTTGTAATAAGTCTCTTCCTAGTTGCTGAAAATTGGCTGATGATTTTCTCTCAGTCTAGGGTGTAAGAGATTTCACATCTAACTTTATTATTGTATGAAAGGAAAAATTCTGGTCTTTGGCTATTATTGGACTGGTTCATATCTTGAAACAAAGTGTACATAGGGACATGATTCATTGAAAGTAATAAAAACATCTCAGGTTTAGTTCTCTCCTTCTGTGTCTATCTTGTGAGTTTTGGATTTTATGGTCCATTGCATGGTCTTTATCCATGTGTATTTTTCTATTCCTTAGATTTTGATCTAGGCTCAATCAAAGTTTCTTTGGATGGGACATAGATTCATCTAGTTTGCACATGGATATTTGTTAGTGTGGATCTGGATATACAGATAAATATTATCATCAAGTGGTAGTATTAAGGGTCATGAATCATTGACAATAGTTGGTCTTTGTATGCTACTTTTTGTTTAAGATTTATCCCAAAGGATAAGGCACTAGTCAGGAATAAGTATCTTCTAGAGTAATATGTGTCTGATGTAGTCTGGTTATATCCCTCAATTTTTAAACATAACCAATCCAAAGCCTTTAAAATATTAAGGTTATAGGGCCGCATGTTCATTATGGTGATTGAGAATCAATGAAAGACTGGTTATCATTTAGTATTTTCTCACCATATCATTTATTATATAAATCTAGAGAAGGTTGTGAAATATAGAATATTGAGATGGATTAGGTGTACCCGCCTTGGTTTTGTAGAGCCAGAAGTGCATAGGGAAGTCTTGTCCCTATAGTTTGTCCAGTTACCTACAGATCTCCCCACATTTGGAACTAACCTCTCCTTAAAAATTTTCTTAGGTATATTGGTGTCTCTCCGAGTGTAAAATCCTTTTCAAGAACCAACAGAGTGAACCACATTAAATCTTTGTATTATTTTTTTTTTTTCTTCTCTTATTTGTACATTATCTTTTTGTTGTTTATATCTACCTAAACCCTAACAACTAGCATTAGAGTGGTGTATTTATCATTGATTTGGTAGGTAATTTAAAATTCATGTGGGAGAAATGGTAGCGAAAGGCAGGCTTAAGGTTGAGAAGTTCAAAGGCCAAAACTATCAGTTATGGAATATTATCTATTTTAGAAGGATCTTTTCTTATCATTGAGTGGAAAATAAAAGAAGTCAATGACTACTTCAAGTGAACAATGGTAGGTTCTTTATAGGAAGGAACAAAGACAAATACAATTGTGTGTTCCATCATCAGTGGCTTTTAATATAGAAAAGAAAAAATAAAGAAGGGTCTAATGAAGGAATTAGATAAGCCATATGAGAAACTCTCTACCTCAAATAAGGTATTTCTTATGAAACGTTTATTTAATATGAAGATTCCAGAAGGTGGGACTTTTTGTGATCATTTGAATGATTTTAACATGGTTACTAATCTACTAAGTTTTGTTAGAACTTACTTGATTTTATGCTCATTGCCTAAATATTGGAATGGCTTGGTCATGGTTGTAAGTAGCTTTGTCTTTGGTTCAAACACTTTAAAGTTTGATGATTTTGTTGGTGTTATCCTTAGTGAAGAAAAGTGATAGAAAAGCACAAGTGAGACATCAGGTAATTCTTTGATTGTTGAGAATAGGGGATGAAAAATGGAAAGAGGAAAAGGCCCAAGTAATTGTGGAAAATCTACGAAGGGTAGATCCAAAATTAGGATAAATGTGGAGTGTTGACATTATGGAAAGAAAGGACATTTGAAGAAAGAGTGTTGGTCTCAGAAGAGAAAATATGGGGATGGACAACAAGAAAATAACAAGGAAACAAATGTAGCAGGTGATGTGTTACAAGATGCTCTGATTCTTTCTTTGGGTAATATTATTGATTCTTGGGTATTAGATTCAAGGGCTTCCTTTCATGCCACATCTCACAAAAAATATTTTCTTGACTATGTTCAAGGTGATTTTGGATATGTTTATTTAGGTGATGATGAAGCATTCTTGGCCAAATATTAATTTCCATTTGGCATTGGCCCATCATGACGACTCATCACTCATGGAAAGTGGCTATTACTATAAATTAGAATATGGACTCAAAAAAATCCACATTTCAATTTTTAAAGGATTGTAAAAATTGCAAAAAATATATATTTTCCCCATAAATAATAAAGATTAGTTAAAAAAAATTCTGCAATTTTCAAGGAGCTAAAAAAATCACCAAAGAAAATATATTTTTCATATAAATAATGGAGTATTCACCCAATTTTTTTTACAATTTCCATACAACTAAAAACAAATTGCCAATATACTTGAATATTTTTTCCATTTAAAAGTAAAAAAACTTCTAAATATATATTATTTCCCCCCACAATAATTAAAGATTAGCCAAAATTTTCTAGAATTTTCATACTATTTTTTTTAAAAAATCTCCATTAGAAATTATTTTTTCCTTTAAAATTAAAAAAATTTGCCAACTAAATTAATATTTTTCCCTCAAAATAATGAAAGGTACAGTAGGATTTCACACCTTCATGCAAGGGTGAGTTTCTTAAAGTTATCCCTGCTACCAACACAAATAAATTGTAGCCTATATTCTATCATGTATATTTGTAAATTGAAAATCCATGCCTCCTTGTCTCCATCAATGCTCATACACCATAACAAACAACAATTTTGTCCATGTATCACTACTCCATATTCAAATTAAATGAGGATGTAACAAATAATATCAAACAAGTATAACCACTGCAAGTAATAATGTTTCCCATAATAGGTGTCCAACTCCTAGTAGAAAATAGATCACTTGCATATATTGGGCTCCCTACATAAACAAAATAAAAAATCTCACTATTATGTGGAGGCCTTTACAGAGTCAAACCTCATGGTCGCTATATACATGCATCTAGTAAATGGTTCTGCTTCAAGTCTAAATGGAAAGGGGATGTGTGGTTTGTAACTCTCTATTTTAAAGAAATGATGAGAATCTAATGCACAATAGGTACATGGTTCATTTGGTATTATATGTAGCTCCCTCAAAAACCAAGGGCTCTATTGACCATCAATATGATGCTATCCATCATTGTTTGTATTCACATATTCATGCCAATAATAGTATTCATGAAGATGATCACACAACACAATATCACAAACCAATCCCCAAATAGAGAGTCACATAGGAAAGAGGACAACAACAACATTCTCATTGATGATAATTAGAGATTTTATCTACAAAACCCTTATGAGAATTTTGAAGGAGATTCAAAGCAATGCAGCAGTGAAAGTTATATAGAGAAATACCAAATCAATGTCATTTCCAATAGATCTGGGGCTTCCTCTTTTCACAATATATCTTGATGGGACACATTCCAATATCACTCTTAATCCCAAAGGCCCCCAAAAGAAATATTCAAGAAAACCTACCAATTTTCCATGTGTCGGCACCACACATCATAAACCAAAGTTCAAGGGGAGAATCTCCAAAGGCTCTCTCCCATGTGACACATGTACAATTCTTATTTGCATCCTTTGAGAAAATGGTGGGGCACACATCCTTCACGATGAAATTCTGCTTTTCATCTAACAGAGCATCTTGAGGCATTCAATTTCTAAAAAGGCATGCCACCTTTTTCATTCAACACTTCCTGTACAGGCACCTTTGTAGAACAACACTTTCCTACATGTGTTGAATTTGTAGAAGACCATTTTAACTACATTTATGAGTGTCTTCTGTATAAGCTGGAGGGCACATTGTAACAAGCAATTATAGTGTTGGATTTTTAGTTTCTATCTTTTAGTAGTTTTGAGTTCTAGGAGCCTCTTTCTAAGGAGTTTGTCCAAAGTCTTTTGTTTACTTCTTATAAGAACACTTAGAAAATAACTACTATATCTTCTTCAACCTTAGATGTTTATTTGGATAATCAATAGAGGAAACATATTGGACTATGCCTAGTTTTGTTTTACCAAATATTTTCCTTGATTTTGTGTATAATTCTAAGCTCTGTGTCATTTGACACACCTATCATCTATTATTTTTTAGGATTTTATAATTTCATTATAGACTCACAAGTTATTGTACCATGTTTTATACTCTTTCAATATTTGTGATCGAAGATTTTACTATATCATTTTGTAAGCAAGATTATTGTAGGATAGCTTTTTTGAGGAGATAATAGGAACAATACCTTTTGGGCCTTAACGAGTGCTTCTCATGAAGAGATCTGAATATTTTGCAATATGTCTATCTAACTTTTGAATTTTTTTCTCTCTTCAACAATGAAGATTCTTTAGTGTTTTATACCTAATATTTTGAGGTTCTTTATTCCTATTATTTTCTAAATGAAAGAGTGCTTAGAGGATTGTGAAAGCTTTGGCAAGTCACCTTAGGGTATTCACTTCCTAGTTTTCTCCATCTTCTCTTTCCCTAAAACAAAGCATGAAGAGTTGGTCTCCAAAATCTTGGAGGTTTCTCTGCTGAGCACATCAAGTTCCCCAGTTGAAACTATTCTTGATTGTCCTTCAAAAGGTGAAATCCTATTAGGGATCAACAATAACCTTCAAGCATAATCTTTTTCATTGTCATTTCAAACCAATAACCTCCACCCAACATTATCCATCACTAGAACGATGTTCCCCTGCAAAAAAATTGTTTCAGTTGGCTTCTTTATTTCTTACCTCACGAATCCATATTAATTTTTCTCTTACTACTTTCATTTTCATGGGAGCACAAAGGAAAAGACAAAACAAGCTTCAATTTTAATTCTCCTCACTTCATACCCTTGTTCCCATATAAATTTTCATAAAGCCCCAAATTCCTCACTAGATAGTAGGAAATGAGAGGGGACCTAATTAGTCCCTTAGATTATATATATTTACAAATGCACCAGACAATATTTTTCAAAAAATTTACTTCTTAACTTGTATCTTTTAAACTTGCATGTTGATGTTGAAGGTTGGATCCCCCTATGGGCCCATCTTAAAAATTTCATTTTGAAATAATTTTCATCTCAACCCAACCTAAAAGTGACCCTAAATGCATTTGGAACCAAAATGATGATCTCGGTCATCATTAAAAACTAATTTTTGACTTTTCTATAGCATGCTCAAAACAAGCCATGTAGCCTCTAGATTTGCCTCTAAAGACTTACCTAACATCTTCCTAGAGCCATGAAAATTCATAGACATGTTCACTAATGATATGGGAGAAAACTCACCAAATGGATTTTCACATGACACTATTTGGCTTGCAATATTATAATCATCAAAATGGGTCACTTAGTTGTTTCTACAACTAGACATGTCAAAACCCTTCTGAACCTCACCATATCACTGCCTTGAAAAAATAACAAATATTTTCTTGGGAAGCCTTCATTGGGGGGATTAGTTCATTTAGCTCAAATGATAATTTTTTCCAAGATGTTTTTCCCAAACTCATTTCCTCTACACAATATTAATGGTTAAAGTTGACCTCTCTAAAATTGTTACAAACAGGCAAATAGAAAAATACTGCAAGCTTTATTTGGTTTTGGCCCTAAAAAACTACAAAAATGAATCATGGGGTTCTACAACCAACCAAGAGAGTACATGAAGATGGGGAGAATTATTGAAACTAATCCACTTCTCATGATTCTCACTTGACCCTAAGATACTTATCCATATATAAGGTCAATCTAGCAGATTTAACATGAAAATTGTAGATCTCAATAAATTGCATTTTCTTTTAGCTTAGAAAAAAAAACCAAAAAAATTCATGAGGTTCTAAAACCATACTCAAGATTACACTAATATAAGGATAATTTATAGCATCAATTTATTTTCCATTATACAATATGAAAAGGGAAGCAATGCAAAGAGGTAAATCACTTATCCTTTTAAAAGTTGTACATTTGAAAGGAAGATGTCCAAATAGGCTCAAGTGATTACCTAAGTTTTGAATGGGTCAGTGATAACACTTGAATGAATTGAAAGGTCTCTTTCTGTGCCAATTGTGAGAGATAGGAAGCTCACACAATCTAACCCCCTAGAGAAAATGACTCACCATAAAGGCATTTGGGTAACAAAAATAACTCTAGATTGTGACCACTCTTGAGGAACAATCATATTTTACTAAAGCGGCTCAGGAATTGTGGGCATCTGGATGCATATAGAGATTTGGTTATAGCTTTGACAAGTGCATGGAAGAAATTTGAGAAACCTGCAACAACAATCAATCAAGGAACAAACTAGGACATGCAACACAAAAACATTGATAGATGGGAAGGAAGGGAGTTGGGCTTCTTAAAATGCTTGCGAGAAGGCCCTGTATACAGTTCTATGAAGAACTAGGCTCACCAAAGAAAATAACCATGGTTAGCCATAAAAGGGCCAGGTGGCGCTCAAGTAGGACTCTTGTCTTTTTTTCTTTTCTTTTCTTACAAACACCTGTGAGGTCAACATGTGTACAACCCTTGAAAGGATCAGGCTTGCAAGAAAAATAATGTTGTTGTTGGCAATTTGGCTAAGTAGGATATCAAAATGTTGCCATAATGACAACATTATGATATCCTACTTAGCCAAATTTTCAACAATCTCCCCCTTTGTCATTAGTGGCAATGTATGGGAAAATTGGCTAAGTCCCAAAAACTTTAAATTACAAAATTGTGGCCATGAAAAATGTGGATCTTACATAACTACTTATTTCTCCAAAAATTCTCCAAAAACTGATACTCCCCCTAAGAGTATACTTCATACTATACTACATATCTATATATACAATTTTCAACTTATACTACTCCCCTTTGACAACAATGACAAAGGTGTCAAAAATGATGTAACAAAATTGTTTTACCTCATATTTCAATATTGCAAGGCCGGAAGGCTTGCAATACAATCTAAAAAATTGATTTCTAGGCTCTCCATCTCCTTGTCCCATGACTTATTCACTGCATCAGAAACACTGAGCAATGTGCATAGGCTAAAAGATGCAATTTCAACTGCCTTAAGATTTTCATAAGCAAACTTTCCATAAGATGTCTTCAAAGTAAGACATTCTTCCAACATATTCTCAACCATACTGATTTTTAGTGATACATGCTCTCTAAGTAGATCGAATCTCTTCAATTTATTCTCCTTCCCATCATTTAGAAGTCTCATATCATCAAAAAAATTTCTTGGTTTTCTCTCAATTTATGAGATCTTCACATTAGGGCTTTGCAAAATATTCACTGCAACTTGTAGTTCTACTTCTTTGATCTTCAGCTTCTCTGATATTTCAAATGTGTGGCTATGGGATTTTGTACACTGAATGTATAATGCTTTTCCTTTCTCTAAGAATCTTCTCAACTCTTTTATGCTTACATCCAAGTTGTCTAGATCATTTATGATATTTTGGCATACAACTTGAAATACTTGAGCATCATGGGCTGCTTGGGCTTTTACAGTTGCAATATCAGATAGGTTTGTGAATTCCATGTCAAAGGCATTCATAACCTCTCTTTTTTTGGCTTGGGGATCAACCTCACTAACTTGACTTGATATTACACTTTGAATTTTACCTATTACCTCAAGTAGTGCTCCTTCCAAGCTTTTTAGTTTCTTATTCTTTCCAATAATCTTGTTCAGAAATGAGATCAACTCTATTTATTCATCATCATCCACTTCTTGTCCTAAGCTTGCAAACATGGATTCAAAATTTGGTTTCTATGATACTTTCGTTGTGTCCTTGGGTTTAAGAATGATTACTGATTGTTCTTATAGCACTGCCTTCTCTCCTTCTATTGTTTCAGTCTATGTTTCATCTTTTCCTTCTTCTTTTCTTGCTTCAACCTCTTCTTCCTCATTCTCTGCTATGTCCTTCTACTCATTATTCTCTATCAAAATGCGAACATTGGCTCCTTGATCATTGAAAGGATTGTCTTCACTATCTAGGGTGATATTTGTTCCTTCAACATTCATAGACTCTTTTGTGATATTTATGGAGGGTGGTTGAGCTGGTGATGGTTTACTCTAATATTCGACTTCAACCGCTTGATCAGATTCACTGATTTTCTCACCTGGTCTAGAATTCATTACCTTCAATACCGCTTCCTCTGTTTCTTTATTAATCTCCTCATAATTTCCTCCCATTATAAGTATAGTCCTTTTCTTCCTTAGATGGGTACTTAGAATTTTCATTATTTCCTTAAAATGCTCTTCATATTTTATCTCACAGAGCTTTCTTATAAATCTTTCTCTTATTCCTTTGTCTTCTTCTGTGGCACTTTTCTTTCTGTTTACCAATTTCTCATAAAGATTGTTAGGGATCTTGCCTTGTATGTCATCAAATTTCTTGTCTGCAAGAATCATGTGTCTGAAAACTACATTTTATAGATTCAACTTCTCAAAGTTATCATACATTTCATAGTATTTGTTTAACTTAGTGAAATCACCTTCATTTATGATCAAAGGGTTCACTTTATCTATTTTGGGCTTCCATTTCTTCTTGTTGCTACCTGCCTCTTCATATGCCTTAGCTACTGATGTTTTCCTTTGAACTGGGGTAAAGATATTTTTATGTCTTTTACCTGGTCCGCTTGCCATTTCTTTCACTCTCTTAGTTAGTGTGGTGGAGGAGGATCTTGTGGATTTCCTTACTTCTTGTACTTCCACTTCTTTAATTTCATCATCAATTTCCTAAATTTCTTTAGTAGGGGCTGCAAGAGATGTCAAGGGTGAAACTAATAGTACTTCTTTCTATCCAATGTCCCTAATTGTTGTTGGTGTCTACTTGACAATGACAAACTCATGCTCGTTCATACCAATATCTTTTAATATTTTCTTGATGGTACTGTCAACTCTCTTCTTTCCCATTTTTTGTGCTTGTGATGATTGTGTGGAATTAAAGTTCTCTTCATGTGTCCTAAATCTAGGACTCTTAGCATCCAAATTACTCTTAAGCAATCTACTCACATAGCCTTCAATCTCAACTTTTGAAACTTCATATTCAAGAGGGTCTACAAATTCTACTCTTGGCTAAATTGCTTCAACATAGGTAAAGTCTGCATCTACCAAAAAACATATCTCATCTTTGTACTTTTCCACAATAGATGGTGGAATCCTTTCTCTTTTCTTCATTTCATTCTGAAAGGTCTTAATCACTAAAGTAGCACTTTCATTTACTTTGTCAATAGGGTGTCTCAGGTACACTTTTTTTATTATATCCATAGAATTTATGTTGTCATTCTAGTCAAATCCTATAGTGTATTGGAATCTTCTCAACAAATAGAAAAAATTAGAGATGAAAATCTAAATTGTGAAGTCTTGGTCTTTCTAATCTTCTCAAGATTTTCTATCAACTGAATCCTCAAAATTTCACACATATCTACCTATTCTTTCTCTACACACATAAGATAAGTTGCATGTACCATGCTAGCTGCCATATCATCTTCTCTAGAGCTTGCACAAAACTTTGAAGTCAAAATTTTGCATACATATCTAACATCATCTTGTTCAATCTTACTTATAACAATTCCTCTTACATTGTATGACAACTTGGTGTTGTCTAACACTATTTTCTTGACATTCTACCAATTTAAGGGAATTACTCCTTGTAATACCCCAAAAATGGGCTATAAGTTCATTAATCTCCTATATCAACAATTCGAACAAAATCGACATAGAAGTCCTAACCTAAGGCATATCTGCACATAATCTAATCTAATTGATTATCTTAAATTCTGCATCGGGGAATATTCCTAGCAATATTCCTAATTATCTTAATTATCTTTAATTTAATGATTATTTGGTGATAAATCACATTTATCCTATGTTTGATTAATTGAATATTTTCATATTTAATTAATTAGATTTAATATCTGGCCACTTAATTTCGTAATTAAATTTAATTCTATTTATTCCTAATTATTATTATTTAATTTTGACAATAAATCAAAATTCCTATCATTAATTGATTAGATTCTTATTTAATTAATTAAAGCAAGTTGTCATTTAATGATATTATTTTTGAATAAAAGTTTGATTAAATGATTGATTAACCCATAAATCAATTGTTTTATTTTCAAAAATCAATTAAGTTGAGAATAAATCACTTTATTTATTTATTAATTCATAATTATCCATGTGCACAATCAAAGAGCAGTTAAACTCCAAATCAGAAAATCAATGCAAGTTATTGACTTTTTGGAACTCAACATCATTTTTGAGTTTTAAAATTGATCTAAACTCTAATTTGAGTTAAAACTTAGCTTTTGCATGTTTTTGTGAATTAAATTATCTTTATTATTAGATAACTCAAAAATCAAGTTGAGTTAATCTGAGTCATTTATGGCTTTCTTCCATGCACCTCCAAAGCCCTGGATTTCTATAAAATCAAGGCTCATCTCTTCATAATTCATCCATAAATTTGCATTCTCACGCTGTCGAATTGGAGTCTGAAGAATCATCTTTGTGAATCCAAGCTATTGTGAGATCTTTCTAGTTTTGAGCATTGCATATCATTTAGCATAGATTCATATCAGTTTTTCATTATTATTGCATAGAAAATCCAAAAAATAAGAATAATTGCATTCATATTTCATATCAGTTTTGCATACAAATCCTTCATTTAGGTGTCATCTAGGTCACTGATCTCGATAACAATCTGAGAATAGCAATCTCGCACCTACTAGAAGGCAGTAAATCGCTTGGTTAAATTAGATTTCAATTTTGCATGATTTTGATTTTTGCTAACCTCTAATGTTTTACTAAAGTGTTGTGTCTGTGTGTGTGAAAATTGTACCTGATCTGTAGACACAACACTCAGTAAAACATTAGAGGTTAGCTAAAATCAAAATCGTGCAAAATTGAAAACTATCTAACCAAGCGATTTACTGCCTTCTAATAGGTGCGAGATTAATGTTCTCAGATTGTTATCGAGATCAGTGACCTAGACGACACCTAAATGAAGGATTTGAATGCAATTGATCTAGATATGAAATATGAATGCAATTAATCTATATTTTTGATATTTTCTATGCAATAATAATGATAAAAACTGATATGAATCTATGCTAATATGAAAATTGATATGCAATGCTAATCTAGAAATGATATGATATGAGAATGAAGATTCTAACAATAATATGAAAGCTATGAATTTGAAATTGATCTCACAACAATTTTGATTCGCAATAAGCTTTGAGCCTTCCAATTCCAATTCTCTAGCATGATTGTGCAAAAATATGAGATGAATTATGAAGAGTTGAAGCCTTTAATTTATAGAAATTTAGGACTTTGGAGGTGCATGGATAAAAGCCATAAATCACTCAAATAACTCAGGTTGATTTTTGAGTTATTTTTAAATAACAAATAATCAAGTCACAAAAACATGCAAAAGCTAAGCTTTAACTCAAAATAGAGTTTAGCTTTAATTGATAATTGATAGTTGTCTGCTTTTATGATTGTGCATGTTTTATTTATGAATTAATCTAATAATAAAGTGATTTATTTCCAACTTAACTGATTTTTGAAATAAAATAATTGATTTATGAGTTAATCAATTATTTAATCAAACTTTTATTAAAAACTATATTATTAAATAATGACAACTTGCTTTAATTAATTAAATAAGAATTTAATCAATTATTCATATGATATTAGATTTATTGTCAAAATTAAATAATACAATTAATAATAGATAGAATTAAATTTAATTACACAATTAAGTGGCAAATATTAAATCTAATTAATTAAATATGAAAATATTCAATTAATCAAACTTTAGGATAAATGTGATTTATCGCCAGATAATTATAAAATTAAAGATAATTATGATGATTAGGAATATTACTAAGAATATTCCCCGATGCAAAATTTAAGATAATCAATTATGATTCGATGATGTTTAGATGTGCCTTAGATTAGGACTTTGATGTCGATTTCATTCGAATTGAAGATGTAGGAGATTAATGAACTTATAGCCCATTTTTTGGGTATTACAGTGTCTACAGATTAAGTACAATTTTCACAAACACATTTATGGCACCCACCGTGGGGCCCTAAAATAGGCTTCCCCTCATTTCTATCAATCTTCTATCATTTCTCTATCAAAACTCCCCTGTTGCTACCTGTTTTGGTGGTATTCTCAGTAGGACGTTATTTTTTGTTTCTTTTTTGCCTGCAAAAAAGAAAAAATAAAAATTTGGCACTTTTTCTATCAAAACTACCCGTATAGCCCAATTTTTAATTTTGGTCTGTACAGTGTCGTACGAGTTTTTTGAATTGTCGTACAAGTTTTTTGGACTGTCATTTCATCAGACACCCAATGTCATACGAGTTTTTCAGACTGTCATTTCATCAGACACCCAGTATCATATGATTTTTTTAGACTGTCGTTTCATCGGACACCTAGTGTCATCTAGGAGCATACCCACTGTCGTATGATAGTCGACCGAGTATCGTTTCATCAGGCACCCACTATCATTTGGAAGCTGGATTATCATTTCATCAAACACCCAGTGTCGTACGAGTTTCCAGACTATCATCTGGGAGCATACCCACTGTCGTACGAGTTTCAAACTGTCATCTGGTAATAGACCCACTATTGTATGAGTTTTTGGCTGGTCATCTAGTAATAGACCCACTGTCGTACGAGTTTAGGCATCAGATTTCAATTGTTGTTTCATTTTTGCAAGCAATTTGTCAGATTTGATTTTTGAATTTTGATTAATAGCTAATCTTAACAATTGGAATTCTCTATTTTTAATTGACTCTTACTGGTTTTGATTGGAAAAAGTGTAAAGTTTTCTAAAATTAGGTAAAAATCTACTAAGTGCGTTGTGAGGATCTCAGGTATTCCACTTGTGCTGCTAATATTTCAATTTGGGCTTAACATAAATCTCTCATGTGTCTAGCTTGGGTGATTCTTTTCATGCTTTTGTTTTACACACTTGCATAATTGATACTAGGTTGTGACCCCTTAAGGATTCATTAAGTAGTCTTAGATACTTGTGATTGATCTTGATTGCTATCTTGGGTTATTGGACTCGCTAATCCACCGGCCCCTCATTCCGCCCCATGGTTGCACTCTCAGCACCATAAAGGGGAGGGGCCAACAGGATAGAAGCATTAAGTGTTCCACTTGGCAACCCATTTGTGCTTTTAGGAACTCACTTGTTTTCTAAGTTGGAGACTCATTTTCAACTTGTGTGAGGTGTTAAGTGTTCCACCTTGTGGACTCATCTCATATTCTCTTTAAGTGTTAAGTGTTCCTCTTTCTACTTTTTGGGTACTTTTGGTAGATTTGCTTTTGGAAACATACATCTATGCTCACATAGTAATTAGGCCCTATGAACACTATTCATGATTCTTGAGAGATTGGATTCCCAGTGAAATCCTTCTTGATGATAGAATCCTTGTAGGTAGGGAGGATACTTAGTGTGTTTCACATTCAACTTGGTTAGTGCGTCTTCTCTTATTGATTGATACATTCTCTCCAAGGAGAGGTTGATAGATCACGTGGGGTAGCCATCATGAGCTTTGGTGAATCAAAATTGGTTAGTGCATCTTCCCTTATTGATTGATACATTCTCTCTCCGGAGAGGTTGATAGATCACGTGGGGTTGATATCATAGACCTTGGTGAGACAAACTTTGTCTTAGCATGTCGGATTAATCTTCTTGCTTTGTTTGGGTTAAAAATGAAGAGGCATCAAAACCTTGGATCTAGAGCCAAGTCCCCTTGTGGTATACTATTGTGAGTCACCTTTAGAGAGGGTTAATCATAGCCGACAATCCCTTTACAGGGAAAATTGCGTTGACAGAACCTCAAGCGATAATAGCCATTTTCACCGTGGTAGTGACAACCGCTATATAAATGTCCTTGTGGAAGAAATCTCCATGGGTATGGTTCATTGTTGGGTTGTCAGATCTCCCTAGCAGCTCCTGAAGATTAAGTTCTTGAACTATGTCAAAACCCTAGTGTGTCGAGATTGGAGTTCACCCCTTTGGATCATAAAAGTTGCAGAGTCAAACCATTACTAAAAACCCTAGCGAGGCCAAATTTTCATTTTATAACGTATATGTGCATTATTGCAAAACATTTTTGGAACATACACAATAAGCGCTTCTGAGGATTAGAATGAATAAGTCACTTGATTGTTCATGCGCAAGGTTGCTTTTTCCCTTGTTCATTGTTTTCAGACATGCTTGAAATCACGTGCTTGCTGTTTTGCATGCTTGTTTATCTATCTGGTTATTGAAAATGGACAAATCTATTACAATCCTCAAATCTGGACATTGAAATTTGCAAACAATCTGAATCTGCAAACTCAAAAATTTGCAAAATCTGAAGTAAAATTCTTTTCTGGAGTCAAAAATTATTTCAAGAAGTCAAAAGTCATACGAGTTTTTCCAAGTGTTGTTTCATTACAACCCATCTGTTGTATGATTGAGTACCCAGTGTCATACGAGTTTCCATGCCAGCAAATTCTCAAAGTCAAAATCTTGCAACTGTCGTACAAGTTTTGCAACTGTCATTTCATAGCATACCCACTGTCATACGAGTCTGTAGAGTGTCGTTTGGGAAATTTTTTTAAGTTGTCAAAAAAATTGTCATAATTGCCAGATATTTAGCTTTTTCAGCCTATTTTCAGAATCTGTCGAACGAGTCACTATGTCAAGAATAGAGCAGCAGCCATTGAGAATCAATACACATGTCTCAAAGAATCAGTACACATGAGGAAGAAACTCTGATGAGGGCCATGATGAAGCAGCTGCAAGCTATGCAAGTTGAACTTAACAATCTTAAGAAAGAAAAGGAACCTAAAGAATTCTCCATGGAATCTCTATACTCTTTTCCATTTGATAAAGACTTGTACATGTCACCATGCCCCCAGATAAAATTTGAGCAACATGATAACCCTTATGATACCTCTTCCATGGAGAGTGACACATCCATCTTTGGAGACTATGATGACTATGATGACAGATAATATAACGATACCTATGACACCTCTATTCCTAAGAGTCCTCCTCATCGTGTGTTCTTGCTTAGTAGAAATGGGATGTCACATTGGATAGATCATGATGGTGATCCATATGATTCTGATTTTGAAAGAGATTTTGATGGCTTTTGTGGACAATACCTTGATTATGATCCATCTACTGCTGCTGAGGACTATAAAATGCATCGTGCTAGCTTGAAGCATCAGTATTATAAGAATCCTTCTCCTAAGGACTCTCTTACTGAAAATAAAGATTATCTTCTCAAGCAAGATCATGTTAATGTTGGACCTTTGTCTTATGATGGTTCCCTTCCATCCCCTATTTCTTCCAATATCCATGCATTTCCTAAAGCTTCTGTGTCTTTCAAATCTTTCACAGAACCTTCATCCAACAAAAGTCTTGATATTTTTCATACGATTCCCTATAGTTATCCTCCAGGGCTACCTCTTAAAGAAACTCAAACTACCCTTCACTTGGCTACAAATACTTTCAATAATGCTAAACCTAAAGAGCCTAAGCCTTTATATGCTATGATGCCTACTTCAGCTAGTTCTCCACCATCTCTTCCAAAGTCATCCATACAATCCCAACATGCTTCCTTGTCCTTAGAATGGCTCAATGTCAAGACGACTCTAAAAATGATGAAGAAAAGAACATAAAGAAAGATCAAGATCAAGAACCCTCCATGTCATCCAATCCCTTTTGTGATGTCTCTTATTCGCTTCATGGTCTTTTTGATCCTACACACCCTTTCTCATGCATTCCACCATGTCTTAAGTCTTCTCCTAAGCAAGATCAAGCTACTACTTACATTGCTGAGCTTATTGATGATAGTATTGTTACTTCCAATGTTAAGCCTATTGAAAATCAAGAGAAAAATTATGCACTTATGCTATCCAAAGATCCTTGTCAAGATCAAAGCCATCCATCTTCTTATTCTACCACTCCATGTTCACTTTCACTTTCTACTCTTCCTAAGTCTTTGCAAGCTTTGAACAATCCTATCAAAGAAGGTGCTCATATTCAAGATGTCCACGATTCTGTTGAAAATTCTAATTCTCACTCTAAAGATGTTGATATCATTGGTTGTCATATAGATGTTGATGAACTTATTGATTATCCTTTTTCATCTTCTGTATCCATCCTTGGACCTCTTCCACCACTACAAAGGACTTCACGTCTTCCTTCCATCTTGGGTCCTTATGTCCCTTCACTTTCCCCTCCTAACTCTCCTAATTCACCATCCATTTTGGGTCCTTACATCCCTCCATCTCCCATCTTTCCTCAAGATCAACATAGATGCATACCCTTGAATCCTTTTCATCCACCCACCCATCTAAACTAGTCATATCCTCCTTTTTTTCCACAAGTCCCAAGTCTTTTGGAAGTAACTTGAATGTTCAATACAAGAAAAAGAAGCAATACAAGAATCCATCAAAAAGAGAAGATCACCATGTCTCCTCTAATAGACATGGAAACATAAAGTCAAAAGAGATATCTAAGAAAAAAACTACAAGACAAGTATGGGTTCCAAAATCTATCATTGAAGATATTCTCTCTAGATCATCAAAAGGAAATAAAAATTCTATGGCTATATGGATTCCAAAGTCTCTCTTGAAAGAGTTTGGTGTTGAGCAAAAAGTGAAATTGACATTCAAGCTTCCAAAGGCTTCCACTTCATTTCCCTCCAAAAATATTCTTCCATTCCATGCACCTAAACCACAACCTCTGCTATCCATTCACCATATTACTTCACGTATTCCTTCATTCGCATTTCCTCCATCCTCTCCCCACCCTTCAAGGTGTGTGTTGATGTTGATCTTTCCTTCCTTTCCATCTACCCTTTCACAATCCTTCCATTCATTATCCTTCGACCTTCTATTTTTTTTCCTCATTTGCCTATTCCTACTATCTTCCAACCTCACTCGCTTTACATAAAACCTTATCCTCCATTTCTCTCTTCCATCTCTCTTTCCCTATCAGCATCTTTGAGTGTATCATTTTGAATCCTTGGCATATCATGGTTTATCCTTTCAAGGAGCACTATCTAAAAAGCTTGCCTTCTTCCAAAAATTCAAAAAGAAATAAATAAAAGAAAAATATAAAAATTGAAAATGTGCCTTGGTGAAAACTTGGAAACAGGAGCCTTGGTAGCAAAAGTAAAGAGAAATAAATTCATCCTATGGTGAAAACCACTCCCTTGTGATGCCTTGGATAAGTACCATGATGAAAACCTGGCAATCAGGCATCATGTGTAGTTCTTCTACATATTTCATCCATTCCATCTTCTCTCTTTGATCTTGACAATGTTGACCTATACACAAATATTTGGCTATCTTATGAGCTGTCTTACAATGATCTCACTTTCATTCCATTCATGTTTAGCCTTCATATCCATCTTCCTCCATTCATTTTCCCCTATCACTATCCTTTTCCCCTTTGGTCTTGATCAATTAACAAAAAAAAAAAGAAAGAAAGAGTAAAACATGATGCTATGAAGCCTCTTGACATGTCTACTCCTTTGGACTACATCCTATCCTTCTTTGGCATTACGCTTTTGTGACTTATCCTATGCTGGCCTTTCATTGCTTGTCCAAATGTGCTTTACATGAAAATTTTTTCCTAGCTTGGGTATTCTTGAGGAGTTTTCCCTTGAGGATTTTTTCCATTCATTCTCCTTCATTCTCTTGTCTTCCATCTCATCCACCAACTTGCTAATCCCTCTTGTTCTCCACCTTGCTAGACATTGGGACTGCATGATATGATCTTGCTTGGGAGTTTGAAATGGAAAAAGAAGCCATCAAATTTGCTAAGAATTGTCAAAAGTGTCAAGTACATGGCAACCTAATTCATGCTCCAGGGAGGGATCTAATCCCCTTTACAACACAATGGCCTTTCCATCAATGGGCATTTCATTCTTATTGGGATGATTCATCCTCATTCTTCTAATGGACATACACATATAATCACAGCCATAGATTATTTTACAAAATGGGTAGAAGCGGTCCCTTTGACACAAGCAACTAGAAAGCAGATATTGATGTTCATCTTAAACTATATCATATGCAGATATGGGATCCCTCATTCCATAATCATGGATAATGGTGGGCAATTCAGGAATAAAGACCTAGATGATCTATGTGCCAAATTCAAGATCACCCAACATTGGTCTTCTATCTACTATCCACAAGGGAATGGCCAAGCAGAGGCTTCTAACAAAAATCTCTTAAAGATCTTGTACAGACTAGTAAAAAAAACTGGCAAAGATTGGCATCTCATGATCAATCCAGCTCTCTGGGCCTACAAAACAAGTATCAGAATGCCTACAGGGGCTACACCTTTCACTTTAGTTTATGGGTCTGAAGCAGTACTACCTATTGAGGTTGAAATCCCATCACTAAGAATCAGAATGCATGGTCTAGTAACTGATGATGACTATAGAGTGTCTAGGTTGCAAGAACTGGAACTACTAGATGAGTGCAGACAAGAAACATATGATCATCTCAGAGTATATCAGAAGAGAATGTCTAGAGGCTACAACAAGAAAGTCAGACACAGAGAATTTTAGGTTGGCGATCTAGTTTTGAGAGAGAATCCTAAAAATCAATCACATCGTGAACGAAAGGGGAAGTTTGAACCCAATTGGCTGGGTCCCTTTGTAATCACTGCTACTTTTGGCTCTGGTGCCTATCAACTCTCAACGACTGAAGGAGAACAGCTCTGAGAACCAATCAACGTTCTCCATCTAAAGAAATTCTATGCCTAAGGCATTTAGTCTATGGTAAAATGTCTTGAAAAAATCTTAAAAATTGGAAAAAGTCCTAAAAATGAACATCTTGGTGAAAACCTAGTAATAGGTGCCTTGATGATTCACAAAAATCAAAAAATATCAAAAGTACAAAAAAATTGAAAAATTGAAAAATGAAAAATACAAAAAAATGAAAAAAAAAGAAAAAGTGCCTTGGGGAAAACTTGGAAACAGGCACCTTGGTAGCAAAAATAGAATCTCTGTCAAGATGGTGAAAACCTAACAAATAGGTGCCACTTGTTTCAAAACACTCCATCTATCAGTGCAATCTTGGTCTATCCTAGCTTTTAGTTTTGCTTTAGTTTGTCCATATCTCCCTGTTTGTTTTTACATTTCTAGTTTTCAATAAGTCGGTCTGTACACCACTCAACTCAAGCGTCTGTATCCTATCAATGTTTAACACTTAGGGGAAATCAATGTCATATCCTATGGTCTCCCATGTATTTGAGATGTATCATATCCAGTCAGAGTCCTTTGAAGCTTCACGTGAGTCAGTCAGTTAGTCTTGTCTCTAGAAAGGATTTTGCATCTACAACAATGCAATCAAACATCAAATTGAAAACAATCTATTCTTTTTACATGCTTTTATCTCCTTGTATGCTTACTGATTCGCATTGAGATTTTTGCATATTGTGTCCCTTCGAGCTCTTCGATGATGTCCTTTATAGGATTTAGAGAGTGATGACTGGGGGCATAATCTTTTCTTTGTTTTCTTCTTGTATGTGAAAATCTAACAACTTTGGAAATTTTGGATTGAAATGGTGTCCGACTGTAAGAGCCTCTATCTTGAATTGGATGGCCATGCGTACCTCGACCATTGATACCCGGATGATTCAAAGAAGTATTGATTTAACTATTTTCTATTTGAGTGAGTTCTTTCTCCTACTATGAAACACGATCTTACCTAAGGATGTGAATGATAAAAGGTCACTACGGGTAATTCACATTGGATTTAGCATGATCTCCTGGTTGTTTGATTTATTTGTCATGCAAGGTGTATTCAGGTCATCATGACGTTCATGTTTTGATGCTTATACAAATTGCTATATCAAAATGGACGTGATATTTAGGTCATCCTGACGCTTGTGCCTTGGTGCTTATATCTAATCTAACATTCTGAAAACAAAACTAATATTCATATGTCCATGGTTGTTTTGGACTAGTGGGTGTTGTATTGGTTCTTGAGCGTTACAAATCGATATTCATATGTCCATGGTTTCATAGCTAGTGGGCATTGTATTGATTTATCTGGTTACCTAAAAGTTCAATGATGATAACAAATCGACACATGATCAGTGACTAGGTCCTAGCTCTTAGGTTGCATTTCATTTTGCATGTCTCTTTGCATTTTGCATGTTGCATGATCTCACAATGGCTAAACGAACTTCAATGCTTAAACAATTCTCCACTCGCATCTTCAAATCTAACAAGAGCTGAATCTCACATGAAGGTTCCTCCAATGAAACTGCAAGTAGAATCCTTTTTCGGGATCAAAATTGAAATTTGAGATCATTCATATGGTCAACTACTTGCATAATCAACCTTCTATCATCACCGAAATCTAGTATTCAACTTAACTGATTATCTAACATCAAACTATCAAAATTTCAACTTGGTCAACTATGGTCAACTCATGGTTTAACCTAGTCAAACTTGGTCTTTTGGACCTCCAAATGATGTAGAATGTGTTCTTGAATGTGTATAACCACTTTTCCAATCAATTAACATGCTTCTAAACTATCAACGCTGACTTTACTTGTCAGATTTCAATTTCAATCCTGAAGGGGGCATGGTATCGCACATCATTCAAAGTCTGTAAATCAAATTCTATCAATCTTTCCTCAGTAATCAAGACAACAACCATGTCTAGTTGCTGATTTATCAAAAGACCTCATCACTCGGGGAAAATCTACCATCACTTGGGGCATATCAGATTCATCAAGATCCATATCAATCTGGTATTCTCCTAATCTTGTAAACTGTATCAGTTTGTGCAACCATCGGATCATAGTGTTCTTTCCTTGGTTCTTCAACAACTGAAGGATTCGGATGTGATACCTGCTAGTTCTGCTAAGACAATCAAGTCTAGAACCGGTCACTCACTTCTTAGCAATCCTAAGGTTTGGAATCAGGCATTTTGACACTTTTTCGTAATCATCGGTTCATTGCTGCTATAGTGAACATTATCTTTGGTCATTCAGGACTTATTATCTCCATATCAAATCAATATCAATCAGCTTCTGTCTCATATCAATTATCAATTTCCAATCAGTTTCATATCTTTATCAAACACAGACTGTCTGTGAACCACTGTGCTTTGCACAGTAATTCAAAGAGGGGCAAAATGTAATACCCAAAAAATGGGCTATAAGTTCATTAATCTCCTATATCAACAATTCGAATGAAATCAACATAGAAGTCCTAACCTAAGGCATATCTGCACATCATCGAATCTAATTGATTATCTTAAATTTTGCATCGGGGAATATTCCTAGCAATATTCCTAATTATCTTAATTATCTTTAATTTAATGATTATTTGGCGATAAATCACATTTATCCTAAGTTTGATTAATTGAATATTTTCATATTTAATTAATTAGATTTAATATCTGGCCACTTAATTGTGTAATTAAATTTAATTCTATTTATTCCTAATTATTATTATTTAATTTTGACAATAAATCAAAATTCCTATCATTAATTGATTAAATTCTTATTTAATTAATTAAAGCAAGTTGTCATATTTAATGATATTATTTTTGAATAAAAGTTTGATTAAATGATTGATTAACCCATAAATCAATTGTTTTATTTTCAAAAATCAATTAAGTTGAGAATAAATCACTTTATTTATTTATTAATTCATAATTATCCATGTGCACAATCAAAGAGCAGTTAAACTCCAAATCAGAAAATCAATGCAAGTTATTGACTTTTTGGAACTCAACACCATTTTTGAGTTTTAAATTGATCTAAACTCTAATTTGAGTTAAAACTTAGCTTTTGCATGTTTTTGTGAATTAAATTATCTTTGTTATCAGATAACTCAAAAATCAAGCTGAGTTAATCTGAGTGATTTATGGCTTTCTTCCATGCACCTCCAAAGCCCTGGATTTCTATAAAATCAAGGCTCAACTCTTCATAATTCATCCACAAATTTGCATTCTCACACTGTCGAATTGGAGTTTGAAGAATCATCTTTGCGAATCCAAGCTATTGTGAGATCTTTCTAGTTTTGAGCATTGCATATCATTTAGCATAGATTCATATCTTTTTTTCATTATTATTGCATAGAAAATCCAAAAAAATAGAATAATTGCATTCATATTTCATATCAGTTTTGCATACAAATCCTTCATTTAGGTGTCATCTAGGTCACTGATCTCAATAACAATCTGAGAACAGCAATCTCGCACCTACTAGAAGGTAGTAAATCGCTTGGTTAAATTAGATTTCAATTTTGCACGATTTTGATTTTTGCTAACCTCTAATATTTTACTGAAGTGTTGTGTCTACAGATCAAGTACAATTTTCACACACACACTCCTGACTTAGATAATCCAGTTACCTCATGAATAAGGTCTACATTGATGTCTATGACTCTATCATCTAACCAAAACTTTCCATTATGAATTATGCTCAAAATTATCTTGGTCCATTCATCATTCTGAAATTCATAGTGAAGTGTATACTTGATAACATCAATTTCACTCAAATGTTCAAACCCTTCTTTGTATGACATATCATGTTTATAGATCTTATCATATTCCATGATTAGTCTACCATCTCCTATGGTTTCAAAATTACATTTAAGATAACCTCTTACATCTTCCAAATGCAAAACTCTGTCTAGAACAGATGACAAGGCTAAACTAGGATCTTCTTCCAACAGTTCTATAGGTTCCTTCTTCATTCTAGGTCTAACTGAATCTCTGATGTGGTGAACTAGTGACACATCCATGATTCTATAAAAAACACAATTGCTTTGATAGTGAATACTTAGCAAAATACCTCGGAATGATGATTTAGGGCTTTGTGTAGATCTGGCAAGAAATCCATCTCCAAATCCTACAAACTACTCTTAGTCTCCACTAGCTAGATCTCTATATCACTTGTAATCACTTGAATGATCAACTAATATGAATCATCAACTTTTATCCTTTAAATCTTTCAAGATATTGACATCGCATTAAATTTCTTTACTGCTTCATGCCAAAAAGTTGTTCCCGGTTACCTGCAAAACTTCATTCTCTTCGTGTACTCACATACATATTTATAAATTCATGCGCTCTTAACCATAGATTTATTATATCATATAATAGCTCATATTAAATTCACAAGACTCAATTCAATCTATTCTAACTTCTACACTATTCTAATAATTTACTCTAATACATAATTCATGAAATAAATACTTAAGTGCTTTGAGATGAATTAGGAAATGACTCACACTTACTATCAGGTACTTCACCTATCTGGTTTCTTGGTATACTAAGTGTGCTCGCTTGATCTATGGCTTTAAAAAACATGTGGCACTTGAGTGGGGAGCCTTTCTCAAGGGGATGGTGGTCCACTCCAAGATACATGTTGAGGTGACAAGTGGCAGGACGCATGTTGCTACTCACATACTCATCGCAAAGAATAAATAATACAAGCAATTGAAAGGATGCTTTGCAGTGATGGAAAAATTAATGTTTACATCTTTTCACAACTCTAGGGGAATCTAGCTAGCTAGATCAAACTCTGAATCAATGAATTCCCCAAAGATATCTACCTTTTTGTGTCGTTGGCTAAGAGGCTATCAATTTGAGCTTAAAATAGATGTCATTCTTCCTCCAAGTGTAGTTTCCATATCTTCAGGCATTGGTAATGTTGGTCTAGGTCATTCAACTCTGAAAAGGAAATGGAGCTCAGATCACCAAACTTAGACTTGAAAAACACCTGCAAATGCACCACCGAGTAGAAAAATATCTCAAAGAACACTAGATCAGAATTCATGTGGAGTATTTGGAGGTCATAATTATATGGTTGATGGTCTATTATTGCCATCAGATCCTTTTTTTTAGATAACTAAGAGGGGGTGGTGAATCAATTAAGTTCAGTTATTCTACAGTCCCAAATACTTCCTGATGTATAAAATAAATCTTTCAATTCAATTAAACAACTTGGTAAAATGTTATCTGTGCCTTTTTGTTCATTAACTGAATACCAATAAATTAACTAGTGTATATACTGATCAAACCAATAATTATAATGTGTAAAGTAAAATAACAAGTCATCACATCCATACACATATAACACTTGATTTTTAACGTGGAAACCCTGTTTGGGGGGAAAACTACCTAGGACCAATACCCGAAAATAATTTCACTCTTCTGAAGTGAGCTCAGTTAAGAGCCAACCATGTTAAAGGTTACAATAACACACTGTAAGGTGTGACCTGGTTAGAGAATTTATCACTAACAGTACTATGTGACCAAACATTCACTATGGGGTCAACATGAAAACAATCAACATTCATTGAATGTCATAATGGAATATAAATACTATTAAGTCCCACTCAGTTAAGAGATTTATCTATAGCAATGGTTAGAATGCAATAGTAAATGATTTGATTCAAAGACAAATTTATTTTGTAGATTTTCAAATCGATGCTTAGCTCAAAATATCTCTGGCCAATATACTCAATTTAATTTCTTTGTATCCTCCAACTTTGTTCTGCTTGGTTAATTCCTTTCTCTGACGCTCCATGTAGTCTACAGATTTGCTTGGTTTTGTCTTCAACTTGTCTGACCAGCTTTGCATGAATGCAATATCATCACATGTATTTTAGAATTAATTATGAATATCTTGTCTCCTTTTTATAGACATAATAAACCATTTTCTTCTCATCCATAGATTTTTCCTCTTAATCTTCATCATTGATTTTTACGCTTCAATCTTCCTCAAAACTTGTATCTTTAACACATTTCATTCTCCATCATCTGATCATCCTTGAATTTTGTCAGTAGTTTGATCATCATAAAAAACTTTATCTTTAACCTTAGAATCATCCATATTCATCCAAATCATCATCTTTAGTCAACAATCATACATTCCATTTATTTCTTTCACTCACTTAATATTGTGATGTGTCAATGACTTCTAACTTAGTTAACACTATACTTGGTATACACTACACTTATTCAGTGTATGCTATTTCAACTCGGTGTATACTAAGTTCTTCATTTACCGACCACATGAAATTGTTCATTCTTGATCTTCAATCTATAACAAAATTATTTAATACAGTCAAAACACTAAAATAATTTCATATACTCATCAATAAGTTACCCAATGAATACCATATCCGTATCTTTTTAGAAATTGAGAAAATTCAGATTCAACTTCCAAGACCAATTTGCATGCGAGATACCTGTTACAAAGAATGAAGAAAAAGATGGAAAAAGAAGAAACCCTTCTGTGCTCAAAATGAGAGAGCGAAAAATGTATTTAGCATAATGAAAAAATAATTACAAGAGTTCAACCTATAAGGTGAATGAAAACCCTAAAAATAAAAAGCTATGTTGCGCAATATAATTAATATAAAGAATTAATTATATGCACCTAAGAGATAGCTTAAGTAAACTAGAGTAATAGACAACTTAATTAATTAAATCAAAATGATCTAATTAATAATTGAATAGATAAATACTCTAACACCCCCCCTTAAGCGAAGCTCAAGAGGTAAGCTAACCTAGCACAGCTATGAAAGCGGGAAATGGGTCCCGGCAACAAGGCCTAATCAAGTACCCAATACAAGGAAATCTTTGTAAATCGAAGACAAAGGAGAAAACCCAGTGGGAAAAACTCCTCTCCAAAAAGAGATATAAAAAAAAGAAAAGGACAAAAAAAAAATGACTTCAAAAGACTCTCTCAAGGCCATAAGTACAATATGTGCTACCAACCCCCCATGAGAGAGGGTCAAGGCTCCAAAGCTCCTCTAGAATGAAAGAACCCCTAGATCTATGAACAAACCACCATGACTCCAATTCAAAGGAGTGAAAGGAAATGAACACTGAAGAGGTAACCTCGAAGGATGAGGTGTCACTAGAAGGTTGAGCTGATGCTCAAAGGAGTAGACACGAGGATCCTCAAAGGGAATCCCTGATGTAGGTGGTATGACAGGTGTGATGACATTGTCAAGAGAGAGGAGATGAATGTCCTCTATAAAATCCTCAACAACTACACCTAGTGGCTTGATGAATGGAGATGGAGGGTCTAGCAGTGCTGAAAAAGAGTCTTGTTGAAGAGAGGAAACCTCAACAGGATGAGGTGAGGTAGTCACAGAAGTGGTCTCAGGAACAACACAGAGGTTCAAGTGACCTGCCTGCCCCACATGATGCGCTCATGGAAGAGGAGAGTTGTGCTCTGATAATGGAGATGATGGACCAAAGTGTGAAAAGGTGTAGAGATAGGTGGAATGATCAACTATCCCTGTAGCAACAATGCCTCCTATCACATATCCTGGATGAAGACTGAATCTGTCGTGAACTCAATTGTCTTCCTTGATCCACTGAGTGTAATCTGATAAATCGAGAGAAGGTTTGTAGACAAAGATGGAACATACAATACATCATTAAATTTACCATCTTGAATGCCTACATAACCTTTCCCACAGACTGGCATAACAGTTTTATTCCCCATGAGAATGTGAAGAATACGAGAAGCCTCAAAAGAAGAGAAGATCTCTGGAGAAGATGCCATATGGTGAGAAGCACCTGAATCCAGTATCCAAGGGACCTGTGAAGGGGATGCAATAGAAGCTCGTAATGCATGACCCTATCCAAAATATTGTCCAGAGGTTGAAGATGAGGCAGAAGACTAAAAAGCAAACCCCTATGAGGTAGAAGAGGATGGAGAGGAAATAGTGTTATTCTGAAGTAGAGCTTGCAAATTTGTAATCTATTTCTCATAGCCATCAAATCTCTTCTGAAAATAATGTGACTCATCATGAGGCCCCTTCTAACAATAGGAACATGTAGGGCTCTCAGTCTTCTATTTCTCCTTCTTAGAAGAAGGTAGTGGGCCAGTAGAGTGCTGAGAAGAGGAATCAGATATCTACTTTAGCTTCTGCTTCTGTGTATCCTTAGGTGTCTTGGCAAGAAATGCCTGTGACTGTGAACTTGTAAGTGAATCCGTCTGATTGAGCTTGGACTGCTCATGAGTCAACCTATCACAGAAGGTCTCAAAAGAGGGCATAACATGTCATGCACCCAGTGCATCCATAGTGGAGTAGAAGGTAGAAGTGAAAATCTAATAAGGGTCATGAAGCTTTGAGAGTATCAGAAAGATACACTCATCATCTGACTTCATCTTTCCAGCAACTTGTAAAATAGATCAAAGAGACTTGAACCTCATCAAGAAGTCCTCAATGTTGGTGAATGATTTAGGTACCAAGGAGGTGAACTCTACATCTATCTGGAGAACCCTGAACTGATTCATCGTGCCAAACAATGTGGAAAACTTGTTCCACATATCCCTGAGTGTGGTCAAACCATCCAGGTGGAACAACAACCCATCTAAAATATTCACTGCAATGAGGCCCATTGCCTCATCCATCCTATTTCTCTACATAAGAGCCTCATAAGGCCATTGTAGAATAGGCTGAGCCTCATCGAGGCATGACCATAACCCTTTTACCATAAGCAATCTAGTCATCTATCCTTTCCAAGTGTGATAATTGTGAGGTGTAAGACAGGCGACAAAATAGTCTGCCATTGAGAGAAAGAAGACAAAAGTAGAAGGGTAATTTGCACCCCCACACAAAATATTATACTATCTCCTGTACACTTCAAATAAGTATGTAAGCACAAAATAAACAAGAAAAAAACCTGATTTCCAGATGTAGGGAGGAAAAAATGAAGCCTCTAATTTGATTCCAAAAAATAGTAGATCAAATGGAAAAAATAGGAAATGAAACCTGCACGAGCACGACAGGCCTAGAAAGACCTTTTTGATGATATATCGTATGTCAAATTCTATGTCTGTATGAGCCCTATAGGACCAAAAAAGTGCAGGTACCCCCAAAATGCAAGCTCCTTGGAAAAAACCAGTGACGGGAAAAAATTTGATGGCCATCTGCACGTCATGGGCTCATCTCACTAGAAAAAAATTTTGGTCGCCGAAAAAATAGAAGTTGCCAAAAAAATTTAAAAACGTGTCGAAAAATTGAAAAAGTCATCAAAAAAAAATTTGGTAGGTGACGTCAACAATGATGTCACTGCTGTGGCAGACTGTCAGCAGAGGTGGTGGCTGGACGGTGGCCAGTGGGTGGCGCGGGGGCAGCACGAGGGTCGGGCGGGGGTGGCGTCAGGGGCCGGAGTGGCGGAGCGGTGGTGGGGTCAGGCTGGAGCGGCAGCGGTGCGCTCTGGAGACAGCCTTGCGGGGCCTTTTTTTATTTTTATTTTTTAAAAATTTCCTCAGTTTTTGAGCCCATATGGCCCTAATAGGCTAGAAAAATTCTTCCAGATGCCCTGGAGGCCAAATAGGTCAATTTTTATATGAAAATAGGGGTTTTTTGGCATTCCGAACACAACCGTGAGGTCAGTTTTTGCCTGAAAAGCTCCAAAAAAATGAGACCCCAGATCCAATATAAAAAAAGGCAAAATGAATGCTTGATCCACAGCTACAAAAAAAACTCAAACAAGCAGCAATAGAATGGCTCTGATACCATGCAGAAACTAAGAAAATTCAGATTCAACTTCCAAGACCAATCTGCATGCAAGATACTTGTTACAAAGAACGAAGAAAAAGATGGAAAAAGCAGAAACCCTTCTGTGCTCAAAATGAGAGAGTGAAAAATATATTCAGCATAATGAAAAAATAATTACAAGAGTTCAACCTATAAGGTGAACGAAAACCCTAAAAAGAAAAAGCTAGGTTGTGCAATATAATTAATATAAAGAATTAATTATATGCACCTAAGAGACAGCTTAATTAATTAAATCAAAATGATCTAATTAATAAGTGAATAGATAAATACTCTAACAATCTTTCTCATACATTGCATCTTCATGTAAGTATCTCATTCCTTCACCATTATTTCCTTCTTCAAATGTTTGTAACTATCATGATAAGTACAGTCAAAACTAGTTGACATCAATGACAATATAATAACTGATTTAATGTGTCACATATACCTTTGAAGTATCCAATCAATTGTCAATCTCTTCCTTTAGATATTCAATCAGTTGTAGTATAACAATCTCTCCCTTTGGCATGGATGGAAACACAATATGAAATATGTCATAGAATACCAAACATCTATCTACAACTCTGTATGTAAATGTTGTGACTTGATAAGATCTCCCTAGTTTATGCATTTAATATGTTTAATCACTACACAACATCATTGTCTCTCCCTGCATGTAATATCTCTTTTGTTCTCTCTCCCTTTAGTTTCTCCATTTGGTTCCAATCACATTTTTGTCTTTCGGTCTCGGTACCAATGTCCATGTCTTTTTTTTTTGTATTTTCTCAATCTCTTCATTCATGGCCTTGATCCATTCACCATTTTCCAATGCATCTCTAATAGTTTTAGGCTCAAATTCACAAACTAAGCATGTGTTGTTCCTCAACTTACTTCATGTCATCATTCCTTCTCTTTTGTCTCCAATTATTTGATCTTTTGGATGGTGTATTCTCACATATTTTGCAACTACAATTTCAGATCTATGTTCTTCAATGTGTTCTTCACTTGATGCATGATCATCGTTTTCATCAATAACTATTTTTTGATGTTCGGTCTATAAAAAATGTTTCTCGATAGCATTATTTTGTTGCTCGAAAATGCCAGACTATAGCTTGAGTAGAGTTTCAGGTTCTTCAATATAAACAAATCTATCATAGTTTTTCGGTTCCTTTTCTCTTTCTTCAGCATTATTTTCTACAAACTCATCAACTCTCACATTTTCACTTTCAATCTTGTTAATAGCCTTGTTCAAACATTTATAAGCCTTTCTTTTACTAGAATATCCTAGAAATATTCCCTCATCACCTTTTGAATTAAATTTCCCATTTCTATCATCTTTCAAAATGTAACATCTACTTCCAAATATTTTGAAATAACTCACATTAGGTGTGTAACCATACCATAATTCATAAGGTGTCTTATTTGATTCTTTCTTTAGTTGAACTCGGTTCAATGTGTAAACAATAGTCCTAACAAATTCTCTCCAGTACATTTGTGAAACATCTTTTTCAATCATTAGTGCTCTAACACAATTAACAATTGATCTATTCCTCCTTTCAGTAATTCCATTCTATTGGGGTGTTCTTGGTGCAGATACGTGTCTCTATATTCCATGCTCATTACACAAATTAGTGAACTCATCTTAAATAAATTCACCACCTCTATTTGACCTTAAGCATTTCAATTCCTTACCACTTTCTTTTTCCACTTTTTATTTATACCATTTAAACATTTTGAAAGCTTCTGATTTTTATTTAAAGAACATGAAAGTCATCATCCTAGAGAAATCATCAACAAAAAAGATAAAATATTTTTCTTCATAATAACTCTGAGTTCTCACTAGACCACACAAGTCAGTATGAACTAACTCCAAAATAGAAATAGATGAGTAATGTTTTCTCTTGAAACTATACTTTGACATCTTACCCATTTGACATTGTTTGCACATTACATGGTCAGGTTTAGATATGCTCAATAAACCTCTAACTCTTATTTTCTTACTGGTCGTAACTATGTTGTCAAAGCTCACATGACATAACCTCTTGTTCCATAATCATACATCTTTATTTTTAGCCAATAAACAAGAAGTTTCAGCATTGTCAAGATAGAATAAGTTACCTTTTGATTGTTCACCAGTACCAACCAACTTTCTAGTCTCATCATAGATTTTCACCTTTCTATTCTCAAATGAAACTCAGTGACCGATGTTATTCGGTTGTGCTACACTCAATAGATTATAATTAAGTCCTTTCACCCAATATGAATTCTCAGATCTGATCTTACTATTCAAAAATATAGATCCTTTTCCTTTTACTAGAAAAGGTGTATCATTTCCCATTTTCACAAATCCACCATTATAATGTTCAAGATATTCAATTTTTTCTTCATCACCATTCATATGATGTGTGCAGCCACTATCAATAATCCAAGTATCATTCTTGATAACTTTAGAAATAAGTGTTGTTTCAACATACCTTTCTGCTTCTTCGGAGTCTTCCTTCAATGCCACAAATACCACTTTTATGTCTTCATCAGTCTCAGTCTCAGTGTCATCATCTTCATCTTTAACTAGGTAACATGCCTTCTTGCCTTCATCTTTGTAGTCTCAGTTATATCTATTGCCATATTTTTGGTTTCCTTTGTGCTCTCAATAATCTCTTATGTCATTCTTCCTTTCATTTGATCTTTCATTTTTTTTCTCATCTTCTTTCATGTCAGGACATCTTGCAGCAATATGACCAATCTCTTTGCATTTAAAACATACCAAGGGTAGTTTACCTCTATATATTCCTTTAACTTTTTGTAATCTTAGAGCCATTAATGCTTCAAGTTCATCAAGTTCATCCTCTTCACTTTCACTTTCACTTCCATTTCTTATCTTATGTTTGCTACTTGATTTTCTAATTTTCATAGATGACATACATGCAGATTCTACCATAGGTACAATGCTAATATGTCTTGATTATTTATCTCAAATGAAGTCCTGATCAAATTATCAAATGAGATATTATTACCAGGAGTTGCTCTCATTTCATGAATTGTAGAGACCCTAATAGCATAGGCAGGTAAAAAGGTTCTGAGAATTTTACTTACCATAGTGTCTTCATCAATAGTTCCACCTGCTCCTCGAATAGCATTCACAACTTCCTCTATTCAGTTGCTATACTGAGTGATGTTTGTACCTTCTTTCATCTTCATGTCATCAAACTTACCTCTTAGACTTTCAGATTTTTCCCTTAGCACATTCACATCTCCTCCATGAACTAGTGTAATCTTGTCCCACATCTTTTTTGTAGTTGTACATGTCTTAAAGTCTTCAAATTAAACATGTGATGAAGAAGAAGCAATATCAATCATCATAGCATTGTGTTCTTGTCTTTCTTTCATTTTTGTGACAGTCAAAGGACCAGTGGTTGTGATAAACTCATTTTCTAAATAGTATGTTGTAGAATCTCCAATCCCTGATAGACATAACTTCATCCTTCTTTTCCATGTTGAGAAGTTGTCTTTGTTCAGCTTTGGCACCTCTCTCTTATACATCTTGTGATCTTTTACATAAGTCCTTCAAAATTTTCCTTCAAGTACTCTTTCTCTGATACCAATTATTAGATAACTAAGAGGGGGTGAATCATTTAAGTCTAGTTATGCTATAGTCTCAAATACTTCATGATGTATAAAATAAATCTTTCAATTCAATTAAACAACTCAGTAAAACATTATATGTGCCTTTTTATTCATTAATTGAATACCAGTAAATTAACTAGTGTATATACCGATCAAACTAGTAATTGTAATGTGTAAAGTAAAATAACAATTCATCACATCCATACACATATAACACTTGATTTTTAACATGGAAAGCATGTTTAGGAGAAAAATCACTTGGGAATGGTATCCAAAAATAATTTCACTCTTTTGAAGTGAGCTCGGTTAAGAGCCAACCCTGTTAAAGGTTACAGTAACACACTGTAAGGTGTGACTTGGTTAGAGGATTTATCACTAACAGTTCTCCATGATGAAATATTCATTATCGGGTCAACATGAAAACAATAAACATTCATTGAAGGTCATAATGAAATATAAAGATTGTTAAGTCCTGCTCGGTTAAGAGATTTATCTGTAGCAATGGTTAGAATGCAACAGTAAATGATCTGATTAAAATACAACTTTCTTTTAAAGATTTTAAGATCTATGCTAAGCTCAAAATACCTCTAGATAATATACTCAATTCAATTTATTTGTATCCTCCAACTCGGTTCTTCTCGATTAATTCCTTTCTTTGACACTTGGTGTAGTCTACATATTTTCTCAGTTTTGTCTTCAACCTGTCTGCCATCTTCGCATGAATGCAATCTCCTCACACAAATTCTAGAATTAATTATGAATCTCTTGTCTCCTTTTATAGACATGATAAACCATTTTCTTCTCATCCATAGATTTTGCCTCTTAATCTTCACCATTGACTTTTCCACTTCAACCTTCCTCGAAACTTGTGTCTTTAACACATTTCATTCTCCATCATCTGATCATCCTTGAATTTTATCAGTAGTTTGATCATCATAACAAACTTTATCTTTAACCTTAGAATCATCTACATTCATCCATCTCATCATCTTTAGTCAGTAATCATATGTTTCATTTATTTCTTTCACTCAGTCAATACTCTGATGTGTCAGTGACTTCTAACTCGGTTAACATTGTACTCGGTATACACTACACTTGCTCAGTGTACACTATTTCAACTTGGTGCATACTAAGTTCTTCATTTACCAACCACATAAACTTCTTCATTCTTGATCTTCAATCCATAACAGAATTATCTAATGCAATCAAATCACTAACATAATGCCATATACTCATCAATAAGTTACCCAATGAATACCATATCCATATATTTCTCATACATCTCTTCTTCATGTAAATATCTCATTCGTTCACCATTATTTCCTTCTTCACATGTTTGTAACTATCATGATAAGTACAATCAAAACTAGTTGACATCAATGACAATATAATAACTGATTTAATGTGTCACATATACCTTTGTAGCTCAGTGATCTTTAGTCTCTCCCTTTTAAGTATACAATCAGTTGTCAATCTCTTCCTTTAGATATTCATTAGTTGTAGTATAACACCGTTTGGCTCCCAAACTAAATCATCCATAATGAAGGGAGAGGGAAACCCACACTTCTCCAACTCTATAAATCTATCCCTCATCCTTATCATCATGGCCTCCAAAGATTAGAGTGTAGCTTGTGTTTGTAGGGTTTCCTTATGATAGTTGATTATCATGTTCAAAATATAAATGGTGGATGACCAATCTATGAATTCGGCCCTAATGAGGACTTGATCTATTTCTACGTATATCTAGATTGTAAAATGTTGAGAATTCAAGAACTTGGGTAATGTGAAATCTGAGAATTGGTCAATTATGGGCTTGACCACAATGCACAAAGCATATTCCTCCTTGAAGAATCAAAAGGAAGGCCTTCTCAAACTAATAAATTTATTTATTCTATCCACTCAATAACATGCATATGTTTGAAAATGGGGAACATGTTAGTAGGAAGTGAAGGGACTAGACCATCCTATAACAGAAGCTTGTTCTCGACTTTGACTTCTGCAACCCTTTTCATTAGAGCCTTTTCTTTCTCTACTACATTGGCCAATTGAGATTGCAAGTTCCCTAATTTTATGCTATGATCAGTGACCTTCATAAATCTCTGAGCTAGCTATCCCTATTCCTTCCTTAGTGCAACCTCCAATTCAAGGTTACCCTTGTCAGCCTTTGCCAATTTGTTATTGATTTTCTTCAATTTGGAAAACTTGTTAGCCTACTCCTACACTATATGTGCCTATGCACTAATCAGTTCTTTCTCCACACGTTTCTTCTCCATGTTAAGTATCTTGACTTGATCTTGGAGGCACATGGTTTCTTGCATGATATCTTGTAGTTGTGCTAGCTCTGACTCCTTTCTAATGAACTTATTCAAAGCTTCACTCTTTTCTTGCTACTCCTATTTCATCTGGGATGTTTCATCTTGCACTTGTATCTGAAGTGCATCCTCGTTGGTCTACTCCTAGAATATTGGGCTTTGAGCACCTTGAGTTCAGCCTCCTGGGACTTCTCTCTGGCCATGATACAATTATTTTTTGTTTTCATCTTTCTCAGCTCCTCCTCTTTCTTGCCTAACTTTCTCATCTTCTTCACTTGGTTCAAAGATATGACTCTCTACTCTTCTACAATGAAATCTATCTTATTTTATGGCTCCATGGAGCTTAGGTCAATCCCCCAACAGGACATCTAATAGTCATTTGTAGCCATCTCTTCCTAGGGTTTGATCACCCTAGGCTACATGTTTGTGAATATTAATTTTTGATGTTGATCATTTAAGAAAGATTTCACCTTATATGTGGTGAGAATTAGTGCATATTTTCCCTTATTATATTATGTTTGTTCAACTCTTTCCAACTTCCCTTTCTCAATTTATTTTTTGCAATCCTCATAAGAAGGGTTGTATTGGTCCGCGAATGGTGCTCCAGGTAGGAGTGCATATAGGATTGTACCAATGTGAAGGTCTACAGGAGTAAGGAGATTGTGGTTGGAGAGAATGGGGGAAAAATTTTGGTAGTTTATATGGGAGGAAAAAAAGAGGCAACAAAACTTGATTGGATGAGCAAAAGGGAAGAGCTTGAAATCCCCACCAAAATCATGTCAAAAGTTGATGCCTGAGTAATCCTAGATAGGATGAATGGATTTGGGCTTGAGGAGGTCATTGCAAAAGGAACTACAATTGATGCCATGGTAGGAGTGGAAATTGTGGACACCAAGAATAGTAACAGTGGAATGGGGTATTGGTGCCACAATCTAAGATGGAACGGTAGGTGGAGTGAAAAGTAATGGTGGGAACAATAGTAAAAAATAAAGACTAAGAGTTGAGGATAGGGGGAACAAAACTTACATGAACCATTTTCGGTGCATTCCCTGGGCTAGAGTTTGTATTTTTCCTTTTGGATGGCGAGGGTTGAGGAGAAACAACATTTTTTTGTTGTAACAAGCCAAAGGAAGGATCTGTCTTCTTTCTTGTATTGGATCTTTGCCCCTTTAAAGTGCCAGAACTTTTTGGCCCTCATCATCATTGTGAGCTTGATCCCATAGTTCGCTAAATCACTCATCATGTGTTATGTTACTGAATCATGTTCATGTTTCTTGGATCTCCTGACAATAAATCCAAAATGCTAGATGCTTATCTTTGGACAACCTTTGCTTGTTCATCTTCCCTTTTAGTATCTAAGGAATACCCTTAGAGAGGTCCGCTTCAATGGTAGAAAAATAGAAAGAATTCTATGAAAATCACTCTTCTTTTGGTACTTGTTGCATATCAATGAATAGAGTTGGGTCCTCGACCCTTGGGCTCATATGTGTCTCCCAGTAATCTTGGGTCACATGCTTGATGGATTTCTTCTAGTTTGAAAAATTGAAAGGCAACTATCTAGGTCAAAACTCCATTTTTCATCGATGAGAAGGAGGCATGTTTGTAACAACTTAGACATGAGTACACCTCGGCCTTGACCTTCTTCTCTATCATGATTGACCCCATGGTCTTCTCAACATGAATAATAGTAGAATTATGCTTCCTAGAACCAATACTTCCTTTGATTGTAGAGGTCTACCTTACAATATATAGGGATAGAGTGCAATTTGAAATGCAAAGCATTAGGCAGAAGGGTTCTTCCATGAATCTATGGAATCACACTATTGTGAAGTCAGCTCCAAAGAACCACTCCCACTTGGGCACAAAAGTCATTATTCAATCTATTTGATCATATATGAAGTGTGGAAGAGCCACTGGATTCCAACCTTGGAAATTGAAAGAAATGGGGGCTAGGAATGCTCATGAGAATTCATAAAAATCATGTGTGGAAGGAAAAAAAGGGGTCCACGTAGTAACAAGAAACATCTTTCCTTCAGCATCCTTTATAGTCAAATTCTTAAAATGTTAAAAAAACCAAATGTTTTGGTGCAAGAATATGTGTGCCAAAAAGGAAATGTGGTGGAAAACCAAATCCTTCTCGAAGAGGATGAGTTGGTCTTTGATTTTCAAGGCCAACTCCTCTATGAAATAAAAAATAAATAGCTCATTCTACTTATGAATCTTAAAAAGAATACCTATTTCAAAAGGTTGCACATTATAATCATTCTCAAAGTTGTAAATGAAGGTGAGCATCAAGAAGACATTGTACATGTTCTCATGAGCTAGCCCCTTGATTCCCAAGGGAAACTTGGGTAGGATGGTGTTGCACTTTTTCTTGTTAAAGCAGGAATTGTAGAAGGGCACAAGGTCTCACCTAGGGGCCCAGTAACTTTCCATGCCTTCTTTGTTGAATTATTCCACATTAGTTTGTGGTGGAGGAATACATAGCATGTCCCAGATGGTCGCGGGGATTATGAAGAGCCTAAGATCTATGCCTTGGATAGTTTTTTCTTTCTGTTGAAGTATGTGCACAACATTGAATAAAATTTGGATAATGTGGTACTTTGGGCACCATGAATTGGGCGAGACCACACTCCCAAAGCCTAGAAAGAATCTTAGTAGGTTCTATCATTTTTCTATCATCCATCATCCTTTGGCAAGAAGGATCTCTTAGATCTTTGGGCATCTTGTGTAGGTAAGAGTTACAAACTTCTTCCAGCAAATTAATTAGCATAGTTGGGTGCTTCATCGTGCCTTTCTCCTTTGACTTGGTTTTTTCATAGACTGGCTTGGGTAGCATGACATGGCTTGCATAAGAATTATCATTGTATATGTCCATGATGTCATGAAAATATCTTGGGTATGAAGCTTTAGTCCCAATAGAGGTTCTCGTAGCTACCATATTAGTCATCATTTCTTACTCCATAAATTCATTTGTTTAAAGCCTTGCACTCTCTATGGTTTTTCTCTGCAACAATGCTTACTCAAAGCTCAAAAAATTATCGCTTAGATTCTTTTTCGTAGAATGATCAAGGCTCAAGAAAACATAAAAAAATCCTAAGGATTGATTAGGAAAAAATATTTGGAATAAATAAGATCGTAAAGCTAGGCATTAATACCTTGAGAGACATCGATATTTTTGTTATGCATTGTAACCCAAATTAGCAGTTAATGTCGTAACCTCTTCTCATCCAACTTGACACATGTAGCCTTGAAATACTACCAGTTATGCCTCAAGAAATGCATTCCCCTCTTTCAAGTCGCCATACTTATGAAAATGAGCCTCCTCGACACTTACACATTGAACTATAAATATTTGCATTTAATGCCACAAGCCACTCCAAAAGCTTCTTTCCATCGATCTAAAAAACTGACACATGGCCCCCAAAAAGGTAACTCCATGAGAGACCGCAAGCTAGCACTTGTCAATAGTAAAGGTCTTGAAACCTCATTGAAAACCATTTCCCTTTACCATTGAAAAATGAGGAACTCAAACTGAAAAGGCCCCACACTACCAAAATCCTTGAGCTTTTAACTTATTGAAGACCAATAGAAGGGAAACACACTTATTTACATTAAAATACAAGATGCACTATGGCATCAGTTGAATCATTTAAGGTGGAGCCCATTGACTAGGATTTTGAGAGACTCACCATCTATTATCTGGAGCTTGAAATATTTGAATTGCTCACACCCTACGATGCAGAAAGGGCCTTTCCAAAGGCTATCAAACTTTTCATGCATGTCAGGCTTGGCTCCATGCTCATTTTCTTTTAGTACCATATCATCTTGCTCAAACATAGGGTCAGAGCTCTTTTTTTCAAACCATTTCTTCACCATGCTCTATCTTACGTTCATCACGGTGAGATCTTTCTCTTTTTTCTCTTGTAGTTTCATCAAATTAGCTATCGTGACCTCCATGAAATAATTTTCTTCAATCTTTGCAGCCTTGAGAAGGTGTAATGTTGGGAGCTCCACAAAGATGGGGAACATGATGTCCTTTCTCTAGACTATATCATAAGGCAAGTCCTTGAGGATCTACTTTGGAGTAATGTAGTTGGATGATAGAGCATTTCAAAGTTGTTTATGTCACTCATGCTTGTGCTCAGCTCCTATCATTTTTATCAAGCAGATCAGTTATTTGTTTATTGACTCCACAAGGCCATTACCTTGTGCGTAATAGTTGGAGGATATCTTCAAAAAAATAACATTACAGGGGGAAAATTTAGACATCTTTGACTCTAGGAAACCTTTGGCATTATCATAAATGATGGTCTTTAGAGGACCAAAATAGGTGACTATCTCTTTGAGGAAGTTCAGGATCTCTCCCTCTATTGCATTCTTTATTGGAGACATCTTTGTCCATCTGATGAAATAGTCTGTGGCTATGAGGATCTATTTGTGTCCAGCACTTGATGTTGGATTGATCATGCCTAAGCAATCCATACCCTACTAAGAAAAGGGCTCATCAACTAAAATGGGGCGCAAAGGCATGTATGAGCTTTTTATTTTACCAGTATAGAAATGGCATTCGTGACACCCACAAACCAAATTATGTGTGTCATTGAACATAGACAGGAAATAATATCCCGCATAGGTGATCTTCATTATAATAGTTTGAGCTAAAAAGTGACCCCCTATGGAGCCACTATGTGATTCCTTTAGAATCCTCATTGCATCGAGCTTCCCAATACACCAGAGGATGCCATCAAAACTTATCTTAAGTAAAACATCACCAATCAACCAGTAGACAACATTTTGTAATATGTAATATGTTCACTTGTTAGAAGGGAGATGAGGGGGTAATTATTGATTTGCATGAACTCTATCATGTATGCAATCCAAAAAGACTCAGAAGGAGCCTGTTGTGCCAACACTATTTCTACATTTGATGTGTCTACTTCCTAGGAAATATATTCACACAAGCCTTTTCTGTGGATCACCTTGGTAGGTCTGACATCAATTTCATATTCTATAATTTTTATGATCTAGTTGTCTCTTTTCTCAGTGATTTCCCCCTCCATGATGTATTCACAAATGCTAGAGTGGGCCATAAAGACTGTTATTTTTTTGGATGTTATGAAGTGTCTAAATTTCTTTAACCCTTTGAAAATGGTGAACACTTTCTTCTCTACAAAGTTATACTTGATTTCATATTCCTTAAGCATCCTTGAGTAGAAAGAAATAAGGTATTCACCTATTCCTTCCTTGTTTTTCTGAGCTAGCACTGTGGCAATACTGAAATTGCTTGTGTACACATACATAATGAAATCCTAAGACAAGTCTAGGTTTACCAGAACAATGACATATGCAATAGCTTCTTTAAATTTGTAAAAATCCTCTCATGCTTCTAGACTCCATTTGTCCTTCTTCAGCATTAGTGTCATTTTCCTCACCAGTCCAAAAAAGTTAGTTATGAACTTGCTCACAAAATTAATCTTCCCAAGGAAAGACTATAAGCTCTTCTTATTCATGGAAAGTGGTAGCTCTTGGATTGATCAAATTCTTTCTAGATCAATTGCTACACCATCTTTTGACACAACATGTCTAAGGATATTCCCTTGAGAAAATCTGAACATGCACTTTTAGGATTGACAGAGATTTCAAAATCTTGGCATCTTTGGAAAATAACCTCAAGATGGTTGAAATAATTTGTAGAAGACTTAGAAAACATAGTAAGATCATCCAAATAAATCAAGATAATCTTGTTGATCAATTCCTTGAGAAAAATATCCATAGCACATTGAAAAGTGGCACTAGTATTGGATAGACTGGAAGGCATCTTTTTGTATGCAAATGTTCCCCACTTAGTGGTGAATGTTGGTTTATGCTAGTCCTCCTCTTTAACTATCACTTGGTTGTAACCCAAGAAACCATCAAGAAAAGAAAAAATCTTAGACCCAAAAACTGATTGCAATATGACTTCCATAGATGGTAGTGGATAGTGATCCTTCAATGAAGCTCTTTGCAGGTCATGGAAGTCAATGCAGAGGTGGATGTATCCATTCTTTTTGTGGATAAGGACCAAATTAAACACCCATGTGCTATGCTTGATTGGGAATATGATGCATGAGTCAACCATCTTTGTTATCTCTTTTTCCTTCAATGACTCGATCTTTGGGTTCACTATCCTTTGCTTTTATTAGTCAGACCTTTTTCCTTCAGTAAGTTTGATGGTGTGCTAAATTACTAATAGGTCATAGCCTTTCAGGTATTCATAATACCAAGAAACCATGCCTTAATACTTCTCACAGAGATGAATCAGGCAGTTTCATTCATACCAAGGAACACCATTCCCAACCTTTAGTGTTTGTCCTTTGCCAACCTAGGATCTTTGTAGTCTTGCCCATCCATCATGAATTTCATTATGTTGGTTCTAGCATCATCACAATCGAAGATGTTTTCCAGGTGATCAAACCTCTTGGAAGCTTGTTTCCCCTGAGCTGACTGACTTGGGCTTCATAAGCTTCTTCTATCTTTGGCTATAGTTGGTCTTGGAATTTTCTTGAGTGCTGCAAGAATATAGCGATGTTCTCATTGCTCTTAAATACTTGCCACTTTTGATCGTTATCGGGCATGGTGGGTCTTACAATCATTCAGACTGCATGTTTTTTTTTCCATTAGATCGGTGGTGGGGAAGAAATAGGAATTGACCATAACCAAACTATTTACAGTTATTTACTCCTTTCTCTAAATAACTTGAATATTGAAGCATCAAAGCCTTAAATGAGATCCCACACCCTATGATGATAAGAGCACATATGCACATGTTTTGTTGCTGCTATGTTTCACACTTGATGCACTACTAGCTTAGAATCTTTAAACACCTTTAACTTTTTGGCACCCATATGCTTAGAAAGACTCATTCCATGGATCAAACCCACATACTCTTATTTATTTTTGGAACACAAGAACTATAAATATTAATCTCTCAAGGTCTTTTCACCAATCGGGGAATTCAAAAACACACTAGCACTGGAGCCTTTCTTACTTCTCTTGCCATGGAAGTGCAACATCCATATAGAATAACTCACACTCTTGATCTCTTCAATATTAGTTGTGGCATCTTTTGTCATCCGTGGAATGGGTTAGCCTTCTTCATATATAGCATAGGTGCCAAGGCCAGTAGAATGGAAACCTAAGAAACTACTAGAGTCAAAATCCTTGAGGAGGATGGACCCCTTTACTAGCTCTAATTATGAAATACTCTCATCTACCAAGAGATCTTCAAGATGTTATGCTTCCTTAAACTCAAAATTAGTTAAAAATTCAAAAACAACATGTTCAACATGTAGGGGTTGATAGAATAACCACCAACATTCCCTTTTGGAATTCACGACATGATTTTATAGCCTCTGGTGTCTTCTATAAGTCTAGTGGTTGCATTGGGCATTAGCAAGTCTATCTTTTTGTGCAACAACAACCGCTAGTTTTAACAAGTGGTATCAGAGCATGGTCATAGGTTTGAATCCCCTCAAGTGATGTTGAGGGTGGATTTTTTGAATAACCACCAATGTCCCCCTTCAGGATTCGTTACATAGTTTAACAACCTCTTATGTCTTCTATAAGTCTAGTGGTTGTATTAGACATTAACAGGTCAATATTTTGATGCAAAAATAACCACTAGTTGTAATAGGGGCTCACTTAAAATTTTGAACTTGGCTCTATTCTTGTTCTTTGGGATGAGGTGTGACCAATCTAGGGACAAGTATCCTCCAATCCTAGTAGTGAAGCCTTGGGAGAGACAACGATCAAAAGTAGTAGGGATGTCAATGATAACCACCTCTTGTAGTAAACTGACACTCGGACAAGCATATAAGGTGAGTGGGAGTTTCTTGATAATACCTACGGTCTACACTCTATTTCCATCAAGCTTCATAACTCATATATTTAAGATCTCATATTTGAGACTTAGGACCTCGGTGATTTTTTTTGGCATAACAGTGGTGCTATCCCCTCTATCGATCATAGATTTGTGTAAAATATTATCATTCATGATAAGAATTAAGTAGAAAGGGGTGGGTTTTGAATGTTCTACCTTTGCAATTGAGCTCGCAAATCCTTGGTTGACCAAGGTAGTGTGAACATGTGCTTGACCTCAGGGCTCTATCAGCTTTCCTAGCAGCCCTTTATATTTTGTTTGCATGGGAGTGCTTCTAAGAACTAGCTATGTCTTGTCTCCTTCGGATAATGCTTCTTTCAATAAAGACCTTTTTCTTGGGATAGCAAGGATATCCTAGAGGGACACATTCATGGGAGCCTTCTTTAGTTTCTTGACCACATTAAGATCAATTAGTATAGTGTGCTTTGTATCTCCATACTTGTATGTTTTTTTCTCCTTTGGCTTTGGGTAAGAAGGGGTGATAGTGGGCTCAATAGTCACCTTGCTCATATTGGGCTTTCTTTTCTTCACTACTAGCTCGCTAGTATTCCATCTTTTCGAGTGTAGGCTATAATCAGAGTGCACCTATGAGGATTTTCCAGTAAACATAGGGGTATTTCTTGGATTAAAAATATTTTCCAATGCAACCTCCTCATTTTTCATCCAAAAGATCAAAGCATGCTCGAGTGCAATTTTTGCTTCTCTCTCCATAGACATACCTTGCAATTGAGAAGTCGACATTGCAATCTCCATACTAGGTGAGGCCTAGATGCTAGGATTAGTTGAAAAGCCTTTGACCCTCTAGTTTTCAATTTATTATTGAGGTTCCCTCTAGTAAAATTACATGGAGCATGACCATCATTACAAAGGAAACACTGTTCCACCAAGTTTTTTTTCCCAGGAATCAACTCCCTACTCTAGCTAGTTGGGACTACTTGCAAGGGGTTATGCATAGTTACCAATTGGTTATTTTCTTGGGGATGGATAGATTTTTTACCTCCTTGATATTGGTTATCCTAATAACTTGACTTTCTTGAATAGTAATTTTGATAGGGTGGGCTGCCAGAGGGAGCTTTTTGGCTTTTTAGATTGATAATCTCATTTGAAAAGGCACGCAATAGTTTTTTCATTTTGGTTACCTCAATTGCCAAGGAAGTGGAAGAGGAAGTGGTTGTAATGCTAGGAAGAGTGCCTGATGTTCTAGGATGTGAACTTGGAAAGTAATAACATGATTGGGGAATGAGAGAAACACTTAGGGCATACTCAATAGGAAGGGGACCATTTTGCAAGTCTACAAATATAGGCCTAGAGGGTCTAGCAGGGGGCTGACCAACATCAATGAGACTATTTTTTTCCTTTATGACAGTTGCTTATGCATCTGGTAGCATTTTTCTTCCCATGGATAGGATCATGGTAGATATGCAAGAAATAAAATCTTTAAGATACAAAACATATGTCATGTCAGCTCGTAGAAAGGTTCATAGAAACTATAGTGACAATCTATCTCCCTTGTCAAGAAACTCTCATCAAAAAGGTCACCCAGTTGGTCCCATGTTGTGATGGAATTAGAAAGGAGAGCAAAGTACCAGTCTTGAGTTTTTTTCCCTTGGAAGAGGCTTCCAAGAGGCTTAGAGCCACATCCTACTCTGAAATGTCATTTAGTGTACATATGTCTAGAACATCTTGCAGATGTTATCATGGAGTCTTAGAATTATACCATGTAAATTTAGTAAATTCTCTAAGGGAAGATGTAGGGATCTATCCCCATACAACTGGGAGGAGAGGAACTAGAGGACTACTATTATTCCTGGCCATAAAGTTTTTGGATTGATTCTGCATTATGGGTTATTCCTGACCTAGGTTTGTATTTGGTTATGCACTTAATTTTTCCCTTGTTGGGATTGATATTGTTAATTGGGGCTTCTATATGTGCCAAAGACTAGTGGGGGACCAAGTAAGTGAGGTGCCCCTTGAGATTGAGATCTAGTAAATGGTTTATGGCTCATGAACCTTCTAAAATCTTAGACTAAATGTTTATTTCACATGCCACCGAGCATGCCAGAAAAAGACTATTGACACCTAAAATTGCTCTTAAGTGTAACGGCCTATGGGAAGCTTGAGTGAATGTGGGACTCTAATACTTTTCATTGATAAACCTCTGGGATTTTATAATCGGACTCTTCATACTGTGTTTTAAGGGAAAGAGTTAGAAAATGATGAAATTACAAAAGACAATATGTAAGATCTTTCAAAACACTTTAAAAAACTAAATGCATAGGCTATTCCCAATAAAGAATCTCAAGGAAACTTATGAAACCAACCAAACTTAGAATATAAACACACCTAGTTGTAATACCCCAAAAATGGGTTATAAGTTCATTAACCTCCTACATCTACAAATCGAATGAAATCAACATCGAAGTCCTAATCTAAGGCACATCTAAACATCATCGAATCATAATTGATTATCTTAAATTCTGCATCGGGGAATATTCCTAGCAATATTCCTAATTATCTTTAATTTAATGATTATTTGGCGATAAATCACATTTATCCTAAGTTTGATTAATTGAATATTTTCATATTTAATTAATTAGATTTAATATCTTACCACTTAATTGTGTAATTAAATTTAATTCTATCTATTATTAATTGTATTATTTAATTTTGACAATAAATCCAATATCCTATGAATAATTGATTAAATTTTTATTTAATTAATTAAAGCAAGTTGTCATTATTTAATAATATAGTTTTTAATAAAAGTTTGATTAAATAATTGATTAACCCATAAATCAATTATTTATTTTCAAAAATCAGTTAAGTTGAGAATAAATCACTTTGTTTATTTAATTAATTCATAATTATTATGCACATTCAAAAGAAACAGTTAAACTCCAAATTAGAAAATCAATGCAAAGTGTTGACTTTTTAGAACTCAACATCCTTTTGGAGTTCAAAAAGCTAATATAAACTCTAATTTGAGTTAAAAAGCTATTTTTGCATGATTTGCATGTTTTTGTGAATTAAATTATCTTTATTATCAGATAACTCAAAAATCAAGCTGAGTTAATCTGAGTGATTTATGGTTTTTTTCCATGCACCTCCAAAGCCTTGGATTTCTATAAAATTAAAGCCTCAGCTCATCTCAAAGCATCTCATATTTTTGCACAATCATGTTGGAGAATTGGAATGGGGAGAATCAAAGCTTATTGCGAATCAAGGCTGTTGTGAGATCAATTTGTTTTTTTTACATTCATTTAGATTCTTTTTCATATCATTATTAGATCATTTTAGTATATCAATTTCCATATTAGCATAGATTCATATCAGTTTTTATCATTCTTATTGCATAGAAATACCAAAAAAATAGCTTAATTGCATTCAATTCATATCTAGATCAATTACATTCAAATCCTTCATTTAGGTGTCGTCTAGGTCACTGATCTCGATAACAATCTGAGAACATCAATCTCGCACCTACTAGAAGGCAGTAAATCACTTGGTTAAATTAGATTTCAATTTTGCACGATTTTGATTTTTGCTAACCTCTAATATTTTACTGAAGTGTTGTGTCTACAGATCAGGTACAATTTTCACACACACATTTCTGGCGCCCACCGTGGGGCAACCCACCTTTACATCCTAGTTTTGAATTTTTGGGGGAGCTAAAACCCTAAAGTTTCAAAGATTTAATTTTATCTCTCAAACAGCTTGGATTTTTTCTTTGAAATTTTTTTTTTAGGTTGGACACATATAAGAGAAGCTATAGTAAAAAAATTTAAAATTTTCTGAGATGTTTTGAATTTTTAATAATTTTTTCTTGAAATTATGCAAAAAATTAATATCTGATGCAAATCAGCATATTTTTTGGAAATTTTTATATTTTCAGAAATCTCTTTAAATTCTACAGGGGGTCCATTCTTTGTATTTTAAATTTGGATGCAATATAATAGCTTAAATAGTCAATTTACAAAAACTAGTCTATTTTGATACAATGGGTCTCTAGGGCACAAATGAAGATATTTTTCTAAAATTTTTACATTTTTGGAAATCTCTCTATTTTTTAGTATTTTGAATTTTTATTTTTGTGGCCAAAATCATATAAAAAAAATTAGACTTGTTGACTAGGTTAAATGCAGCAAAAAAATAAAGTTTTGTGATGGGTATACACTTATTTTTTTTACATGGTTCAATGATTGATACGATTTTTCATTTGGGTTAATTGTTGGTTATTATTGCTGATAATAATTGATTTTTAGAGCTAACCCTATGGTTTTCATAAGTTGAATATATTTTGCATATCTTGTTTGCTTGTTGGAGAGTTCGTCACTTGCTTGCATGGAAAAGCTCAACAAGAATTGCTAAAAATTAGGTAAAATATACTAAGCACATTGCAAGGATCCTAGGTATTCTCCTTCATCTAATAACATTTCAATTTGGTCTTAAAATAAATCTCTCATGTGTCTAGCTTGGGTGATTCTTTTCATGCTTTTGTTTTACACACTTGCATAATTGATACTAGGTTGTGACCCCTTAAGGATTCATTAAGTAGTCTCAGATACTTGTGATTGATCTTGATTGCTATCTTAGGTTATTGGACTTGCTAATCTGTTGGCCCCTCATTCCACCCCGTGGTTACAATCTCAGCGCCACATTAAAGGGGAGGGGTCAACAGGACAGAAGCGTTAAGTGTTCCACTTGGCAACCCATTTGTGCTTTTAGGAACTCACTTGTTTTATAAGTTGGGGACTCATTTTCAGCTTGTGTGAGGTGTTAAGTGTTCCACCTTGTGGACTCATCTCATATTCTCTTTAAGTGTTAAGTGTTCCTCTTTTTGCTTTTTGGGTACTTTTGGTAGATTTTCTTTTGGAAACATACATCTATGCTCACATAGTAATTAGGCCTTATGAACACTATTTGTGATTCTTGAGAGAAGGGATTCCCAGCGAAATCCTTCTTGATGATAGAATCCTTGTAGGTAGGGAGGATACTTAGTGCGTTTCACATTCAACTCGATTAGTGTGTCTTCCCTTATTGATTGATACATTCTCTCTCTGGAGTGGTTGATAGATCATGTGGGGTTGATATCATAGACCTTGGTGAGACAAACTTTTTCTTAGCGTGTCAGATTAATCTGCTTGCTTTGTTTGGGTTAAAAGTGAAAAGGTGTCAAAAACCTTGGATCTGGAGCCAAGTCCCCTTGTGGTATACTATTGTGAGTCACCTTTAAAGAGGGTTAACTGTAGCGGACAATCCCTTCACAGGGAAAACTACGTTGACGGAACCTCAAGCGGTAATAGCCATTTTCACCATGGTAGTGACAGCCGCTATATAAATGTCCTTGTGGAAGAAATATCCATGGGTATGGTTCATTGTTGGGTTGTCAGATCTCCCTAGCAGCTCCTGAAGATTAAGTTCTCGGACTGTGTCAAAACCCTGGTGCACTGGGATTGGAGTTCACTCCTTTGGATCATAAAAGTTGCAGAGTCAAACCATTACTAAAAACCCTAGCGAGGCCAAATTTTCATTTTATAGGGTAATGTGCATTATTGCAAAACATTTTTGGAACATACACAATTAGCACTTCTGATGATTAGAATGAATAAGTCACTTGATTGTTCATGCGCAAGGTTGCTTTTGCCCTTGTTCATTATTTTTAGACATGCTTGAAATCACTTGCTTGCTATTTTGCGTGCTTGTTTATCTATCTGGTTATTGAAAACGGACAAATCTATTACAATCCTCAAATCTAGACATTGAAATTTGCAAACAATTCAAATCTGAAAACTCAAAATTTGCAAAATTTGAAGTAAAATCCTTTTCTAGAGTCAAAAGTCATCTCAGGAGGTTAGAAAGTCATACGAGTTTCCATCAAGTGTCGTTTCATTACAACCCATCTGTCATATGATTGAGTACCCAATGTCATATGAGTTTCCATGCCAGCAAATTCTCAAAGTCAAAATATTGCAATTGTCGTACGAGTTTTGCAACTATCATTTCACAGCATACCCACTATCGTACGAGTTTGCAGAGTGTCGTTTGCGAAATTTTTGAAGATTGTCAAAAAATTGTCAAAATTGCCAGATATTTAGCTTTTTCAACCTAATTTCAGAATCTGTCGAACGAATCACTATGTTAGGAACAAAGCAGTAGCTATTAAGAATCCAATCATTTTCCTAAAGTGGCCTTTTGAATTTGATTCAGCCTTCTGTTTAATCAATTTGAGTCCTGATCATCCTGTGTCAAAACCTTGTCATAACTATCAATCTTCAATCAATCATCAAAATGACTAAGTGTTGTGATATCTTGTCCGCTATCTTTTGGGAACCTACCCATACATCTAGGGCATAGTATCCTTCATCCACGTCTAATAAAATCTTCAAATCAATCAAACCTTGACAAGGTTGCGTCATCTGATCATCTTGATTCAATTCATTCTTCGGTTATCTGGATCTTATTCTTTTGTTTCACTTGAGGTGAATGGTGGAGACTAAAGCTTCCTCTCACAAGAAATCTATCACCACTCTCCAAACTCCAACTCTTAAGCTACTCATCAATTCTAGTCTTTACGAGGATGACAGTCTTGGCAACTATCGATTGAAATTTGGTTACATACCTCCTCCATCAACTCACAGAGGTACTCAACATACCCCTCATCAATCTAATCCAGGGAGTCCACAAACTCCTACCATGTCTCAAGAAGAGACAAATTTTGGCTCTCAAAGAGCTCAATCTCAACATGGTGCAGATCAAGAACACACACCTAAAGAAATTGCTCAATATCAAAATGATGATAACTTCAGACGAATGATGAAGCATTTCTTGAAAGAAGATAGAGAAGCATACTTTTTACAACTAGCTCATCAAGGAGATAAACTTCCTCCCAACTTTAATGTTGAAGATATCATTATGCATGAGGAAGAAACTCCACTCACAGCTATGACGAAACAGATACATGCTTTACAAGTCAAATTTAATAGCCTTGAGAAAGAAAAGGAACCCAAAGAGTTCTCCATGGAAGCTCTATGCCCTTTTCCTTTTGACAAAAACTTGTATCTGCCACCATTTCCAAAAAGAGTGGAGATGCCAAAGTATGATAAGTATGATGGACACTCTGATCCTCAAGATCATGTCAAAGAGTTCTGTATGCAATCCATGGAATTCATGCATGAACCGACCTATTTGATGCATCTTTTTCCTAGATCTCTGGGAGGAGCATCCATTCAATGGTTTTCAAGATTGCCTTCTACTATCAAAACTTTTGAGGAGTTGATCAAATTGTTCTACCAGCAATACTCCTACAATATTCAGCACCCGGTCACCATGATCGATATCTGTAATCTCAAGCAATATCCAGGAGAACCATTCCTAACATTTCTCAAGAGATGGAGGAAGAAGTTCTCTCTATATGCCAGACCTATTCCAGAAATAGAAAAATTGGAAATCTTCATCAACAACCTTGTTCTAGAAATCAATTATCCTCTACAAATGCAAGATCATACATCTTTTGATAAGATGGTGGATAATGCTATCAAAATTAAAAAAGTTCTTGTGAAAAAAAGAGAAATCAAACTTCAAAAAGACAAGTACGAATCAGGATCCAGTTCTAAAGACAAGAGAAAAAATTGGAACAAGAACAAAGGCATCATCACAGATGGCATTGTTGACACTATCTGTGCCCCATCAAAGGCACCTACCTACAATCTCACTCTTGGTACTCAAGCCATTAAAGCTTTAGAACAAAAGTCTTCTCAACCATCTCAAAGGAAGCCAGAATTCAAAAAATGGGATAAACATCAAAAATTTACTCCTCTAGGAGAGTCTTTAGAATCAGCTATGAAAACTCTACTGGCTGATAACATCATCTCTTTACCACCAATCCAACCGAATTCTTAGGACCCCAAACCGATATGGTGGAAGGAAAATGAATTCTATGATTTCCATCGAAGTAAAGGTCACAAAACTAGTAGTTGCTACCACTTGAAGCATACCATTCAAGATCTGATCGATAGTGGAGACATCAAAATTGACAATCCCATGAGAAATAAAAATCATACAACATTCACAGAACCATTTCCAAAACATGGTCAAGAAGTTTCAACTTCTCAGCCTAATATGGGGGCAAAAGTCAACTATGCCTACCCTGGAAATAATGTTGTCATCAATATGGTTGAACCATGTCTCTCTAAAAGTTGCAATGTCATCACAATTGTACGAAGAGATAGAAATCATTCCTTAGCTAACACAGTTACTCAATCACAAGATCAAATGCATCTGAAAGGACAAATCCCATATTCATCTAATGTCCCTAAGGTGCCCTTCAATCTTTCATCTGCTTCTAAACAGAAAGTTGCTTCCAAATCTTCCAATCCAAAGGATACAAGGCCTATGTCTTATAGCATTGTTCAACAACTCTAGCACACTAATGTGAAAATCTCCATGTTTGAGTTTCTTCGAATATCTCCAGCTCATAGAGCCATTCTTGATAAAGCTTTGCTCGGTTCCAATGTTCCTGATGACCTTGATTTAGACAGGTTCCAGACTATGGTTGGACATCTTACATCTCTGCAATATATCTCCTTTTTAGAAGAAGATGACAACTCCTTGAGTCACCCACATAATCAGCCTTTGCATATAGAAGTCTTGATCCAGAACCATAGAGTCAAACATTTGTTGATAGATGGGGGTGTTGGCCTAAACATTTGCTCTTACAGCTTGATCACACAATTGGGATTTTCAAAATTGGCTATTGATCCTAGAAAGAAAATAACTATCAAAGCCTATGATGAACAAGAAAGATCTTCTAAAGGCACCATTTTCTTACCTATCAGAGTGGGTCCAGTTATCAAAGATACCATCTGTCAAGTGCTTGATCTACCTTTGGCCTACAACATCCTTCTAGGGAGACCATGGATACATGAAATGCAAGCTATTCCTTCTACATACCATCAATGTTTGAAGTTTCCTTATGAAGGAGTAGAGATTACTATCCCCGTGGGTCTGAATACAACTTGCAACACCTTGAAGGAAAGTACAGATAAGATTGTGCCTAATAATAGAGAATCTCCCATTGAACTAACTAAAGAAGCATCCACATCCAAAATGGAAGATCTTGCAAAAGAGGTTAATATCAAAGAAAATGGTATGGGAGAATATACTATCGAGCTAGTCTTATCTTTGACATCTCTCCCTATCTCACATAAGTCTTATGGGAAATCTTTGAAACAATCCAAACCAGACTCTAAAGAACCTCTTGAAGCATATAAAAAGAATTTTGTAGCAGAAAAAGTATCCAAGCAAGAATTTGAAGAGGATGAGGCTGTACTATCATGGCTATACAAAGATGAACCTAAATCTCAAGTTGTTCAAACTGGTGACTCTGCAGTCTCCAAACTCCCTTCCAAGTCATATGGTCCAAGAGATAAATTAATGGCTAAGATGGGATATTCAAGAAAAGGACCTCTAGGAATCAAAGGAAAAGGTCTTGAGGCACCTCTCCCACATACTAGTAGAGAAAATAAAAACAAAGTTGGCTTAGGATTTAAGAAGAAATCCTATCACCTCAAAGAAAATTTCTCTCATGTCATAGAGTAGATCACACCAGGGGAACCTCTTCTTAAGAAAGAAGAAACAGAACCATCCAATAGTGATTCAGATAGTTCAGAACTCATCCCCTATGAAGAATTGCCTAAAGAGATCAAAGACCTATTTGATGATAAAGATGACCCTATAAAAAGAATTAATGTAGTAGAAAAACAAGAACCTACTATCAATCAAGAGATAGTTTCAACACAAGAACCAGCTAATCTTGAAAACAATCAAGAAGAGGGAAGTGGTAGTGATTCTAAGATAGATTCTCATGAGTATGAATACAAATCAGAATCTGAGGGTAACCCTTCTTGGGGTATTCAACCTAACTTTACTCATGTTCTAAGATTTCCTAGAGATCCTGAATCAGAAGCTGAATCAAATGACTATGAATGGGGAGCCTTTCCAGAACCAAATGAAGATGAGCTTATCATAGAGAAACATGTTGATGTTATTCACCAATATGCACGTCAAACCAACGTAAGTCTAGAGCGAAATGATGAACCTATTGAGTCTGATCCACCTATGGCTGAATTGGACTCCCACGATGACATTGAGCCTATTCATGAATTGGATGTCTTAAGTTGTAGTATCACCTTTGAACTCAAGCATCAGGTTAGGACCAATGATGACATATCCATATTTGTAAACAGTATCTCCCAATCTTTCCCTACTTTGACTATCAAATATCCAGAACTTATTCATCAAACCTCCATGAATCGGAGCCATGGTATTTATACCTTCCCAAATGACTATGCCCTTGCTTGCTACCTCAATGTAGTTGAGCCTATGAGTACTTCCATCAGTGAACCAAGTGTCAGCATGACTGAGTTAGACATCAAATATCTTAGTCAGAAAAACAAGAATAAAAAGAAAAAGAAAAAGAGTTCTGAGGGTGAAAACCACTTTGTGGCGGTCTCAGAACCTACAAAAGTAAAAATAAAAGATGTATCCAAAGGTGAAAACCTCTCTGAGGTGCCTAAGGATGAGATATTTGATGTCCTTCTGAGTCATTTACAGGACAGATCTCCAATTCTAATTGAGCCCACTCAATCAATCAATTTGGGTACAACAGAAGAACCACAATTGGTACATGTAGCACAATCATTATCAGAAGAAGAGAAACAAAAATTTACAACATTCCTAACAAAGAAGAAGATCAACTTTGCATGGAAATATTCAGATATGCCAGGATTGGATTCTAATCTCATAATGCATCATTTATCTATTGCTCCAAATGTCAAACCTGTCAAGCAAAAATTAAGAAAGATGCATCCTCATGTTGCACTCTTGGTAAAAGCCAAATTAGAGAAGCTCCTAAATGTTGGATTCATCCGAGTTATTGACTATGCAAAGTGAATCTCTAATATTGTACCTATTTCTAAACTAGATGGGTCAATCAGAGTGTGCACAGACTTTAGAGATGTGAATAGAGCATGCCCTAAGGATGACTTTCCACTACCTAACATTGATCTGATAGTGGACATGACTATGGGTTTCGAGATGTATTCCTTAATGGATGGTTTCTCTGGATATAACCAAATAAAAATTGCTCCAGAGGACCAAGAGAAAACTGCTTTCACATGTGCATGGGGCACCTTCTGTTGGAATGTCATGCCATTTGGGCTTAAAAATGTTGGTGCTACATATCAAAGAGCAATGACATCTATTTTCCATGACATGATGCATCAAACTATGGAAGATTATGTTGATGATACTTTAGCAAAATCTATGATCAGAACTGAACATCTAAAGGACTCGAGCATGATCCTAGACAAAATGGAAAAGTTTAGTCTCTGACTAAATCCTAAGAAGTGTGCTTTTGGTGTCACTTCTGGAAAGCTCTTAGGATACATAGTTTCAAAGAAGGGCATTGAATTTGATCTGGATAAAGTCAAGGCTATAACATAGATGCAACCTCCCATGAATATCAGTCAAATGAGGACATTGCAAGGAAGAGTTCAATCTATCAGAAGATTCATATCACAGCCTTTTACAAAAACATTACATAAAGGTGTGACCTTTGCATGGAATGAAGAATGTGAGAACAACTTTAACCATATCAAGAAGTATCTATCAAATCCGCCTATCTTGATGCCTCCTATTCATGGGAAGCCATTGATCTTATATGTCTCCGCAACAACCACATCACTGGGGGCATTGCTACCACAACATGATGAAAAGAAAAATGAAAGAGCCATTTATTATATAAGTAGAACATTGGTGGCGTATGAAAAGAACTATTCTATGATTGAGAAAGCTTGTCTCGCTGTGATCTTTGCATCATAGAAATTGAGACACTATATATTAGCTCATACCACGCATCTAGTAGCAAAAATTGATCCACTAAAATACCTACTAAGCAAGGCTGCCCTCACAGGTAGACTGGCTAAATGGGTCATGCTTCTAAGCAAATTTGACATTGAATATGTTGAAAGAAAATCTATAAAAGGTCAAGTTATTGTTGATCAACTAGCAGATGCACCCATGTTTGATGACACACCAATGCAAATGGAATTTCCAAACTCCTCTATTATGCACCTATCTTCTAGAGAATGGAAATTATTCTTTGATGGCTCCTATACACAGAATGGATCTGGAGTAGGCATATTGTTCATAACTCCTCAAGGATACTCCATCCCAAAAGCATTCAGACTAAAGTTCCCCTGCACAAACAATATTGCAGAATATGAAGCCCTCTTGAATGGTATGAAACTAGCAATTGAATGGAGAGTAACAGAGCTACACATTCATGGAGACTCTCAACTTGTTATTCATCAAGTCAATGATGTGTACCAAACTAAAGATGAAAATATCATTCCTTACAAGAGAATGGTAGATGATCTTAAGAAATATTTCATATCTATCACATTTGAGCAAATTCCTAGAATGGAGAACAAGGCTGCCGATGCAATGGCAACACTATCTACTTTATTACAATAGCCTGAACATGAGCTATGATATGAGTTTTTGGTGGAAGCACTATCTTATCCTGCATATGACTCCCCCGAAACCCGCATGATCTACACTGGTGTAGGTCATGATTCATCCTGATATGAAAACCTATTTTCCTATCTCCAAGACCAATTCATTCCTGATACCTTCAACTGCCATGGAAAGAGATACCTTATCTGTAATGCCTCCCAATATGTCATCATTGGTAATGATCTATACAAACGAGGTCTAGATGGTATGCTACTTAGATGTTTAGAATGGGAAGAGTCTCAATGTGCATTAGAGGAAGTCCATGATGGTATTTGTGGGTCACACTCAAACGGTTTAACACTAGCTCAAAAACTTATTAGGGCTGGGTACTATTGGCCTCAAATGGAGAAAGAGGCTATCAAATTTGCTAAGAATTGTCAAAAGTGCCAAGTGCATGGCAACTTAATTCATGCTCCAGGGAGGGATTTAATCCCCTTTACAACACAATGGCCTTTCCATCAATGGGCATTTAATCTTATTGGGATGATTCATCCTTATTCTTCTAACGGATATACCCATATAATCATAGCCACAGATTATTTTACAAAATGGGTAGAGGTGGTCCCTTTGACACAAGCAACAGGGAAACAGATATCTATGTTCATATTGAACTATATCATATGCAGATATGGGATACCTCATTCCATAATCATAGATAACTGTGGGCAATTCAGGAATAAAGACCTAGATGATCTATGTGCCAAATTCAAGATCAAACAACATTGGTCTTCTATCTACTATCCACGAGGGAATGGCCAAGCAGAGGCTTCTAACAAAAATCTATTAAAGATCTTGCATAGAATAGTAAACAAAACTGGTAGAGACTGGCATCTCATGATTAATCCAGCTCTATGGGCCTACAAAATAAGTATCAAAACACCTACTGGGGCTACACCTTTCGCTTTAGTTTATGGGTCTAAAGTAGTACTGCCTATTGAGGTTGAAATCCCATAACTCAGAATTAGAATGCATGGTCTAGTAACTGATGCTGACTACAAAGTGTCTAGGTTACAAGAACTGGAACTACTAGATGAGCATAGATAAGCAACATATGATCATCTCAGAGTATATCAGAAGAGAATGTCTAGAGCCTACAACAAGAAAGTCAGACACAGAGAATTTCAAGTTGGCGATCTAGTCTTAAGAGAAAATCATTAAAATCAATCCCATCGAGAACACAAGGGGAAGTTCGAACACAACTGGCTGGGTCCCTTTGTCATCACTGCTACTTTTGGCTCTGGTACCTATCAACTCTCAATGAATGAAGGAGAATAGCTTCGAGAACCAATCAACATTCTCCATCTGAAGAAATTCTACGCGTAAGGCATTCAGTCTATGGTAAAATGTCCTGAAAAAATTATAAAAATCAGAAAAAGTCCTGAAAAAATGAACATCTTGGTGAAAACCTCACAATAGGCACCTTGATGATTCACAAAAAAAAAATTAAAAAAATATCAAAAGTACAAAAAAAAAAATTGGAAAAATGAAAAATACAAAAAAAATGAGAAAAAAAAAAGTGCCTTGGTGAAAACCTAGAAACAGGCGCCTTGGTAGAAAAAATAGAATCTCTACCAAGATGCTAAAAACCTAGCAAACAGGCACCACTTGTTTCAAAATTCTCCATCTGTCAGTGCAATCTTGGTCTTTCTCATCTTTCAATCTTGCTTTAGTTTGTACATATCTCCCGATTTGTTTCTGCATTTCCAATTTTCAATAAGTCAGTTTGTACACCAATCTGCTCAAGTGTCTGTATCCTATCAATGTTCAAACTTGGGGGCAATCAATGTCATATCCTATGGTCTCCAGTGTATCCTAGACATATCATATCCAGTCAGAGTCCTTTGAAGCTTCATGTGAGTCAGTCAGTTAGTCTTGTCTCCAAAAAGGATTTTGCATCAACAACACAATCAAACATCAAAACTCAACTAAAAAAAATCTATTCTTTTTACATGCTTTTATCTCCTTGTATGCTTATTGATTCGCATTGAGATTTTTGCATATTGTGTCCCTTCGAGCTCTTTAATGATGTCCTTTATAGGATTTAGAGAGTGATGACTGGGGGCATAATCTTTTCTTTGTTTTCTTCTTGTATGTGAAAATCTAACAACTTTGAAAATTCTGGATTGAAATGGTGTCCAACTGTAAGAGCCTCTATCTCGAATTGGATGGCCATGTGTACCTCGACCATTGATACCTGGAAAATTCAAGGAAGTTTGATCTAACTATTGTCTTTTTGAGTGAGTTCTTTCTGCTACTGTGAAACACTCTCTTACCTAAGGATGTGAATGATAAAGGGTCACTACGGGTAATTCACATCGGATTTAGAATAATCTCTTGGCTGTTTGATGTGTTTGTCATGCAAGGTGTATTCAGGTCATCATGACATTTATGTTTTGATGCTTATACAAATTTCTCTATCAAAATGGACATGATATTCAGGTCATCTTGGCGTTAATGCCTTGGTGCTTATATATAATCTGACATTCCAAAAATAAAATCAATATTCATATATCCATGGTTGTTGACCAGTGGGTGTTGTATTGATTCTTGCGCATACAAATTGATATTCATATGTCTATGGTTTCATAGCTAGTGGGCATTGTATTGATTTATTCGGTTACCTAAAAGTTCAATGATGATAACAAATCGACACATGATCAGTGACTAGGTCCTCGGTCTTAGGTTGCATTTCATTTTCCATGTGTCATTTCATTTTGCATGTTGCATGATCTCACAATGGCTAAACGAACTTCAATGTTTAAACAATTCTCCACTCGCATCTTCAAATCTAACAAGAGCTAAATCTCACACGAAGGTTCCTCCAATGAAATAGCAAGTAGAATCCTTTTTCAGGATCAAAATTCAAATCTGAGATCATTCATATTATTAACTACTTTCATATTCAACCTTCGATCATCACAGAAATCTAGCATTCAACTTAACTAATTATCTTACATCAAACTATCAAAATTTCAACTTGGTTAACTATGGTCAACTCATGGTTTAACCTAGTCAAACTTGGTCTTTTGGGACCTTCCAACGATGCAGAATGCATTCTTGAACATGTATAACCACTTTTCCTATCAATTAACATGCTTCTGAACTCTCAACACTGACTTTTCTTGTTAGATTTCAATTTTAATCCCAAAGGGGGCATGGTATTGCACATCATTCAAAGTCTGTAAATCAAATTCTATCAATCTTTCCTCAGTAATCAAGACAACAACCACATCTAGTTACTGATTCATCATAAAAGACCTCATCGCTCGGGGCAAATCTATCATCACTTGGGGCATATCAGATTCATCAAGATCCATATCAATCTGGTATTCTTCTAATCTTATAAACTGTATCAGTTTTTGCAACCATCGGATCATAGTGTTCTTTCCTTGGTTCTTCAGTAACTGAAGGGTTCGGATGTGATACCTGCTAGTTCTACTAAGACAATTCAGTCTAGAACCGGTCACTCACTTCTTAGCAATCCTAAGGTTTGGAATCAGGCGTTTTGACACTTTTTCACAATCATAGGCTCATTTGCTGCTACAGTGAACATTATCTTTGGTCATTCAAGACCTATTATCTCCATATCAAATCAATATAAATCAGCGTCTGTCTCATATCAATTATCAATTTCAAACATCAGTTTCATATCTCTATCAAACACAGACTATCTTTGAACCACTACGCTTCGCACAGTAATTCAAAGAGGGGTAAAATGTAATACCCCAAAAATGGGCTATAAGTTCATTAACCTCCTACATCTACAAATCGAAGGAAATCAACATCGAAGTCCTAATCTAAGGCACATCTAAACATCATCGAATCATAATTGATTATCTTAAATTCTGCATCAGGGAATATTCCTAGCAATATTCCTAATTATCTTAATTATCTTTAATTTAATGATTATTTGGCGATAAATCACATTTATCCTAAGTTTGATTAATTGAATATTTTTATATTTAATTAATTAGATTTAATATCTTGCCACTTAATTTTGTAATTAAATTTAATTCTATCTATTATTAATTGTATTATTTAATTTTGACAATAAATCCAATATCCTATGAATAATTGATTAAATTTTTATTTAATTAATTAAAGCAAGTTGTCATTATTTAATAATATAGTTTTTAATAAAAGTTTGATTAAATAATTGATTAACCCATAAATCAATTATTTATTTTCAAAAATCAGTTAAGTTGAGAATAAATCACTTTGTTTATTTAATTAATTCATAATCATTATGCACATTCAAAAGAAACAGTTAAACTCCAAATTAGAAAATCAATGCAAAGTGTTGACTTTTTAGAACTCAACATCCTTTTGGAGTTCAAAAAGTTGATATAAACTCTAATTTGAGTTTAAAAGCTATTTTTGCATGATTTGCATGTTTTTGTGAATTAAATTATCTTTATTATCAGATAACTCAAAAATCAAGCTGAGTTAATCTGAGTGATTTATGGTTTTTTTCCATGCACCTCCAAAGCCTTGGATTTCTATAAAATTAAAGCCTCAGCTCATCTCAAAGCATCTCATATTTTTGCACAATCACGTTGGAGAATTGGAATGGAGAGAATCAAAGCTTATTGCGAATCAAGGCTATTGTGAGATCAATTTATTTTTTTTACATTCATTTAGATTCTTTTTCATATCATTGTTAAATCATTTTAGCATATCAATTTCCATATTAGCATAGATTCATATCAGTTTTTATCATTCTTATTGCATAGAAATACAAAAAAAATAGCTTAATTGCATTCAATTCATATCTAGATCAATTGCATTCAAATCCTTCATTTAGGTGTTGTCTAGGTCACTGATCTCGATAACAATCTGAGAACATCAATCTTGCACCTACTAGAAGGCAGTAAATCACTTGGTTAAATTAGATTTCAATTTTGTACGATTTTGATTTTTGCTAACCTCTAATGTTTTACTGAAGTGTTGTGTCTACAGATCAGGCACAATTTTCACACACACACTAGTCAAAAATTAACTCACAAAAATATGACAAAGCATACGATAATGTATATGAAATAAATAAGCTTTAAAAGAATAATCTACTTCAAATATGCTATAAAGATGCTACGCTAAAGTTCTAAATGGAACATAAACCTTTAAATGAACAATGAACCACCAAATATACCAAAGGGAAGACTGCACAATTGATTTGTATTAATGACTTAGAAAACATATACATTTTAAGGAAAAAGAGGGTTTTTTCTATAAGTGTGAGGATTCATAAGTTCTCATTGGCATTCTCTAATTTTCAGTACAGATGAACATTATATAGCACTAGGTAGGAAGAGAACCAAAATTTGAAGAAAGAGAATGACTATTGAAGATTTGTGACACCACACACTTGAAGGAACTCAAAGGTCTCTTTCTATGTTAGCCCTGAGAGGTAGGCGGCTCACATAATCTAATCTCCTAGAGAAAACAACTCACTATAATGGCATTTGGGCAATAGAAATAACTTTAGAATATGACCTCTCTTGTGGACCAATCATACTTTACTAAGGTGGATCTATAGTTGCAATCGTATGGATGTGCGTAGAGATTCAACGATAACTTTGATAGACGCATGGAAGATAGTTGAGAAACCTACAACAACATTTCAATGAGGAAAAAACCAGGACACGTTGTGCAATGGCGTTGAGAGATGACAAGGAAGGGAGCCAACCTTTTCAAAATGCCTATGAGAAGGCCACGTGTACAACTCTATGAATAATTGGGCTCACCAATGAATGAACTGCAGTTAGCCTGAAAAGGTCCATGTGGTGCTTGAGTGGGGACTCTTGTATTTTCTTTCTTTCTTTTTCTTGTAGACACTCGCAAGGTAAACACGTGTACAACCCTTGAAAGTATTGGGATCGCAAGAAAAATAATGTTGCAAATAGTACAAAGGACACATAGAACTTGATCATGGAACCTTTCTCAAAGGGATGGTGATCCACTCCAATATATGTGTCGAGGTGACAAGTGGAAAGATATGTGTTTCTACTCACATACTCACCGCAAATAATAAAAAATGTAAGTAGTTGAAAGGATGCTTTGCAGAGATGGAAAAATTAATTTTTACAAAACCCTCATGGACGGATGTAGAAATTTCTCATACCCATAAACATGTTTGAATTTTCTTGGAATCGAGGAGCTGGCCTTGAAATATAGAATAGGAATCAAGGATGCCCTCACAAATGCATGGATCTATGAAAACCACTCCTAGATCTTCAATGTAGATATATTCTTTATGATTATTTGAAATGAATGAGATGAATTCAGATGGAAAGAAGGATCTTCTTTCTCGATTGATAATTCCTCTACTTTTCCATCGTGAGAGATAAATTTTCTTTAATGGATAATATTTCAATGGAATTGACTTGAATGAATTGGAGAAGCTAGATCTCGGATTCTCGCCTTCAAATCTTGAATCCAATTGCTCAATTTATTTTGATTGCTTGAATGTTTCATGATCATGAATGCTTAAGAATAGTAGTTTCTATCAAAATGAGGAAAGGTAGGTTGTTTATATACTTCATCCAACATTTCACAATTAACAAATAATCCAAGCTAACCACAGGATCTAATTTACCACTTACACCCCAACATAGGGCTCTGGGCCAAATTTGGGACAAAAACTTTGGGTACAAAATGTTTGAAATGTTTTGTACCTAAGTATAGAATGTTTGAAACATTATATACCTCATAAAATCAACCCAAATTCAAACTGGGCATCAGGATGGTGGAAAAGATGCAATAAAAGATGAGATGATTTGTTAGGATCAAGCATAATGGACATCAAATCTTAAAATCCTAAAAATGGGGCCTAATAGAACATCCAATTATAGGTGCTAACTTTTTAGGAAAATACATTTATCCCCTACTTTAGAATGATCATGATACAAACTCATGCTTGTAGTAAAGTAGATCAATGCATAAGAACAATCTTATCAAGGTCAAGAAGACAAATAAACGTCAAACCCCCAAGTAACTTGAGTCCTCATCAAATTCAAACCTAGATAAAAGAGACATCACTTGAAAGAGAGAAAATAAGTGAGAGAAAGGAGTGCATGACCACTATCCTAGTAAGGTATTTCCTTACTATGGATTAAGCAAAGAGAAATCATTGTTGTAAAAGATGGTATTGATATCTGTTTAGGCTTAGAATTGTCACCCTAACTCAGGCATTAGGGCTACATGACAATTCCATCGTAACAATGGAAACCTCCTCGAGCTGTAGGTGGACTCTAATTGAGGAGGAATCTCTGGATTCTAGGTCGGTTCCTATTTGATTCAAAATATCACCTCCTGACTAAAAACTTGATTGGGAAAAGGGAGAAAGATTTGAAATTGAATGGGAAATGGGGTGATACACCAAAAACTTACTCCAGATCTATCAGGATCTTCAAACTGGCATCCACAACTAAAAAATTACTAAGATTCACCTTTGTCACTTCTCTATTCAACATAAAGGTTGACTAGAATCAACTATTAGGGTTCATACCACAAACAGTAAAAACTGACAAAAAACTTACATATTCTACAAAAAGGCCTAATTTTTTATAACATGGGAAAGGAATTGGAAACAATTCACTTAACTCAATCATGAAAAATGTACAACACTTAATTGTAGAAAATAAGAATAGGATTGAATTCGATACTTAGAAATGATGCAATTTGGAAGCCTGCCTTTATTTCCTTCAAAAACTTGTAAATGGTTACAAACTATAAAAAAGGGGCAAAGGAACGAAGATGTTCACTAAGCCTCACCTTTCCACTATTCTGAACCCCTAAAATTGACTATTTGACTCAGCTAAAAAGCCCTCCAAGCCCTAATCCAGAAATCCAATCACCCCTAAAACAACTCCTAGAAAAGTTCAATTTTGCTAAAAATAGCTCATCCAAAATAGCCAAAAAAAATCATGCCAAATTCCTAGCCTATCACCATTTTACTAATCCCTTTAATATTGGTAATTTTTTAATATATCTTTTAAAATATATTACCAATATTTATTACAATATGTTATTGAGATAAACTCAACATTAAAACCCAAAGCCTAAATAAAATCTAAACCTAGGCCTAAAAAAGACCTAAATTCAAATTATTACAAATTATGCACTGAGGCATCATGCTAATTTTAATACAAAGCCTAGCCCATGTGAAAATTTCTCAAAGGCATATGCAAGCTGGCAACTCCAAATTCGATGCATAGGTTGGTTGTCCACGTAAACTGCATCACTTAATGGCGATTAATCTCTATGTCAGTGGAATTCAAGTTTATCAAACTTGGCTTATACTTGGACTTTGATTTTTCTTTGATCTTCATGATGCATTTTATATTTTGGGAAAAAAACATGGGTTGAAACCCTAGTTAATGGTGACATCTTGCAGGAAATCCTTTTGTATTTGATTTGTCTACTCTATGTTTTATCCTTGGAATTCTGGCAGTGGTCTATGGCTTTGAATGTGAATGTTGCAATCTTTACTTCATACGGGATCTATGACTAGTGTTCATGGCTTTGAATTTTGAGTGTCCTCTCCACACGGGCCCTTTGAACATTTAATTGTGGTTGTTCTTTAAAGCTGAAACTTAGAACTCAAGCTTTGAGATTTGATACTTGACTGACTATTAGCTCAGCTTTTGACTGGCATTTTATCATGACTGGCACTATGAGATAAGTCTCTCTTCTCCTTTTACTTTGCGCAGATTGTAAGGCTTTGTTTATTGCATTAAATTTGGACATTTCTCTGAGTTCTGGTTGTGTCTAATGAACTCGCACTTGTGAATGTTGAACCTAGCCATTGACTGTGACTTTCACAGCAGAGCATGAATCGTTAAGGCTCAACTTTGCATCTTGGCCCTATATGAAAACTCGAGCTTTATGTTTATATCCTTAGCTGTAAACTTGGGTCCAAACTGGAACAGGCCGGCACTTGTTACTAATTACAATCTAGTCCCTCTTTGCATGAAGCTTGACACTGTATAAACTCCATCTCTTGCATTAAATCTGGGAATTTCACTAGTTGTTTGGAATAATGAAAATTACAAGTTTTACTTCACTTTTTTCATTGCCTGATGAACTCACGCAAACTTAAATACGAACCAAGAATATATCTTGGGGCTGGGGTTTTTGGTTGTTGAACGTGAAGTGATAGCTCACATTTTTTGCATGTTTAAAAACTCAGCCTTTGTTCTTTGTTAACTTTTTACTTCTGACTGTGAATAGATCTCAGCATGTGTTTAAAATGAAACTCTGCATTCTTTTGCTTGGGAAGTTGCTACTGTGACTCATCATTGATTAAAGTCAAGCCCCATCTATACCTTTCTCTGTATTAATTTTGGGTTTTCATCTCTACATTTGTACATTACATGTTGATGAGCTCTATTTTTCATTGCATAAAATTTAAAGCTTGTTGGCATTGTGATTCAAACTTGACTTGGATGTAACTCTCTCTGTATTTGATTGAACTCAACTAAAACTACATGAACTCACATTTTTTATATATACTATAAACTAATGGTTGTTTGAATTGTATTGGTGTGAGTTATTATATTTGAAAACTCACGGGATGTAACCACTAGCATGCTCTGCTTGTCATTATTCTAGAGCTTGACCTATGTACTCTGTGACTATGTATTCACGGCTGTAATAAACACCAGTTACCTCATTTGTAAACTGCAATATTATCAGCTACTCATTGGCTTTGATGCTAAAGATATAACATGAAGGATCTTTATATTGAAGTTCAGTGAAGCTCTATTTCTCTATTATTGCTGACATTTGTGGTCTCTTTGACAATGCAAAATGACAAAACTAAAAGTTTAAAATATATTTCCCGTAGCATATATTCATCAAGATGAATAAACAATCATTTTATCCTTCAACACTATTGTTTTGATCATATCTCACCTATAGCACTCCTTGTATCATTTTATCATTCTTTGGCAGTGAGCATCACAATCTGTGATTTCATACCATTTGATATTCTGTTGTAGTAGATCCATGAATCAGATATAACAAGACTTGTAACACAAATTTTCACTTTCAGCAATGCAATCTGTTTATGGGGTTCAAGCATGGGCTCATGACACCCATAAACATATTAATGTATTATTGTACTTGATTTTAACATATTTTCAGCAAATGAACAATATCTGAACAACACATTGATTATGTGAGCACCATGATGAAAAGTATACTGCATCTCTTTTGATTTTTTACTGTAACACATAGTTTGTTTAAACAATGCATCTCTTTGTTCAGCTTGAAAACATCAAAACTAATGTATTAGGTTAGTGAAAATGACCCAGTGGTCAATTTTGGGCATCCATCAGACCACTGGTGTGCTCACTAACATAATGTTGTACTATTGTCTTTTAACATTGTTTTTCACTTTATGTGCATGCTCATTTTATTATTGCATTGAATATCAAAAATATATGCAACTATGAAAGAATTTGATATTGTATGATGTTCTCATTCTTTTTGCATTGCTTAGATCTAGTTGGATCTAACAAACTCTTAACCATGATGCAGGACAACCCCTAAAAGACCTAGAACTAGACAGATGCAGACTCAGATTGAGGACTAGAGGACTTGGACAAGACATGACAACCAGCTCCTGATATGCAAACGATGCTTCAACACAATGCAAAGGACCTACTCATATTCCTATCTCTTCTTTCTATTATGTCTATTGTAATCTGTTTATTGATATGAAATACAAAGTATGAAAGGAACATTTGTAAATTACATTCAGTATGAATGCACAATATAATGATCAATTATGAATTTTTTGAAAATTTTAACATGTGATCAATACTTAGAGTACAATTAAAAATCTGATATGAATGCAATAACAAAATGCAGATTGACATTGTCTGAAAAGCACTGTTAAATGAAAGTACCTCAATGCACCCTTTTCCTAAGTTTTTGTCTATTATTTTGCATGATGAAAAATAGGGTAACAATATCCTAAAAAGTTGTGTTATTCTAGTCAATCCATCAAAACAAATGGACTAGTCCTAAAAAGGTAATCAGTCCTAAGGAAAGTATTGTCTCCAAAAGGGATCTAGAAAAAGAGGATAAATCCTTAAGGAACACATTGCCTCCATTAAGGGATTCATTAAATAATACATAGGGGCATCATAATGGAAAGATAAACAGAAAGAAAGAATTATCTACTTATCCATTTTCATAAGAGAGATTACATTGAATCATTATGTGAATGAAAGTGTGAAACAATGAGAAGAGTGTATTCCCCACACTAAAGAAATTCCAAATTACTTAGAAATAGCTTAATGGGCCATACATGCACCCACAAGAGACGTTTCCACTATGAGATGTCTCTAGAAAAGGAAAAAACAAGGAAAATAAACACATGGAAAAAGAGAGCATGAAAGGGATCTACTAACTCAAATGTCAATATGATCATATAATAAATCATGTATTTTATAATTACATCAAAATGAACTTTCACCATTCCTCAAAGGTAGTAGAACTACAAGCACAATGGAATAATTTCACATAAGATTTATGAAGAAGAGTCTTTTTTGGAACGGTACCATGGAGACCAAAAAGAATAGGTATTTTTCATTTTGCATCATCCCCAATCAAACAACATAAAGACACATTTATGAATAATGGCACATGCATGACATAACATGTAACAAAATATAGAAGTAAGTTACAAATAGAGGAATGTCACAATAGGACTACAAGTCAATTTCTTCATCACCTTGCACCAATGGAGTATCAAGGGTCATCTAAATAAATCTAAACAAAACATATAACAAGAAAAAAATCATAGTCAAAGCACATTACAACAAGAAAACACAAAGAATCCAATGTACAAGAGGATCTAGTCAAGAATATCATCTATCCCCCATCTCAGTTTGTAGTATTTAGGGAAGGTGGGCAACACACAAGAGAAGTATGATTAAGCATGATATATGGAATAATATCCATTTCCAAACAAGGACCATGTTGTAAAGATGGGTCACTTTGTTCATCACTAGGACTAAGAGATAATTATTTTTCAAACATAGCTAATAAATCATGATTAACATAAATAAGCTCATGCATATCATCACAATCACTAGAATGAATATCATCATTTATATTAGGAGCATTGAAATAATCATCATTAAGAGTATCTTTATCATCCAAATTAATTGATAATAGGATCCAGGATACAAATAAAATTATCATGTTTGTTCAATTTCATCTTTTTCAAATTAACTTCCTCCCTTGGGCTATGCATAGGTTGGTCAAAGGAAATCAAAGTATCAATAGGTGTCATATGGGAGGAAATATTTTGGGAAACACACTCATAGGCTCTAGTATGGTATTTACAATGAATAACACAAGTACAACAATTACATTTGGATTTTCTTGAGATTAGGTTTGGTTTGGGATCAATCAACATTAGGTCATTTTCTTCCTTAGGGGGAAGAACGGAAGGTGCCACACTAAGTTGAGAGATAACAATGACAACATTTATAGGATATAGGAGGTGGAAAAAAAGCATATAGAGGATGTGTGGAAGGTGTAGGAAGAAGTCTAGGTCCATGACAAGGAGATGGAACATCCTTAGGATCACTAAACTCACAAATCTTTTGGATTTTGAATTTATGATAGGATCAAAAAAATTGTCTTTGCGAGGTTGAATTGGTTGAAGCATAGAAGGCCAAAATAATTCAAGGTCAAAGTTCCCTCGAGATGCTAAAGGTTGATAGAGAATATGATAAATCATGATTATTTATCCATCATGGAGAAATTTCAAATACTTGTGAATAGGAGAGACTACAGATTAAATGGAGGTGAGCCAATGAAGACCAAGTCTAACTTGAAACTAATCAAAAGTTAAGATAACAAAAAATGTGACATCTAGAGTTTTACCACTAACTTCTATAGGAAAATTAATAGAACTATGGGTAGGATAGGTGAAACCATTAAAATTTTGAATCATCACATCATATTTATCATAAATTTTTTGATGTAATTATCTAGTGCAAATATATTATTTACTTATAACATTCACCATGCAAGTAGGATCTATAAGGACACCACAAGAAAGAAGAACATTAACCTTTGATATGATGTAAAGAGGACTATCATGTGCTTTAATTATCTCTTTAGGATCAAATGTAATAAAAATCTTAGGTTGCAGTTTGGGTTTGGGTTTGGATTGATCAATAAGGTTGACAAAATTATTGGATTCTAACACTCAATGACATAGTCAATGACATGGGTGGAAGAAGATAAAGGATGAGCAGAATAAATAGTGTTGGTCAAATGAGAAGATAAAGGATTGGTATAAATTTGAAAGTTTTAGTTGGGAGGTGATATTGATTTATTTTCTTGATCATTAAAACCCTCAATAAATATAGTATAGGGACCAATGAGGTCTTGATAATAGAGTTAAAATAGAAATAATTCTCAATATCATGGCTAGGTTGATTATGGTATTGACAAAAATATGTGTGATCAAAGGATTTAGGAAAAGGTTTGGATGTGGCAATTGGTTTAACATGAGGAAGTTCTAACACATTATCATTAATAAACTTCAACATGACATTATGCAAAGATTCAAAAAGAGGTATAAAATTATGAGAAGCTCTAAAAATAGATGACAAAGGAGCCACACCTTTCGATGTTGTTTCCACTTTCTCATCAACATGGTTTAATGAATTATTGATTTTGATAAAGCTCTTAGTTTTTTGAAACTTTTGATAGGACTGAAATGTGGCATCACTTTTATCAACCAAAGCTATTAGAGGAGTGCTCTCAAATTGAATCACTTGAAGTTGATAATTATGAAGCACTACACACAATTGAGTAAAAGAGGAGAATTCATTATTTAATATCTTATCCCTAATGTATTTTTACAAATTAGAAATAAAAATACATTGAATATCAACAATAGGTACATGATAAGAAATCAGAGTATGAAAATGCTTTAATCTACCAATGAAATCAGTCATTTTTTCTTTAACACCTTGTTTACAATGCATCAAATCAGTCAAATAAATCTTAGGACCATTATTATTTTGAAACTATTGAATGAAAGCATTATCAATTTTTTGAAAGGAATCGATGGAATAAGGAGGCAAAGAAAAACACCATTGCAAGGATTTATCTTGAAAGGTTCTAGTAAATAGTTTATCCATGAATGTATGATCATGAGAAAAATCACTACACAATATTTAAAATGTTTTAACATGATTCAAAGGATCACCCTTAACATTGTGACTCTCTAAATGAGAAATTTCCATGTATTGAGGAATAACGACACAAATGATGTTTAAGGACAAAGGACTAGTAATGTCACAAGTAGGAATTCTAAAATTGGATTGAGTGATAGACACAATTTTTTTGTTGCAAAGATAAAATAGTTTAAGCCAAGAAATTAATAGTATATTCGGTAGAAAGAGTGATAGGATATATGTGTGAAAGGTTTGGACCATTATAGGAAATGGAAGGAATGATAGAATATGAAAAGGAAATACTATTGTAATTTGACATAGATGAAGGTAAGGAAAAACATAGAACACTTGAAGGAGGAACAATAGGATTAGGAATGCTAACATGTGCAAGATTGGTCTTTTGAATGGAATTGGTTATGAGAGGTGGAGAATAAGTAGAAACACTAGGTATTAGGGTAGGAATAGGAATTGAGGTCTCAACACTAGTGGTAGGTGGATTGAAACCTAATTCTTGGGCACAATCTCTAATAGGCTTGATATTATTATCAATAGGATGAGAGATACTACGCAAGATGTTAACACCATGTTCATAATTATGAATTATCTTCCTCAAACCCTCTCCTAATTTTCAAAGTCATGGGAAATTTTTTGAACTTGCATAAGAGGAACTCTTAAGGTTTCATCTTCATCATGAGAAGAGTGGGAATATATGTTTTCAACAATAGGAGGAATGTCATTAGAAGGCATCTTGATCTCATCAAGATTCCTAGGAGACAATGAAAACTCAGGATCAAAGGAACCGATAAGTCTATGGCTTCTCTTAATAAAAATTCAATAAGGAGTATTAGGATTAGAAGATAGAAATCTAACAGTTACATACAAATGTAACCAATAGTGCAAAGGAATGAAAAAATAGAAATAGAACAAGAAGACACAAATATTTAACATGGTTCACCCAATCTTGGGCTACATCCACCAAACTGAGAGTCCAATATTATTTTATTATCCAATGAAGAGAATATTATAGTATGATATATTTTACATTACACTGCCATATATTTATATACCCTTTAGGCAGTTTACTAATGTTGGTTAACAAGGTTAACCCTAACCCTAACCCTAAAAGAATATTCTTGTAATATCTATTTGTACTCATGCATGTACTCATATTCTTGTACTTACATATTCTCATACATACTAGAAAGTGGGGGGGGATTTGGGCCCCTTACGATGGTGGCACTTCGTGTCAACACCTTCACCCAATGAGTGAACATCCAAGCATGATCAGTTGCCATATACGAACAATCTCCCACTTGGACACTGATCAAGATCCACATCAAAATAATCTCCCACTTGGATATTGATCCTATAGAAACACCTCTACCCCTGAAGCTCCCACTAGATTAACACACCCTTGACTATATTGTTCTTTTTATTATTTTCAATATTGAAGACCAACTAAAGTTGAAGAGGATTTCAACTTCTCCCTTGTCACTACCTTTGTAAAAATATCTATTGGATTTTCATCTGTATGTATATTTTCCAACTTTAACTATCCATTATCCAATACTGACCGAACGATGTGATACCTCAACTGTATGTATTTGGTCTTTGAACACAAGGAAGAGTTATTTGCAAGATGAATGACACTCTGGCTATCTGTAAAGAGATAATTTTTAGTTTTTGATTTCTCCAACTCTTCCATGAAAATTTTCAGCCATATCATCTCCTTAGCTGCCTCTATAGCAATAACATACTTTTCCTCTATAGTGGATAAAGAAACCACCTTTTGCAATTGAGAAATACAACTCATTGTTGTCCCACCAACATTAAATGCATAACCTATGGTAACTTTCTTGGTATCTAAATCCCCTACCAAATATGATTCAACATAACCTTTTAAATCAGTATTAGATACCCCAAAACATAAACATTTATTGGATGTACCTCTCAAATATCTATGAATCCACTTTATTGCATTCCAATGCTCAACTCCAAGATGATTGATATACCTTCTAAGAACTCCTACAACATGTGAAATATCTAGTCTAGTGCATACCATAACATACATAAAACTACCTACAACTGAAGCATATGGTACCTTGGACATTTTATCTTCCTCCTCTTGTGTCTTTGGACACATAGCCTTATCCAATTTCAAATGACTAGGAAAAGGTGTGTTGAAAAATTTTGCATTCTCCATATGGAATCTTTGCAACACCTTCTCAACATAATCATCTTGAGATAGAGTCAATTTTTTGTTCTTCTTATCTCTAAAAAATTTTATACCAAGGATTTATTTTGTTTCCCCCAAATCCCTCATAGAAAAATAATGTGCTAACTATTGTTTCAACCCCTTTAATGTGATCCATGTTAGACCCTTCTACAAGCATATCATCAACATATAAACATAAAATAATGTAGTTGTCATCATCCAACCTCTTAAAATAAACACAATAGTCTGAATTACACCAATTATAGCCATGATCATCCATAACACTATCAAATTAAATATACCATTGTCAAGGTGCTTACTTCAACCCATATAAACTTTTCTTCAAACTACACACTAAGTTATCCTTACCTTTGACCGCAAAACCTTGTGGTTGTTGCATATTGTGTGTGTGAATTTTGTACCTAATCTGTAGACACAACACTTTAGTAAAACATTAGAGGTTAGCAAAAATTGAAATCATGCAATGAATTGAAAGCTAAACTAACCAAGCAAATTACTGCCTTCTAATAGGTGCAAGTATGATGTTCTCAGATTGTTATCAAGATCAATGACCTTGACGACACCTAAATGAAGGATTTGAATGCAAAATTGATATGAAATATGAATGCAATTAATCTATTTTTTTTTGTTTTTCTATACAATTATATGACGAAAATTGATATGAATCTATGATATGTAAAAAAATTGATATGCTATGATGATCTAACAAATGAAAACTAATATGATATGAAAAACTATGCAATATTGATCTCACAAAGCTTGGATTCGCAAAGATGATTCTTCAGTCTCCAATTCGACAGTGTGATTATGCAATTCTTGTGGATTTGAGAGATGATTTGTGAAGAGCTGAGCCTTGATTTATAGAAATCCAGGGCTTTGGGGATGCATGGGAAAAAAAGCCATAAATCACTCAAATAACTCAGGTTGATTTTTGAGTTATTTTTTAAATAAAGGATATTTAACTCACAAAAAACATGCAAAAGCAGAGTTCAACTCAAAATAGAGTTTAGCTTTAATTGATAATTGATAGATGTCTGCTTTTCTTGATTGTGCATGTTTTATTTATGAATTAATTTAATAATAAAGTGATTTATTTCCAACTTAACTGATTTTGAAAAATAAAACAATTGATTTATGGGTTAATCAATTATTTTTCAAACTTTTATTCAAAAACAATATTATTAAAAATTGACAACTTGCTTTAATTAATTAAATAAGAATTTAATCAATTATTCATAGAATTTTGGATTTATTGTCAAAATTAAATAATACAATTTAGGAATAAATAGAATTAACCTCAATTAAATAATTAAGTGGCAGAATTAAATCTAATTAATTAAATATTGAGAATACTCAATTAATCAAACTTTAGGATAAATAAGATTTATCGCCAAATAATCATTAAATTAAAGACAATTAAGATAATTAGGAATATTACTAGGAATATTACCCAATGCAGAATTTATGATAATCAATTAGGATTCGATGATGTTTAGATGTGCCTTTGGTTAGGACTTTGATGTTGATTTCATTCGATTTGTTGATATAGGAGGTTAATGAACCTATAGCCCATTTTTGGGGTATTACATTTTGCCCCTCTTTGAATTGTTGTGCGAAGCGCAGTGGTTCAAAGATAGTCTTTGTATGATAAAGATATGAAACTGATTCAAAATTGATAATTGATATGAGACAGAAGCTGATTGAAAGATTTGATATGAAGATAATAGGTCCTGAATGACCAAAGATAATGTTAACTATAGCAATGATGAACCAATGAAACAAAAGCATCAAAACGCTTGATTCCGAACCTTATGATTGCAAAGAAGTGAGTGACCGATTCCAAACTCGATTATCCTTAAAAGAATCATGTAGGTATCACATATAAACCCTTCAATTACCGAAGAACCAAGGAAAAAACACTAATGAACCGATGGTTACGAAAAACTGATATAGTTTACAAGATTAAGAGAATACCAGATTGATATGGATCTCGATGAATCTGATATGCCCCAAGTGATGATTGATTTGCCCCGAGAGATGAGGTCTTTTGATGAATCAGTAACTAGACGTGGTTGTTGTCTTGATTACTGAGAAAAGATATGATTTCAAAATTTAGATTACAGACTTGAATGATGTGCAATACCATGCCCCCTTCAGGATTAAAATTGAAATATGACAAGAAAAGTCAACGTTGATAGTTCAGAAGCATGTTAATTGATTTGAGAAGTGGTTAAACATGTTCGAGAATGCATTCTGCATCATTTAGAGGTCCTGAAGACCAAGTTTGACTAGGTTAAACCATGAGTTGACCATAGTTGACCAAGTTGAAATTTTGATAGTTTGATGTAAGATAATCAGTTAAGTTGAATACTGGATTTTTGTGATGATTGAAGGTCAATTATGCAAGTAGTAGACAATATGAATGATCTCAGATTTTGATTTTGATCCCCAAAAAGGATTCTACTTGTTGTTTCATTAGAGGAACTTTCATGTGAGATTCAACTCTTGTTAGATTTGAAGATGCGATTTGAAGAATCGTTTAAGCATTGGAGTTCATCGAGTCATTGTGAGATCATGCAAACATGCAAAATGCAAAGAGACATGCAAAATGAAATGCAACCTAGGACCTAGGACCTACTCACTGATCATATGTTGATTTGTTATCATCATTGAACTTTTAGGCAACCGGATAAATCAATACAATGCCCACTAGTTATGAAACCATAGACATATGAATATCAATTTGTATGCGCAGGAATCAATACAACACCCACTGATTATGACAACCATGGATATATGAATATTGATTTTGTTTTCGAAATGTCAGATTAGATATAAGCATCAAAGCACAAGTGCCAGGATGACCTAAATATCTTATCCATTTTGATATAGCAATTTGTATAAGCATCAGAACATAAACGTCATGATGACCTAAATGCACCTTCCGTGACAAACACATCAAATAGTCAAGAGATCATTCTAAATCCAATGTGAATTACCTGTAGTGACCCTTTATCGTCCACATCCTTAGGTAAGATCACGTTTCACAATAGGAGAAAGAACTCACTCAAAAAGATAATAGTTAGATCAAACTTCCTTGAATTTTTTGGGTATCAATGGTTGAGGTACGTATGGCCATCCAATTAGAGATAGAGGCTCTTACAATCAAACACCATTTCAATCCAAAATTTCCAAAGTTGTTAGATTTTCACATACAAGCAGAAGACAAAGAAAAGATTATGCCCCCAGTCATCACTCTCTAAATCCTATAAAGGACATCTTTGGAGAGCTCGAAGGGACACAATATGCAAAAATCTCAATGTGAATCAGTAAGCATACAAGGAGATAAAAGCATGTAAAAAGCATAGATTGTTTTCATTTTGTGTTTGATTGCGTTGTTGTAGATGCAAAATCCTTTCTGGAGACAAGACTGACTGACTGACTCGATTGAAGTTTCAAAGGACCTTGGCTAGATATGACACGTCTCAGATACATTGGAGGCCATAGAATATGACTTTGATTGCCCCCAAGTTTGAACATTGATAGGATACAAACACTTCAGCTAATTGGTGTACAGACGGACTTATTGAAAACTAGAAATGCAGAAACAAACCGGGAGATATGTACAAACTAAAGCAAGACTGAAAGCTGGGAAAGACCAAGATTGTGCTGATAGATGGAGCGTTTTGAAACAAGTGGTGCTCATTTGCCAGGTTTTCACCATCTTGGTAGAGATTCTATTTTTTCTACCAAGGCGCCTATTTCCAGGTTTTCACCAAGGCACTTTTTTCTTTTTCTCATTTCTTTGTATTTTTCATTTTTTCAATTTTTTTTGAATTTTTGATATTTTTTTATTTTTTTGTGAATCATCAACGTGCCTATTGCTAGGTTTTCACCAAGATGTTCATTTTTTTCATGACTTTTTCCAATTTTTAAGATTTTTTCAGGACATTTTACCATAGACTAAATGCCTTATGCATAGAATTTCTTCAGATGGAGAACGTTGATTGGTTTTTGGAGCTGTTCTCCTTCAGTCGTTGAGAGTCGATAGGCACTAGAGCCAAAAGTAGCAATGATTACAAAGGGACCTAGCCAGTTGGGTTCAAATTTCCCCTTGCGTTCTCGATGTGATTGATTTTTAGGATTTTCTCTCAAGACTAGATCACCAACCTAAAATTCTCTGTGTCTGACTTTCTTGTTGTAACCTCTAGACATTCTCTTCTGATATACTCTGAGATGATCATATGATTCTTGTCTGTGCTCATCTAGTAGTTCAAGTTCTTGCAACTTAGACACTCTGTAGTCATCATCAGTTACTAGACCATGCATTTTGATTCTTAGTGATGGGATTTCAACCTCAATAGGTAGTACCACTTCAGACCCATAAACTAAAGTGAAAGGTGTAGCCCCAGTAGGTGTTCTGATACTTGTTCTGTAGGTGTTCTGATACTTGTTCTGTAGGCCCAAAGAGCTAGATTGATCATGAGATGCCAGTCTCTTCCTATCTTATTAACTGTTCGATGCAAGATTTTCAATAGATTCTTATTAGATGCCTCTTCTTGTCCATTCCCTTGAGGATAGTAGATAGAAGACCAATGTTGTGTGATCTTGAATTTGGCACATAGATCATCTAGGTCTTTGTTCTTGAATTTTCCACTGATATCTGTGATTATGGAATGAGGTATCCCATATCTGCATATGATATAGCTCAATATGAACATAGATATTTGCTTTCTAGTTGCTTGTGTCAAAGGGACTGATTCTACCCATTTTGTAAAATAATTTGTAGCTATGATTATATGGGTATGTCCATTAGAAGAATGAGGATGTATAGCTCCTATAAGAACAAAGGCCCATTGGTGAAAAGGCCATTGTGTAGTAAAGGGAATTAGATCCCTCCCTAGAGCATGAATTAAGTTACCATGCACTTGGCACTTTTGACAATTTTTAGCAAATTTGATAGCCTCTTTCTCCATTTTAGGCCAATAGTACCCAACCCTAATAAGTTTTCAAGCTAGCATTAAACCGTTCGAGTGTGACCCACAAATACCATCATGGACTTCCTCTAATGCACGTTGAGACTCTTCCCATTCTAAACATCTAAGTAGCGTACCATCTAAACCTCATTTGTACAAATCATGACCAATGATGACATATCGAGAGGCATTTTGGATAAGGTATCTCTTTTCATGGTAGTTGAAGATATCGGGAATGATTTGGTCTTGGAGATAGGAAAATAGGTTTTTATATTTGGATGAATCATGACCTACAACGGTGCAGATCATGCGGGTTTCAGGGGAGTCATATGTAGGTTAAGATAGTGCTTCCACTAGGAACTCGTAGCATAGCTCATGTTCAGGCTGCTATAATAAAGTAGATAATGTGGCCATTGCATCGGTAGCCTTGTTCTCCATTCTAGGAATTTGCTCAAATGTGATAGATATGAAATACTTCTTAAGATCATCTACCATTCTCTTGAAAGGAATGAGCTTTTCATCTTTAGTTTGGTACACATCATTGACTTGATGAATAAAAAGTTGAGTCTCCATGAATGTGTAGCTCTGTCACATTCCATTCAATTACTAGTTTCATGCCATTCAAAAGAGCCTCATATTCTGCAATATTGTTTGTGCAAGGAAACTTTAATCTGAATGCTTTGGGTATGGAGTATCCTTGAGGAGTTATGAACAATATGCCTACTCCAGATCCATTCTATGTATAGGAGCCATCAAAGAATAATTTCCATTCTCTAGAAGAAAGATGCACAATAGAAGAATTTGGAAATTCCATTTGTAGTGGTGTGTCATCAAATAATGGTGCTTCAGCCAATTGATCAGCAATGACCTATCCTTTTATAGCTTTTCTCTCAACATACTCAATGTCAAATTCACTCAATAGCATGACCCATTTAGCTAATCTACCCGTGAGGGCAGCTTTGCTTAGTAGGTACTTTAGTGGATCAATCTTGGCTACCAATTAAGTGGTATGAGCTAACATGTAGTGTCTCAGTTTCTATGATGTGAAGATCATAGCTAGACAAGCTTTCTCAATCATTGAATAGTTCTTTTCATATGCCACCAATGTTCTATTGATGTAGTATATAGCTCTTTCCTTTTTATCTTCATCGTGATGTGCTAGCAATGCCCCTAGTGATGTATCTATTGCAGAGACATATAAGATCAATGGCTTCCCATGAATAGGAGGCATCAAGATAGGAGGATTTGATAGATACTTCTTGATATGGTTAAAGTTGTTCTCACATTCTTCATTCCATGCAAAGGTCACACCTTTATGTGATTTTTTTGTAAAAGGCTATGATATGTCCGCTAGCTATGATATGAATCTTCTAATAGATTGAACTCTTCCTTGCAATGTCCTCATCTGACTGATATTCTTAGGAGGTTCCATCTCCATTATAGCCTTTACTTTAGCTGGATCAACCTCAATGCCCTTCTTTGAAATGATGTATCCTAAGAGCTTTCCAGAAGTGACACCAAAAGCACACTTCTTAGGATTTAGTCAGAGACTAAACTTTTCCATTCTGTCTAGGATCATGCTCAAGTCCTTTAGATGTTTAGTTCTAATCATAGATTTTGCTAATGTGTCATCAACATAATCTTCCATAGTTTGATGCATCATGTCATGGAAAATAGATGTCATTTCTCTTTGATATGTAGCACCAGAATTTTTAAGCCCAAATGGCATGACATTCCAATAGAAGGTACCCCATGCACATGTGAAAGCAGTTTTCTCTTGATCCTCTGGAGAAATTTTTATTTGGTTATATCTAGAGAAACCATCCATTAAGGAATACATCTCGAAACCCGCAGTCATGTCCACTATCATATCAATGTTAGGTAGTGGAAAATCATCCTTAGGGCACACTCTATTCACATCTCTAAATTATGTGCACACTCTGATTGAACCATCTAGTTTAGAAATAGGTACAATATTAGAGATCCACTCTACATAGTCAATAACTCGGATGAATCCATCTTTTAGGTGCAATACCCCAAAAATGGTCTATAGGTTCATTAACCTCTATATCGACACATCAAATGAAATTGACATCAAAGTCCTAACCAAAGGCACATCTGCACATCATCGAATCCTAATTGATTATCTTAAATTCTACATCAGGGAATATTCCTAGTAATATTCCTAATCATCATAATTATCTTTAATTTAATGATTATTTGGCGATAAATCTTATTTATCCTAAAATTTGATTAATTGAATATTCTAAATATTTAATTAATTGGATTTAATACTGCCACTTAATTATTTAATTGAATTTAATTCCATTATTCCTAATTATGATATTTAATTTTGACAATAAATCCAAAATCTTACAAATAATTGATTAAATATTTTATTTAATTAATTAAATCATTTTGTCAATTTTTAATATTGTAATTTTGAATAAAATTTTGAAAAATAATTGATTAACCCATAAATCAATTGTTTTATTTTTCAAAATCAGTTAAGTTGAGAATAAATCACTTTATTTATTTATTAATTCATAATTATCCATGTGCACAATCAAAGAGCAGTTAAACTCCAAATCAGAAAATCAATGCAAGTTATTGACTTTTTGGAACTCAACATCATTTTTAAGTTTTAAAGTTGATCTAAACTTCTAATTTGAGTTAAAAAGCTATTTTTGCATGATTTGCATATTTTTGTGAATTAAATTATCTTTATTTAAAAATAACTCAAAAATCCAGCTGAATTATTTGAGTGATTTATGGCTTTCTTTCATGCATCCTCTAAAGCCCTAGATTTCTATAAATTAAGGCTTCAGCTCATCCCAAATCATCTTATAATTTTGCAAGCTTACTCTGCCAAAGTCGTCTATGAATTGCACAACTATTTTGAAGAATTAGAATTTGGAGAATCAAAGCTTATTGCGAATCAAGGCTATTGTGAGATCAATTTGGTTTTTACATTCATTTAGATTCTTTGTCATATCATTGTTGGATCAATTTCATATCAGTTCATTCTAGATTAGATTCATATCAAGTTTTTATCATATTATTGCATAGAAAATTAAAAAAATAGGTTAATTGCATTTATTCCATATCCATCTTTTGCATTCAAATCCTTCATTTAGGTGTCGTCAAGGTCACTGATCTTGATAACAATATAAGAACATCATACTCGTACCTATTAGAAGGCAGTAAATCACCTGGTTAGTTTAGTTTCAATTATTGCACGATTTCAATTTTTGCTAACCTCTAATGTTTTACTAAAGTGTTGTGTCTATAGATCAAGCACAATTTTCACACACACATTTTTGGCACCCACCGTGGGGCCCTAAAATAGGTTTCTAATTCAATTCTATCAATTTCTATCTTTTTCTCCTCGATTTTTGTGCAAAATTATGATTTTTAATTTCTGTCCGTACAATCTTCGTATGAGTTTCTGCCAAAAGTCATTTAACACTGGACCCACTATCATACGATAGTCTATTGGATCGAGAATCATGCCAGACTATACACACTATTGTCTGGAAATTCAACTGTCGTTTCATCATACACCTAGTGTCGTATGAGTTTTTGGACTATCGTCTGGGAGCATACCCATCGTCGTACGAGTTTCTCACTGTCATCTGGTAACAGACCCACTATCATATGAGTTTCAGCATCAGATTTCAACTGTCGTTTCATTTTTCAGGGCAATTTGTCATATTTGGTTTTCAAATTTTGACTAACGGCTAATCTTAACAATTGAAATTCTTTGTTTTTGATTGACTCCTCCTGGTTTTGATTGGAAAAAGTGCAAGAATTGCTAAAAATAGGTAAAAATATACTAGGCACATTGTGAGGATTCCAAGTATTCTCCTTAATCTGATAACATTTCAATTTGGATCCTAAAACAAATCTCTCATGTGTTTGGCTTGAGTGTTTTCTTTGCATGCTTTTCTTCAAATTTGCATAATTGAATACTAGGTTGTAACACCTTAAGTATTGATAAGTAGTCTTAGATACTTGTGATTGATCTAGATTGCTATCTTGGGTTATTAGACTCGCTAAATCAGTCAGCCCCTCATTCCGCCCCATGGTTGCAATCTCAACGCCATAAAGGGGAGGGGTCTACAGGAGAGAAGCATTAATTGTTCCACCAGGCAACCCTTTTGTGCTTTTTAGAACTCACTTGTTTTCTAAGTTGGGGACTCATTTTTAGCTTGTGTGAGGGGTTAATTGTTCCACCTTGTGGACTCACCTCATTTTCACTTTAAGCATTAAGTGTTCCTCTTTCTACTTTTGAGTACTTTTAGTAGATTTTCTTTCAAAAATATATCTATGAAACCATAGTAATTAGGCCCTATGAACACTATTTGTGGTTCTTGAGAGATTGGATTCCCAGTGAAATCCCTCTTGACGATGGAATCCTTGTAGGTAGGGAGGATACTTAGTGTGTCTCACATTCTACTAGGTCTGTGCATCTTCCCTTATTGATTGATACATTCTCTCTCCAGAGAGGTTGATAGATCATGTGGGGTTGATATCATAGACCTTGGTGAGATAATCTTCATCTTAGCATGTCAGATTTATCTGCCTGCTTTGTCTAGGTTAAAAGTGATAAGGCATCAAACTCTTGGATCTAGAGCCAAGTCCCCTTGTGGTATACTATTGTGAGTCACCTTTAGAGAGGGTTAACCATAGCAGACACTCCCTTCACAAGGCAAACTGCGTTGATGGAACCTCAAGCGGTAATAGCCATTTTTGCCATGGTAGTGACAACCACTATATAAATGTCCTTGTCGAAGAAATCTCCATGGGTGTGGTTCATTGTTGGGTTGTCAGATCTCCCTAGCATCTCCTGAAGATTAAGTTCGCGGATTGTGTCAAAACCCTGGTGTCCCAGGATTGGAGTTCACCCCTTTGGATCATAAAAGTTGCAGAGTCAAACCATTACTAAAAACCCTAGCGAGGCCAAATTTTTATTTTCTAGGGTATATGTGCATCATTGCCAAACATTTTTGGAACATACACAATTAGTACTTCTGAGGGTTAGAACGAATAAGTCACTTGATTGTTCATGCGCAAGGTTGCTTTTGCCCTTTTTCATTGTTTTTAAACATGCTTGAAATCACGTGTTTTCTATTTTGCATGCTTGTTTATCTATCTAGTTATTGAAAACAAACAAATATGTTACAATTCTCAAATCTGGACATTGAAATTTGCAAACAATCCGAATCTGAAAACTCAAAATTTGCAAAATCTAAAGTAAAATTCTTTTCTAGAGTCAAAAGTCATCTCAGGAGGTTAGAAAGTCATACAAGTTTTTGTCAAGTGTCATTTCATTATTGCCCATCTATCGTATGATAGGGGACCTAGTGTCGTATGAGTCTTTCTGCTAGTCAAATTCCAAAAAGTCAAATCCTGCTAGCAACTGTCGTACAGGCTTTTCAACTATCATTTCATAGCAGATCCTCTGTCGTATGAGTTTTTCAACTATCATAAAAGTTTTGCAACTATCATTTCATAGCATACCCACTATCGTACGAGTCTACAAAGTGTCATTTGGGAAAAATTTTGAAAGTTGTCAGAAAATTGTCAGAATTGCCAAATATTTAGCTTTTTCAGCCTATTTCCATAATCTATCGATCAAATCACTGTGTCAGGAATAGATCAATAGCTATTGAGAATCCAATCATTATCCCAAAGTGGCCTTTTGAATCTGATTCAGCCTTCTATTTAATCGATTTGAGTCATCTTCATCTTGTGTCAAAACCTTGTCATAATTATCAATCTTCAATCAATCATCAAAATGACTAAGTGTTGTGATATCTTGTCCACTATCTTTTGGGAATCTACCCATACATCCATGGCACAGTACCCTTCACCCACGTCTAATCAAATCTTCAAATCAATCAAACCTTGACAAGGTTGTCTCATCTTATCATCTTGATTCAATTCATTCTTCGGTTATCTGGATCTTATTCTTTTGTTTCACTAAAAGTCGATGGTGGAAACTAGAGCTTCTCTTGAGTAACTCATCAATTCTAGTCTTTATGAGGATGGTGGTCTTGGAAACTATCGACTAAAAACTGGTTACATTCCTCCTCCATCAACTCACGGAGGTACCCAACAAACCCTGCATCAATCTATTCCAAGCAGTCCACAAACTCCTACCATGTCTCAAGCAAGGACAAACTTTGGCTCTTAGAGAACTCAATCTCAACATGGTGCAGATCAGGAACCCACACCTAAAGAAATTTCTCAATATCAAAATGATGATAACTTCAAACGAATGATGAAGCATTTCTTGAAAGAAGATAAAGAAGCATACTTTTTAAAATTGGCTCATCAAGGAGCTAAACTCCCTCCCAACTTTAATGTTGAAGATATCATTATGCATGAGGAAGAAACTCCACTCATAGCTATGACAAAATAGATGCATGCTATGCAAGTTGAACTTAACAATCTTAAGAAAGAAAAGGAACCCAAGGAGTTCTCCATGGAAGCTCTATGCCCTTTTCCTTTTGACAAAGACTTGTATATGCCGCCATTTCCAAAAAGAGTGGAGATACTAAAGTATGATAAGTATGATGGACACTTAGATCCTCAAGATCATGTCAAAGAATTCTATACACAATCAATGGAGCTCATGCATGAACCAACCTATCTAATGCATCTCTTCCCTCAATCTCTAGGGGGAGCAGCCATCCACTGGTTCTCTAGACTGCCTTCTACTATCAAAACTTTTGAGGAGTTGATCAAATTGTTTTATCAACAATACTCCTACAATATTCAACATCTAGTCACCATGATTGATATCTATAATCTCAAGCAATTTCCAGGGGAACCATTCCTAACATTTCTCAAGAGATGGAGGAAGAAGTTCTCTCTATATGCCAGACCTATTCCAGAAATAGAAAAATTGGAAATCTTCATCAATAACCTTGTTCCAGAAATCAATTATCCTCTACAAATGCAAGATCATACATCTTTTGATAAGATGGTGGATAATGTTATCAAAATTGAAAAAGTGCTTGTGAAAAAAGGAGAAATCACACTTCAAAAAGACAAGTACAAATCAAGATCCAGTTCTAAAGACAAGAACAAAAATTGGAACAAGAATAAAGGCATCATCACAGATGGTGTTATTGACACTATTCATGCCCCATCAAAGGCACCGGCCTACAATCTCACTCTTGGCACCCAAGCCATTAAAGCTTCAGAACAAAAGTCTTCTGAACCATCTCAAAAGAAGCCAGAATACAAAAGATGGGATAATAAATGAAAGTTCACTCCTCTTAGAGAATCTTTGGAATCCACTATGAGAACTTTATTGGCTGATAACATCATCTCTTTGCCACCAATCTAACCACCTGATTCTGAGCCTAAGCCAAAATGGTGGAGAGAAAATGAATTATGTGATTTCCATTGAGGTAAAGGTCACAAAACTAATAACTGCTTCTGATTGAAACATACCATTCAAGATCTGATTGATAATGGAGACATCACAGTTGACAATCCTAAGAGCAATAACGATCATACAGCATTTATAGAACCATTTCTGAAACATGGCCAAGAAGTTTCAACTTCTCAGCCTAATATGGGGGCAAAAGTCAACTATGCCTACCCTGGAAATAATGTTGTCATCAATATGGTTGAACCCTGTCTCTCAGAGCATTGCAATGTCATCACAATTGTAAAAAGAGATAGACAAAATCAATCCACCAACGCAGTTACTCAATCACAAGTCCAAGCACATCTGAAAGGACAAATCCCAGATTCATCAAATGTCCCTAAGGTGCCCTTCAATCTTTCATCTGCTTCTGAATAGAAGGCTGCTTCCAAATCTTCCAATTCTAGAGATACAAGGCCTACATCTTATAGCATTGTTCAAAAACTCCAGCACACTAATGCTAAAATCTCCATGTTTGAGTTGCTTTGAATATCTCAAGCTCACAGAGCCATACTAGACAAAGCTTTGCTCAGTTCCAATGTTCCTGATGACCTTGATTTAGAGAAGTTCCAGACTATGGTTGGACATCTTACATCTCCGCAATATATCTCCTTTTTAGAGGAAGATGAAAACTCCTTGAGTCACCCACATAATCAGCCTTTTCATATAGAAGTCTTGATCCAGAACCGTAGACTCAAATGTGTGTTGATAGATGGAGGCGCTGGCCTAAAAATTTGTTCTTACAGCTTGATCACACAATTAGGATTTTCAAAATTGGCTATTGATCCTCGAAAGAAGATAACTATCAAAGCCTATGATGAACAAGAAAGATTTTCTAAAGGAACCATTGTCTTACCTATCAGAGCGGGTCCAGTTATCAAAGATACCATCTGTCAAGTGCTTGATCTACCTTTGGCCTACAACATTCTTCTAGGGAGACCATGGATACATGAAATGCAAGCTATTCCTTCTACATACCATCAATGTTTGAAGTTTCCTTATGAAGGAGTAGAGATTACTATACCAACAGATCTAAATACAACTTGCAACACCTTGACAAAAAGTCCAGATAAGCTTGTACCTAATAACAAAGAATCTTCCATTGAACTAACTAAAGAAGCATCCACATCTAAAATAGAAGATCTTGCAAAAGAGGTCAATATCAAAGAAAATGGGAGGGGAGAATATATTATAGAGCCAGTCTTATGTTTGACATCTCTCCCTATCTCACCTAAGTCTTATGGACAATCTTTGAAATTATCCAAGCCCGAACCTAAGGAACCTCTTGAAGCATATAAAAAGAATTTTGTAGAAGAACAAGTATCCAAGCAAGAGTTTGAAGAGGATGAAGTTGTGCTATCATGGCTATACAAAGATGAACCTGAATCTCAAGTTGTTCAAACTAGTAACTCTACAATATCCAAACTCCCTTCTAAGTCATATGGTCCAGGAGATAAATTGATAGCTAAGATGGCATATCCAGGTCAAGGACCTCTAGGAGTTAGACGGAAAGGTCTCATGGCATCTCTCCCACATACTGGTAGAGAAAATAAAGACAAAGTTGGCTTAGGCTTTAAGAAGAAACCCTATCACCTCAAAGGTAATTGCTCTCATGTCATAGAGCAGATCGCACCAGGAGAACCTCTTCTTAAGAAAGAAGAAATAGAACCATCAGATAGTGATTCAGATAGCTTAGAACTCATCCCCTATGAAAAATTTCCTAAAGAGATCAAAGACCTTCTTGATGATAAAGATGATCCAATCAAAAGAATTAATGTAGTAGAAACACAAGAACCTACTATCAATCAGGAGATAGTTGCAACACAAGAACCAGCTAATCTTGAAAACAATCAAGAAGAGGGAAGTGGTAGTGATTCTGAGATAGATTCCCATGAGTATGAATTCAAATTAGAATCCAAGGTAACCCTTCTTGGGGTATTCACCCTGACTTTACTCATATTCTAAGATTTCCTAGAGATCCTGAATCAGAAGTTGAATCAAATGACTATGAATGGGGAGCCATTCTAGAACTAGATGAAGATGAGCTTATTACAGAGAAACATGTTGAAGTTATTCACCAATATGCACCTAATTCCAACGTAAGTCTAGAGTGAAATGATGAACCTATCGAGTCTGATCCACCTATGGCTAAATTGGACTCCCACGATGACATTGAGCCTATTCACAAATTGAATGTCTTAAGTTGTAATATCACCTTTGAACTTGAGCATCAGGTTAGGACCAATGATGATAGATCCATATCCATAAACACTATCTCCCAATCTTTCCCTACTTAAACTATCAAATATCTAGAACTTATTGATCAAACCTCCAAAAATTTGAGCCATGGTATTTATACCTTCCTGAATGACTATGCCCTTGCTTGCTACCTCAATGTAGTTGAGCCTATGAGGACTTCCATTAGTGAACCGAGCATCAACATGGCCGAGTCGGACATCAAATATCTTAGTCAGAAGAATAAGAATAAAAAGAAAAAGAGTTCTGAGGGTGAAAAACACTTTATGGTAGTCTCAAAACCTACAAAAGTAAAAATAAAAGATGTATCCGAAGGTGAAAACCTCTCTAAGGCACCTAAGGATGAGATATTTGATGTCCTTCCAAGTCATTTACAGGATAGATCTCCAGTTCTAATTGAGCCCACTCAATCTATCAATTTGGGTACAATAGAGGAACCACAACTGGTACATGTCGCACAATCATTATCAGAAGAAGAGAAGCAAAAATTTACAACATTCCTAACAAAGAAGAAGATCAAATTTGCATGGAAATATTCAAATATGCCAAGATTGGATCCTAATCTCATAATGCATCATTTATCTATTGCTCCAAATGTCAAACCTGTCAAGCAAAAATTGAGAAAGATGCATCCTCATGTTGCACTCTTGGTAAAAGCTGAATTAGAGAAGCTCCTGAAAGCTAGATTTATCTGAGTTATTGACTATGCAGAGTGGATCTCCAATATTGTACCTATTTCTAAACCAGATGGTTCAATCAGAGTGTGCACAGACTTTAGAGATGTGAATAGAGCGTGCCCTAAGGATGATTTTCCACTACCCAACATTGATATGATAGTGGACATGACTGCAAGTTTCGAGATGTATTCCTTAATGGATGGTTTCTCTAGATATAATCAAATAAAAATTGCTCCAGAGGATCAAGAGAAAACTGCTTTCACATGTGCATGGGGCACCTTCTGTTGGAATGTCATGCCATTTGGGCTTAAAAATGCTGGTGCTACATATCAAAGAGCCATGACATCTATTTTCCATGACATGATGCATCGAACTATGGAAGATTATGTTGATGATACTTTTGTGAAATCTATGATTAGAACTAAACATCTAAAGGACTTGAGCATGATCCTAGATAGAATGGAAAAGTTTAGTCTCCGACTAAATCCTAAGAAGTTTGCTTTTCATGTCACTTCTAGAAAGCTCTTAGGATACATAGTTTCAAAGAAGGGCATTGAAGTTGATCTAGCTAAAGTCAAGGCTATAATAGAGATGCAACCTCCCAAGAATATCAGTCAAATGAGGACATTGAAGGAAGATTTCAATCTATCAAAAGATTCATATCACAGCTAGTGGACATATCACAGTGTTTTACAAAAACATTACATAAAGGTGTGACCTTTGCATGGAATGAAGAATGTGAAAAAAACTTTAACCATATCAAGAAGTATCTATAAAATCCTCCTATCTTGATGCCTCCTATTCATGGGAAGCCATTGATCTTATATGTCTCCACAACAGATACATCACTGGGGGCATTGCTAGCATAGCATGATGAGAACAAAAAGGAAAGAGCTATATACTATATCAGTAGGACATTGGCTACATATGAGAAGAACTATTCAATGATTGAGAAAGCTTGTCTAGTTGTGATCTTTGCATCACAAAAACTAAGACACTACATGTTAGCTCATACCACATAATTGGTAGCTAAAATTGATCCCCTCAAGTACCTACTAAGCAAAGCTGCCCTCACAGGTAGATTAGCTAAATGGGTTATGCTCTTAAGTGAATTTGACATTGAATATGTGGAATGAAAAGCTATCAAAGGATAGGTTATTGCTAATCAATTAGCAGATGCACCTATGATTGATAATACACCAATGCAAATGGAATTTCCAAATTCCTCTATCATGACTCTTTCTTCTAGAGAATGGCAATTATTCTTTGATGGCTCCTACACATAGAATAGATATGGAGTAGGCATATTGTTCATAACTCCTCAAGGATACTCAATCCCAAAAGCATTCAGATTAAAGTTTCCTTGCACAAACAATATTGCAGAATATGAAGCCCTTTTGAATGGAATGAAACTAGCAATTGAGTGGAGGATGATAGAGCTACACATTCATGGAGACTCTCAACTTGTTATTCATCAAGTCAATGATGTGTACCAAACTAAAGATGAAAAGCTCATTCCTCACAAGAGAATGGTGGATGATTTAAAGAAGTATTTCATATCTATCACATTTGAGAAAATTCCTAGAATGGAGAACATGGTTTTCGATGCAATGGCAACACTATCTACTTTATTATAGTAGCCTGAACATGAGCTACACTACAAGTTCCTGGTGGAAGCACTATCTTATCCTGCATATGACTCCCCTGAAACCCACGTGATTTGCACTGTTGTAGGTCATGATTCATCCAGATAGAAAAACCTATTTTCCTATCTCCAAGACCAAATTATCCCTGATACTTTCAACCACCATGAAAAGAGATACCTTATCCAAAATGCCTCCTGATATGTCATCATTGGTCACGATCTGTACAAACAAGGTCTAGATGGTACACTACTTAGATGTTTAGAATGGGAAGAGTGTCAACGTGCATTAGAGGAAGTCCATGATGGTATTTGTGGGTCACACTCAAATGGTTTAACACTAGCTTGAAAACTTATTAGGGTGGGGTACTATTGGCCTGAGATGGAGAAAGAGGCTATCAAATTTGTTAAGAATTGTCAAAAATGCCAAGTGCATGGCAACTTAATTCATGCTCCAGGGAGAGATCTAATTCCCTTTACTACACAATGGCCTTTCCATCAATGGGCATTTGATCTTATCGGGATGATTCATCCTCATTCTTCAAATGGACATACCCATATAATCACAGCTATAGATTATTTTACAAAATGGGTAGAAGCAGTCCCTTTGACACAAGCAACTGGAAAGAAAATATCTATGTTCATATTGAACTATATCATATGTAGATATGGGATACCTCATTCCATAATCACAGATAACGGTGGATAATTCAAGAACAAAGACCTAGAAGATCTATGTGCCAAATTCAAGATCACACAACATTGGTCTTCTATCTACTATCCTCAAGGGAATGGCCAAGTAGAGGCTTCTAACAAAAATCTATTGAAAATCTTGCACCGAATAGTTAATAAAACAAGAAGAGACTGGCATCTCATGATCAATCCAGCTCTCTGGGCCTACAGAACAAGTATCAGAACACCTACTGGGGATACACCTTTCACTTTAGTTTATGGGTCTGAAGCGGTACTGCCTATTGAGGTTGAAATCCCATCACTAAGAATCAGAATGCATGGTCTAGTAATTGATGATGACTACAGAGTGTCTAGGTTGCAAGAACTTGAACTACTAGATGAGCACAGATAAGGAGCGTATGATCATCTCAGAGTATATCAGAAGAGAATGTCTAGAGGCTACAACAAGAAAGTTAGACATAGAGAATTTCAGGTTGGTGATCTAGTCTTGAGAAAAAATCTTAAAAATCAATCCCATCGAGAATGCAAGGGGAAGTTTGAACCCAACTGGCTGTGTCCCTTTGTAATCATTGCTACTTTTGGCTCTGGTGCTTATCAACTCTCAACGACTGAAGGAGAACAGCTCTGAGAACCAATCAACGTTCCCCATCTGAAGAAATTCTATGCCTGAGGCATTCAATCTATGGTAAAATGTCTTGAAAAAATCATAAAAATCAGAAAAAGTCCTAAAAAAAATGAACATCTTGGTGAAAACCTAGCAATAGGTGCCTTGATGATTCACAAAAAAATATCAAAAAATATCAAAAATACAAAAAAATTGAAAAATTAAAAAAATGAAAAAAAATGAAAAAAAAAAAAAATGTGCCTTGGTGAAAACCTGGAAACAGGCGCCTTGGTAGCAAAAATAGAATCTCTGCCAAGATGGTGAAAACTCGGCAAACAGGTGCTACTTGTTTCAAAACACTCCATCTATCAGTGCAATCTTGTTCTTTCCTAGCTTTCAGTCTCGCTTTAGTTTGTATATATCTCCCGGTTTGTTTCTGCATTCCTATTTTCAATAAGTCGGTCTGTACACCAGTCAGCTCAAGCATCTATATCCTATCAATGTTCAAACTTGGGGGCAATCAATGTCATATCCTATGGTCTCTAGTGTATCTTAGATGTATCACATCCAGTCAGAGTCCTTTGAGGCTTCATTTGAGTCTGTCTATCTGTCTTGTCTCCAAAAAGGATTTTGCATCTACAACAATGCAATCAAACTGAAAACTGAAAACTGAAAACAATCTGTGCTTTTCATGCTTCTATCTCCTTGTATGCTTACTGATTCACATTGAGATTTCTTGCATATTATGTCCCTTTGAGCTCTTCGATGATGTCCTTTACAGGATTTAGAGAGTGATGACTGGGGACATAATCTTTTCTTTGTTTTCTTCTTGTATGTGGAAATCTAACAACTTTGGAAATTCTGGATTGAAATGGTGTCTGACTGTAAGAGCCTCTATCTTAAATTGGATGGCCATGCATACCTCGACCATTGATACCCAGAAAATTCAAGGAAGTTTGATCTAACTATTGTCTTTTTGAGTGAGTTCTTTCTCCTATTGTGAAACGCGATCTTACCTAAGGATGTGAATGACAAAGGGTCACTACGGGTAATTCACATTGGATTTGGCATGACCTCTTGATTGCTTGATGTGTTTGACATGCAAGGTGTATTCTGGTCATCATGACATTTATGTTTTGATGCTTATACAAATTGCTATATCACAATGGACATGATATACAATTCATCCTAGTGTTTGTGCCTTGGTGCTTATATCTAATCTAACATTCCGAAAATAAAATCAATATTCATATATCCATGGTTGCCTAGCCAATGGGTGTTGTATTGATTCTTGCACATACAAATCAATATTCATATGTCTATGGTTTCATAGCTAGTGGGCATTGTATTGATTTATCTAGTCACCTAAAAGTTCAATGATGATAACAAATTGACATATGATCAATGAGTAGGTCCTAGGTCTTAGGTTGCATTTCATTTTTCATCTTTGCATGATCTCACAATGATTAAACAAACTTCAATGCTTAAACAATTCTTCAAATCACATCTTCAAATCTAACAAGAGCCGAATCTCACACGAAGGTTCCTCCAACGAAACAAGTAGAATCCTTTTTCGGGATCAAAATCAAAATCTGAGATTGTTTCTTATTATTAACTACTTGCATAATCAACTTTCAATCATAGTAGAAATCCATTTTTCAACTTAACTGATTATCTTCCATCGAACTATCAAAATTTCAACCATGGTCAACTCATGGTCAAACCTAGTCAAACTTGGTCATCTGGAGCTCTAAACGATGTAGATTGTGTTCCCAGACGTGTTTAACTACTTCTCAAACCAATTAACATGCTTCTAAACTATCAACACTGACTTTTCTTGTCAGATTTCAATTTTAATCCCGAAGGGGGCATGGTATTGCATATCATTCAAAGTCTGTAATCTAATTTGAAATCATATCTTTATTGATATCATATCTTTCCTCAGTAATCAAGATAACAACCACGTCTAGTTATTGATTCATCAAAAGTCCTCATCGCTTGGGACAAATCTATCATCGCTTGGGGCATATCAGATTCATCAAGATCCATATCAATCTGGTATTCTCTTAATCTTGTAAATTATATCAGTTTTTGCAACTATTGGTTCAATTGTGTTATTTCCTTGATTCTTCGGTAACTGAAGGGTTCAGATGTGATACCTACATGATACTTCTAAGGACAATTGAGTCTAGAATCGGTCACTCACTTCTTCACAATCATAAGGTTCAGAATCAGGCGTTTTGATGCTTTTGTTTCATTGGTTCATCATTGTTATTGTGAACATTATCTTTGGTCATTTAGGACCTAATATCTTCGAATCTTTCAATCAATCTTTGTCTCATATCATAGTTTTTGTTTCATATCAATTGCAATCTCATATCAGATCATCAGTTTCAAACATCATACATAGACTGTCTTTGAACCACTACGCTTCGCACAGTAATTCAAAGAGGGGCAAAATGTAATACCCCGAAAATGGGCTATAGGTTCATTAACCTCTATATCGACACATTGAATGAAATTGACATCAAAGTCCTAACCAAAGGCACATCTACACATCATCAAATCCTAATTGATTATCTTAAATTCTGCATCGGGGAATATTCCTAGTAATATTCTTAATCATCATAATTATCTTTAATTTAATGATTATTTGGTGATAAATCTTATTTATCCTAAAATTTGATTAATTGAATATTCTAAATACTTAATTAATTAGATTTAATACTGCCACTTAATTATTTAATTGAATTTAATTCCATTATTCCTAATTATGATATTTAATTTTGACAATAATCCAAAATCTTACAAATAATTGATTAAATATTTTATTTAATTAATTAAATTATTTTTGTAAATTTTTAATATTGTAATTTTGAATAAAAGTTTGAAAAATAATTGATTAACCCATAAATCAATTGTTTTATTTTTCAAAATCAGTTAAGTTGAGAATAAATCACTTTATTTATTTATTAATTCATAATTATCCATGTGCACAATCAAAGAGCAGTTAAACTCCAAATTAGAAAATCAATGCAAGTTATTGACTTTTTGGAACTCAACATCATTTTTGAGTTTTAAAGTTGATCTAAACTTCTAATTTGAGTTAAAAAGCTATTTTTGCTTGATTTGCATGTTTTTGTGAATTAAATTATCTTTATTTAAAAATAACTCAAAAATCAAGCTGAGTTATTTGAGTGATTTATGGCTTTCTTTCATGCATCCTCTAAAGCCCTGGATTTCTATAAATTAAGGCTTCAACTCATCCCAAATCATCTCATAATTTTGTGAGCTTACTCTACCAAAGTCGTCTATGAATTGCACAACTATTTTGAAGAATTAGAATTTGGAGAATCAAAGCTTATTGCGAATCAAGGCTATTGTGAGATCAATTTGGTTTTTACATTCATTTAGATTCTTTGTCATATCATTGTTGGATCAATTTCATATCAGTTCATTCTAGATTAGATTCATATCAAGTTTTTATCATATTATTGCATAGAAAAAAATTTTAAATAGGTTAATTGCATGTATTCCATATCCATCTTTTGCATTCAAATCTTTCATTTAGGTGTTGTCAAGGTCACCGATCTCGATAACAATCTGAGAACATCATACTCGCACCTATTAGAAGACAGTACATCGCCTGGTTAGTTTAGTTTCAATTATTGCATGATTTCAATTTTTGCTAACCTCTAATGTTTTACTAAAGTGTTGTGTCTACAGATCGGGTACAATTTTCACACACACATCAGGAGCTTCTCTAATTTAGCTTTTACCAAGATTGCAACATGAAGATCCATCTTTCACAATTTTGCTTGACAGGTTTTACATTAGGAGCTATAGATAAATGGTGCATGATAAGATTAGGATCCAATCCTGGCATATCTGAATATTTCCATGCAAAGTTGATCTTCTTCTCTATTAGGAATGTTGTAAATTTTTTCTTCTCTTCTTCTGATAATGATTGTGCTACATGTACCAATTGTGGTTCCTCTGTTGTACCCAAATTGATGGATTGAGTGGGCTCAATTAGAACTAGAGATTTGTCCTATAAATGACTCGGAAGGACATCAAATATCTCATCCTTAGGCACCTCAGAGAGGTTTTCACCTTTGGATACATCTTTTATTTTTAATTTTGTAGGTTCTGAGACTGCCACAAAGTGGTTTTCACCCTCATGACTCCTTTTCTTTTTATTCTTATTCTTATTTTTTTTACTAAGATATTTGATGTTTGACTCGGTCATGCTGACGCTCGGTTCAATGATGGAAGTCCTCATAGGCTCAACTACATTTAGGTAGCAAGCAAGGGCATAGTCATTCAGGAAGGTATAAATAGCATGGCTTAGATATGTGGAGGTTTGATCAATAAGGTCTGGATATTGGAGAGTCAAAGTAGGGAAAGATTGGGAGATAGTGTTTACAGATATGGATATGTCATCATTGGTCCTAACCCGATGCTCAAGTTCAAAGGTGATATTGCAACTTAAGACATTCAATTCATGAATAGGCTCAATGTCAACGTGGGAATCCAATTCAGCCATAGGTGGATCAGACTCGATAAGTTCATTATTTCATTCTAGACTTACGTTGGGTTGGGGTGCATATTGGTGAATAACAGCAACATGTTTCTCTGTGATAAGCTCATCTGGTTCTGGAATGATTCCCCATTCATAGTCATTAGATTCATCTTCTGATTCAGGATCTCTAGGAAATCTTAGAACATGAGTAAAGTCAGGGTGAATACCCCAAGAAGGGTTACCCTCATATTCGGATTTGTATTCATACTCATGGGAATCTCTCTCAAAATAACTACCATCTTCTTCTTCTTGATGGTTTTCAAGATTAGCTAGTTCTTGTGTTTCTACTACATTAATTCTTTTGATTTGATCATTTTTATCATCAAGAAGGTCTTTGATCTCCTTAGGCAATTTTTCATAGGGGATGAGTTGTGAGCTATCTGAATCACTATCTAATGGTTATGTCTCTTCTTTCTTAAGAAGAGGTTCTCCTAGTGCGATCTACTCTATGACATGAGAAAAATTACCTTTGAGGTGATAGGGTTATTTTTTAAAGCCTAAGCCAACTTTGTCTTTATTTTCTCTACCAGTATGTGGGAGAGGTGCCACAAGACCTTTTCCTCTGACTCCTAGAGGTCCTTGACCTGGATATCCCATCTTAGCTCTCAATTTATTTCCTCAACCATATGACTTAGAAGGGATCTGTGGTGTTGTAGAGTCACTAGTTTGAACATTGTGGGATTCAGGTTCATCTTTGTATAGCCATGATGACACAGCTTCATCCTCTTCAAACTCTTGCTTGGAGACTTGTTCTGCTACAAAATTCTTTTTATATACCTCAAGGGGTTATTTAGAGTCTGGTTTGGATTGTTTCAAAGATTTCCCATAAGACTTAGGTGAGATAGGGAGAGATGTCAAAGATAAGATTGGCTCGATAGTATATTCTCCCATACTATTTTCTTTGATATTAACCTCTTTTGCAAGATCTTCCATTTTAGATGTGGATGCTTCTTTAGTTGGTTCAATGGAAGATTCTCTATTCTTAGGCACAAGCTTATCTGCACTTTCCTTCAAGGTATTGCAAGTTGTATTCAGATCCGCGAGGATAGTAACCTCTACTCCTTTATAAGGAAACTTCAAACATTGATGGTGTGTAGAAGGAATAGCTTGCATTTCATGTATCCATGGTTTCCCTAGGAGGATGTTGTAGGCCAAAGGTAGATCAAGCACTTGACAAATGGTATCTTTGATAACTGGATCCACTCAAATGGGTAAGACAATGGTGCCTTTAGAAGATCTTTCTTGTTCATCGTAGGCTTTTATGGTTATCCTCTTTCGAGGATCAATAGCCAATTCTGAAAATCCCAATTGTGTGATCAAGTTGTAAGAACAAATGTTTAGGCCAGTGCCCCCATCTATCAACACATGTTTGAGTCTATGGTTCTGGATCAAGAATTCTATATGAAAAGGCTGATTATGTGGGTGACTCAAGGAGTTGTCATCTTCCTCTGAAAAGGAGATATATTGCGGAGATGTAAGATGTCCAACCATAGTCTGGAACCTATCTAAATCAAGGTCATCAGGAACATTGGAACTGAGCAAAGCTTTATCTAGTATGGCTCTGTGAGTTGGAGATATGTGAAGCAACTCAAACATGGAGATTTTGGCATTAGTGTGCTGGAGTTGTTGAAAAATGGTATAAGATGTAGGCCTTGTATCCTTTGGATTGGAAGATTTGGAAGTAGCGTTCTGTTTAGAAACAAATGAAAGATCGAAGGGCACCTTAGGGACATTTGATGAATCTGGGATTTGTCCTTTCAGATGTGCTTGGGCTTGTGATCAAGTAACTACGTTGGTGGATTGATTTTTTCTATCTCTTCTTACAATTGTGATGACATTGCAACTTTCAAAGAGACATGATTCAACCATATTGAAGACAACATTATTTTCAGGGTAGGCATAGTTGACTTTTGCCCCCATATTAGGCTAAGAAGTTGAAACTCCTTGACCATGTTGCAGAAATGGTTCTGTAAATGTTGTATGATTATTATTGCTCTTAGGATTGTCAACTGTGATGTCTCCACTATCGATCAGATCTTGAATGGTGTGTTTCAACCATAAGCAGTTATTCATTTTGTGACCTTTACCTCGATGGAAATCATAGAATTCATTTTCTCTCCACAATTTTGGCTTAGGCTTAGAATCGGGTGGTTAGATTGCTGGCAAAGAGATGATGTTATCAGCCAATAGATTTTTCATAGCTAATTCTAAAGATTCTCCAAGAGGAGTGAACTTTCGATGTTTATCCCAAGATTTGTATTCTAGCTTCTTTTGAAATGGTTCGGATGACTTTTGTTCAGAAGCTTTAATGGCTTGGGAACCAAGAGTTAGGTTGTAGGCTGGTGCCTTTGATGGGGCACAGATAGTGTCAACAATGCCATCTATGACAATGCCTTTATTCTTCTTCCAATTTTTATTCTTGTCTTTAGAACTGGATCTTGATTCGTACCTATCTTTTTGGTGTGATTTCTCCTTTTTTCACAAGCACTTTTTTTATTTTAATAGCATTTTCCACCATCTTATCAAAAGATGTATGATCTTGCATTTGTAGAGGATAATTGATTTCTGGAACAAGGTTATTAATGAAGATTTCCAGTTTTTCTATTTCTAGAATAGGTCTAGCATATAGAGAGAACTTCTTCCTCCATCTCTTGAGAAATGTTAGGAATGGTTCCCCTAGATATTGTTTGAGATTACAAATATCAATCATGGTGACTAGATGTTGAATATTATAGGAGTATTTCTAATAAAACAATTTGATCAACTCCTCAAAAGTTTTGATAGTAGAAGGTAATCTAGAGAACCAGTGGATGGCTGCTCCCCCTAAAGATCAAGGGAAGAGACACATCATATAGGTTGGTTCGTACATGAACTCTATTGATTGTGTACAAAATTCTCTGACATGATCTTGAGGATCTGAGTGTCCATCATACTTACCATACTTTGGCATCTCCACTCTTTTTGGAAATGGCGGCATGTACAAGTCTTTGTCAAATGGAAAAGGACATAGAGCCTCCATGGAGAACTCTTTGGGTTCCTTCTCTCTTTCAAGTTGATTCAGCTTGACTTGTAAAGCATGTATCTATTTCGTCATGGCCATTATCAGAGTTTCTTCCTTGTGTGTGATGATAGCTTCGACATTAAAATTAGGAGGAAGCTTAGCTCCTTGATGAACTAATTGTAAAAAGTATGCTTCTCTATCTTCTTTCAAGAAATGCTTCATCATTCATTTGAAGTTATCATCATTTTGATATTGAGCAATTTCTTCAGGCGTGGGTTCCTAATCCGCACCATGTTGAGATTGAGTTCTTTGATAGCCAAAGTTTGTCCCTGCTTGAGACATGGTAGGAGTTTCTAGACTCCCTAGAATAGATTGATGTGGGGTTTGTTGGGTACCTTCGTGAGTTGATGAAGGAGGAATGTAATGGGCTATAAGTTCATTAACCTCCTACATCTACAAATCGAACGAAATCAACATCGAAGTCCTAATCTAAGGCACATCTAAACATCATCGAATCATAATTGATTATCTTAAATTTTGCATCGAGGAATATTCCTAGCAATATTCCTAATTATCTTAATTATCTTTAATTTAATGATTATTTGGCGATAAATCACATTTATCCTAAGTTTGATTAATTGAATATTTTCATATTTAATTAATTAGATTTAATATCTTGCCACTTAATTGTGTAATTAAATTTAATTCTATCTATTATTAATTGTATTATTTAATTTTGACAATAAATCTAATATCCTATGAATAATTGATTAAATTTTTATTTAATTAATTAAAGCAAGTTGTCATTATTTAATAATATAGTTTTTAATAAAAGTTTGATTAAATAATTAATTAACCCATAAATCAATTATTTATTTTCAAAAATTAGTTAAGTTGAGCATAAATCACTTTATTTATTTAATTAATTCATAATTATTATGCACATTCAAAAGAAACAGTTAAACTCCAAATTCGAAAATCAATGCAAAGTGTTGACTTGTTAGAACTCAACATCCTTTTGGAGTTCAAAAAGCTGATCTAAACTCTAATTTGAGTTAAAAAGCTATTTTTGCATGATTTGCATATTTTTATGAATTAAATTATCTTTATTATCAGATAACTCAAAAATCAAGCTGAGTTAATTTGAGTGATTTATGGCTTTTTTCCATGCACCTCCAAAGCCTTGAATTTCTATAAAATTAAAGCCTCAACTCATCTCAAAGCATCTCATATTTTTGCACAATCACGTTGGAGAATTGGAATTGGGAGAATCAAAGCTTATTGCAAATCAAGGCTATTGTGAGATCAATTTGTTTTTTTAACATTCATTTAGATTCTTTTTCATATCATTGTTAGATCATTTTAGCAGATCAATTTCATATAGATTAGATTTCATATCAAGTTTTTATCATTCTTATTGCATAGAAAATCAAAAAAATTAGCTTAATTGCATTCAATTCATATCTAGATCAATTGCATTCAAATCCTTCATTTAGGTGTCGTCTAGGTCACTGATCTCGATAACAATCTGAGAACATCAATCTCGCACCTACTAGAAGGCAGTAAATCACTTGGTTAAATTAGATTTCAATTTTGCACGATTTTAATTTTTGCTAACCTCTAATGTTTTACTGAAGTGTTGTGTCTACAGATCAGGTACAAAATTCACACACACATTTCTGGTGCCCACCGTGGGGCAACCCACCTTTACATGCTGGTTTTGATTTTTTTTTGGAGCTAAAGCCCTAAAGTTTCAAAGATTTAATTTTATTTCTCAAACGGCTTGGATTTTTTCTCTGAAATTTTTAATAATTTTTTCTTGAAATTCTGGAAAAAATTAATATCTGACGCAAATCAGCATATTTTTCAAAAAAAATTTATATTTTCAGAAAGCTCTTTAAATTATATAGGGAGTCCATTCTTTGTGTTTTAAATTTAGACACAATATAATAGCTCAAATAGTCAATTTACAAAAACTGGTCTGTTTTGATAAAATGGGTCTCTAGGGCACAAATGAAGAGATTTTTCTAAAAAATTTACATTTTTGGAAAGCTCTCTATTTTTTAGTAGGGGTCTCTATTCTGAATTTCTATTTTTGTGGCCAAAATCATATCAAAAAAATTAGATCTTGTTGACTAGGTCAAATGCAGCAAAAAAAATAAAGTTTTGTGATGGGTATGCACTTATTCTTTTTACATAGTTCAATGAATGATATGAGTTGTCATTTGGGTTAATTGCTGGTTATTATTGCTGATAATAATTGATTTTTAGAGCTAACCCTATGGTTTTCATAAGTTGAATATATTTTGCATATCTTGTTTGCTTGTTTGCTTGTTGGAGAGTTCGTCACTTGCTTGCATGGAAAAGCTCAACAAGAATTGCTAAAAATTAGGTAAAATATACTAACCACGTTGCAAGGATCCCAGGTATTCTCCTTCATCTAATAACATTTCAATTTGGCCTTAAAATAAATCTCTCATGTGTTTAGCTTGAGTGTTTCTTTGCATGCTTTTTCTATGAATTTGCATAATTGAATACTAGGTTGTCACACCTTAGGTATTTATTGGCAGTCTTAGATTACTTGTGATTGATCTAGATTACTATCTTAGGTTATTGGACTCGCTAAATTCATCGGCCCCTCATTTTCACCCCGTGGTTGCAATATCAGCACCACATTAAAGGGGAGGGGTCTACAGGAAAGAAGCGTTAAGTGTTCCACCAGGCAACCCTTTTGTGCTTTTTGGAACTCACTTGTTTTCTAAGTTGTGGACTCATTTCTAGCTTGTGTGAGGGGTTAAGTGCTCCACTTTGTGGACTCACCTCATATTTTCTTTAAGCGTTAAGTGTACCACCTTGTGCTTTTGAATACTTTTGGATAAATTTGCTTTCTGGAATATATCTGTACTCACATAGTAATTAGGCCCTATGAACACTATTCATGATTCTTGAGAGATTGGATTCCTAGCGAAATCCTTCTTGACGATAGAATCCTTGTAGGTGGGGAGGATACTTAGTGCATCTCACATTCTACTTTGTTCGTGCGTCTTCCCTTATTGATTGATACATTCTCTCTCCGGAGAGGTTGATAGATCACGTGGGGTTGATATCATATACCTTGGTGAGACAAAATTTGTCTTAGCATGTCGGATTAATCTGCTTGCTTTGTTTGGGTTAAAAGTGAAGAGGCATCAAAACCTTGGATCTGGAGCCAAGTCCCCTTGTGGTATCATACTGTGAGTCACCTTTAGAGAGGGTTAACCGTAGCGGACAATCCCTTCACAGGGCAAACTACATTGACAAAACCTCAAGCAGTAATAGCCATTTTCACCGTGGTAGTGACAGCCGCTATATAAATGTCCTTGTGGAAGAAATCTCCATAGGTATGGTTCATTTTTGGGTTGTCAGATCTCCTTAGCAGCTCCTAAAGATTAAGTTCTTGGACTGTGTCAAAACCCTGGTGCGCCGGGATTGGAGTTCACCCCTTTGGATCATAAAAATTGCAGAATCGAACCATTACTAAAAACCCTAGCGAGGCCAAATTTTCATTTTATAGGGTATATGTGCATTATTGCAAAACATTTTTGGAACATACATAATTAGCACTTCTAAGGATTAGAACGAATAAGTCACTTGATTGTTCACATGCAAGGTTGCTTTTGCCCTTGTTCATTGTTTTTAGACATGCTTGAAATCACGTGCTTGCTATTTTGCATGCTTGTTTATCTATCTGGTTATTGAAAATGGACAAATCTGTTACAATCCTCAATTCTAGACATTAAAATTTGCAAACAATCCGAATCTGAAAACTCAAAATTTGCAAAATCTGAAGTAAAATACTTTTCTAGAGTCAAAAGTCATCTCAGGAGGTCAGAAAGTCATACGAGTTTTCTCAAAGTGTTGTTTCATTACTACCCAACTGTTGTATGGTAAAGAACCCAGTGTCATTTGAGTCTTTCTGCCAGTTAAATTCAAAAAGTCAAATCCTACTAGCAACTATCGTGCGAGTTTTTCAACTGTCGTATGAGCTTTTCAACTATCATTTCATAGCATACCCACTGTCGTACGAGTCTGCAGAGTGTCGTTTGGGAAATTTTTGAGAGTTGTCAGAAAATTGTCAGAATTGCCAGATATTTAGCCTTTTCAGCCTATTTCAAAATCTGTCGATCAAATCACCATGTCAGGAACAAAGCAGTAGCTATTGAGAATCCAATCATTTTTCTAAAGTGGCCTTTTTGAATCTGATTCAGCCTTCTGTTTAATCGATTTGAGTCTTTATCATCTTGTGTCAAAACCTTGTCATAACTATCAATCTTCAATCAATCAATCATCAAAATGACTGAGTGTTGTGATATCTTATCTACTATCTTTGGGGAACCTACCCATACATCCAAGGCACAGTATCCTTCATCCATGTCTAATCGAATCTTCAAATCAATCAAACCTTAACAAGGTTGCGTCATCTGATCATCTTGATTCAATTCATTCTTCGGTTATCTGGATCTTATTCTTTTGTTTCACTTGAGGTTAATGGTGGAGACTAGAGCTTCCTCTCACAAGAAATCTATCACCATTCTCCAAACTCCAACTCTTGAGCAACTCATCAATTCTAGTTTTTACAAGGACGACGATCTTGGCAACTATTGATTGAAATCTGGCTACATACCTCCTCCATCAACTCACGAAGGTACTCAACATACCCCTCATCAATCTAATCCAGGGAGTCCACAAACTCCTACCATGTCTCAAGCAGGGACAAATTTTGGCTCTCAAAGAGCTCAATCTCAACATGGTGTAGATCAGGAACCCACACCTGAAGAAATTGCTCAATATCAAAATGACGATAACTTCAAACGAATGATGAAGCATTTCTTGAAAGAAGATAGAGAAGCATACTTTTTACAATTAGCTCATCAAGGAGCTAAGCTTCCTCCTAATTTTAATGTTGAAGCTATCATCACACATGAGGAAGAAACTCCACTCATAGCTATGACGAAACAAATACATGCTTTACAAGTCAAATTGAATCAACTCGAAAAAGAGAAGGAACCCAAAGAGTACTCCATGGAGGCTCTATGTCCTTTTCCATTTGACAAAGACTTGTACATGCCACCCTTTCCAAAAAGAGTGGAGATGTCGAAGTATGATAAGTATGATGGAGACTCAGATCCTCAAGATCATGTCAAAGAATTCTGTACACAATCAATGGAGTTCATGCATGAACCAACCTATCTGATGCGTCTCTTCCCTCGATCTCTAGGGGGAGCAACCATCCATTGGTTCTCTAGATTGCCTTCTACTATCAAAACTTTTGAGGAGTTGATCAAATTGTTTTATCAACAATACTCCTACAATATTCAGCACCCGGTCACCATGATCAATATCTGTAATCTCAAGCAATATCCAGGGGAACCATTCCTAACATTTCTCAAGAGATGGCGGAAGAAGTTCTCTCTATATGCCAGACCTATTCCAGAAATAGAAAAATTAGAAATCTTCATCAACAACCTTGTTCCAGAAATCAATTATCCTCTACAAATGCAAGATCATACATCTTTTGATAAGATGGTGGATAAAGCTATCAAAATTGAAAAAGTGCTTGTGAAAAAAGGAGAAATCACACTTCAAAAAGACAAGTACGAATCAGGATCCAGCTCTAAAGACAAGAACAAAAATTGGAACAAGAACAAATGCATCATCACAGATGGAATTGTTGACACTATCTATGCCCCATCAAAGGCACCAGCCTACAATCTCACTCTTGGTACTCAAGCCATTAAAGCTTCAAAGCAAAAGTCTTTTGAACCATCTCAAAAGAAGCCAGAATACAAAAGATGGGATAAACATCGAAAGTTTACTCTTTTGGGAGAGTCTTTAGAATCAGCTATGAAAACTCTACTAGCTGATAACATCATCTCTTTACCACCAATCTGACCAAATAATCAGGACCCCAAACCGAAATGGTGGAGAGGAAATGAATTATGTGATTTCCATCGGAGTAAAGGTCACAAAACTAATAATTGCTACCACTTGAAGCATACCATTCAAGATCTAATTGATAGTGGAGACATCACAATTGATAATCCCCAGAGCAATAACGATCATACAACATTCATAGAACCATTTTTGAAACATGGTCAAGAAGTTTCAACTTCTCAGCCTAATATGGGGGCAAAAGTCAACTATGCCTACCCTGGAAATAATGTTGTCATCAATAAGGTTGAACCATGTCTCTCTCAAAGTTGCAATGTCATCACAATTGTATGAAGAGACAAAGATCATTCCTTAGCTAATGCAATTACTCGATCACAACCTCAAATGCATCTGAAAGGACAAATCCTAGATTCATCAAATGTCCCTAAGGTGCCCTTCAATCTTTCATCTGCTTCTAAATAGAAGGCTGCTTCCAAATCTTCCAATCCAAAGGATACAAGGCCTACATCTTATAGCATTGTTCAACAACTCCAAAACACTAATGTGAAAATCTCCATGTTTGATTTTCTTCAAATATCTCCAGCTCATAGAGCCATTCTTGACAAAGCTTTGCTCGGTTCCAATGTTCCTGATGACCTTGATTTAGACAGGTTCCAGACTATGGTTGGACATCTTACATCTCCACAATATATCTCCTTTTCAGAGGAAGATGACAACTCCTTGAGTCGCCCGCATAATCATCCTTTGCATATAGAAGTCTTGATCCAAAACCGTAGAGTCAAACATGTGTTGATAGATGGGGGCGCTAGCCTAAACATTTGTTCTTACAGCTTGATCACACAATTGGGATTTTCAGAATTGGCTATTGATCCTAGAAAGAAAATAACTATCAAGGCCTATGATGAACAAGAAAGATCTTCTAAAGGCACCATTGTCTTACCTATCACAGTGGGTCCAGTTATCAAAGATACCATCTGTCAAGTGCTTGATCTACCTTTGGCCTACAATGTCCTTCTAGGGAGACCATGGATACATGAAATGCAAGCTATTCCTTCTACATACTATCAATGTTTGAAGTTTCCTTATGAAGGAGTAGAGGTTACTATCCCCGCGGATATGAATACAACTTGCAACACCTTGAAGGAAAGTGCAGATAAGCTTGTACCTAATAACAAAGAATCTTCCATTGAACCAACTAATGAAGCATCCACATCTAAAATGGAAGATCTTGCAAAAGACATTAATATCAAAGAAAATGGTATGGGAGAATATACTATCGAGTCATTCTTATCTTTGACATCTCTCCCTATCTCGCCTAATTCTTATGGGCAATCTTTGAAACAATCCAAACTAGACTCTAAAGAACCTCTTGAAGCATATAAAAAGAATTTTGTAGCAGAACAAGTATCCAAGAAAGAATTTGAAGAGGATGAGGCTGTGCTATCATGGCTGTACAAAGATGAACCTGAATCTCAAGTTGTTCAAACTGGTGACTCTGCAGTATCCAAACTCCCTTCCAAGTCATATGGTCCAAGAGATAAATTAATAGCTAAGATGGGATATTCAGGTAAAGGACCTCTAGGAATTAGAGGAAAAGGTCTTGAGGTACCTCTCCCACATACTGGTAGAGAAAATAAAAACAAAGTTGGTTTAGGATTTACGAAGAAACCCTATCACCTCAAAGGTAATTGTTCTCATGTCATAGAGTAGATCACACTAGGAGAACCTCTTCTTAAGAAAGAAGAAATAGTACCATCAGATAGTGATTCAGATAGCTTAGAACTCATCCCCTATGAAAAATTGCCTAAGGAAATCAAAGACCTTCTTGATGATAAAGATGATCTAATCAAAAGAATTAATGTAGTAGAAACACAAGAACCAGCTAATCTTGAAAACAATCAAGAAGAGGGAAGTGGTAGTGATTCTGAGACAGATTCACATGAGTATGAATTCAAATCAGAATCTGAGGGTAACCCTTCTTGGGGTATTCACCCAAACTTTACTCATGTTCTAAGATTTCCTAGAGATCCTAAATTAGAAGCTGAATCAAATGACTATGAATGGGGAGCCATTCCAGAACCAGATGAAGATGAGCTTATTATAGAGAAACATGTTGATGTTATTCACCAATATGTACCTAATCCCAATGTGAGTCTAGAGCGAAATGATGAACCTATCGAGTCTGATCCACCTATAGCTGAATTCAACTCCCACGATGACATTGAGCCTATTCATGAATTGAATGTCTTAAGTTGTAATATCACCTTTGAACTTGAGCATCAGGTTAGGACCAATGATGACATATCCATATCCATAAACACTATCTCCCAATCTTTCCCTACTTTGACTATCCAATATCCAAAACTTATTGATCAAACCTCCACAAATTTGAGTCATGGTATTTATACCTTCCCAAATGACTATGCCCTTTCTTGCTACCTCAATGCAGTTGAGCCTATGAGTACTTCTATCAGTGAACCCAGCGTCAGCATGACCGAGTCGAACATCAAATATCTTAGTCAGAAAAACAAGAATAAAAAGGAAAAGAAAAAGAGTTCTGAGGGTGAAAACCACTTTGTGGCAGTCTCAGAACCTACAAAAGTAAAAATAAAAGATGTATCCAAAGGTGAAAACCTCTCTGAGGAACCTAAGGATGAGATATTTGATGTCTGTCCGAGTCATTTATAGGACAGATCTCCAGTTCTAATTGATCCCACTCAATCCATCAATTTGGGTACAACAGAGGAACCACAATTGGTACATATAGCACAATCATTATCAAAAGAAGAGAAGCAAAAATTTACAACATTCCTAATAGAGAAGAAGATCAACTTTGCATGGAAATATTCAGATATGCCAGGATTGGATCCTAATCTTATAATGCATCATTTATCTATTGCTCCAAATGTCAAACCTGTCAAGCAAAAATTGAGAAAGATGCATCCTCACGTTGCACTCTTGGTAAAAGCTGAATTAGAGAAGCTCCTAAATGCTAGATTCATCTAAGTTATTGACTATACAGAGTGGATCTCTAATATTGTACCTATTTCGAAACCAGATGGGTCAATCAGAGTGTGCACAGACTTGAGAGATTTGAATAGAGCATGCCCTAAGGATGATTTTCCACTACCTAACATTGATATGATAGTGGACATGACTACGGGTTTTGAGATGTATTCTTTAATGGATGGTTTCTCTAGATATAACCAAATAAAAATTGCTCCAGAGGACCAAGAGAAAACTGCTTTCACATGTGCATGGGGCACCTTCTGTTGGAATGTCATGCCATTTGGGCTTAAAAATGTTGGTGCTACATATAAAAGAGCAATGACATCTATTTTCCATGACATGATGCATTGAACTATGGAAGATTATGTTGATGATACTTTAGCAAAATCTATGATTAGAACTAAACATCTAAAGGACTTGAGCATGATCCTAGACAGAATGGAAAAGTTTAGTCTCCGACTAAATCCTAAGAAGTGTGCTTTTGGTGTCACTTCTAGAAAGCTCTTAGGATACATAGTTTCAAAGAAGGGCATTGAAGTTGATCCAGCTAAAGTCAAGGCTATAATAGTGATTCAACCTCCCACAAATATCAGTCAAATGAGGACGTTGCAAGGAAGAGTTCAATCTATCAAAAGATTCATATCACAGCTAGCGGACATATCACAATGTTTTACAAAAACATTACATAAAGGTGTGACCTTTGCATGGAATGAAGAATGTGAGAACAACTTTAACCATATCAAGAAGTTTCTATCAAATCCGCCTATCTTGATGCCTCCTATTCATGGGAAGCCATTGATCTTATATGTCTCCGCAATAGCCACATCATTGGGGGCATTACTAGTGCAACATGATGAAGAGAAAAAGGAAAGAGCCATTTATTATATAAGAAGAACATTGGTGGTGTATGAAAAGAACTATTCTATGATTGAGAAAGCTTGTCTCACTGTGATCTTTGCATCACAAAAATTGAGACACTATATGTTAGCTCATACCACACATCTAGTAGCAAAAATTGATCCACTAAAATACCTACTAAGCAAGGCTGCCCTCACAAGTAGACTGGCTAAATGGGTCATGCTTCTAAGTGAATTTGACATTGAATATGTTGAAAGAAAAGCTATAAAAGGTCAAGTTATCGCTGATCAACTATCAAATGCACCCATGTTTGATGACACACCAATGCAAATGGAATTTCTAGACTCCTCTATTATGCACCTATTTTCTAGAGAATGGCAATTGTTATTTGATGGCTCCTATACACAGAATGGATCTGGAGTAGGCATATTGTTCATAACTCCTCAAGGATACTCCATCCCAAAAGCATTCAAACTAAAGTTCCCCTACACAAACAATATTGTAGAATATGAAGCCCTTTTGAATGGTATGAAAATAGCAATTGAATGGAGAGTAACAGAGCTACACATTCATGGAGACTCTCAACTTGTTATTCATCAAGTCAATGATGTGTACCAAACTAAAGATGGAAATCTCATTCCTTATAAGAGAATGGTAGATGATCTTAAGAAATATTTCATATCTATCACATTTGAGTAAATTCCTAGAACGGAGAACAAGGCTGCTGATGCAATGGCAACACTATCTACTTTATTACAATAGCCTGAACATGAGCTATGCTACGAGTTCTTGGTGGAAGCACTATCTTATCCTGCATATGACTCCCTTGAAACCCACATGATCTACACTATTGTAGGTCATGATTCATCTAGATACAAAGACCTCTTTTCCTATCTCCAAGACCAAATCATTCCCGATACCTTCAACCGCCATGAAAAGAGATACCTTATCCATAATGCCTCCCGATATGTCATCATTGGTCACGATCTATACAAATGAGGTCTAGATGGTACGCTACTTAGATGTTTAGAATGGGAAGAGTCTCAACATGCATTAGAGGAAGTCCATGATGGTATTTGTGGGTCACACTTGAATGGTTTAACACTAGCTCGAAAACTTATTAGGGCTGGATACTACTGGTCTGAAATGGAGAAAGAGGCCATCAAATTTGCTAAGAATTGTCAAAAGTGTCAAGTACATGGCAACCTAATTCATGCTCCAGGGAGGGATCTAATCCCCTTTACAACACAATGGCCTTTCCATCAATGGGCATTTGATCTTATCGAGATGATTCATCCTCACTCTTCTAATGGACATACCCATATAACCACTGCTACAGATTATTTTACAAAATGGGTAGAAGCAGTCCCTTTGACACAAGCAACTGGAAAGCAAATATCTATGTTCATATTGAACTATATCATATGTAGATATGGGATCCCTCATTCCATAATCACAGATAATGGTCGGCAATTCAGGAATAAAGACCTAGATGATCAATGTGCCAAATTCAAGATCACACAACATTGGTCTTCTATCTACTATCCACAAGGGAATGTCCAAGCCGAGGCTTCCAACAAAAATCTATTAAAGATCTTGCACAGAGCAGTAAACAAAACCGGCAGAGATTGGCATCTCATGATTAATCCAGCTCTATGGGCCTACAAAACAAGTATCAGAACACCTATAGGGGCTACACCTTTCTCTTTAGTTTATGGGTCTGAGGCAGTACTACCTATTGAGGTTGAAATCCCATCACTAAGAATCAGAATGCATGGTCTAGTAATTGATGATGACTACAAAGTGTCTAGGTTGCAAGAACTTGAACTACTAGATGAGCGCAGACAAGCAGCATATGATCATCTCAGAGTATATTAGAAGAGAATGTCTAGAGGCTACAACAAGAAAGTTAGACACAGAGAATTTTAGGTTGGCGATCTAGTTTTGAGAGAGAATCCTAAAAATCAATCACATCGAGAACACAAGGGGAAGTTCGAACCTAATTGGCTGGCTCCTTTTGTAATCACTGCTACTTTTGGCTCTAGTGCCTATCAACTCTCAACAACTGAAGGAGAACAGCTCTGAGAACCAATCACGTTCTCCATTTGAAGAAATTCTATGCCTAAGGCATTCATTCTATGGTAAAATGTCCTGAAAAAATCTTTAAAATTGGAAAATGTCCGGAAAAAATGAACATCTTGGTGAAAACCTAGCAATAGGTGCCTTGATGATTCACAAAAAAAATCAGAAAATATCAAAAATTCAAAAAAATTCAAAAAATGAAAAATACAAAAAAATGAGAAAAAAAGAAAAAGTGCCTTGGTGAAAACCTAGAAACAGGCACCTTGGTAGCAAAAATAGAATCTCTTCCAAGATGGTGAAAACCTGGCAAACGAGCGCCGCTTGTTTCAAAATGATCCAACTATCAGTGCAATCTTGGTCTTTCCCAGCTTTTAGTCTTGCTTTAGTTTGTACATATCTCCCGGTTTGTTTTTGCATTTCTAGTTTTCAATAAGTCAGTTTGTTCACCAATCTACTCAAGTGTCTGTATCCTATCAATGTTCAAACTTGGGGGCAATCAATGTCATATCATATGGTCTCCAGTGTATCTTAGATGTATCATATCTAGTTAGAGTCATTTTGAAGCTTCATGTGAGACAGTCAGTCAATCTTGTCTCCCGAAAGGATTTTGCATCTACAACAACGCAATCAACATCAAACTGAAAACTGAAAACAATCTATGCTTTTTTACATCTCCTTGTATGCTTACTGATTCACATTGAGATTTTTGCATATTGTATCCCTTCGAGCCCTTCGATGATGTCCTTTATAGGATTTAGAGAGTGATGACTGGGGGCAATATCTTTTCTTTGTTTTCTTCTTGTATGTGAAAATCTAATAACTTTGGAAATTCTGGATTGAAATGGTGTCCGACTGTAAGAGCCTCTATCTCAAATTGGATGGCCATGTGTACTTTGACCATTGATACCTAGAAATTCAAGGAAGTTTAATCTAACTATTGTCTTTTTGAGTGAGTTCTTTCTCCTATTGTGAAACGCAATCTTACCTAAGGATGTGAATGATAAAGGGTCACTACGGGTAATTCACATTGGATTTAGAATAATATCTTGGCTATTTGATGTGTTTGTCATGCAAGGTGTATTCAGGTCATCATGACATTTACGTTTTGATACTTGTACAAATTGCTTTATCAAAATGGACATGATATTCAGGTCATCCTGGCGTTTGTGCCTTGGTGCTTATATCTAATCTGACATTCTAAAAATAAAATCAATATTCATATATCCATGGTTGTTGACCAGTGGGTGTTGTATTGATTCTTGCACATACAAATCAATATTCATATGTCTATGGTTTCATAGCTAGTGGGCATTGTATTGATTTATCCGGTTACCTAAAAGTTCAATGATGATAACAAATCAACACATGATCAGTGACTAGGTCCTAGGTCTTAGGTTGCATTTCATTTTGCATGTATCTTTGCATTTTGCCTGTTGCAAGATCTCACAATGGCTAAATAAACTTCAATGCTTAAACAATTCTCCAATTGCATCTTCAAGTCTAACAAGATCTGAATCTCACACGAAGGTTCCTCCAATGAAACAACAAGTAGAATCATTTTTCAGGATCAAAATTCAAATCTGAGATCATTCATATTATTAACTACTTGCATATTCGACCTTCAGTCATCACAGAAATCCATAATTCAACTTAATTGATTTTCTTACATCAAACTATCAAAATTTCAACTTGGTCAACATGGTCGACTCATGGTTTCACCTAGTCAAACTTGGTCTCCAGGACCTCTCAATGATGTAGAATGCGTTCTCAAACGTGTTTAACCACTTCTCAAATCAATTAACATGCTTCTAAACTATCAACGCTAACTTTTCTTGTCAGATTTCAATTTCAATCCTGAAGGGGGCATGGTATTGCACATCATTCAAGTCTGTAAATCTAATTTTATTTGGAATCTATTATCTTTCATCAGTGATCAAGACAAAAACCACGTCTAGTTGCTGATTCATCAAAAGTCCTCATCGCTCGGGGCAAATCTATCATCACTTGGGGCATATCAGATTCGTCGATCCATATCAATCTGGTATCCTCCTAATCTTGTAATCTGTATCAATTTTTTCCAACCATCGGTTCATCAGTGTTATTTCCTTGGTTCTTCGGCAACTGAAGGGTTCAGATGTGATACCTGCTAGTTATGCTAAGACAATCGAGTCTAGAACCGGTCACTCACTTCTTCGCAATCATAAGGTTCGAAATCAAGCATTTTGACACTTTTTTTTCGTAATCCTTGGTTCATCGCTGCTACAATGAACATTATCTTTGGTCATTCAGAATCTATTATCTTCATATCAAATTAATATCAATCAGCGTCTGTCTCATATCAATTATAAATTTTGAATCAGTTTCATATCTCTATCAAACACAGACTATCTTTGAACCACTGCGCTTTGCACAGTAATTCAAAGAGGGGCAAAATGTAATACCCCAAAAATGGGCTATAAGTTCATTAACCTCCTACATCTACAAATCGAATGAAATCAACATCGAAGTCCTAATCTAAGGCACATCTAAACATCATCGAATCATAATTGATTATCTTAAATTCTGCATCGGGGAATATTTCTAGCAATATTCCTAATTATCTTAATTATCTTTAATTTAATGATTATTTGGTGATAAATCACATTTATCCTAAGTTTGATTAATTGAATATTTTCATATTTAATTAATTAGATTTAATATCTTGCAACTTAATTGTGTAATTAAATTTAATTCTATCTATTATTAATTGTATTATTTAATTTTGACAATAAATCCAATATCCTATGAATAATTGATTAAATTTTTATTTAATTAATTAAAGCAAGTTGTCATTATTTAATAATATAGTTTTTAATAAATGTTTGATTAAATAATTGATTAACACATAAATCAATTATTTATTTTCAAAAATCAGTTAAGTTGAGCATAAATCACTTTATTTATTTAATTAATTCATAATTATTATGCACATTCAAAAGAAACAGTTAAACTCCAAATTAGAAAATCAATACAAAGTGTTGACTTTTTAGAACTCAACATCCCTTTGGAGTTCAAAAAGCTGATCTAAACTCTAATTTGAGTTAAAAAGTTGTTTTTGCATGATTTGCATGTTTTTGTAAATTAAATTATCTTTATTATCAGATAACTCAAAAATCAAGCTGAGTTAATCTGAGTGATTTATGGCTTTTTTCCATGCACCTCCAAAGCCTTGGATTTCTATAAAATTAAAGCCTCAGCTCATCTCAAAGCATCTCATATTTTTGCACAATCACGTTGGAGAATTGGAATTGGGAGAATCAAAGCTTATTACGAATCAAGGCTATTGTGAGATCAATTTGTTTTTTTTACATTCATTTAGATTCTTTTTCATATCATTGTTAGATCATTTTAGCAGATCAATTTCATATAGATTAGATTTCATATCAAGTTTTTATCAGTCTTATTGCATAGAAAATCCAAAAAAAATAGCTTAATTGCATTCAATTCATATCTAGATCAATTGCATTCAAATCTTTCATTTAGGTGTCATCTAGGTCACTGATCTCGATAACAATCTGAGAACATCAATCTCGCACCTACTAGAAGGCAATAAATCATTTGGTTAAATTAGATTTCAATTTTGCACGATTTTGATTTTTGTTAACCTCTAATGTTTTACTGAAGTGTTGTGTCTATAGATCAGGTACAAAATTCACACACAGTAACCAATTTTTAATCGAAGGTTGCCAGCACCGTCGTCTTCGTAAAGACCAGAATCGATGAGTTGCTCAAGAGTTGGACCCCTGGTAGTGGTTATAGGTAAGGTCTGGGATGCTTCTCTAGATTTCTTGTGTGAGGAAGCTCTAGTTTCCACCATCAACTTTGAGTGAAACAAAAGAATAAGATCCAGATAACTGAAGAATGAATTGAATCAAGATGATCAGATGATGCAACCTTGTCAAGGTTTGATTGATTTGATGATTTGATTAGACGTGGGTGAAGGATACTGTGCCCTGGATGTATGGGTAGATTGCCCAAAAGATAGTGGACATGAGTTCACAACACTTAGTCTATATTTGAAGATTTAATAGAAGATTGATAGTTATGACAATGTTTTGACACAAGATGAAAAGGACTCAAATTATTTAAATAGAAGGTTGAATTGGATTCAAAAGGCCACTCTTGGAAAATGATAGGGTTCTCAATAGCTACTTCTTTGTTCTTGACACAATGATTTGTTTGACAGATTCTGGAAATAGGCTGAAAAGCTAAATATCTGGCAATTCTGACAATTTTCTGACAACTTTCAAAATTTTCCCAAACAACACTCTGCAGACTCATACGATAGTGGGTATGCTATGAAATGACAATTGAAAAACTCGTACGATAATTGCAAAACTCGTACGATAGTGGGTGTGATATGAAATGACAGTTGAAAAACTCGCACGATAGTTGCTAGCAGGATTTGACTTTTTGAATTTGACTGGCAGGAAGACTCATACAACACTAGGCTCTCTACCATACGACAGATGGGAAGTAATGAAACGACACTTGATAAAAACTCATATGACTTTCTGACCTCCTGAGATGACTTTTGACTCCAAAAAAGAATTTTACTTTAGATTTGCAAATTTTGAGTTTTCAGATTCGGATTGTTTGCAAGTTTTAATGTCCAGATTTGAGGATTGTAATAGATTTGTCCATTTTCAATAATCAGATAGATAAAAAAGCATGCAAAATAGCAAGCAAGTGATTTCAAGCATGTCTAAAAATAATGAACAAGGGCAAAAGCAACCTTGTGCATGAACAATCAAGTGACTTATTTGTTTTAATCCTCAAAAGCACTAATTATGTATGTTCCAAAAATGTTTTGCAATAACGCACATATACCCTAGAAAATGAAAATTTGGCCTTGCTAGGGCTTTTAGTAATGGTTTGACTCTGCAACTTTTATGATCCAAAGGGGTGAACTCCAATCCCGGTGCACCAAGGTTTTGACACAGTCCAAGAACTTAATCAATCAGGAGCTGCTAGGGAGATCTGACAACCCAATAATGAACCACACCTCTAAAGATTTCTTCCACAAGGACATTTATATAGCGGCTATCACTACCATGGTGAAAATGGCTATTACTGCTCGAGGTTCCATCAACGCAGTTTGCCCTGTGAAGGGAGTGTCCGCTATGGTTAACCCTCTCTAAAGGTGACTCACAATAGTATACCGCAAGGGGACTTGGCTCCAGATCCAAGGGTTTTGACACCTTTTCACTTTTAACCCAGACAAAGTAGGTAGATAAATATGACATGCTAAGATGAAGATTATCTCACCAAGGTCTGTGATATCAACCCCATGTGATCTATCAACATCTTCGAAGAGAGAATGTATCAATCAATAAAGGAAGACACATGGACCAAGTAAAATGTGAGATGCACTAAGTATCCTCCCTACCTACAAGGATTCCATCATCAAGAAGGATTTCACTAGGAATCCAATCTCTCAAGAACCACAAATAGTGTTCATAGGGCCTAATTACTATGTTTTCATAGATATATCAGAAGACAAATCTATCCAAAAGCATTCAAAAGCACAAAAGGTGGTACACTTAATGCTCCAAATAAATGTGAGGTGAGTCCACAAAGTGGTGCATTTAACTCCTCACACAAATTTAAAAGCAAGTCCACACCCTAGAATACTAATGAGATCCAAAAAGCACAAAATGGGAAAGAACTAGTGGAACAATTAACGCTCTTTCTAAGTAGACCCCTCCCCTGAATATGGCATTGACCTTGCAACCACGGGGTGAAATGAGGGGTGATTAAGAATAAGCGAGTCCAATATCCCAATTTCGCTAATAAGATCAATCAAAAATATCCTAAGACTGCCTATCAATACTTAAGGTGTTACAACCTAGTATTCAATTATGCAAATTTGAAGAAGAGCATGCAAAGAAAACACTCAAGCCAAACACATGAGAGATTCATTTTAGGATCCAAATTAAAATGTTATCAGATTGAGGAGAATACCTAGAATCCTCACAACACGCTTAGTAGATGTTTACCTACTTTTAGCAATTCTTGCACTTTTTCCAATCAAAACTAGTAGGAGTCAATCAAAAATAGAGAATTTCAATCGTTAAGATTAGCCGTTAGTCAAAATCTGAAAACCAAATATGACAAGCTGCCCTGAAAAATGAAACGACAGTTGAAATCTGATGTTGAAACTCGTACGACAGTGGGTCTCTTACCAGATGACAGTATGAAACTCGTACAACAGTGGGTATGCTCCCAGATGACAGTCCAAAAACTTGTATGACACTGGGTGTTCTGTGAAACAATAGTTGAACTTTGAAATGATAGTGTGTATAGCACGACATGATCCTTGATCTGATAGAATGTCGTACAACAGTGGGTAGTGTGCGAAATGACTTTTGTCAAAAACTCATACGAATATTGTACGGACAAAAATTAAAAATCATAGTTTTGCACAGAAATCGAGGAGAAAAAGATAGAAATTGATAGAATTGAAATGGAAACCCATTTCAGGGCCCCACAGTGGGCACCAAAAATGTGTGTGTGAATTTTGTACCTGATCTGTAGACACAACACTTCAGTAAAATATTAGAGGTTAGCAAAAATTGAAATCGTGCAATGAATTGAAAGCTAAACTAACCAGGCGATTTACTGCCTTCTAATAGGTGCAAGTATGATGTTCTCAGATTGTTATCGAGATCAGTGACCTTGACGACACCTAAATGAAGGATTTGAATGCAAAACTGATATGAAATATGAATGCAATTAATCTATTTTTTTTTGTTTTTCTATGCAATTATATGATGAAAATTGATATGAATCTATGATATGTAAAAAAACTAATATGCTATGATGATCTAAAAAATTAAAACTAATATGATATGAAAACTATGCAATATTGATCTCACAAAGCTTGGATTCGCAAAGATGATTCTTCAGTCTCCAATTCGACAGCGTGATTATGCAATTCTTGTGGATTTGAGAGATGATTTGTGAAGAGCTGAGCCTTGATTTATAGAAATCCAGGGCTTTGGGGATGCATGGGAAAAAAAGCCATAAATCACTCAAATAACTCAGGTTGATTTTTGAGTTATTTTTTAAATAAAGGATATTTAACTCACAAAAACATGCAAAAGCAGAGTTTAACTCAAAATGGAGTTTAGCTTTAATTGATAATTGATAGTTGTCTGCTTTTCTTGATTGTGCATGTTTTATTTATGAATTAATTTAATAATAAAGTGATTTATTTCCAACTTAACTGATTTTGAAAAATAAAACAATTGATTTATGGGTTAAACAATTTTTTCAAACTTTTATTCAAAAACAATATTATTAAAAATTGACAACTTGCTTTAATTAATTAAATAAGAATTTAATCAATCATTCATAGAATTTTGGATTTATTGTCAAAATTAAATAATATAATTTAGGCATAAATAGAATTAACCTCAATTAAATAATTAAGTGGCAAAATTAAATCCAATTAATTAAATATTGAGAATATTCAATTAATCAAACTTTAGGATAAATAAGATTTATGGCCAAATAATCATTAAATTAAAGACAATTAACATAATTAGGAATATTACTAGGAATATTCCCCGATGCAAAATTTATGATAATCAATTAGGATTCGATGATGTTTAGATGTGCCTGTGGTTAGGACTTTGATGTCGATTTCATTCGATTTGTTGATATAGGAGGTTAATGAACCTATAGCCCATTTTTGGGGTATTACACATATATATTTCTTCTTCCAAATCACCATGGAGAAAGGTTGTTTTAACATCAATTTTTTCCAAAAGAAAATATTCAGTAGCCACAATAGTTAAAATAGTGCGTATAGAAGTCATTTTTACAATGGCAGAAAAGGTCTCATCAAAATCAATGCCCCTTTTCTGTGCAAATCCCTTTAAAACTAACCTAGATTTAAATATTTTCTTACCTCCATCCTCCTCGTTTGAGCCTATAAAGTCATTTATTTGGTAAATTCATTTTACCTGCTATAATCACCAAAAAGTGGACAGGATCATTCATGTGAGTAATCAAGGAAAAACTAAGGCTAAATCAAGACAATTGAATCAAAACAAGCATTTAGCTAATCAAAATTCAAATCAAGCTTTAATTCAATTTAATTAAAAATCAAAGCCGTAAATTCAAGTAAAATCGATCAAATCATGATAAATCAAATTAATGTGCAATTAATCTAATTAATTGTATAGTTTAATTTAAATCAAATCAACCCATTCAAGGGGTGCACATGGCTAAACAAATTAATTAAATTTAATTAATTAATTCCTATTTTCTCTCAACACCACATGGGAGGAAAAAGCCTCAACCAATAGGATTTAAGGAAAGAGCTCACATGGATCAAGCCAAAATGAATCTCAGTCACTCAATTGGAAAGAACATCTTGTCCACTTGTCTTGTCTTCTTGTCCCAAGCTTTGAGGACACAATATTTAAATTGTCTCCAAAGGGTGGAACCAAGGACTTAACCCCAACTCAATCATGATCAACTCAACTACACCCCCTACCCTTGCCAAATCCTATAAAAGCAAGGCATAAATCACTCATAACTAATCCACAAATCTGAGAATTGCATCTAACCTCTTGAGATTTTGAGCTAGGAAAGCAAATATAGAAGTTAATTAAGCATTTCAATTTGGAATTGAACATTTTAGCTTGATTTATCATTTATTCTCATTCTAGGACTGTCACTAATGGAGGCTTGCTAAGAGCTTCATCATTAGCATCCCTAGTTAGAGATCCATAGAGTGCTTAATTATCTTTATTTGTTAAAATAGCTCTTCCTTTGTGGTAATTTAGTTATTTTATTCAATTATTTGCAATACTAACCCTATGAAGGTACAAATTCTAGTACAAAAAATGGTGCCCACCGTGGGGCCTTAGACCTCAATCCTTCTTAAAATTCAAAAAAAATTATTTTCTATATTTTTTGCTTGTTTTGTTCTCTATTTTGCAGGAAAAACAACGAGTTTGACAATTTAAGAGACACGTTTGACATATTTTCCAACACTTTTGAGCTCTAAAATAGCACTTTGATGATAAATTCTTGCACCTTTACACATGATTTTAGCACATTTGATTCCTTCTGACTTTTGTCTAATCTTCTTTCAGCGCTTTTGCCCTAACTAGCTAGCACTTTCACAACATTCTTCAGCGCGTTTGCACTTTTTCTAGCGCCTTTGCAAATTAAAATAGCACTTTTAAATTATGTTTCTAGGATTTTGATTATTTTAATAGCGCATTTAATTTGATTTGTAGTGCTTTTAAGCACTGAATTATCGCTTTCTATAGATTTTGTAGTGCTTTTTCTTAAATTGAAAATAAATAGAATCTAACTGTCATAAAATGTTTTCTCTTTGTCTGCAGGATGACTGATCATAAAAGAGTGAAAAAAATAGAGAGCATATTCAATCAAGAAGGCAAAGCTATAACAAAGAAGATCAAAGAGGAGAACATTGCTCACATTGAGCTGGTTCTAGAAAATTCTCAGCAAGAAAGCAAGGTACATGAACATTATCATAAAGTTGTAGAAGCATATAAAGAAAAATTTGTTTCATTGAATTGGATCTATTCACCTTAATCAAGTTTTTCTTAAATTTGACAAATAAGGCTTTAAATTCAATTTTATCTTGTTTTCTTCATTTTTGTTAGTTGTGTTGACTAACTTGTTGGAGGAAAAGCACATTGGAAAGGAACGATCGCAACTAGGTGAGCATTAAAAATGAAAAATCAATCAAAAATGCCCCTAGCCTTTGCTAGCTTCATTTGAAGCTAAGCCTAAACTTGGTCATTTTTTTACTTAAATTGTGGCTTTGTTGTTTTCAAAATCTAGTAATAAAAAACAACCTGTCTTTGTTTGAAGAATTTAACATTAGGCCTATGCTCTTCAATTTCTAAGTGAATCAAAATGCCAAAAGTGTTAAACTCTTTGATTAAAAGGAAAGGTTAAGTAAATCAAGCACTAAATTTGAACAACCCCTTGTTTGTAGAAAAGAGTAGAAAGAGTAGAAATACTCGATTCTCATTAGTTAGTGGGTTTGGTAAATGAACCTTGTTAAAATTATTTGGGAATTGAGAAGTAGATAGGGATATGCTCTTTTCCTTCTTGGTGAATCAAACTCCCACAACATATTTCTTTATTCCACCTTAGTGCTTTTAAATGAACATGCTAGATCAATAGTTGGGCTCACCTCCCGAGATTTGCCTTATTGAGGCTGGTGAGAGGGACAGCCCAAAGTGGGATACAATCTCCTTTTCCATGATCATCCAACCCACTATAAAACAAAATGCATGCATCCTTAATAGGGTGTGTGACAAAAGGTTGTTAAATTTTTGAACTTCCTCGAGTAGTCCTTCGAGATTGCGCAAAACTCTGACATACTGGTGGTGGGAAGCCTTTTAATATACTTGGAGGATGAAATTTTAATATCCATTTTGAATGGAATATTGATTAAAAACCTTGTTAGCTTAGAAAATACTACCTTATAGAGCCATGTTTACAAACCAAATATTGAGCTAGGTAGATTTCTTGAAGTGTCTTTTTTGTGCAAAAACCCATGATAACGTCCTACAAATTCAAACACTTTTTGTGTAGAGGGTTAAAAAGAACAAGCATACTTGTGGTTGTTGTATTTGAAAAATACATAGAACAAGTGAAAGAGATATCCATTGAAAAACTCATCTTATATTTTTAAAAATCTCTTCATAAATATAAATAATTACCAAATTGAGGATCAATTCAAAATCAAACTTTGTTGAATGCTAGTTTCTACATGTTCTCACAAACTCAAATTATCTTTAAGAGAAGATGGCACTTGCATTGCAAATGAGGTCCTTGAATTTGAACATCAAATTATTTTCAACGATCACGACCAATGGGGTAGACTCCTAAATCTATTTGAAAAAAGACTTGAATCAATGGATCGAAACTCTGTGTTTCATGATTACAACCAAGGAGGAAATAATGAAAACATCAATAACACTAATCATGAGCCTAAAGAAACCATTGAAGAAAGAGCTAATAGAGCAGCTCAAGATAATGACTTTCTTGAAGTCATGGATAAACTCATAGATAGAGAGAGGGAGAAATTTTTCCTAAATCTAGCCCAAGCAGGGGTAAATCCCCCGCATGACTATGATGTGGATCAACTCAAGAAAAGTAAAGAAGAGGAAAACCTGATGCATGCTATGACTCAACAACTAAAAATGTTCCAAGCACAAATAGACTTAATGAAAAAGGTCGTTGAGCCTAAACCTTTCTCTATTGAGGCCTTGTGTCCATTCCCTTTCGACAAAAGCTTAGTCATGGCACATTTTCCTATCAATACAATATTTCCTAAATATGATAAATACATGGGTAAATCAGACCCACAGGATCATCTTAGAGAGTTTTGCGCTCTAAGTATTGAATTTATGTATAATACTACGTACTTAATGAGACTTTTTCCAAGAAGTTTGGGAGGGAAAGCCATGGAATGATTCTCTAAACTTCCGCAAGGGATCAAGACTTTTAAGGAATTAGCCTCTAAATTTGTAACTCATTGCTCCTACAATATCAAACATGAGATTACCATGCTAAAACTATGTGATACAAAACAAAAGGATGGTGAATCTTTCTTAGGGTTCCTTCAAAGGTGGAGGACCATTTTCGCAAGGTACCCACGAAGTATCCCTAAAAAGGAGAAGATGGAAATATTTATGAATGATTTAAACATGGAGATGAATTATAGGCTCCAACTTCAATGTTCCCCTATATTCAAAAAACTTATTGAGAATGGGATTAAGATTGAAGATGTATTGGTCAAAAGGGATGAAATCAAATTGTTCAAAGACAATAAACCCTATACCAATAATAATAATCATTATATATCTAATTATACCAAAAATAAAGGAGCCAATAATCACAATGACAAACCTAACCTATGGTTGAAAAATAATAACAAAAATCTTGTGAATGATGGGGTTGTGGAAGCCCACACCTTGAAGGCTACCCCATTTAACTTATCAAGTGGAGAAAATTCAACATATAATGTGAATCAAACAAATAAAGGTCCTTTTAATAATGCCAATTCCGCCACCAACAACAACAATTCCAACAATAACCCTTTCAATAATGCTAATGGAAACAAGCCTAAACCCTTCTTTTCCACTTATCCAAAGAGAAAATTCACCTTCTTAGGTGAACCATTTGAAAATGCATTAAGGACTTTGGTGGCCAACAAGATCATTACTCTACTCGAGTTAAGGCCCTATGAACCCCAAATTAAACCGAATTGGTGGAATGATTCTCACCATTGTGAGTATCATCAAAATAAGGTTCATAAGACCAATGAATGCATGAAGTTAAAACATTTGGTGCAAGACCTAATTGATGATGGGACAATCAAGGTTGAAGTGCCCCAAAATAATGAAGATCATACGGCCTTCAAAACCCCCTTTCTAAATCATGAGAAGGGTGAGTCATCAAACACTAACCAAAATAATAAAAGGGGTAATGAGAAAGTCAACTTTGCTCATACTTATGATAACACAATTAATGCTTTAAGTGGTGATGAAAGCACCATAAATGTTATTGTGGTAAAAGTGAAACCAAGGGAAGCAACATCTAATGTTGTAACTAGGGGGCAAGCTTCGAAAATTACTCTACCTGGAAATGCTCCAAGAATTGTTCTACCCAATCAAGCCTCATCTTCATCATCAAAACAATATAATTTGGTAGATCAATTACAACGAACCCCTTCTCAACTATCTATTTTGGAATTTCTTAAACTCTCACCAACTCACAAGGAAATTCTGGAAAAGGCTTTGATGGAGACAAATGTACCTCTAAATTTGGAGGCAGATAAATTTCAAAATATGGTGGGACATCTTATTGCACCTCATTGCCTATCTTTTTCAGAGCAAGATGACATGTCATTGAATCAACCATAAAAATTTCCTTTGTATATAGAGGTTCTAATTCATAAGCATGGGGTAAAAGAGTCCTTATTGATGGAGGGGATGGCCTAAATATTTGTACCCTAAATTTGGTGAAAGCCTTAGGATTTTCTAAGGAGGCTATTGACCCAAAGAAAAATATAACTATCAAAGCCTATGATGAAAAAGAAAGAGCTTCTAAGGGTGTCATGGTACTTCCTATTAGAGTTGGCCCAATGCAAAAAGAAACCATTTGTCAAGTCCTAGACCTAAAGCTGACCTATAATATCTTACTAGGAAGACCATGGATTCATGAAATGCAAGTTGTGCCTTCTACCTATCACCAATGTCTTAAATTCCCTTATCTAGGGCAGGAAATTATGGTAAGCGGGGACTCATACCCCTTCCAATATTGTAACAACTTAAAGCCTATCAATTATTCTCTAGTCTCACATAATGTAGAAGGGTCTATACCACTAAGAATAGAGCAAGGTCAAAGCTCTACAAATCTCCCATCTTTTAAGGGAAAAGAAAAAGAAGAAAAAGAAGAAGTTGTTGTTGAAAATATCCAAAATCCCACTAACCTAGCTACATCGAAAAAAGGGAAAGAAAATGTTAGTGAGGAGAGTACTCTTGAGACAAGGAAAGAAGACCAAGATAGATCCATTCAAATCTACACTAAGGAGGCTCATTACCAAAAGATGGACCACATGATGAAAAACTTTGAGAAACAATGTAAAATAAATCAAAAAGGAGTAGGTGAATACTCGTTATCCATGATGGACCTACCCTTATCTCCAAGGTCATATAGAAAGCCATCTAATCTACCTCATAAATATAATGATCACTTTGTGAGGGCTAATACATCATCATTAATGGAGGAAGAGGACAATGAAATCCTAAACTGGTTATACAAAGATGAAGAATCAAGTACCCATGAGAAGTGCATACACAATATAAGCATTCCCACACATCAATATGGGAAGGGATTTCAAATTATGCAAAAAATGGGATACAAAGGACAAGGACCTTTAGGAACAATAAATGAAGGACTTCTCAAACCCATTGAAATGACATGGAGAGATAGCAAAGAGAATATAGGATTAGGCTACCTAGAACAAGGGTATACTCAAAAGAACTATCCTAAAGTCTATGATCAAATATTACAATTAGAGTCACATAGTGATGAAGATTCAAATGAGTGGGAATGGGATACTTTTTCCAATGAATCATGTCAAGATAAAGGTATTGATGTCATTCATACTTACACTCCTAGCAAAGGGAAGGAATCAATTGTAGCACCAAATCAAGGTCAAGCATCAAGTTCAAGCCAAGTGGTCTTAGATAATGCACCAATTATAGAGATAGAGATAAATCAATGAGTAAGAGAACCCTATGTACCATCATGGAGACCTTCTATGGAAGAATCCAACATTAGGTTTAACCCATGATATTTTTATCCAATAGAAACCTTAGAGGATTCTAGTGAGGAGGATTTTGACCCTAGTTCTCTAGATCATCTCGAAGAGGCACATGTTATAGACTTAAGTGATACAATGTTTGAACCTTCCAACAAAGTCTTGTCATTAAACCCTATTGACTTAAACCAAAACATTGATCCTTTGACCCTCATTTACCTGAAATTAATTGAATGGGATTCCATCAAACCTACCGTACTCCCAACCTTTTTGAATGACAACTTGGTGTCCCAATACCTGGTATCCAAACTCCTAATTCAATAAAAAATGAAAAATAAAAAATAAAAAAAAATGGAAAGAATCTAATGTTGAAAACCACATTGTGGCAACATTAGATCAAAAAGAGAAAGAAATAAAGAATGATTCCAAAGGTGAAAACCCAATTGAGGTGCCTAAGGAAGGGAGTTTGGATACTTTACCCTAGCATTATGAGGAAAGATGTCCTATCTTGATCGAACCAACAGAAAAGGTGAACATTGGATCAGAATCAAAACCAAGGATCATACACTTAGCAGCATCTTTATCTAGTGAGGAAAGAGAAGAATTCATCAAATTTTTCAAGGAAAAGCAAATCAATTTTGCATGGTCTTATGATGATATGCTAGGATTAGACCCAAATTTAATCATGCATCACTTAAACATAAAAGGAGCAAGACCAGTCAAGTAAAAATTAAGAAAGATACATCCGCACATAGCTTTGCTTGTGAAAGTGGAGTTAGAAAACTTGCTAAAAGTTGGGTTTATAAGAGCCATTGATTATGCCCAATGGATTTCAAACATTGTACCAGTTTCAAAAGTAGACAAGTCCATCCAAATTTTCACGGATTTTAGGGATCTAAATCTTGCATGCCCTAAGGATGACTTTCCATTACCAAGCATAGATGCCATAGTGGATCTAACAATAGGACATTCCATGTTCTCTCTTATGGATAGTTTTAGTTGCTACAATCAAATAAAGATAGTGCCTGAGGATCAAGACAAAACAACATTTACATGCACATGGGGGACATTCTATTGGAATGTTATGCCCTTTGGTATAAATAATGTCAGGGTGACTTATCAAAGAGCCATGACAACAATATTCCATGACATGATGCACAAGTTCATGGAGGATTATGTAGATGATATACTTGAAAAATCTCATTTAAGAGATGAACATTTACCAATCCTAGAGAAATTTTTTGAAAGATTGGAGCAATTTAAAGTAAGGCTAAATCCAAAAAAGTGTGCATTTGGTGTCCAATCAAGAAAGTTGCTAGGGTACATTGTTTCAGCAAAATGAATAGAGGTAGATCCAACTAAAGTCAAAGCCATCATGGAAATGGAAGCACCTAGATACATAAGTTAGATGATATCTCTTCAAGGCGGGATCCAATCCATATGAAGGTCCATCTCTCAATTGGCAGAAAAGTGCCATAACTTTACCCAACTCCTTCATAAGGACATATTTTTCAAATGAGATGAAAAATGTGAAGAATCCTTCAACATGTTGAAGAAATATCTAATGAACCCTCCAATTTTGATGCCACCTATAAGAGGAAAGCCTTTGATTCTATACATTTCAGCGACTGAGCATTCATTAGGGGCACTCTTGGCACAAGAAGATGAATCAAGAAAAGAAAAGGCTATCTACTACATAAGTAGGACTTTGGTGAAATATGAGTTGAACTACACCTTCATCGAAAGAGCATGTTTGGCCATAGTTTTTGCTTCCCAAAAATTGTGCCACTATTATGTTATCCCACAAGATTAGACTCATTGCAAAGATAGATCCCTTAAAATATCTTCTTAGCAAAACAACATTAAATGGAAGGCTAGCCAAATGGGTCATGGTGCTAAGCAAGTTTGACATAGAATATGTGGATCAAAAATCTATCAAGGGCCAAGTCATAGCTGATCAGTTAGCATAATCACCATTACAAGATGACCACCCAATACAAGTGGAATTTCCAAACTCTGAAATTATGAATGTGGAAGCAAAAACATGGAAACTATATTTTGATGGTTCCTACACACAACATGGATTAGGAGCAGACATACTTTTGATTACTCCTTAAGGATCTATAATTCCAAAATCATACAAATTTCTATTCCCATGCACAAATAACATAGCTAAGTATGAAGCATTGATCATTGGAATCAAGCTGGAATTAGAGTGGAAAGTGACAGAACTACAAGTCTATGGAGATTCACAACTAGTTATCAATCAAATTAATGATGAATATCTCATTAAAGATGACAAGTTGATCCCTTACAAAAATATGGTTGAGAATCTCAAGAAGTACTTCACTCTTATCACATTTGAGCAAGTACCAAGAGAGAAGAATAAAATAGCAGATGCAATGGCTACTTTGGCATCACTTCTCCAAATACCAGATCAAAGCGCCAGATATGAATTCCTAGTAGAAGAAGTTGAACAACCCGCATTTGACCCTACCCATCCTCATACCATTTGTTTTCTAACAACACATGAATCACCTTGGTATCAAAACATTTACACTTACCTAAAAGATCAAATCCTACCCATTGACCAAACCAAGAACCAAAAGAAAAGATTTATCTGAGAAGCCACCCATTATACCCTAACATTTGACACATTGTATCATAAGATTTTAGAAGGAATGCTTCTTAGATGTCTAGAGAAAGAGGAATCAGATATAGCCTTACAAGAAATTCACAAGGGGATCTACGGGTCACATTCGAATGGTTTAACCCTAGCTAAGAAACTTCTTAGGATAGGATATTTTTGGCCTACAATGGAGAAAGACACTTGTCACATTACTAAAACTTGTAGAAAGTGTCAATATCATGGAAACTTGATACATGTACCCGCACAAGAGCTTCATCCTATGATGACACCTTGGCCGTTTTATCAATGGGGTCTAGATTTGATAGGAATGATTCATCCACCATCCTCAAATGGGCATAAATTTATTATCACGGCAATAGAGTACTTTACCAAATGGGTGGAAGCTGCACCCTTATCAACTGCAACAGGAAAGCAGATATCCTTTTTTATCCTAAACCACATAATATGTAGATATGGTGTACCTCATGCCATCATAACAAATAACACAAAGCACTTCAAAAACAAGGACCTAAAGGAGTTATGCACAAAGTTCCACATGATACACCACTCTTCATCAATCTATTATCCTCAAGGTAATGGACAAGCAGAAGCAACAAATAAAAACATCCTAAAGATATTGAAGAGAACAGTGGACAATTCAGGTAGAGATTGGCATATAAAAATAAACCCGACCTTATGGGCTTATAGGAAAAGTATCAGAACGCCAACAGGAGCTACACCATTTTCCTTAGTCTTTGGAGTAGAAGCAGTTTTACCTTTGGAGGTAGAACTTCCATCCTTAAGAGTATCTCTACATGGCTTGATAAGTGAAGAGGACTATAGAGTTGCTAGGTTGCATGAACTAGAACTGCTAGATGAGAACAACAACAAGCATTTGACCACTTAAAGGTCTATCAAAACCGAATGTCAAGGACTTATAACAAGCATATCAAGTCAAGAACATTCCAAATAGGAGACCTAGTTTTGCGAGAGAATCCCAAGAATCAAGAAGAAAGAGAAAAGAAAGGAAAATGGGAAGCAAACTGGTTAGGACCTTTTGTGATCACTTCATCTTTTGGGACAGGCACCTATAAGCTAGTTGATTATGATGGAGAAGAGTTACAAGAACCTATCAATAGAATTCATCTCAAAAGGTTCTACACATGAAGCAGATGAAAGAGGATAAAGAAAAAAGAGTATTAGAAGATATCAGATAGAAAGCATCCTATTTATTGTACATAGTCAAAAGAGAACCTAAAAATACCAAAAACATTTGAAAAGCATAAAAGAGCAAACAAATCAGAAATACAGAAAAGATACAAAATAATGGAAAATTGAGCATGAAGAAAGCCAAAAACATTCATATATGATCCTCAGAAAAATGTTGTCTTGGTGAAAACCTATCAAATAGGCACCTTGATGATATGAAAAAGAAAAAAATTGAAAAAAGAGAAAATACAAAAAAAGAGAAAAAGTACCTTGGTGAAAACCTAGCAAATAGGCACCTTGGTAGCAAAAAAAGAGGAAAAAGCTATAAAAATAGAAAAAGAAAGCAAGATCCATTCAATTAGTGAAAACCTAGTAAACAGGTGCCATTAAAAGTCCAAATCAGTCGCATACCTAGCAGTCATCCTTGTAAATATTGCATTCACCAGCATTTGTATATATTGCATAATAAAACCCGATAGTTGCATTTGCAAGTACCTAAAGATTTTGGTCACCTAATTTGCAAATTGTCCTAAGTCCAACATTGAAATCATATCAAACTGGGGGCAATCTACTCTAAAGGAGGAAGGATTCATCAAAAGAAAATTTCAATCAATCATTGAATCAATTCATCCAAAATGCAAGTGAAACACTTAATCAAATCTTCATTACAATCCATTTTGAACCAAACACAAAATTTGATCCGAGATCTTACATGACCCTATCTTTATCAAGATTAAAAGTATGAAATGGATGGGACTACACTTGAAATATGGATTTGAAAAACATTGCAAAATTTTTTCTAAAGTGTTGACTTGATTGATGAAATCATGTCTTTCTAGTGAATCGATGAAAGTTTTTAAACTAGACAAGCTATGATGAAAGCATGATATTTTAGTTGATGTCTGAATGACTGTCTTAAAATCAAAGTTTTAAATCATGTATTATTTGTCTAAGGATTTGATCATCAAAGAATCATTGAGGACTTGTACATAGGATGAAACTGAGATTTTTGTTTGTTCATGCAAAATGATACCTTGGCTATTTTGATGTTCAATATCATAATACCAAAATCCACTTGCAACATAGAATCTGACAAAATTGGTATTTGCACTCTCATGATTGACTTCAATTAGTGATAGTCGTACCAAAGGATGGGAAAGCAAAGAAAGAGGTGAAAGAAGTATTCATATCATCATGGTTGAACTAGTGATGGTTGTACTCAATCGGGTTCCAAAAACTGCTCAATGATGAATATAAGCTCCAAATTATTGAATAGTGACAGTTAGTTGCATACATCTTAGATTAAATGCATTTAATGTATTTTTCCTTTCTTAGCCTAAAATTTAAATTGCAAGAGGAAAAGAGAAAGGGGGTGTAGTCAAATCAAAAATCAAGTGAGCATCAAAAACTATATGTGATCGAATGTGTTGGAACTCCAAAATCAAAAAAAAAGTGCATTTCATTAGTTAACTTGCATTTGTTAGATTCATGTTAATTTGCATTAAGGTACATTAATTTTAATATAAGTTCATTCCATATAGTTTAAATCATTTGTCGTAACATTAATTGCATTCAGTTGCATTCATCATTCATATATTACATAGAGTTCATATTCATTAGGTTGCATTAGGTTGCATTCATTCTTTAAATCAATTTCATTAAGTTCATTGCATTAGATTGCATTCATTTAAAAATCATTTCATTTAGTGTGCATCTATTAAACACATTCATTAATATCAATCCATTAGGTGCATATCACTTAGATCATTTGGTATCATAGCATTATCATTAAAACATCATTCATCATATTTAACATATAGAATCATTAATATCCATAATCATTATTCATTACATCACATATGTCCATCACATTTTACATCCCATTTACATAAATCCATCCATTACATCCATTGCATCCATATATCCATAAACATCATTAGATCACGTTAATCATTACATTATCCACATAACACATCTATATATCATTACATTCATAAAACATTAAAATCATTAAAATCCATATTGCATTCATTTCATCTATTCTATGTCATACATAAGACAACCATTTAAGAATAAATAGAACATGTGCATCCATCATAAATGGCATTCTCAAAAGCATAAAACAAAGCATATAGGAGATAAAATCATATAGATCTACATATCATAGTAAAACACCTAAAAATGAGGTCCAACACATAATGCCATCACATAAAAGTAAATTTATCAAACTGGGAATCAAAGTCAAGGCTATCATAATCATAAATCAAACTGAGCATCAAGTCTATGATATCATCAATGCAACATCTAGGAATCAACATCCATCAGAGTATCAACAAGTAACAAGTATCAATGTATAAAGTACATCAACTGATCAAAAGAATACAACAAAGTCCAATGTCTTGATATAAAAAATGAGATCATATACATCATCAAGGAATAAAGAATATATATCAGTATCATCTCAAGTCAACCAGCTGAACCAACAGCACCCCTAGAACCACCAGCACTGTCAGCACCATCGGGACTAGGACCAGTATCAGGAAGACGGCTCGAACTAGCCTATAACCCATGTTGACTCATAGTGGCCATGAATGCCTACATCATACCACTAAGCTGCCTAACCTCCTGTCTAATCTCAGAAACATCTGACTACAAAGCTCAAACCTCTGGTGCAACTGTTGAAGCCTCTGAACTAGGGACCTATGTAGAAGGATTCTGCGATGGAGGCATGGAAGACAAAGAAGGCATAGAATAAGAAGAAGATGGAATAGATAGCGATGGAATGAAAGAAGAAGAAGATGGATGAGATGAAGATGATGGCATAGAAGTGGAACCAGGAGCCTGTGCCAATTGGCCCTGTGCTTGATCTAATAATGCATGTGCTACCTCAACATCCATCTGTCGTTGACGCCTAGCTCTGCGATGACCCTATCTACCTGCTGGATCTCTGGCAACTTGATGTAGCACTCTATCCACACCCTAACCCCTCATCTGAACACCACCACCACCTCTAGGAGGAATGGGAGAAGCAGCAATAACTGGCATCATAACTCTGCCTACTCTAACTGCCCAATGACCTGGTCATCCCCGATGAGCTCGTATCCTACCTCCACCCCTACCACCATCCCCACCATCCCCACCATCATCACCACCATTGTCATAAAAATCCTCATCAATACATGGAATCCTCTCTACAGGATCTGTAAACCTCAGAAATAGGTTCCGAGCGAACCAGTTGGCATAGTCATATGTCATCCCAGCATCAATAATCAAAGATCTCATATCCTAGGGGAGGTGCCCCGGATCCTCAATCTCCTGGAAAGCTATCCTAAAATCAACACAAGGACCCCATAACAATCTCTCTTCCTAAACCCAAGCATACATTGCAACACCCTGAGGCATACCCTGTACATAGCCATACTACCGCAACACTCGACGGAAGCAAAATCTCTCAATAATATGAGACGAGCAACTGCGCTATCATCCATCAAGGAGAGAACATGAAAGGAAGCTCTCGATCATCCTCAGGCCATGGCTCACATCCAAGATATGGCCGCCAGACCACCTGATCAATATCATCTATAACACGGCGCCAGTAATCAACCTTGCCCATATGGGCCTGCACAACCATACCCTCATATATACAGGCAAACAGCCATCCTGGATCTTGGTGACGCGTTGCAATTGGTCTAGTCATTGGGAGATGCTCCCATGTCCAAAGCTAGAGAAGAATAACTCCTACTGAGAGAGTGGAAGAATGTCTATACATAGTTGTATGCAACTCATGATAAAGTTGTGCTAAGACACATGATCCCCAATCAAACCGTCGGGGCTGGGCCATCAAGTCCTCAGGAATAGGACCCCAACCGACTGCAAATCCATGACCTCACCTATCTAGTACAAGGAAGCCACTAATCATAGCACCCAATACTACTGGAACAACCAGGAAAGAATGGAATTGAGACCACTGAATGTGATCATCACCAATCATAGGATCCTGGAAGAGTCGACGACACGTTGCACCATTGTATACCTGATCATAAAATACAAGCTCTCCTCGTGTAGGAATTTGCAAGATGCGATACACATCCTCAGGGGTGATCGTCATCTCACCCATAGGTAAATGGAAGGTATTATGGTCTGAGTGCCACCTCTCAGCCATAGCAGTAATCAATCCCTGATTCACTCAAAATCGAGGTAGAACCAAAAGGAAAGACAATCTGCATCGATCTACACCGCTCATGTCATCTATCATACTGAATGAAAATGGTTACAAACCACGAACACCCAGTGACTTAAGCATTGTCGGCAAAAAGAAAATTGAATCACATTAGTTTCAAGATAAGTTATCTTTTGAATTATCCTAAGTCAATCAAACATTTACAAAATATCAGACCACAATCAATTTTCTTGATTCTATTCTAGTACACACCTGCAAGCAACTTGCATAATTCCCAAGTCTTATTTTTCATCAAAGAGTCAATTTCTTCTTCCATGACAAGCTCCCAACTGAACCTTTGTATCCACTTGGACAACTTCATCATATCCTTCTGATTCACTAGCACATGTTAATAAAATAGAATACAAAGAGGGAGAGAACCTTTTAGAAGGTCTACTTAGTCTTGTTGACCATCTAACATTCACTAAGATTTGTGGTATTTTTTGTTGTTGCTATTGTGAAGCATAAGGAACCACTGCAACATCATCTTTTAGAGTATTATATAGCACTACATAATCATTTTCTTTCTTTTGATGTTGTTGCAACTGATCTTTGTACAACACTTTCTCATTGAATATGACAACCCTTCTTACAATTTTATGATTTTAAACACCCCAAAGTCTATAGCCAAATTCATTAATGCCATATCCAACAAATATACATTTCTTTGACTTAGCTTTCAGCTTGGTTCTATTTTTAGAATCTACATGTGCAAATACTTCACAACCGAAAGTTCTGAGAAAAGAATAACTCACCTTCTTACCTATCCATTCTTCCTATGGAATATTAAAACCCAAAGGAGTAGAGGGGTCTCTATCGATTAAATAAAAAATAGTATTTAAAGCCTCTTACCACATGTGTAAGGGCATCCCAATGTGCAATGCCATATTCCTTGCACGCTCCATTATTGTCATATTCATGTGTTCAACCACTCCATTTTCTTGTAGAGTCCTTGGAACCATTTTCTACCTATGGATACCACTAGAGGAACAATAATCTTCAAAATCTTTGCTACAATACTCACTACCATTATCAGATCTAAGACATTTTAGTCTTTTACCAGTCTCATTCTCAACCAAACTTTTCCATTTTTAAAAAGTTTCAAATACTTCAGATTTCTACCTAATGAAATAAATCAATACTTTTCTAGTTGCATCATCAATGAATGTAACATAATACATAGATCCACCAAGGGAAGATACCTGATTTGGTCCCCATACATCTATATGCATGAGCTCTAATTTCTCATCTTTCTTTTCCATCCCACTTTTCAAAAAACTAACTCTCTTTTGTTTTTCATACACACAACTTTCACAAAAATTCATATTGACACATTTGAGACTTGGTAAGACTTTCTTTGAATGAAGTAATTTCATACCTTTTTCACTCATGTGCCCAAGTTTGTTGTGTCATAGTGTTGTTTTAGAATCCACAACAGTCATTTTATGTTCTACCTGCTCAAATGCAACAACTATTCCTGACCATTGACTTTTTTCAGTAACAATTAAAGTAGAAGGAATAGTATGACCTAGATACAAATATATAAGGTGCCTACTTTCACACATTTTTCTACTACTAAGGAACCTTTTGAATTCTTCCAATTTTTTTCATTAAAAGTAATTTTGCAACCTTCATCACCTAGTTCCCCTATTGAAATTAAAATCCTACTCAGCCTTCGGACATGCCTTACCTCTTGTAGTAGCCAATGATTCTCATTCTACAACTTAATCTTAACTCTCCCCTTTCCAAAAATCTGACAGGGTTCATTATCTCCCAAATAAACTAGCCCAAAATTCTCTTAGACATAATCAATAAAATAACTTCTATGGAGTGTAGCATTAAATGAGGCCCCCGAATCTAGAACTCATGAATCATCAATATTTTTTAAGGAAATAAGAAAGACATCCTCTTCAGATTTATTACTTACCACATTTGCCTCTTTATTGCCTTCTTGTTTGTCTCCTTTATTCTTTTGAGACCAACAATGTTTCTTCTTATGACCTGGTTTGCCACAGTACCAACAATTGTTTGGTCCTCTATATTTAGACCTCTTGCCCTTTGATTTTGCTCATGATTTCCCAAGACTTCTAGAATTGTTTCCTCTCTCACTTGATCTACCTCTACTTTATGCATTAAAAAAACTACCTGATGTGGATCCACCTTAGCTTTTCTTATGAATTTTCTCACTTAGAATAACACCAACAACATCATCAAATTTTAGGGTATTTGAACTAGAAACAAAGTTACTAACAACCATTCCAAATTTTAGACAAAGAACACAGAATCAAAAGAGCCCTGATTTCTTCATCAAAATTGACATTAACAAAAGATAATTGATGGGTAACTATATTAAACTTATTTAAATAATTAGCAACTGACCCACCTTCTACCATTTTCATATTACATAAACGCTTCATAAGAAATACCTTATTTGAAGCGAAGGTTTTTTCATATAACTTCGCTAGGGTTTCCATCAACTCTTCAATTTTCTTTGCTTGTGTAATATCAAATGCCACTGATTGTGCTAGGCATAAATGAATACTTCCTAGTGTCTTACTGTCTAGAATATCCCAATCCTCGTCAGACATTCCTGTCAGTTTCTTGGATTTTCCTCCTAATGGCTACCATATATCCTTCTGATAGATAGTCATCCATTTTCATTTTCCATAACTGAAATTTATGCCCATTAAACTTCTCAACCTTCAGCTTACCCATGTCTTCCATTACTCTCACTCAACCATGAGACCTTCCTATAGAGGATAATTGAAAAACAACTCGCTCTGATACCACATGTTAGGATTAGAAGACATAAATCTAATATTTACATGAAAATATAACCAATAATGCAAAGGAATAAAAAAAATAGAACAAGAAGACACAAAGATTTAACGTAGTTCACCCAATCTTGGGCTACGTCCACCAAATGGAGAGTCCGATCTTGTTTCATTATGCAACAAAGAGCATATTATAGTCTAATATCTTTTACATTACATTGTCACATATTTATATACCCTTTAGGCAGTTTACTAATGTCAGTTAACAAGGTTAACCCTAACCCTAAAATAATATTCTTGTAATATCCACTTGTACTCATATTGTACTTGTATTCTCATATGTACATACTCTCGTATGTACATATCATTGTACATACGATAAAGTGGGTGTGGGGGGGCTTCACACCGATACCTTTGCCCAATGAGTGAACAGTCCAAGCATGATCAATCACCACATACAAAAAATCTCCCACTTGGAAACTGACCAAGCTCCACACCAAAATAAGGACTCAATGTAATAACACTCATGCACAAGAAGATGGAAAATGGATAGATCTAGTGTAAATATGAACTTTGAAAAAGATGTGCAAACATTCATCAACTAAGCACAATAGTACATTAATGAAAAGAACATCTAACCATCAAATCAAACATAAATATCTAATGCATACAATGTAGTAAATGCAATGCATACAAAAAAAGATCTAGACACCAAATTAAAAGAGGAAATGCCATAAGTAAGGTTCACCAAGATGTACAATAGGTGAACCTATATATCTAAATGCATACATTGTGGAAAAGGTATGATGTAAATATTGATTAATGCAATGCATACAACAGAGATCTAGACACCAAATCAGATTGGAAATGTCATGTGTTGGGTTTGCCAAGATGTACAATAGGAAAAAAGGAAGCAATGGAAAGAGGTAAATCACTTCTCCTTTTCAAAGTTGCACATTCAGAAGGAAGATGTCCCAATAGGCTGAAGTGATGACCTAAGCATTGAATGGGTCAATAATCCTTCTCTAAATATGTAAAATTGAAATGGGAAATGATAATGAGATAGGAAATGCAGATTAGGGAAGATTTATATTTACTTAGAACCAAAATAGGAATATGCTACTTCATATCTGAATATCGGACAGATGGAATCCCAAAAATACTTGTAACTATTGTTCTGAGATCTTGAAGTTGTAACCCATCTTCTTGTCAAATTTGAGCTTGATCTGGAGGGTATAGGGCAACTGAAATGTTTTGTACCTAGGTACAGAACAACTAAAATGTTTTGTACCCTGGGTTTTTGTTTAAAACTTGTAAGGATGCTATGATTGTTCCTAATCTTCTTGAAAAGATTCTAATAGCTCTGTAAAATGTTCCCACACATAGAGAGATGGGGAAAAGTTTGGGTAAAATGGGTTTGCCTTGGTCAAACCCCCATTTAGGAATCAAATTTGAAAATGAAAGGAAATTTCATAAAGGAAAGTATATAAAAAGGTAAATTTTGTATTCACCTTTCATAAACTCTCATAGACAGATGTAGAAATTGCTCATGTACCCATGAACATTTTTTAATGTGCTTGGAATCAAGGATTCAACCTTGAAATGTAGAACAAGTATCAAGGATGCCCTCACAAATGCATGGATCTATGAACGCCACTCCTAGATCGTCAATGTATATATGCTTGATAATTACTTGCAATGAAGATGAGATGAATGTGGATGGAAAGAAGGATCTTCTTTCTTGGTTGAGATTTCCTCTACTTGGCCATCATGGGAGAGAAACTTGCTTCAATGAAGAAGATTAACTTGGAATTGACTTGAATGAATTGGAGAAACTAGATCTTGCATGCTTGCCTTCAAATCTTGAATCCAACTGCTCAATTGCTCTTTATTACTTCTTGATCATGAATTCTTGAGGATAGTAATTGATATCAAAATGAGGAGAAATAGGGTGTTTATATACCTCATCCATCATTTCGGGATTCAAAAATAAGCCAAGCTAACCACAAGATCAAATTTCCCACTAACACCCCAACATAGGGATCCGATCCAAATTTAGGCCAAAAAGTTTGAGTACATAACGTGTGAAACATTCTATACCTCAAAAAATCAACTCAAATTCAAAGTGGGTGTCAGGATGGTGGAAAAGATGTGGGAAAAGAGGAATCAGGTTGCTAGGATCAAGCATAACAGACATTAGATCTCGAAATCATCAAAATCGAGCCTATTAGAGTCATGAAAACTATCCAACTTCAAAATATTAAGTCTCTGAAGAGGGCTATGAACAAAAAACCTTTTTGGACCCTTCAACTTAATACTTTGGAAACATATCAGAATTGACCATGAGACGCTACAAATGGACACATACACTAACTAATGATAGATGAATCTAAGCCTCAAGTGGATATTTATGAAAACCATCAAGCTTCAAGTTATTAACCCTCAAAGTTGGCTACTTGGGAAGATTTTGCAAGTGTGTTCTTTAGTACTATAATCAACTTTCTCATCATAGGCACTTCATATTTTGCAAAAATATAAAGATGCCAATAGTACACATGGTCTCATGATAACGTGTTCCTCTGATAATGCATATTTTTTCCAATCTACTTTTTAATAAATCTACTATTCAAATAATTTTCTGATATCAATACCTTCCATTTTTCCTTTAAAAACTAAGATTAAAACCTTTAGATAAAAAGATGAAGTGGTTATAGATTAGGTAAACCCTTCGAAACTTTTGTGTGGCCTTCAAAACCTCCTAAAAAATTAAGAAGAACAATTACAATACAAAATATTAAATAAACATAAACCTTTACCTAAAAGAATGATAAAAGACAAACCCCACATTCGTACCCTCGTAACCACTTCGATGTCTGCCATGTTTCCTAGCTAATGATTATGATTATTATTATTTTAATTCTCCATTGAAGACATGCACGCCAGTTAAGCCTCCTAAACATTTACTTCAATCTATTCGGAGACTATGGTTGCGGAGCAACGCGCACGCTGAAGAAAAGACTCTTTTTCTTTTTATTAAAAAGCCGACAACTTGCACACGCCGTCCAAGCCATAGAAAAGCCGACACGTGCGCCCTCTCTTTTACGTCAGAAACACACATAACGACATATTTATAACCACCCCCGGAAGACTTCAGCTGAAGTCATTCATCTTAACCTCCGATAAACGGCAACGTATGCAAGCCGCCAGACGTCTGTTTTCCGTCAAGAAGACCGCGTGGCACCGTCCACGCATTTAAAATAATGTGGTCGGCCGTCACGGTCACCGCCCTGACGTTTGACGGTCTAGACTCTGGTGGGTCCCATCGATAACCAATTATATCTCAGACGGAGATGCGCACTTTTATATTTTTGTCCATCAGATTCCACTATTTTCCTCATATATTTTATATACTTGTCCCATCAACAATCAATTACATCTCAGATGGAGATGCGCACGTTTATAATTCCACTATTTTTCTCATATATTTCATGTCTGATGGGATGAGTGGATTCATCTCATAAGCTTAGCTAACGATTGGAACAGGTGTACAAGATAAGGGAATAAGGTTTTCTTATTAGTTAAATGTATATATAGACTAAATAAATAAGTGAATGATTACTTTAGATTTTGTTTTGTTTTATGTGTTGATGTGATTGTGTTTTAAGTTGTCCTAGGGCAAGTATTTCGCATTGGATGGATGGATGGATAATAATAGTAATGAGTTAAGTATAAGAGTTTTATTATATACTTAATTTGTATATTTATATATGATTTTGATTAGATAATTGGGAAAAAATAAAAGTAAGATTTATCAGATTTCTACAATCTATAGATGTAGTATATGTTTCTGGGATTGAGTGTGTGTGAATTTTTGCATCAATGTTTCAGATCATATTATGTAATCCATCATCAAGGTATAAGAGAGATCAAGGAGAGATAAATTCACACACAATCAATTCTAGAAGCATATACTATAAAAATAAAAGTGTCTATGATAATAATAAATATGTTTCAAAATAAGGATGATTAAAAAAAGTACGCATTGCATTAATAAATAATTAAAGTAGATTGACACAAATCAAACTAAGCAAGCATTGCATAAGCAAACAATTAAAGTAGATTGATATAAATAATACAAGCAATACATACCGCAACAAAAAAAACTAGCACCCATCCCAAATAACATTAGTAACACAAACTACTTAGACAAAGAATGACTCAACCCTTAAAGCTTGAGAGCTTCTTCTTAGACAGTTGGCATAGGGCATCCTTGAGAGAATCAATGTTAGTACTAGAATGTTGATTAGTGTCACTACTAGAATCATGATCACAGTCACTACTAGAATCATGATCACTGTCACTACTAGAATCATGATCACTGTCACTACTAGAATCATGAGTAATGATATTCATATTCTTCTTCACTTTGAGATACAAATGGAAACAAACAAGAGTGTAAACCTTATGTTCAAACCAAGACAAACCCTCGAGATAGAGATCACAAAAGAGATTACAAAAATCAGCACAATAATATCAAAACCAACCCAAAATGTTACCCAAGACTCCAATGTGGTTTGATTTTCTCCTCAACTAGTTGATATGTGGATGTTCATTTTCTTAAAGGCTACCAATTTGAGATCATGTACTTATCTCAAGTGATGATTATGGATTATGAAATGAATTCAAGAGAGTGCCTAGATCTATAGAATTTTGGTAGGGGCAATGAACAATCAAGATTTTACAAAGAGGTCAATGGTGGAGGATGATTATGAGGATTTCCCTAGGATCAAGGGTAGAATGAAGCATTGAGATTAAAAATGTTGAAATTTGAATGACTAGGATGAACTTACTAAATTTAGTAAGTGGTTGTGACCATGAAGGAAATAAGAGACATTTCCTGTAGTGGGGCTATTTTATTTGGTTTGGTGGAGAGAATAATGGAACCATAAGGACGAATGTTCTCATGTACCATTGTATTCTTAAAATGTGTTGAGGGTTCAAATAGATATAATTAAACAATAATATTAGTTTATTATTTTAGTCACGTGTAAGGTGGAAAATAGGTGGAAATGAGTAATCATTTAAATTTATTTATTTATTATGTGGAGATGGAAAATATGATTCATTTAATAACGCGATTATTTATATAAATATGGAAGATTTTAGGTGAAGGATAATTATCCTAGAGGCAATGTGTTTAGTTGATTGGGACTAGGTGCACTAGGGAAATATTTAGGTGTCTATCAAAGTTTGCTCTCCATTTTTGGTTTGCATGTGGGCTCACAATCATATGAAGAAGGATACATAAAAAAACAACTTGTAGGTGTATGTGGACAACCATTTCCAATCTTTTAAAAAGTTACATGAGGGACACGTGTATAATTTCGTAGTTAATTCCATAGACACCATTGATTTATAGAATAAGAAGACATTCATATTTATTATTCAATCCAAAGTGAACTTTAGATAAATGCCAGTGAGCCTAATTAAGAGTAGAAAAATCATAAATAACATGTTTTTGCAGTCCTTTTTAAAAAAATAGTAATCTTTCTTAAGAAAGTTAACAACAAGATGCTATCCTTATAAATAAACTTGTTTATTTGTCCAAAGGAAGACATAACAAACCTGAAAACATGTTACAAAGAATAACCTTTTTTCATTTCAAGAATCGATAGGTTTATTGCCAAGTGCTCTATATAGATTATAAGGGAAGTGGTGCTCTAATTTGGAAAAAGGGTAAGAAGATTTTTTTTCCAACCACTTCATTGACAATCATTTTCATTTATATAAGAAAGGTTGATTTGATGCCACTACAAGAAATTAATGGTTCCTCTCCTAAAATATTTTTATTTATCCAATTAGAAAATAAAAAATGTATCTTGCATTCGAGGATCTATAGGTCCCAATCCACCTTTACTCTGTGATTGTAAAATATGACCAAGATGTAGCTTTGAAAATACCTTTACTATAAGTTATTTGGTCTAAACAAATGTTGAATGACTTTATTCAACTCTTTAGAGCCTCCAACAAGGATGACATCCAACATGAATAATAGTAGACATGTATAGTGAGAAATATTATATTTTCTACTTAATTTTTTCTTGCCAAGGAAATGAATTTATTGCCCTTAATAAATAATTTATTTTATTAGCAATGTATTTTAGTCTATAGATTTTGAGCCCATTCACTAGCATACCAAGTCAAATTAAGTTATCAAGAATAAACCTACTACTAGGAAGCCTTGTTTATTTTGGTCTCACTATATCATGCACCATGCTTTTAAACCAAATAGATAAGGCAAAGTGCTTAGTTAGGTAATTGAGTTCCATTTAGAGATGGCGTCTATATTTTTTTTTCTTTAGGAAGTATTTTGATTAAACCTCTATTTATATTAGGGCCTAATGATGTCCAAAGCATCCAAGTATATAAGATTAAATCCCTCTTGATATGATGTCACATAACCTGGTAAAATTACACTGGAAGCCCATCAATACTAGTATTTTTGTTGGAATTCATAGAGAAAATAAAATATTCTAGTGCTTCTAAAGTGAATATAATCTAAGAACCACCTATATCTAGGATCAATTTTATTGCGGATATAATGTTTAAAGTTATCTCTTCTAGATTTAGTTGTTATCATGACAATTGTATTCTCCTCTAAATATTTTCTCATACAAATTCTGAAACAACATACTTATATCAATAGGGTCCATATGTAAAGAGCCAAGTTCATCTATTGTAGCAAAAATATCCTCCTTATTAGGTTTTTGAATCAAGTAAAAATAAAAAGTTTTGGAGGCTCTAAATTATCCTTCTTGATCTAATGTAGTTTGCCTACAATTTTTGCTCCTTGTACCCTATAATTATCAAGTTTATGCAATATTGTCTTCATAGTACAATTAGAAGCTCGAATCCTAGTATTGCTTGCTCCAAGGTTAAGAAGTTTCCTTAGGTGTTCCAACTTGCTTGAAGAGATTTTTTTTCATTTTTATGCTAACAAGCCATCCTTTTTACCAAAGGAGCATAATAAGTCAATGTATGTTCAAGATTATTTAACACTGCCACTCACAATTAGATTTATCTTCTTGTAGTTTTCGAGTGGAGTTCCAAATTCCAACTAAGATATGTATACAAAAAAAAATGTTTAAATGAGAAGTAATGAGTTTGTCTAGAAGTGGAGAGACCATATAATATTTTTTGTGCTCGCAAGATACATGAAAAGAAATAGGAAAATGATCAAAGAGTGTAGTAAAATAATCCACTTGGACACAACAACCAAAACATTTTTGGACTAGCAATAGGTTGGAAGATAAATAGAACTTATGCATACTACTTATTTCCTATCACCTCCAAATATACAATTTAACAATGTGAATAGTTGTTAGCGTGACTAAAAATTTATCATGAATACCACATCCAACAAATTTTGACAATACAACTAATTATCAAATTCATCACTGTTGATCTTATACTAACTAGCGCAACTAGGATCCTTATCATATTACACCATATCAAAATTAACACCTAAAATCTAATCAACATTAAAGAGAAAATTAGGCATCTATTCCCAAAAGGGAAATCATTCTTTAGCATTATTAGAAACATAAATAGAATAAGATCTAACAATTAATTTGACATCATTCTTTAGCAGTATTAGAAACATAAATAAAATAAGATCTAAGAGTTAATTCGACTATTAATAACCATAAGAACTTGAATATAATTGTGCAAATAGTTCTCTCCAAATTATCAATGTCATTCTTAGAAAACTAAAGTAACGCTCCAATAACTTCTCTACTATCTCTATTTTTTTATTTATTAAAAAAATGTAAGTTACAAAAGTGATTGCAGTAAAGAAAGTGCCACTTCTCTACTATCCCTATTACATTATCTCCCTCCTATCAAACTTCAGCTTTTAACATCATTTTGTTGTCTAGAGTAACATAAATAATCATTTTTTAATTTTTTTATTTTAAAGTTCACTCTATTCCTTTTCACCTTTGAACACTCTCCCAATAACAAAATCTTAAAATTTTAAACTCATTGCACTAATCAACGTCTGAGCATTCAATTATTGAGTGGCCAAATAATATTATGGAAGCCCACATTTGCCGACCAAAGATGGAAAATCACACAAGCATAGACACAAATAATTAAAAAGTTTATAGTGGTCCGTATCATCCATTATGCCTATACAATTTGATTTGAACCTTGTACCGACCAAAAGCAAATTGTAACATTTCTCAAGAATGTGGAACCTTTGTGAATATACAAGCTTTTTACGTATTGTATATTAAAATATCTCTATTATACTGTTTTTCCACTTTTATTATTTTTTCTTTATTGAGAATAACTGGGGAGATCAAATTATAGGCCGGTTATCAAATAGTGAGATTTAAACTTTATTTATCCACTTCAATGGCATTCTTGTTTAATACTATTATATTTAGTTTTATTTTAAATATTTAAAAATATATTGAATGATTAAATATTATTGATTAATTTTTAATAGTTTCTTTAATTATAAATATATTATATGTTTAATATTATTTAAAAATGTGGACAATAATTGCATATTCAGACTTTATTTATAAGTAGTATATTTAGTTTTATTTTAAATATTTAAAAATATATTGAATGATTAAATATTATTGATTAATTTTTAATAGTTTTTTTTAATTATAAATATATTATATGTTTAATATTATTAAAAAATATGGACAATAATTGCAGATTCAAACTTTATTTATAAGTAGTATTTGAGTATGGTGTCTTTTGAGTCATGGTCAAGAATTAGTTTCAATTTATCTAAACTGATTCAGAAATAGGTCATGATTTGCTAAATTGGAGACTTGAATTTAAAAATAATCATATTTACTATATGAATGTCAAAAAACTAATGCCAACTAAAGAGTTGTGATTCAATCAGTTGAGCACAATTGGTGAGGATAATGACATGAGAAATAGAAATCCATCCACTTAGGTTCAAACTAGTGGAGGCGTGTTTGGGCCATGTTCGACCTCTGAGTGAATTTGATGGTGCATTAACCTCCACTAGGCTAAAAATAGTCTATGGAACAACTGATGTTGTCCACGTTGTCATATTGATCTTCTGCATTTCAATCTTTTTTTAATTCAAGGAGATGATAAGCATCTTCATCTTCACAATGGTCTCATTGCCCAATAAATTGTGTCAAGAAATAATTGTCATTATATTGGCATGCTTGTCTTTAATGTTCTTGAAGACATCACATTCCATTATAAAGTGTTTTTCTAATTTCACTATTCTGATATTAAAATAAATATGCTCTTTCTATTGGAAAATCAAAATTTTAACCTTCAAACGACTAAAAAATAGTCTACAGGACAGCTGACCTTGTCATATTGATCTTCTGCATCTCAAAGCTTTTCTTATTAAAAAATGATAAAAGCATCTTCATCTTCTCACTGATTTCATTCATGAATAAATTGTGTCACAAAAATAATTATCATTATATTAGCCTAATGTTCTCAAAGACATCAATAAAGTATTTTCTGATTCCACTCTCCCGATATTACAACGCGAAAAAACATTTATCTTAGAAATACTAGGAAAGCAAATTTGAACTCTAAAACACGATTGAACTTGTTTTGATCTTCTGCATTTCAAGGCTTTTCTTATTAAAAAGATAATAAAGCATCTTCATCTTCTCATTGAGTTCATTCATCAATAAATTGTGTCAAAAAAATAATTATCATTATATTAACCTAATGTTCTCAAAAGCATCATACTTTATGATAAATACTATGTTCTCAAAGACATCATACTTTATGATAAAGTATTTTCTGATTCCACTGACCCAATATTACAACCCGAAAAAACAAAACCAAAACCAATTTCCATCTTTATCTTAGAAATATTAGGAGAGCAAATTTGGACTCCAAAGCACTTTTAATCTGTCTTCTCACCACAAGTACAAATCGTAGCCAGATAAATTCAGTGTCATTAGGGACTGATTAGCGACCCATTTTGCAGCTTAAAAAAATCAAAAAATCTTCAACCACAAAAACAGAGGAGAGAAGTTGAACACTCTTTAACTGTAGGAGGAGGTAGTGGGCCATGGCTGATACGTACAACTTGGGCTGGGTCCAATCCAGCTTCCCCCGAGCCCATAAATTGCAGCCATCAGCTTCTCCAGAGGACACGCGCTCTCTGAGACAGAACAACACCACGCTGATTGTTTTAAGAGTAACGAGGAAAAACAAAGAGACTAAGAGATGGCAAAGGGAGATGGTGGTGAGACAGAGCAGCAGCATGTTAAGGACTACCAAGACCCACCGCCTGCTGCCTTTATAGATGTGGCTGAATTTGGGTTGTGGTCTTTCTATAGAGCATTGATAGCAGAATTCATTGCTACCCTGCTCTTTCTTTACATCACCATTGCCACTGTTATTGGGCATGCCAGAACCCAGGCTGGTTGTGGGAGTGTGGGTCTTTTGGGTATTGCCTGGGCATTTGGAGGAATGATTTTTGTTTTAGTTTACTGCACTGCTGGTATCTCAGGTCAGTAAGATGGTGGAGTCCCACCATGGTTTGCTCTTAAATTTTATAGACCCCTTTTCTTCTGACTGAAGGAATGGTGCACTTTTACACCTCTGTTATAGATAGTCTCCTACTGATTGCTATGTTTTCATAGGTTGGCTTCTGTCTGTGTTTTCTGTAAGCAGATATGCTTGCAACTGCCATAACTTAAATTTTTATAGACCCCATTTCCTCTGTTTTGCATAATCTCACATTAGTTGGTATGTTTTCATAGGTTCACAGTTGTCTGTGTTTTCTGTGAGTAGATATGCTTGCATCTGCCATAGCACCTCTGGTTTGCATAATCTCACACTAGTTGGTATGTTTTCATAGGTTCACAGTTCTGTGTGTTTTCTGTGAGTAGATATACTTCATCTGCCATAACATTTTTTTTAATCATTGTCTAAATTTCCTTTTGCTCAGAGAAGCTCAGTTTTTGTTTCATTATGTATGATGGGTAGTAGCTTTTTAACTCTAGATATGGCAAGATTCTTCTTCAGCTCACCTGGCATTGCCAAGATTTCTCTGAAGCTGATTTGGTGTGCTTTAAGCATGGGTTTACATTATAGCCTAGTCCTCACCAGCTTTAAATCTTACTTGAAAAAATAAAAACTCACAGCAGGCTTGCTTGTGAAAAAAATTATACATTCATGCACGCTTCAGAGTAGAGAGGGAGTACTATTGTGATAGGTGACCTTAAAGGACAGTTGATTTATGTTAGTTTCCAATCCCATTTCTTCACCCCTAATCCAAAAAAACATACTTAAAGAAAGAAATCCCAAACTCATGTGGGTTTATGATTTTACATTCCAGAGCTCATGTGGGTTGTTGATCTTAAATTGCAGAGTAGTTGTTAGGCCTGCATTTCGACAAGGTGAAATTTCAGATTAAGCTAAAAAAAAATAATGCACATTACCTCAAGTTATCCACCTGTTTGAAATGGCCACTGATCTAAATTAATCCGTGTGAAATAGTTAAACTGATTGTCTTATAGCCATGGATTGGGGTAATCGTTAAATTCAAATGATTAATTGAATTTGTTCGAGTGAATCAAGATATTCTGCAAATTGAAATGACTGGTGGAGTTTAAGTGAACCTATGAGGGTTTTTAGTTTTGCTCTTAATTTGTCTACCACTTCCCTTAATGTAGATACGAATTGGTTTCTGGAGGAAATAATCTACCCTAAGTTTGTATAGCTGTTTGTGCATAAATTCCTTATTGGTGTTTCATTTTGACTTTGCTTACTAATGTGTGCAGGGGGTCACATAAACCCTGCTGTAACTTTTGGGCTCTTCTTAGCCAGGAAGGTGTCCTTACCAAGGGCTGTTATGTACATGATTGCTCAGTGTTTGGGGGCCATCTGTGGAGCTGGACTGGTGAAGGCATTTCAAAAATCTTATTATGATAGGTATGGAGGTGGAGCTAATTTTGTGGCTCCTGGCTATACTAAAGGAGTGGGATTGGGAGCAGAAATCATTGGGACATTTGTGCTTGTCTACACAGTGTTCTCCGCTACAGATCCCAAGCGCAATGCCCGTGATTCCCATGTTCCTGTAAGGCCTCTGTTACCTTCTGTCTTTTTATCTTAAGGCAAAAATATTATTCTTATAGAGGGCATAAGGCTTCCACAATCGGTCATTATTAGGAAAGCACCTCTGTAGAATCATCAGGATCTAAATATTTTTCTCCCTAAGTTCTTTCGAGTATCATTGTTCTTCAAAACTAGACAAGAGGGGTCATTCCCTTCGTGGTTTTCAAATGCATTTATTAGGTTTTTTTAATCTAGCTTTGGAACCATTTAATGTTTCAGAGAATTCCATTTCAAGTTTAATTTGATTCTGTAAGATAACATTTCTAGCCCATCTCTTGAAGGCCCTGGCTATTGGAATTCTTTCCACTTCGGCTGCGGGCTTGAACTGATGACCTCAACCTTATTGGGGCAACACATTACTGCTGCACCTTAGGCGGGAATCCACCTTTTGTAACATTTCTTTCCTTCATCTATTTATGGCTCTCACCTCAGCTTAAGCATGCAGGCTCCTCATGACTTCTCTTTTCCTCTTTTAAGCTTTTGAAGTCATCATGCAAAGTTCACAAATTCACTGTGATGCCCTATTCTTTGTCATCTTGTCATATTCTGATGGTCAAAGTTACCTTAAGTGTCTGGAAGGGACAAATTATCTACATGGTATTGGATTTCCTGCAGAAGGAATGCAAACTAACATGAATTCCATTAGGGTCCAAAGTAGAGCTCGAATTCTGCAACTCACTAAACAAAGATAAGGTTTCAACTTCATGAACATAGAAAATTGGTGCTTAGAGTTAACACCTAACTTTTTGAAGAGTGACACTTCTTTTGATAAGTGCTTATGTTATGATGACCCTTGTCATTGAATTCAGAGATGCACAGTGAAGGTTGGGCCAGGCTAATTGATTTTTCCATACAAGACCAATCTAGCTAGGATAAATCTGCATGTACCACTCGTTAGGCCAAAAGCATTGCCTCTCCTCAAGTAGCTAACATATGAATTAGTATCCCTTAAGCCTGCTGTGGATCTTCTTGCCTTATGGTCGTTGTCTAAGCCTTCTCAGTCAGAGGCCTGATGAGTTACCCTGTGGTATAGTGTGATGAACCTCATCTTCTCATCTATCTTAAACTCTGTATAGATAGAATGATCTTATGTTTCTGATACTGATCAACATTTCACCCAAATTTTTGTAGCTGTCTATCTTTGTTGTTGATTGTTGTTATTTGTGGATTCAGTTCTGTAAGAGTTTTTGCATCAATATTTCGGATCACTTTCTAACATTCTGATGATGGATCATGAAATCTGATATGAAACATTGATACAAATACTTACACAACAGAATCCAGAAACAGCACTATAGATTGTGAAAATCTAATATCATTAATATTTTTGGTATATTCGCCCATGTTGTGGATAAAACTACTTTTTATTTGGGTAGCACCTTGTGGGCTTTCCTTCTTTGTTCTAAATTTAAATTGTACTTTTGGATTCCTTTAAATCCAGTTGGTCATTTGTGAACATTAATATACTCTTTCTAGCAATCTGTCCCTGTAAATGCCAAAATGAAAATTCCAAAGGCCATTTGACATTTTCTTCTGTAAAAACAATTTGCAATGGTAGCCACTCTCCTTCTATTTGTGATGCTAAAAATCACTTGTTTGAACAGGCTAGACTGGGACTTGGAAACAATGTCTGGCTCAAAGAGTAGGATCTAACCTAAACCATTTCTGTCTACAGGTCTTGGCACCATTGCCAATTGGGTTTGCTGTGTTCATGGTGCACTTGGCTACAATTCCCATAACAGGAACAGGCATCAATCCTGCAAGAAGTTTTGGTGCAGCTGTTGTGTATGGCCACAAGCTTCCATGGGATGACCAAGTATGTATCTCATTCTCTTCCTGGCTCTGCCCTCACAGAACCCACTTTCTATTTTCTATTCACTATCTCTTTGTTAACATTGTCCAAAACACTGTGTTTGCAATTGCAGTGGATCTTTTGGGTGGGTCCATTCATTGGAGCTTTTGGTGCAGCAGCTTTCCACCAGTATATTTTGAGAGCAGGGGCCATCAAGGGCTTGGGATCAAACCGCAGCAGCACTCAAAATGTGTAGTGGAACTGAAACATAACTCTACAATGAGTCATTTACATGCAATAACAGCATTTTCATGAAGTGTATAGATGTGGAGCATCAAAATCTCCAGCTGTGATCTTGCAGTGACAGCTGGTTTCCTATATTGAATGTCCTGATGGTTTTCACTCTTCAAACTCATCATATGAGGTAGAATTAGATTGTGTACCAGTTTTAAAAGTCTGCCAGTAATCTTTCATGGCAGATATGTAAAGGCATTGGATAAAATGGATGCATTAGTGTGCATGTGTGTGGAAATGAGATGTCAACTAGTTTGTCTCATTAATAATATAAATGGAGAGGTTCTACTCTCAGAGTCTGTGTGTCTTCTATTGGTTTGGTAAGACTCAACTCTCGTAGAGAGGAATGAACTATTCAAACAGGCGATACAATAAACTTAAGCCTGTTATCTTGTAGTATGTACTGTAAATATGATTAAGCAAAAAGATCATGAATTTCTTCACAATGTTCTTTTGGATCAAATGCTAATCCAAATTGGGCTACTGATTTTCTCGAATTTTCAAGATGACCCAATTAAAAGTATTATTATAAAGTTTTTTTTAATGTTTTCAAAATAATTTGTGAATTTAATTAAGAAAATAATGTTTTTTCTTGTGAAAGAGGAAATTCCTATGATATTAAAAATGAACTTTTATAAAGGATGATAATTTTATTTGTAAATCAGATTGATAGGTCAAAATTGAGGTAACTAATAAGGCCCATCTTATGTTTAGTAATTAAATTTTAGTTTGGTTTATGTATCAATTATATGCACAAGAACTGCAAGTAGTGAGATAAGATGTGGATGAATAGTTAAAAAATAAATACTCATCTAAAACTGAGAAATTATGCTACAAATCACTACAGATAATCTATTAAAATTATGCAACTTGTTGAATAAATGTTATAAAATATTTTATCACAAAAATAAGTAATTAAATAAATATGAAATGCACATTTTTTTGGTATTGTAGAAGGTTTCAATTCAACATCATTTAAGTGTCTATGGCATAAATTTTGTCATTAAACCAAATGTCCTTTAACGTATGAAATATGCATTTATAAACTTCCTTCTTAAATAAATTATTATTATCACACTTCAAATATTAAAACAAATACAATCTTTAATTTATAAATCATAATCTAGAACACTCAATTAAAATGGAATCATTAAATAGAACCCATGAAATAAGAACAAAAATTAACGTCATTACAATTTCATAAAAATAGGCCATCAAACCATGGAGTGGCTAAGATGCTCTACTACAAACTTGGATCCTAATTGGATATGTTTCTTTTCAAACATTTATATAATGAATAAGGTATGCAACAAATTATCATGATATTATCATGTTCTTTGTTTTTTATATTAAAGCAGCAAAAAAAAGGGTGTTGACCCATTAATAATTTAATACAACAATCCAAAAGGCGTACAATCAATAGATTAACATTAGCAACACATTAATCACTAACTACTAACATCAAAAATATCACCATATAATGATCAACCAGAGCATCAAAAATGAATTGGAGTCTTTGGAATTCTTATACAATCTACCATCTAAGCTACTAAAAGTTTGATGATAGGGCCACCTAGGGTCATCCCAGTAAAAATAAAAACACTTACTAATAGTATCATAGTTAAATGCCAAAAAAGCATTAATTGTCTTCAAACAATGCTCATAGAGGTAACTAGCAGCAAAGAAAGTAAATAGTAAAAGGGACACAGTCCCTATTAAGCTCCTTTGTAATTAGATCTCACTTGATGCACAGTGAAACAAACCAATCCTCCATGAGGAACTTGAATAGTTCCTTGTAATTATCCTCCTCATTGTTGTCATCTTCCAAAACTTTCTTTTTTAACAAACACAAACACATCGCTAAACTATGCATTACCCGCATAGAAAATTTGGAAATACTCCCATTTTTTCTTTCAAGTTCTAAATCTTTGGCCTTAGTCTTCCCGAGCTCACTTGCCATAACAACACATCTATTGCAGGTCCTTGAATGAAGGTCTCCACAAGTCCTAGCAGCAGTGGGTTTGGCAGCAATGATTTCCTTTTGCATCATCTAATTCATGAGGTCTATGGTTCTCATTTTGATACTTTTTGAAACATGGAAGGAGTTGTTCGAGACTTTGAACGAACCTCCATCTCCATATCTTTATCATTTTTAGTTTCCACCCTTTTTCCTTTATCTTTTTTCTCTTCACTCCCAATTTCTTCTTCCTCCTCAAACTCTGTATCCATATTTTTCTTTTCCCCTTTTCATGTAGGGCGAGTAGCAAGCTTGGTAGACCTTGTGGGGTACTAGTTTCCTTAGTAGCCTCAATGTCAAAGTCAATTTCTTGAATTGTAAACTTGTATTTTTTTGTCAAGGCCTTTCCTTTCTTCTTATTTAGGAATTGTGATTTCCGCTTGCATCCAATTGACTCCACCTTAGTACTAATATGTGTAAGGGTTTCAGGGGAGCCATGACAGGACTTTAACCCAAGGTTTTTGAGACATTTCTTTTTGTTGGGACCAGGAGTGTCTAAAAGGATAGTAGAGGGGGTTTTCCAGATTAAGGGGAATCTTGCACAACAATTGTCCTAGATGAAGAAAGAGCTAAACGGAAACGATAGAGTCATAAGTTAAGACCCTAGTTGAGAGGGATGGGTTTTTTGCTTTGATTTTTAGCAGAATCCACCGCTTCCTTGACCGAATTTTCTAGGGAGTGGAGAAGAAAAAATAGAAATGGTATAACAATATGATTGCAAAAATGATTAGGTAAGGGAATGAGGTAAAAATAATAATCCATAAATTTATCTTCAAGGGTGAAGTGATTCATCACCATAAGACATACCTAGTCCCAAGGCTCTGGAAGCTTTTCACATTCATAGTTTCCATGGTGCTTAACTGGACTTTCATTCTCTCTAAAGATGTGGTTAAAGCTTTCCAAGTCCAACACTTTGCTCATCTTCTTCTATTTTCTACTAATAATTGGTATTCATGTTGCCTTCGTAAACACCTCTTCATTGATTTTGAATGAGATTCCCTCTCTAGAGATCCTTCTATCTACCCAAGATGTGGCAAACTGGATAAACAAGTTTTCATTGTGGCTATTCATGTTCTCAATATATTGTGCCACCCCCCTTCCTTGCAAATATGCCAAATAGTGGCATTGTTTTTTAATTCTTCATGCTTATTTGACTCCAATATAACCCTATCACCACCCATGGTGTCGCTCTTAGATAGAGTAGAACTCTGGTTCATAAAAAGCCCATATTTGTTTGTAATGGAAAAATGAGAAGGAAACACCCAAAATAAAATAGAGTACTTAATGTAATTATGGGTCTTTGTGCCCTCAATGGCCTCATAACCCTTTGTGACTTCTTGCACATGCAAACAACCAATTCGAGTATTTGAAATAAAAGCACCAGTTTACAAAATCTTTAGACAACCTACAATTTTTAAAAAATCCTTTAATATCATCTGTACTTTCTCATTGGTGGCATCATCTCATCATAAACAAGTACTTTCTTTTAGTCACATGGTATCACTCATTCCTTAGATGTCATATCATAATGCCACATGGGAGAAAAGTCACCTTCTAGATTCGTTTGTCCATCATGTTATGCTTAGTCATAAAACTCAAATTTATTTCCATGAAACTCAAGGGTTGCCCCTTGGTCTTTCTTAATATGTATATTCCCTCTCTGTTAAGTAAAAAATTCATGCTTAATATAAAACCCCACAAGATTCTAACTTTGATCCTCATTTCCAACAATATCAAAGATTTTCCCCCCATAAGAAAGGTCTTCATATGGTGTGGGAGGCATTCCTTATTCCTCTAAAATCTAACTCCTTCTATAGGCAACCCCATGGCTGCCATAACAACCGCTACACTATTGCCTTCCTTAAATGTATGATTTATGGTAAAGGAATCAAATCCCAGGAGAAGGGTTCTAGCATCCTCCATAATCCCTTCCATAGACCAATTGGCATTAATTGACTATTTAATAGCATAAATTATAAGTTTTGAATATGTTTCAATTTCAAGAGTTTTTATATAAATTGAAAGAGCGAATTTAATTCCCCAAAAGAGTGTCATGCATTCATCTTGGTTGCTGGTGTAGCCATTGAGGTTACCAATATAGGAAATAATCAATTATCCTCTAGAGTATCTTATAACCCCTCCACCTATGGCATTTCCCTGTTTAGTAGCTCCATCAAAATTAAGCTTGTACCAACCAACGATGGAAAGTTTCCATATCATTCCCTTCCTTTCTAATCTTTTTGAGTTGTCAAACTTAGGATAAGTCATTGAAAAATTATAATTCTTATCAATTTTGTTATCCCACTCAATCAAAGGGTAGCTAGGGAGCTTCCATTCGATAATTGACAAGTTCTCAATCATCAATTTGCACATAGTTTTGAAGACACTTTCCATTGAATTTTCGTATTTCTAAATATTTGGTTGTTGATTTCCTTCCATATGCTCTAGCAGACATGGGGGGGTATTTGAAGCCATACTTGTCTCACTAGGGGGTTGTAGGTAGGACTCCACTCCAGTATAAATTTTTGGATGTCACTACTGAAGACCCATTTTTTTCATACACTTCGTACCAAAGTTACATACAAAATTGATAGTGAAGTAAAAGATGAGGGATAGTTGTGTCCCCTTGTTTGCAAAGAATGCATCTATTGGGTAGTTGAAGTCCTATCTTAACAAGATTATCTTGGGTTAGAATTCTATTATTCATATTTGTCCACTAGAATAAATTGGTCTATGGAATTAATTGAGGATTCCAAACTTTTCCCCAACACTCCAAAATATTGTCATATTTTAACAATAGTTTGTAAGCCAATTTAGCAGAAAAATCTCCTTTTTGGTCATTTGTTTAAAAAAAACTTATCCTCCCTAATAAGCAGAGGGGTTCTAACCTTGCTTATGATTCTTTGAAGCTCAATAGCTTTTTGGATAAAATTAGGTCTATTTAGGAAACATTTTGTGATATCCTTCCATCTTAGCAATGATGTGGTGTAATCAACAACCTGTTTCCCAAAGAATCTTTTTAAGTCTCCATTGAATCCCTACAGCTCAAGCATTTACCAGGGCCTTATGCCCAACCCAAATATCCTCCCAAAACCTATTTTTCCTACCATTGTAAATCTACCATTTCAAGCCTTCCTTGATGATGCTTCTACATTTGAGGATGTTATTCCAAAATTTTGAACCCAAGGTGTAGCCATTTGATGAAATAATATTGTAAAAATTATCAAAGTTGAGGTATTTGGCCCTAATGAAGTTTCACCAATCTGACTTCTAAAGGGAAAGTTTTCATCCCATTTTAGCAATAAGGGATTTATTTAGAACTAATAGATTTCTTATTCCTGGGCCACCTCGGTGCCTTGGTTTGCATACAATAACATAGTTAACCAAATCTAATCTTTTGTTTTCTTCAACTCCTATCCAAAGAAAGGTTCTCTAGATTCTTTCAAGTTCATCTTCCATATTACCCGAGATTTTGATTAGGGAAAGGAAGTAAATAGGAATATCCTAGAGGGAAACACCAAGGAGATGAAGCTATCTTACACTTCTTAAGATCTTACCTTTCCACCCAACCAACTTCTTTTGCATTCTTTCCATTATGGTATTCCAAAAATTTGGGGTGAAATCTTTGACAGTGAGAGGGAGACCAAGGTAGATACCTGATATAACAACACATTGGCATCCCAAAATGTTTTTGATTTTATTATGTAAGTCTTCCTTTGTGTTGAAAAATGTATGTTTTTCTCATAGTTAATGTGTTGGCCTAAGACATTAGTATTTTCCAAGAGAAAATCCTTACATTCCCTAGCTTATATAATTGAGGCTTTCCCAAAAATTATAATATCATCAACAAATTGTTCTAGAATAGAAGGAAGATGGGTAGAAGCATCTTTAAACCCCTGAATCCTCCCAGAGCTAATCATATTGATAAAGTTCATGCACAAGACCTCCAAAAGCATAATGAATAAGTAAGGTGATAGTGGGTCACCTTGCCTAATTCTTCTATCTGCATCAAATAACCCCCTAGAGACTTCATTCACTAAAACTGAGAATCAGATAGTTTCTACACATTTTCTTATAAGATTAATTAGTCTCTCATTAAAACCAAATCTTGCAAGAACTTTGAATAGAAATTCCCATCTAACCATATCATATGTCTTAGACATGTCAATTTTTAGAACCATACCTAACATTTGGCACTTCTCCATTGAGTGAGTAATCTCATGTGTGTACACAACACATCAAGAATTTGTCTTCTAGGAAAAAAACCTTTTTGGTACAATTGATGAATTTTTCTTAAAAAGGTTAAATCCTATTCACCAAAATCTTGGAGAAAATATTGTATATAGTGTTACAAAAACTAATAGGTCTGAAGTAACCCATCGATTTTTGTTCTTAGATTTTAGGAACAAGAGAAATGAAAGTGTTATTGAGAATTTTTAGTAGTTTCTCTATCTTAAAGAAGTCTCTAGCAACCATAGTAACACTATAGCTTAAAATATCCTAGAATTCTTGAAAGAAAGAAAGGGGAAATCCATCAAAGTCTGGGGCTTTGTAAGTGCCCGTAGAAGGGATAGTTGTCCTTGCTTCCTCTTTAGAGATAGGAGCCAAAATTTAATTATTGTCCTCTTATCTAATAGCATTTTGAAGGCAACATAAAAGTCAATCCTCCAAATCCTGAGATCTCAATCCTCCCACCTCACTCTAAGCCTACTTAAAATAAGGAGCAACCAACTCTCCAAGTTGAGAATCACTAGTTATTTCTTGGTTAAGATCATCCATCAAGCTCTTTATAGTATTTCTCTTATTGTTTCTATTAGCAGATTTGTGGAAAAAGGTAGAGTTCTTGTCTCCTTCTTTGAGCCATTGAACCCTAGATCTTTTTTTCTAGTATTTTCTTCCTTCTTCATATGGTCTTTCCATTTTCTCCTCCAACTTTCTTCTTTTTCATGCAGAGATTGGGAATAGTACCTAGAAGCCATAAGTTTCTATATACTTTTAACTCTAGAGCTTGATTTTTTTGGGGGGTGAAAATGACCCCAAAAGTGGATCTATTCAAACCTTTCACTTTCTTTCTAATAATTTCCAACTTCCATGAGACTCTATACATAACTGACCCTTAGATAGGGGTATTCCACCACATCTAGATACGATCTTTAAAGCCCTAGTATGAGGCCCTCATTATCTCGTAACGGAAGGGGAGATGACCACTTAGATGTCTATCAATGCAGTGTAGGAGCATAGGATTATGATTTGAGACAATCCTTGAGAGAGCCCTTAGAGTAGCATTGCAACCAATGTCCCACTTAGTCAAAGCAAAGTATTTTTCTAGTTTAACTTGAATGAGGTGATCTCCTTTTCCATTATTGGACAAAGTGAATGGATGATCCATCAGTTATATGTCAAAAAGATCGATCCTATAGATGAAATATGACATATTTGTCATTTTGTTAGAGTAGTCTATTAAGCCTCCCGTATTTTCAAAGGGGAACAATGGTGAATTGAAATCACTAACCACCATCCATAAAGAGTTCAAATCAACAAGGATTATAGAGGAGATCTCATCCCAAACTTCCTTTCTCCCAAAGCGGGTGTTAGGAGCATACACATTAAACAGATGCCAAACATAGTTCCCCATAGTGAAAGTCATAGCAATGAAATTATGAGAAAATGAAAATAAATCCCCTTTGATTTTATTAGGGTTTGATATGGTGACCACACCCCCTGAGGCTCCAACAACTTCACTAATATAGAAAGAGGAGCATGGCCAAATTATCTCAAAAATATTAGAAAAAGTCTGAGCTATCATTTTCACTTCTTGGAGTAAAAGGATATCTATTTTTAACTCCATAATACAATTTTTCAAAGTATATTTCTTTTGAGGACTATTTCATCCTCTCAAGTTTCATGAAAGGAAATTCATTTCTTATTTTTCACACTAACATATAGTGTCATCTTCCTTCCATTGGAAATTTCCCTAGCCATCTCCTTGTTCCTTGACACCCTTATAAAAGGTCGACCTTCCTTGCTTTCAAATCCTACATCCTGCATCTTCTTAGATCTAGTTTTCTTTTTGTGTGTTAACCATTATTCTTCCTTAGTGCTCCTAGGATTACTATTTGAATCACCATGTGAAAGGTTTGTATTTTTAGCCTCTGAAGTAACCATTACAGTCTTATTTATAACACCATCATCCTCAAAAGTATATGAAGCTTGTCTTGTAGCTAAGATCAAAATAGAGGAGACATTTTCTCCCTTAGTTTGAACATCCTCCTTCTAGATGACAATCACATCGTGTACCTTGGGCTCAAGGGGGTGGCATACTCCATTATCTTCTAGAGATAAACCAATTACTTTCTTGTCTAATAAATTATTAATTGGAAGTATCGCATCTTCTTTAGAATGACCAAAACTAAAGCCTTGATTGATAGTTGAATTCTTCATTAGGTCTTCCTTCATTTGACCATCCCCTATTTTCACTTTCTTCTCAAAATTTTCCATATGAGAAGAGGGGAGTTGATCATCCATTTCAAGATGAGGCTCACGCACCTTTGCAATAGAACAAAAAAAATTATTCCTCTAAGGTGCTATTCCTTAGAAGACTTCTATCTTCATTTAGATTCATTTCTTAAATTCTGAGCTAAAACATATTCCAACACATGGAAGTTGCTAGGTGATTTCATAAGCTCCAATTGACCATTAATGAAGGGATAATCCTCAACCCCTAAGGAATTCCCAACCACCTATTGATCTTCCACCATACGTAGAGGTGAGGAGTATTTATCTTTCATCTTGGGTTCCTTAGTTGTAGTAGATTTTCAATCAACTATTACATGACCTAATTTGGAACACCTTTGAAAATAGATCATGGTATTCTTATAAAATAGGGCTTGAGTCCATTTTCCCCATTTGGATTGCAAGGTAAAACTTTTTGGGAGATTCTTATTAATATCAATATTTACACAAAAATGAGCTAAAACTAACCTTGATCTCACCTCTGTCACAACATTTGAAGTCACATAGTACCCAAATATGTTTCCCACCCACCTAAAGATTTTTCTCATCCCAAAATTTGAGTGGGAGTCCAAGCATATGAACCCATACTAGAGCTACGTTTTTGAGATCACTTATAGGGTAAAAACCTCATTTTCATCTACATAGAGCCAAGTAATGCTTTCCATACACCCACAAACCTAATAGAATCTTTATCAGATCTTCCTCCATCACAAACTTCAACAAAAAAAGGCTTCATGACTTAGCACTGGTAGAGACTCTATCCTTCAATTTACATATAGCTTCCACCTATCTTCAAACCATGTCCATAGTTAGTTTGAAGGAAAAAAAAAACTTACCCACCAACATATTGTTCATGGATGAAACAATTATATCGATAAAAACATTCAAAATTCATATTTGTGTTTCTTCCTTTGTTCTAACATATTATGGCATGATATTACTACCATTATTCATGTGGGTCCCATTAACAAGTGCACATTTCCAGTTGAGTTTTAGGGAATCACCTTTGTCTTTCCCTTCATCATGATTTCTCAAGGAATCCCTAGTAAACCCATTCAGAACCACAATAGATTCTACATAACTCCCATGTAAATGTGCATAATCCATAATAGGGGCCCTAGAGGACACTTCCTCGCAATGGGAGGAGGATCGAGTTGCAGGGGGGTTAGAGCCCTCCTTAGTGTTAGTGACCATGTGTGAATTTAAAATTTGAATTTTGTTGGGTGGGAAGTTGCAGAGCAAGTTGAAGAGCACTTATTTTTTCTCACGTTCTATGTTATGTTGATGCAATTATATAGATTTTTTTTAGTTATTTATAATTAATCAACCTAAATTAGATGAGTAATTTTTTTTCCATCTTTTGTTCATTCACCATGAGGTTAAAATAATAATGATTATTAATAAATACAATCTAATAATTTTTTTCAACTTTTTTTTATTGATAAGATGTTGAAGTTGTAAAGTTGTATATTGATTTTAAAAGAAAAATAAGGTTTATATAAGTCTTATAGATTATCTTCACCAAAGAATGATTAGAAAATTATAGAATCATCACCACATCGTAATACCTTGACTACCCACCCAAGCCAGAAAAATGAAGAGAATTTACAAAATAACAATCATATCACATGCCCTCTATTATGATCTCATCCATATTTTTTCTACTAAAAATGTAGAATTAATTAGCAAGGCCTAAAGAAACAAAATGGAAAAATAAGCATCCTGCTCTATATACTTACAAGTCAAAATCTATCTAATGATTACAATCTTTTTCTATCCCTTCTAGGATAATATTAAAAACCCTTAAAAAATGATTGATAAATCCATATCTAAACCTTTAAATGAAGTCTTTCTTAAACTAAGATGAAAGTAGGAAAATCAAGAAATAGAAACAAGGGTTACTATGTGTTAGAATGATTTTAGAATAAATGAGAGGGGGAGGGGTGAATCGATTATCCTCAGGTCCAGATGTACCAATTTAAATTTTCAACAATTCGACCAACTTAGATCTATTCAAGAATTCACTCAGTCTCTATTGAATATAATCAGTAACATAAAACTTGCAGTCCACTGTCCAAAAGTAATCAACTTGCAGAATATAAAAATTTCAACAACATAGCACATCAAATAACATTCACACATGTATGACACCAAGATTTAACATGGAAACCCAATATGGGAAAAACCACCAGTAACATGCTAACAAATTTTCACTCTTCTGAAGTGAGCTCTATGAGCAACCAACCCTGTTAAAGGTTACAATACACACTGTTAGGTGTGAACCTATTAAAGGATGTAATCACCCTGTTAGGAGTGGCCTTGTTAGAGGACTTAAGAACATCTCATTAGAATGTCACCTTGATTAAAGGGTTTACAAATGACTGTTAGGTCAACCTTGATTAAAGGATTTTAACTGATACAATGGTTAGAAAGTAACAGTAGGTTCTGATCTGAGATATACAACTCACTTTGCAAATATAGATCCAATAAGCTCATATGTTGATTAACTGACTGACCTTCATTGTCATCTCAATCTCTGATCTGCTCAAAAATCCCTTCAAGAAATCACCTCAACTCTATTCAGCTCTTCTCGGCCTTCTGCTTAAGTTCACCAATGAATAACATCAACCTCTCATACTGTATAACCTAAAATTAGGTCATCCTTATACCTCTTTCATTAGGTAGCTTAATCTTTTGCCACTTAATCTCTTATGTAGATCTTAGGTTTTGGTCAAATTCATCGAATCCTTCCATTATTTTTTTCTCCTCCTTATCCTTCTAGATACTTCTCAAAACTTCTCCTTGAATCCATAAGAAAATGGTTTACCATGCATTAAATGCTCCAAGTCATTCATCTTTAACTTCAACACGTTTTACATATCCCAAGAATTCAACTATGTCGGATGGGGATCTCAATTCCTTTACAAACTATAAATTACTGACACTCGGCTAATACTGTGTTCATTTATTCGGTCATCACTAGATAACTCGATCATCGCTAAAAATTTTCTTCTCAATAAACAATGTCTTTGCTCAGTTAATTTTCTGATACTCACCAATTACTGATGCTCAGTCGACACTAAAATTTTCCCGACTTATACTCGCACTCGATCAACACTAGCATCACTCGACTTATACTGAATTTATTCTCTTTTGCTCAATTAAGCCTATGCTTCTAGACTTTCTTTCCTTATTTCTTTTATGCTTCAAATCAACTGACTTATTCACTTAGTGTTATAAATAAACAACACTGTACCTTTCCAATGTGTCAACTAATCAAGTACCCATTGTAGTTTCTCATAACTCAACCTTTCACTAGGTCCTCTTGTTATCTCTTCTTTTCAAATCCTCTTCATCAATCAAAAGATATGGTACTTTACTAGATAACAACCGTCTCACCAATTAAGGTTTGACATCAATAATAATATAACAATTATTTCAATTGTAGTTTCCAAAAATCTCCTTCTTTGGCATTGATGGCAACACCACATGCACTACCATAAACTCCATATGCATAGTCACCATACAATCCAAAAAGTTCTCTTTTTGTCTGTTTACTAGTTTATTGAATCTCTCCCTCTTTGCTTATGGTAACTCCTTCTGAATCTTTTTCTGTATCTCTCCCCCAAGTTCACTAAATCTCTCCCTCTTTGACAACAATTCCAAAGACATTCATCTTCACCATGTAGATATCTTCATGTCAATTCTCTAAACTTCATACTCCCTCTGTCATATTTCTTATGAATGATCAACATCTTGTGCTTTACTCTTCACAACTTTAGGCAACTCTTAAAGTGTGACCTCCTTTGCATCAATTTGTCAGATATTCTGATTAGTACATTTGATGCAATGCTCCTATATGATTCTAGGTAGCCTCAATTAGGGGAATCATCCCTAATTTACCTCTTAGATATAGTCCATAATCCTTTGTTCCTTTTAGATATCTCAGTATCATGTTCATTTCCATCATGTGATTGTCCTTAGGATTGGCAGAAAATTTTGCAACAATCCCAACTACTAATGCAATATATGGTTTGCTATGAACAACATATTGTAGCTTTCCAATCATAGACATGTATAAGGTTTGATTTACTTCAACTATATCATCATTCTTTGATAGTTTCTATCCAGTAGCCATGGGTGTACTTACTGGTCTAGAGTCCTCCATGCCAAAAGTTTTTAGTATCTCCTTGACATACTTAGTTTGTGTAATATAGATACATTTCTTCATCTGATAAACTTGCAAACCAAAAATAAAATTGATCTCTCCAAACATAGACATCTCAAATTCAATTTGAATCTCATTTGAAAATGTTTGGCATAGGGCATCTTGTCCTCCAAATATGATATCATCAAAAAATATTTCTTCTAACAATATCCATTTACCTTTTTTAGTCTTCAAGTATAGATTGATGTTGTCATTAGTTCTTGCAAATCCAATCTTTACCAAGTAATTATGCAATCTCTCATACCATGCTCTAGGGGCTTGTTTCAATCCATAGAGTGCTTTGTCTACTTTACAAACCATGTTCTTCTTGCTTGGGTCTACAAATCCTTTTGGTTGTTTAATATATACTTCTTCTTCTAGTATTCCATTTAGAAATGCAAATTTGACATCCATTTGATACACTTTGAATCCTTTGTAAGCTACATATGCAAGTAGAGTTCTCACTCCTTCCAATCTAGCAACTGGGGAAAATGTCTCCCCATAGTCAATTCCTTCTTCCTATGCATATCCCTTGTGGATTGCATACCAATATAGCTTTGTTCCTTCTGACTTCTCCATGTTCATTCATCTTATTTCTAAACACCCACTTTGTTCCAATAACATTCTTGTCCTCCGGTCTAGGCACTAATATCTAGGTTTTACTCTTTTCTATCTGCTCAATCTCCTCATTCAATGCTTGAATCCAATATTCATTCTCCAAAGCATCTTCACTATCTTAGGCTCAAACTCACATAACAAACATTTTTTATCTTTCAACTTACTTCTTGTCATGACTCCAAATTCTTTAGCTCCAATGATTTGATCTCGCTTATGATGTCTTCTCACATACTGTGCTAATGTAGGCTCAGTTCTTCTTTCTTCTTGTACTTGATCTTCAGGTTTATCTTGTAAATTGTTTGTTTCCTCTCTTGATTGCTCGACAACATCCTCCTAATGCTCGACATTAACTTGTTGTAGCTTGACAGGTTCTTGTTGTTGCTCAACAGTATTATTTCTTGGTTCAGGTACATTACTAGTCTCTCCTTCTTCCATGTATACAAAAGATCTATAATCTTCAAGTTCCTTCTTGCATTCAACTTCATTCTTTTCTACATATTCATCAACTCTAACATTTTCACTTTCTACAACTTTGTTAGTGTTAGAATTCAAATACTTGTAAGCTTTTCTCTTAGTGGAATAACCTAAGAATATGGCTTCATCACTTTTAGCATCAAGTTTTCCATTTCTATTGTCCTTCAATATATATCATTTTCTTCCAAAGACTTTAAAGTATTTCACATTAGGTGCATAACCATGCCATAATTCACAAGGTGTAGAATTTGTACCTTTCTTGATTTTTACTCGGTTCAAGGTATAGATAGTTGTACTTACAGCTTCTCTCCAATAATTTTGTGCAACATTCTTCTCTATCATCAACATTCTAGCACAATCCATGATTGATCTATTTCATCTCTTTGCTATACCTTTCTGTGGAGGTGTCCTTCATGCAGACATTTGTCTCTTTATTCCTCTATCATTGCAGAATATGTTGAGCTCATTAGATATAAACTCTCCTCCTCTATCAGATCTCAGACATTTCAAGCTTTTACATGTTTATTTCTCAACTTTTTCCAAATACCACTTAAACAACTGAAAGGCATTAGATTTTTCTTTGAGAAACATTACAGTCATCATTCTAGAGTAGTCATCAATAAATAGAATGAAATATTTATCACCACAGTAACTTTGCACACCAATAGGTCCATAAAGGTCAGTATGAACCAATTCCAAAATATCATTAGAAGTATATGTCTTGCTCTTGAAACTAGACTTTGTCATTTTTCCCAATTGACATTGTTTACACATCATATTATCAAGTTTCTTCAATTTTGGTAAACCTCTAACTCTTTTCATCTTATTAATGCTTACCAAATTGTCAAAGTTCACATGACACAACCTCTTATACCATAACCATACATCATCAAATTGTGCAAACAAATATGTTTCTTCGGATAGGTCTAGATAGAACAAGTTACCTCTTGTTTGTTCTCCACTTCCAATAAGTTCACCAGTGACATCAAATGTCTTAGCCTTTTTGTGATGAAACTCAACTCGTTAATCAGGACAATTCAACTATGCACTAGTAGATTTGAGGTCAAATTTCGACCAAATTTATCGACCAAAGTGGAAATGGTCTTAAAATTTTCTTTTTTTTTCCTTTTATCCCCATGTTGGTCGAAATTTTGACCAATACGGGGATAAAATGTTAAAAAAAAAAAGAAGATGCATTTCATTTTTACTTTACCCCTTTCTTTTTCGGTGTGGGCGACAGCGGGCGAGAGCGGGCGAGAAGGCGGGGACAACTATGTATGAATTTTTTGTCTCTAATTCTATTTTTTTTCTAAATTGTTATATGGTTTTACTGTTCCCGCAAAGTGTTAAGAAAGATGCAATAAATCTTCACATCTTTGTGTTGCTCTGGCGACAGTAACCAGTGTGGAACATTGTGTTACTATCGAGTTTCTTTGTAATGAAATTTGTTAGACTGTGACAGAACTTTAATAAGCATTATCGAAGTTTCAATAAAATATGTTAGGGCATAGTTTATTGGTTTTATGAAACTATGGAATCTGCGTTGAATAAAATTGTGATGTTATCCAGTTTGTATTATAAGAGGTTTTGAACTGTTATAATTGCATAGAATCATTTTAGACTTCACAGCTTGCAAGAATCGGTATATCGGGTTCGATTATATGTTAAATCCTTGACTTACGGTTCCCCAAATGGTTATCAATACCTTTGGATGGAGAGCAAGCCAAGGATAGATGTAAACAATGAAACATTAAGCACAGAAAATGGGAAGCAATTGGCTGCTTCTAGAACCGACGCCCGAACTAGTGCATAAAAGGTGTAATCAAATCGGTGCCTAATCGGCACACATTATGTGAATAGTTCACAAATTGTGCCCTAAATAAACAATAAACAATAAAACAAACAGTGAGTCAATTAGATGAACATATTTTTGGATACCCTAGACTGTAAAAGGGGTGAATACAACCCAGTGGTAAACGGGTGTTTAATACTAGTCGAATTTGATTGCACAGTCTCAAAGGAATGTTAGATATTAACAGTAAAGACAATCTATCGAATCTAGATTGAGGATACTCTGAATTTGTGAAGAATCATCTGCTGTGAAAGAATGTTTAAAGTGGGGAAGTTCGATAGCCAAAAGTCAAGCTAGGCTTACAAAATCTTTTACCGATTGCAACCACTCATCAAACCACTGCTAAAACTTCCAGATGGAACCGAGTTTAAATTGATCAAATAGACTCGAAGATTCCCTGTAGAAGTTTGCAGTGATAGTTAGTGGTTAAAGAGGTAAAGTCACAAGCCTTATCAATACCTATAGAAGAACACATTGTGCCTGCTTTGTTCACATTGCAGAAATAGAGAAAATAAGAAGAATCAAATACAAATCTTCAAGTTAAAGTTGTGATCAGCTGTAACACAGAGAATTATGTTCAAAAGAGTGAATATACATATATTGTAAACACAGAAGTTATATTTGCCTATGGTAAGAAACAGAACTGGAAAACATCACAAGCTAAGTTTGGTAGATTGTGTAAAGAAATTACAGTCATCGATTGGCAGTCTGAAATTTATATTTTTTGTTACCAAATTAAGGGATTTGGAATTATCAGTTGAATTTGTGACTGTGCTTGGAGTCATTAATCATGTGAACCTATAATAGAATGTGGGAATCTATTCAAACTTTAGCTATCTAAAGCTTGGCATCAAACTGTTATGATTTCAAGAATAGGTTACACATTTGGTGTTATTTTCTTTTATTAGAATCAAAAAATTAAAAGTGACACTCACTATAAGGACAGTCACAAATGAGGACATCTCACAGTGACTATCCCTTGTGTAATTGCCACTTGAATGCATTGCTATTGAACCACATTAATTCTTTTTTCCTTCAACAAATGAGGATAGTCACTATAAAGACAACATGATAATGTACACTCACTGTAAGGACAGTCACAAATGAGGACATCTCACAGTGACTGTCCCTTGTGTAATTGCTACTTGAATGTATTGCTATTCAGCCACATTAATGCTTTTCTTCTTCAACAAATGAGGATAGTCACTCTAAAGACAACATGATAATGTACACTCACTGTAAGTGTACATTATCATGTTGTCATGATAATGTACACTCACTATAAGTGTACATTATCATGTTGTCTTTATAGTGACAGTCCTCATTGAAGTGGAAATTACACAAGGGATAGTCACTGTGAGAACTTCTCATTTTGTGAAATTACACAAGGGACAGTCACTGTGAGAACTTCTCATTTTGTGAAATTACACAAGGGACAGTCACTGTGAGATGTCCTCATTTGTGACAAGGACAATCACACATGAGGACATCTCACAATGATTCTCCCTTGTGTAATTTCCACTTGATCGAATGTATTGCTATTGAGCCACATTAATGCTTTTCTTCTTCAACAAATGATGACAGTCACTCTAAAGACAACATGATAATGTACACTCACTATAAGGACAGTCACAAATGAGGACATCTCACAGTGACTATCCCTTGTGTAATTGCCACTTGAATGCATTGCTATTGAACCACATTAATGCTTTTTTCCTTCAAAAAATGAGGATAGTCACTATAAAGACAACATGATAATCTACACTCACTGTAAGGACAGTCACAAATGAGGACATCTCACAATGACTGTCCCTTGTGTAATTTGCACTTGAATGCATTTCTATTGAACCACATTAATGCTTTTTTCCTTCAACAAATGAGGACAGTCACTGTAAAGACAACATGATAATCTACACTCACTGTAACGATAGTCACAAATGAGGACATCTCACAGTGACTGTCCCTTGTGTAATTGCCACTTGAATGTATTGCTATTCAGCCACATTAATGCTTTTCTTCTTCAACAAATGAGGATAGTCACTCTAAAGACAACATGATAATGTACACTCACTGTAAGTGTACATTATCATGTTGTCTTTATAATGACTATCCTCATTCAAGTGGCAATTACACAAGGGATAGTCATTGTGAGAACTTCTCATTTTGTGAAATTACACAAGGTCACAAAAATTACAAAACAAAAATAATATTACAGTTCACAAAAATAATTTTGTGAACTTCTAATATTATGACACATGAGGACAGTCACTGTGAAGACAACATGATAATGTACACTCACTATAAGATCGATGTTGATGCAGAGTGGCAACAAAAGGTGATGGAATTCAATCAAATGCTTGTTTAAACCCACAAACTCCTATTAGGCTTCAAAGCCACTCAAAGACAAAATAGTCACAAAACCTTAGATCTGGATTCCAAACTTTCAAAGATGGTGTTAGATGTGTTAAGAAAGAGGATTCAACAGGTTTCAAGAAGTTTCAACACTTCAAACAATTCTTAGCAAGCAATTTTCTCAAAATTGTCAAATAGGCCTAATTGCCCCTTTTCTAGTCCTCCAGCAGCGTTATAACCCAAATAACTCAAAATTTATCCAAATGAACCTACAAAAAAATTATCATTCCAGATACCCTTTTGGGAGAACTATAACATACTAAAAAACCAATATCAACTTCTTTGGAAAATGTGCCCCAAAACCTTGACTGTCACTATTTTTCAAGAGGAATTAGTGATGTTTTACAAAGCAAGTGTGCTAAAAACATATCCAAAAGCCACAAAATTCATAGGAAATTCCTATTTTGTGTCCAATTAGATGATTCAACAACCCATTTCACTTTATGATTTCATTTGCTACCAAAACCCCAAATTAGCCCTTAAAACCCTCTATAACCTAGGGTATCACCAATCTAACACTTCCACTCACTTCCAGGTCATAAAATTCATGGTTCACCATGAGTTCAACATATTATTGAAGAATATCAAATAATATTTATACCTTGTTAAGCCAGATGTCTGGCTACTACACATATGGCATGTATTTGGGTACCCAAACTTGTCCAAACAACCATCAACTTTGCATTTCTTTCACATTCTCCTACAAAACTTCACTTTTATGGTTTATTCATGGTTAGATAGACTTTTTAGTTCTTCTAGGGTCCATCCTAAGGATCAAATGTACAAAGATAGGATGGTACCCCCATTTACCATTGAAGAATCAAAGCAAACTTTCAGTTTCAGCGTTACAACAGCAAATAAACTTGCAATAAACACTCAAAATAATATGAAAGTGACTCAATAACCCTTAAATGTATCTTACCAACATAAATGAATGATTATCACATCCAATACACTTAAATCTTGCAAGAAAATCTCAGATTTTCATTAAATTATGCCCTGTCCGTACAAATCCTGTACTTTGCCGTACATAACAATGCCTTCTCCCCTTTCATCAGGTTAACACAACTTATATAGGTGTACATACACCTGTCTAACTGATCAAGTTGGTTAGAAATGTTTTATTTAACAAACAAATACTAAATCCTAAGTTTCCCTCCAAAATGCCTACATGACCGTTTATATTCAAATTCAAATTTATAAACTATGCATTCTATAACTTTTATGACATTCTAACCTATGTTATTGACTCAAAATGATCTCAAGACCTTATTGAATATGACAAAATATAAAATCACCCTCTAGGACACCCTTATGGCTCATTAGGCCATTTTACATCAAGTTGCCCATAGGCTTTATCAAGAATTTTATGACTCTTGACTGGCAAAGTGCATTGTTCATTACAATATGCCATTATTGGCCTTAAAATATCCCAGTTGACATGTAGGAATGCCTTTGATCTTCTGGTTCCATCTTGTTCCAAGGTGTTCCTAGTTGACTTGATAGGTGCCCCTGCACCAGATGTCCTCATTTGTGACTGTCCTTAAAGTGAGTGTACATTATCATGTTGTCTTTAGAGTGACTATCCTCATTTGTGACTGTCCTTACAGTGAGTGTACATTATCATGTTGTCTTTAGAGTGACTATCCTCATTTGTGATTGTCCTTACAGTGAGTGTACATTATCGTGTTGTCTTTACAGTGACTGTCCTCATTTGTGACTATCCTTACAGTGAGTGTACATTATCATGTTGTCTTTAGAGAGACTGTCCTCATTTCACTGGGCACGATGAGAAAGGCAGATATACCTATCAAATAATAGAGGCAAGAATCTTTGATTACAGACATATTTATAAGAACCTTGCTTAGTATTTGTTAGCATATGTGCAATGACTATATTTATGATCTTTGCAGGCATATCAATGTCCTCATTTGAAGAGCTAGCACAAAGTATATGTGTGAAAATTTATTTCTAATTATTAATATATTGATGGAGGTGACTAGAGCTCTATTACAAGTGAAAGATAAAATATTAAATTATTTAATTAGTTTCAAGTTGAAAATATTGTAACAATTAATGTATCTATGAATTGATGGAAGGATTCATGTGTTTGCATCCATTTATCCTGCTTAGTCTAGTGGAGTAGTCACTTACTCCCTACTTAGAAATTTCCAAATTGTGGGGTGAGAATGCTAAAGTCCTCATTTTCATTTAAATGAGAAAATAAAAATGGAGATGATGTAGGTTTTTCTTCTCTTTTTTTTTACCTTCTTGGTCTTTGGATTTAAAAAGAAGAGAGGCATGAGGAACCAAAAAATCAGCAAGATACTTATCCAAAAAAGCTAAGAGTAAATTGTCCCATATTTGAAAAAAAATTATAATTTGTATTTGGTTATTATTTGGGATATGTGATGTTTTATAGATTTGAGATTAAAAGATCTATTATTTTTTTTAACATTTGACAAATAGATTGCATACTCGATATGCTTCAATATTTTGCATCCATCTTTGCATAGGTATACGACAAAGATAAAATCTTTGAAGACATTCATTTTCAATATTTCTAATTATTATGACTATATGTCAACATCCACTAAAATAGGTATGTTTATTTATATCACATTTTTATCGTGCACACATTTACATGTGTAGTTAGCTTTAAACAACTCCTCCAAAAGTATTTAATATATATCTAGGTTCAAAGTGCTTCTAATTTTTATACTTGAGTTTTTTGTGTGAATTTTTTGTAGGAGATATTTTGTAGTCATTGCAGAAGATGGAAACATACAAGATGTTAGAAGCTTGTTAGTGATTGTTTATTATGTTTCATAGAAGAGAAGATGGGGTTAACAAAGGAAGAATTAAGTAACAAAATGTTGCTTATTGTAGACTTAGTGATATATTGATGATCTATCATGTTGATTTATCTAAATTTGAATATATTTTTTAATTTAATTTAAATACATCTTGGGTTTAAATTGATTCAATGTGCAATATATTTTTAAAAATTTGTTATGTAGGAGCTGCCAAGAATTTATTTACTTGTGAATTAGACCTTCTAAATTATAGTATGAATTTTTTTACTTGTGAATTAGAGTTTACTCAATTATAGAATCATCGTACATAGAAGCGAGATGGTCACTTTATTGCAAGTGGCATCTTGTTTTTTAGAATATTGAACTTAGATGATTATCTTGTTTTTCATAAGGGGGGTGATTATCATTTATTGCATACTATTTCATTCTCTAAAATTGATTATATATAAAAGAGATAAGAATCAACATAGATAAGAAGGAGATGATTATCATTTATTGGTTATTTTTTATTGTGTAGTATGTTATTTTCTAAGAATCAATGTAGATAAGATGGAGATGATTATCTTTTCTTATAGGGTATCTTGTTTTATTTTATTTTGTTTAGACAAAAGTGGAAGAACCACTATATATATTTATATTTATAAAAACTGATTCAAAAAGAGCTCAATCAGGAAAGAACCAGGAAGAAAACTTGACATCGTCGCTTTATATACAAAGGTTTAAAAGAAAACCTTAACGCTATTTGATTAGTTTGTTACATTCAGAAGGTCGTGGCCACCTTTGAAGAATGCAAGTGGTCAAAGACCCATACATTTCAAATTTTGAACTGCTAGTGGCTAAATTCAAAAATCAAATAGGATGCATCTCTAAACCAATCCCATAGGATGCATCTCTAAATCAAACTCTTGCAAAATAGCCATCTATTTCTTGTGACGCTCTCCCAAATTTGACTACATAACCAATCTCTTGACCACTTGGTCAGGCATAGTGGCATATATATTGCTTCTCAAGATATATTGTCTAAACTTCTTGAATTATCTAACCAAGCTGAAAGCTTATTTCTCGAGGGCCCAATACCTCACTTCAACATTATTGAAAGGTGAACTCATAAAATTGATGCAGAGGCTTAGGGTGTCCAATCTAACACCTTTTTAAGCTTACAAAAATTAACACAGATCTCCTCTTGCTTCTTCTGTACATGCACCAAATTTTCCACCCAAGTGGAGTGGCGGATAGGAAAAATTATCGTTGTAGCAAGTAACTTTTGAACTTCCTTGAAGATTAAGGGTTCTATCAACAAATTAACAGGTTGCTACTTTTGTATGAATGACTTTATGTTAGGCTTGAGAGTTATGTCATGGGTGATGATGGAAGTATCAAATATCTTCAGATCTTCATATCAAGTTGTGTTAACTTACCGATGACTTGATGCTTGACTCTCAGTAAAATGGTGATATAGGGTCCTTATATTACACATAATTTTGATTAAAAGTTAAAATATAGCATTAAAATCTAAATGATAAAGATATTTCATATGATGTTTTTGATATTAAAATGGTTGAGAAAATGGTTGTTCACTAACGATTTTTATCAGCGGGTTGCAAACAAATCATCCTTCTTCCACCAATGAGTCATTCCATTCAAGAAAGACCATGTCTGACGATATCAACGCACAAACAAATAGGGAGACAATTGCTAGACTATGGTCTAACTTAAAAAGAAAGGGTGATGGAAAATGTTATTGTCCTTGCAAACTTTGTAAGGGCTTAAAGACTCGAAGATATCTAATCAAAACAGCTGAGGAACATTGTAGGCAACATGGTCACATTGAAGGGGGAAATGAATTTCATCCATTGGTATGTATTTTAATATTTTATAAAATACATAAGACATGATTTGATGATGACAACATGATCATGGTTAATATAAGGTCATCATTTTCATATAGGTCAACGTCCCTCAATTTCATGTTATGGACCATGACAATCTGGAGAATGTGGATTTCCAAACGAGGGAACATGGAGGTGTGAACATAGAAGTAGAAGGTTATGATATCATGGAAGAAGACCATGATGATGAAGAAGATCAATATGATCACGATGATCAAGATGATGATGATGTTGATGCAGAGCTTGATGTACCTTTACTTGAGAAGGCACACGAGCCCCTATATGAAGGCTCCGAAACAACTCTTCTTGCCGCTGTATTGTTGTTGGTGAACCTGAAGGTTATGAATGGTTTATCCAACGTAGCAATGACACGTATGTTAAGGTATGTCATCTTTTTTCATTATTTTAGTCATAATTCCCTTGCAATTAATATTGGATGAATCGTGTAGCAATTAATATTCTTTAAATTAACAAATTATATTTTTGGTTGTAGGTTGGTAGGTGAGTGTTTGTTACCACCATCAAACATCCTACCTCGCTCGTACCGAGAATTATCTGCCGTTATGAAAGATATTGGAATGGAATATCAAACAATACATGCATGTCTGAATGATCATATTATATATTATAAACAGCATGAATTTGCAATAGAATGCCCTATTTGTCATATTAGTAGATATCAATCAGATCGAATAACAAAAAAGGTGCCTCGCAAGGTTCTTTGACATATTCCCATTATTCCACGTCTGCAACGATTATTCAAGTGCAATAGCTTGGCACAATTTATGGATTACCATGCACGCAATAGAAGTCAAGATGGCATTATGTGAATGTCTGCAAATGGCTTGGCATTTAAGGAAATAGAAGAAAAATGGCCACACTTTAAAGAAGAACCTCGTAATCTCAAGCTTTCATTGGCAGTGGACGGTGTCAATCCATTTGGAGAGATGAGATCTACTTACTCGGTGTGGCCTATTTTTGTTATCAACAATAACATTCCTCCTTGGTTGTCCATAAAGAGGGAGCACATAATGTTGTCACTGATTGTTCCAGGTATATTTTGATTTAATGGTCATCTAAATTAATTTATTATTAATAATCCATCAAAATGGTCATAATAATTATGTAATGTTTTTGTTCATTCAACTAGGTAAGTACCAAGTTAAAGATATCAATGTATATATTGAGCCCCTTATCGACGAGTTGATGGTGTTATGGAATGGGGTCACTATGTATGACATCTCTAGACCAATAGGACAAAGACAATTTCAATTCCATGCAATGCTTGTATGGACAATACATGATGCCCCTGGGCTAACACATTTTTGTGGTATGTTCTCTTCATAACGCCTCTTTTTTGGTATGTTATAGTGCTAACACAAAGTTAACACATTTAATCCAATTAGACATGATCTTGTAGGTCTTCAGACAAAGGGAAAATTTGCATGTCCAGTTTGTGGTCCAAAGACAAAATCTCGTCATTCAAAAAGTTTGAGAAAGCAGGTGTTCGATGAGAATAGACACTTTCTCCACAGAAATCATAAGTACCGAATTACTGAAAAACATCTTTTCAATGGGAAAGAAGAGACTACATCAAAGCCATGGAGAATGACACCTCGCCTATGGAAGTTGGCATACAATAAAATAAATCGTCGAGGTAATGTCATTCCATCTGATGGGTTTTGTTTCAAATTTATCTTTTGATATTGTGTTTTGTTTACTGATGATGTAATTGATGCTTGTGAAGGTCGTCAAGGCATCAATGACCAACTTCCAAAAGGACTCAAAAGTTATCCTATGCAATTTACTAGGTTGCTGTACTATGAGCAACTCCCAATTGTGCATTTGTTTGATCTTATGCATATTGGAAAGAATGTAACAGAGACATTATGGAAAATATTGGATGGAAGGCGTGACAAAGACCAAATCATCAAAATTTGTAGTGACATTGAAGAATCCAACCATGCAATGAAAAATTTTATTCAATCCAATCAAAATGGAGACCAGATTGATACAAGTGCTCTTCCATGGTTATTGTCGGAGCAGCAGAGCAATGCTATAAAAGAAATTATAAAGAAAATACGATTTCCTATAGGATTTGCTGCGAACATAAATGATCTCATATCAAAGAAAAGTGAATTTGGGCCAGGGATGAAAACACACGATTGGCATATATTTATTAAGGTAATTCATATTACTTTGTATTCACTATATATTTGTATATTGCATGTGGTTTTCATTGCATTCTTTTATAAAATATTGACGAGATCATTTTACAAATATTGCAGTATGTTCTACCTCTATCTCTCCCACACCACTTTGCCAACGGTGTCAAACAAGTTATATATGATCTTGGAAAATACATGAGGTGGTTGTCATCTAAAGAAATCAATAAAGAAGATATAAAATACTGGAAGAGAAAAATTCCTCTTCTTATGTGTGAAATGCAAAAGTGTCTACCTTCAACTTTTTTTAATGCACAAGAACATTACCTCTTACATCAAGTTGAGGAGATTGAATTGTGCGGACCTGTACCAACTAGGTCAATGTGGATGGTTGAGAGGCACTTGAAATTTTTGAAAGACTTGGTTCGACAGAGAGCACATCCTGAGGGTTCTATGGTAGAGGAATATATGGTATACCAGACCATGGTGTACATTAGTGAATATCTTCCTAAGTTTGCAGCAAAGATCCATGTAGATCGTATTTGGGATCCCAACTCCATTAACAAATTTGAAGGGGAGAACTTGATGGGAAAAGGTAGATTGAGGAAAGTGAGAGGTAAATCTAAGATGTTATTGTAGTTAATTAATTCTTATAAATCTGGTCGAGAGTCGAATGCAATAAATCTAAGATATTTTTGATACAGCTGGTCGAGAATGGGATGCAATACATTTGTATATTGCAAACAATCTTGATTGGATGACGGTATGGATTGAACGATGTCAACAAAATGGTTGTTCATTAACATGGGAAGGTGTTGCTTCATTGGTTAGAGAAGCTCATCGTAATGGAGATCCCAATGTTACTCCAATGGTAATTGATCTAGCACATGGTTTAAGAGGTGGACAGGTACGTACAAATTTATTAATGATCATGACTCGTATGTTTCATATCAACTCATGATACAAATAATTTACACACTTTAAAAATTGCAGGTCAAGCACCACAAAGCTATGTATTATCATGGCCACAAATTTCGTATAAAAAAGTTGGATGATACAAAGAAAACTTGTGATTCTGGGATAAGTGCAGTTTTCGAGGTCACTAATATATCATCTAGAAATGACCTACATCCTCAACAATCTCAAAATCAACACTATGGCATCTTAGATGATATAATTGAGTGCGACTTTAACTCCTTCAAAGTAGTTCTATTTGTCGTCAAATGGTACAGGCTACGACTGAATCAAAATGATCCAGATAGAACTGTTATTCAACATGATAATAGATTTACAATGATTAATACAAGGTTGTTTGAGCCAGTTGAAGATGAGCCCTATGTTCTTCCAAGCCAGTGTGAGCAAGTGTTTTACTCAGAGGTTCCACATAAACAGGGTTGGTCATTTGTTGTTAGACATGATCCAAGAGGAAGGCTGATAAAGTATAATGTTATGGAAGAAGAAGATACTAAAGATGATGAAGAAGCAGATGATGATGATGATGATGATGATGATGATGATGATGATGATGATGATGATGATGATGATGATGTTGATGGTGGTGGTGATGATGATGATGATGATGATGATGATGATGATGATGATGATGATGGTGATGACGATGGTGATGGTGATCATGGCGATGATGATTTCGGTGATGCTGTTGATGATGGCGATGATGGCGATGATGGCAATGGCGATGGTGATGATGATGATGATGATGATGATCAATGACATAATTGAAATGGTTACATATTTATTGTGTTCAATTCTAATGATTACATATTTATGTTTTGCTTTAAATTGTAATGGTTACATATTTATTCTATTCAATTCTAATGATTACGACATATGTGATTTATAATTACCAATTTTTTGTTTACGATGCTCAATTAATTGCTGTTGATACATGTATATTTGTGTTTGATTATCACCCTTTTTGCAAACAGGCAATTGACTACAGACATTGTCACCCCGGCCTTCTGTTGACGATCTTGCATTCCATACATAAGGTAAATTTGTTCATGTTTACGATGTTGCATATTGTTCATGTTATCTTCTAAGTTATTTGTAGCATACGTATCATGTAATATTTAGCTAACTTAAGATAAATGATTAACATATGCAGTAAATTTGACCCCTTTGGCGTGGATCGTGCATAGTGACATGGATCGGAAGGTATAAGTCAATAAATAGACATAATTTTCTTATATTCTTCTTGTTTATCACTGAGCACATATGTTATAAATAGACATATTATATAATCATATAATATATATATAGACAAAGAACCATATAGAAATATAATATATAATCACTTTCAACCTAGTACATTTTATATCTCTCATGTATAGACAAAGAAGAACTGTACGTATGGGTCACGACTTGATTATTCTATATATATTGATGTGGCAATATCTCATTTGATGGATTGCAGCACCCACCAAATAGGTACTTGTCAGATCTATCTACATCGAATGAGGGAAATGAGGGAATGCTAGATGAAAGTTCTACATGTAGTACGGCTAAAACAGGGAGATCAACTAGAGGTCAAAAGATTAGAAAAAAATTTGACAAACGCATGCAATATTTCCTTGCTAATGGAGGTCATGTTCTTATGATGATGAGAGCAAAGGCGACATCAAGGTGCCCTTTCGGTACACACACATTGAGAAAGAATGGGTACCCAATGAGCTACCTCCAATTAATACTGATTTTTGTGTTAATGAGAGGATATATCGCATTGCTCCATCCTCATTACATGGTTTGGGCCTATTTTCCATGGATGGGATAAAGGTATATTACAATAGAGTTGTTGAATTGTTCGAGTATGTTAGTCCGTGTTACAATTACAATGATTGGATGCGGATTGTTCAATATAAAAAAAGTATGCGTAGGTATGCACTATCAGCTAATTATATACAAAGGAAAGAAAATGATCAAAGTAAAAGATTTGCAATGTACATTGATGGGAGACCAAAAGCAATAGGTAATATTGTGGGTTTTATAAATAGTACGCGACCTTCATCAACTAATAAGCAACCCAATTGCATATTTGAGGCGCGCGAGGGGAATCAAGTTTTTGTATGTGCAATAAAATCAATAAGTGCAGGGGAAGAACTGCTAATAGATTATCATTTAAATCGCATAGATACAAACAAAGTTACTATCATGAGGGTGGTAAGTACTATATACTATTTTATTAATAAGTTTTTTTTTGCTAAGTCTATTGCTTTTAGTTCGCTAAAGTTTTTATATTTAATCTTTGTCACAAGATGATATGGATCCCGCACATGATAGAGGCCACGAGGATGCTCCTCCCACTTGTTCTTCGGCAAAGGTAAACCTTATTAAAATTGTACAAATTAGATAGTTGAAAAATGTTATATTATTACGTTATTTTATTTATGGTTTTGGAGTTTTTATGATAGTTTTACTGATATTCCTATCACAATTTGATGTTCAGGATAAGGGAAAAGCACCCTCGACATTAGAGGCAATAGCTACCCCTGATGATGATGATCTTTTTGTAGATTCGCCTAATGTTATAATCATGGTAAAGAAAAAAATGAAACAAATCAATAAAGATATAATTAACATTTTGTATGAAAGAAATCCAAGTGAGGAGATGCTCAGGAGGCTAACTGAATTGAAAGCACTCGGACATCGGTATCAAGTAAGCAGTAATGAATCTTTAGTTATAACAAAATTTCAATAAAGGTTAATATTTTATACTCTTTTATGTTGTGAAGTAAAATATATGTAATATGTGTTCTTGTTGTAGGATTTTATGGAATCTCTAGTACCTGGTCAAGGACAATGTGCGAATGAGGCCGGTACTAGTAGACCTCCGGCTGCCTCAGGTAAAATAATCCTTTAGTTGACAAGTTACAAGGAATTTTTTCTTTGGAACATTCAAAAACTTCTCAAGTTAACTCTTACTTTTATTATTTGAAAATGTCTTTGCTAACAATGTATTGTTCAGGTCCTCAATTGCAGGAGACTCCTACTAGCCAGGTTGCCCATAGAAGATTGTCAAGTGCAATGTCGGCCACAAGGGCCATGCAAACATCAACGCCTTCAAGGGCTATGGCATCTGGTAAATCATTGTTTTACTATATTTGGTTTTGTGCTAATTATGATTTCATAATTTGTACTTTAATCTTGGGTGCATCACATAGTGGATTATTTTTTTGGAGCAGGAGATACCCCGATGGCACCACTTGGTACACCTGCTATCGATCAATCTGCATGTATTGGTGAAAATTCACCAGCATTTCCTGGATCTACCCGTGTTACTAGCATGGGTGCGACGCAGACGTCATTATTGATTGACAATAATGAATCAATGCCTATAAAATGTCCTCAGATTCCAGGTACTTTAAATAATTATTTTTTATATTGTAATATGCATTTACCTATTCATAACAAGTTTTGGATTGATTATCCCATGACATTTTTTGCAAGAAATGATATGTTTTATAAGAAACTTTATGACCTAACATTGCATATATTCGGGCCCACCATACGTAAAAGGTGGAACATCATAAGTGAACTAAGTTTATCCCACTATTTTTTTTCATATCATTAATTGGTACAATATTTTTCCTTTCATTCCGGTCTTTTCTTTTAGTGGCTATATCTAACAATTTTGTGTTTTTCCTTAAAAGGTGGAATTTGCAAGAAAAAAGTTTAAAAGATCAGCTCATCAAAGATTTACATCATGAGTTTGGCAATAATATTTTTGATGAGAAGAAAATTTTGGAAAGAGCTTGCAAACATCTTAAGACTGTGAGGGACCAATATAGAAAGAGTCTCGTCCAGAACCCAAAGTACGAGCGTCCTCCCTTTATTTCAGCGAGGGATTGGAGTGAATTTATTTTAGATGCAAAGGAGAAAGCGGACGCTCAAAAAGGAGTTTCGCCAACAAATGCGAGAAGGTATGCAATAGTATTAACTACTAGTGATAAGGTGTTTGGCATGGACTTTTGAGATGATAATTAAATTTTGAATGCAATCATCATTTTTCAATATAATATCTTGGTATGATGTTTTAGACATTTTCACCATTGAAGGCAATGTGTTCAGCATTTCAAAGTTTCATTTGTTATTCCATATACATGTTTTTATAACCATTTTTTCAAACTTTTCATAGGTTGCAGGACACTTCAAAGGCAACAAAGGCCAGGCTGGAAAAGATTGGGCAACACAGACTTGGCGCTGGCGGATATTCAAAAATTAAAGCTCGCATTGTAAGTAGCAGTAAATGAATTGCAAAGAAAAATTATTTATAAAATGCAAATAATTTTGTTTAATCAAAAAATGCAGGGCTCTGATTTTAATTTAGAGGCCACGAAAGAACACAGAAAAATTGCCTTCAAGGAAGGCTATCAAGGCGTGGCTGAACGCCTACGGCAAGCTTCCACTGGTCCAACCGAAGAGTCTCTTGCATCATGTGCACAGGTAAATATGCCAAAAAATATATTAGAAATTGAATACTTGAGCAACAATCAATTTGATAATAATGTCCATTACATTGCAATGCAGCCTACAGCGCCGCATCATGAAGCCACTGATGTGGATCATACTGTCCAAGGAGGTGCTCATTTGCTATTTAAAACTAATTATGTAATTATTAATATAATTTAACATCTTAAATTGAACTTGGTGTAACATTTTTGTGTATATTTTAGAGGATACAGAATCAGGTCATGCTAAACGAGTGCCGGAGGATGTTCAGAATGATCACCATGTAGATCATGTGGCACATTCAGGTAAAGAAAATCTATGTTTTGTTCTTTTAAATTAATTTTTTGATTTATAGTTCTTTTACTTACATAAATACTTGTAATTCAATAATATAAAAGTGTGAATTTAACTCAATAAGTAGTTATTGCAGCAGACCCCCCTTCAGCGCAGCGGCCTCCTATTCCTGAACAGATGAGGAGGAGACACACGTTGGGATTAGACTCAATAAAGGAGGGGAATGATGAGGACATTGATCTTCCTCTTAGAAATTATATGATTAAAAAAAATAGCAAGAAACCCAAAAAGAAATGATTGTAATTAACATTTATTGCTAATGAAAGAACTTTGTCTTAATGGATGTAATTTTGTACTAGTAATGTTGATGAATGATGTGTGTTAATATGTGTTAATGAATTATTCATGAATGTTGTGTGTTAATGAATTATGTGTTAATGAATTATTTATGAATGTTGTGTGTTAATGAATTTTATGTGTTAATGAATGTTATCATGTGATTATAATGATTGAATGTTATATTTCAAAAATGCCGGATGAATGAATGAATGAATGAATGTTATTAAATGTTAATGGGGAATTTAGAGTGATGTTAGGGGGGGGGGGGAGGGGCCAAATGAGCTTCCACCTTCACATGGTTGGCCTTGTTTAGTAGAGAATATTAAACTATTCTCGAAACCAAGTGAAGCTCAAATTTTAAAGACAAGCTTAGAGTTTTTGATGCAAAGCCTTCTAATATCCCCTTAAGGAACCCTATTCAACTCGAGGATTCAACAACGTCTTGGAATCCACTCAAGGAACTAGAGTTCAACTCAAGGATAAATAAGAAGTTCTTGACTTTAGGATATCAACCAAACACTCCTCTGCAACAGGTTCACTGCCTTGATTCATTTTAGACAACGCTACTTCCCAGCAGGTCACTCATCCCAATATTATTCTAGTTCAAGTGCTCTTTACTACAAAGGTTCCTCCAATGTTAAGCCCACTTTTCTTGCAACCTGATGTAGAGCTGGTGTGTGGCATCCATATTGATTACCTTAGACAACAAATCCACTTCACTTTGCAATTGCTTCTTTACCTCAATATCCCTCAATGCCTTGACTCCCAAGTGTACCTAGTTTCTCTCAAACACCAAACCTTCACACAAGAATCCAACCATCATTTTAAATTCACAAAACATCTTTTTATGACCTATCCACCATATTCCCACAACCCATTTGATTTGGACAACCCATCTTCTATCCAACACACACAATCAGTCCCTGAAGCTTGTAGCCCTCACCAGTCATTAAATTGACTTTTCCTCTTACTTTCCCCAAACAACTAAGTAAACTCAAATATTATCTAAATACCCATTTGGGCTCTTTAAATCCTCTGAAAGATTCAACCTATACTCCTTTGGACCATACCCAAGATCCAATACCCCTAGCCTATCCTCACCAGGCCTAATTCTCCACTTTTACATAGCAACCCCTAACTCCACTTGCTCCCAAGACTCAAAAGGCTGAAACAGTCATTCTAGAGGTTGAGAAATGACACATTTCCAACTCACCAAGTCTCCACCCTTCACTTAACTCGTTTGCCACCAAACCCTTGCTTTTAGGGACATACCATGAGGGTTTGATCAAAAGGACCCCTCCCATCAACTCCAGGCCAAACTAACTGTGTAAACACCTCACTATAGACCCCCTTATAGGTAATCCATCACCAAACCTCTTCAATCATGAAGCAACCAACTTTCAACATGACTGGTGTCTGTTCAGGCTTAACCTCCATCAACAAATTATCATCCAACACTGCTCCTTCACCAAGCTTCTCTATTCTCCTGCATTAGATCATTATGATACAAAGAAATACATGGTTGTGGGATCATGTATGTGTTAGCGGTGGTGCATATGGAGGATTTTGTGATCTAGATTCACATCCAGGTGTCTTATTATCATTCCTTTTTGTTACTCTATGCTTGAGATTCTTCAGCTTGATATGAGTTTTAAACTCACCTCATACGGCAAAGAAGTACGACAGAAACATACTTCATATTTCTGGTATGGTTTTCAACATTCATTTCAATCTATGTTTTCTTGGAAACAGTCAAAATTTTAATGCTTTTATTTTAATAGAATTATACATTTCTGAATTAGAATTTTTGAAACCAGCAAGCCATTGCTAGAGCCAAGACAAGAGGTACTGCACAAGATCAGATAATCTATCCATTCATGACGTGGAGGCAACTTCATGGGAGACTATTCCAACTGCACTATCTAGAGCACTTGGACCTCAGTCACAATGCCTTCTTCCCTCCTCTTGCCATCCCATCACACTTTCACAAGCTCAACAATTTAAGGCATTTAAGCTTGTACGACTCTATTTTCATTGGTCAGATTCCAAGAGAGATTGGTAACATCTCTAGTTTAATTAAACATTTTCCATTCTTCTTAGACTTACAGATTTTCGTGATGGTGATCTTGTTTAATTAAACATTTTCCATTCTTCTTAGACTTACAGATTTTCCTTTGTTAATTCATTTCAAGGATGTATTTGTGCAAACATTTATGTTGCAGCTTGCTGTATTGTCTAATCATCAAAATGGACGGGATACCCATATTCGTCAAGTAAAGATTTATGGTCCCTATCCGTAATTATTGTTGTTGCCTTCATATTTTGAAAGACTGTTTTAGTTCATTTTAGTATAAAATGGTGGCACTTTTTCTTTAGTTTCTATATCTTATGCTTAGTGAAAAATAAAACATTTTCATCATTTCTCATCATGTTTCTATTTTGTGCTAAAATAGAAATCCAATTCCCCTCCAGGAGTTCCAGTTTAATTCACTTGAGTTTACGATGTATTCAAACCTCAGATAACAAGTGGATCTACATGTTCAAAACCTTACCTTTTATTTATTGAGCACAAAGCTTTGTATTTGATAGCCATACATTTTTCAAATATTTGAAAAGATAAAAATAACACTTAATAATTGAACTATGGGTGTATTTTAGTATGTCTCTTTTGTGCCTATGGGGTAGATTAGTACATTGATACCACACTGTGTTTTCCTATACATCTGTGTTTCTGTCTTGTGCTGTTCCATGAGAAATAAGCTTGAATTTCTTATGCTTGAGAAATGGAAATTCATTGTGTTGGCTTTGCATTCCATATTTTGTTGAAGATTTAGGGACTCTAAGTCTATGTGCTACATTATTTTCTTGTCAATTTTTTTGTGTGTTTATATTCTTCAATAAATCCTAATACATTATATGATGGAAAGATTAACAACATAGGTTTTTGAAGATTACTATTTAATCACGATTGCTTTATCTCTGCTCTTTCTTTCTTTATTACTTTAAATTCTAGATCAGATATATATTTCTTAGTCATTTTTGAAATGCTATTGTTTATGGTATTTTTCTTCTTTACGCTAACTATTGGTATTTATCAACTTTATGATTGCAGGTACCTATGGATCTTGTTGTTGACCACTCAGTGCAGGTTGATGTGGTAAAAGATTAGAAAAAAATTTGACAAACGCATGCAATATTTCATTGCTAATGGGGGGTCATGTTCTTATGATGATGAGACCAAAGGTGACATCAAGTGGGTATCACCAATGCATGTAGATTGATCAGTATCTGGTGTACTTTAATCTTGGGTGCATCACATAGTGGATTATTTTTTTGGAGCAGGAGATACCCCGGTGGCACCACTTGGTACACCAGATACTGATCAATCTGCATGTATTGGTGATAATTCACCACCATTTCTTTGATCTACCCGTGTTACTAGCACGGGTGTGACACAGACGTCATTATTGATTGACAATAATGAATCAATGCCTATAAAATGTCCTCAGATTCCAGGTACTTTAAATAATTATTTTTTATATTGTAATATGCATTTACCTATTCATAACAAGTTTTGGATTGATTATCCCATGACATTTTTTGCAGGAAATGATATGTTTTATAAGAAACTTTATGACCTAACATTGCATATATTCGGGCCCACCATACGTAAAAGGTGGAACATCATAAGTGAACTAAGTTTATCCCACTATTTTTTTTTCATATCATTAATTGGTACAGTATTTTTCCTTTCATTCCGGTCTTTTATTTTAGTGGCTATATCTAACAATTTTGTGTTTTTCCTTAAAAGGTGGAATTTGCAAGAAAAAAGTTTAAAAGATCAGCTCATCAAAGATTTATAATTATGTTCATTGGCTAGTAATTTATTACCTCTAGTTGATTTGAATTATTCCCGTACAGGAAGGAATAGCAGTTGACAGAACTTTTGCACTGTTCAAGAACTACAATATTGATGGCAATAAAGAGATGATTGCCATTGACACGATGAACATTGAAGGTTCATGCACATCTTGCTACATCACAACTAGTAATCACTTCAGCACTCCTAAATTGCTAAGCTACAAAATATTATTTAATTCTAAGTTTTTATTGAATTCAAAGCATTGTAGCTTGAATCTATTTTTCCAATTCAAGCTACTTAAGAGAAAGGTGATTTGTCTATGTTTATTTTAAAAGCTTATTTTTCAATAGACATAATGAATGTCCTATGTGTAGGGTCAGCTTCCTGAATTCAGTCATGCAGCTTCCTGAATGTAGTCATGCTTGATTTAATTATTTATAACCCATCTTTCAAATAACCCATCTTTCGAATAACTCATCTTTTGAATAGTAGTCATTTTTAGATTAAGTTTTGGTAGAATTTCAAAAATGTCATTTTTAGAATATATTATGTTAAGCATAATATTTTAATGAATTGCATGATGGTATTTGATATTGAAGAAGATAGTCCATACGACTACTATTCTCCCTCCCCTTAACAGTTTATAACTTTATATATTATTTGTTATTTGATTTTTTGAGTAATCCAAGCAATAGCAATGTCATGAGCACCCATTCACCATAACCCTTCTCTTCTGAGCTCTTCTGCTTTGACACATCTCTAATCCACAGTCTTCATTACATGGATTGTTTATTGGGGACCTTAATAAAGTTTACAATGTACGCAGGATAATGAGATGGATAATGGATGAAGAGGAGCATCTTGCCAAGCTGAAGGAAGACACTTTGTAGTATGTTATTATAGATATGGGCCATAAGTTCTGAAAGCTTACATATTTGATGCATCATTTCTTTTTTGTAAAAGGATTTCCCTTCACTTGTAATCGGTTTTCTAGTAACAAAACTATGGAGCAGAATAAAATGGAATAAATGCACCCTAATTTTATCATATACAACCATTCCTGTTTCCTTTATTCTGGGATTTAGATATACAGCTGTATATGGTCAAACTCCAGCAGGTTTGGTTTGTATTGTACTTTGGTGCTGCTTTTCATTCTCTTTTTTTGCTTATGTAGCTGTAACCACTGTTGACACCAGTGGAATCAAAATGCTTGAAGAGCTCAAGAGAATAATTGAACTGAAAGGCCTTCAGGTAACTATTATCATAATTTTGGTTTGAACAAAATATTATTTTGGTTTAAACAATTTATTTTAAGTTTTGATTTGTTTATGTCATTCATCTAAAATCATTTAATAAGTGGGTATTATTGAATTAAGTAATAGCATTCCTAATAAATTTAATAAGTGGGTCTTATTGAATTAAGTAAAAGCATTCCTAATAAATCAACCAAAGAAATGAAAGCTTAGAATGTGTTGTTTAAACGTGTTCAGCAGTATGTACTCTGTATAAAACATGTCAACTATATCAACACTTCATAGAATTTTGGTTTAAACAGTAAACTCTAAACTTTGACCTTTTTAAATTGCGTACTGTTTCATTACTGGCCTAGAACCTACATATAAATCAATAAAAATCCAAGTGCTCACCAAGCTTACAAGTTTTAAATAAGTGTGACTATCTTTATGTTATAACAAAATTTAACAAAAATCTATTTTGTATTGTAAACAATGTGAATTATACTAACAAGGAGTATACATGATCTTTAGCTTGCATTGAGCAACCCTGGGTCAGATCTCATGGAGAATCTTCAAAAGGAAAAGTTCACTGAAATTCTGTGACCAAATTGGCTGTTTCTTACAGTTGGTGAGGGTGTTGTAGTTTGCAGTTCTCTTCTCCAAGCTCATAAGCTCAATAGATAATTGAATGTCAACGGTAATAACCAGGCCGGTCTCTACAATTACAGTTTGCATGGTTAAAGACTAAACCTGAGAGTTACCCTTGTCTATCATTTCATTCTTATAATGAAGAATGTCCTCACTTACCTCGCTATATTTCTCTACTGAATATTACTTATAGTTTACAATACTCAAAGGTTGTAAGAAGCCATGGAGGCTTTGTTTTTAATTTGATGAATCACCTTGCAAGCTACAGTGGTGATTATGAAGATGTTAAATAATATGAATATAATGGAAGGGCTAAAATTTTGTTAAAATCTAATTAGAAACTTTTTTTTTGCCTATGTTCCCATCAAGCTTAAAACATTATGTGGGAAGACTCGATACACTCTTTGGGAAATTTTACTATGGACCATCCAAACCTAGAAATCTTCTTTAAATAGCCACTTGTAATGTTAAAGAGATGAGAAGAGCTCTACCTTTGAGGTTCAAATTACTCAAGAGCAAAGAACCCTGTAACAACTGCTCTCTATCCTCTACTGTAACAATCAAACTGAGGAAATAGAATTCTAACATCCTTGAAGCAAACCATCTTCCAGGTACTCACCTTCTTGGATGCATTTTTTGAGTAAAGCCTCTCTCACTGTTTTGTCTCCAAACATTTCTCCTATATTCCTTTGAGACTGTAATCTTCCATTTGACTGCAACCTTTTGAAGATCTCAGTCTCAAGGTAATGTATCCTAAATCAATGCTCCTTTTTTGAAGACTGATCCTCTGTCTCTGTCATTGAGACTATTCTTTGTCAAGGACCCATTTAATGCCTATAAACCTAAAACCACTTAGACCTTAACCCTATATGACCATTTCATGACATTTTGACTCATTACATGGGATTTTCACTTATTACATTACTTTTATAGCATTATTCCTTATTACATTACAATGACCTTTAGACTTGATTATGAATTTTGCTTTGAATATTGAGTCTAACATTGCAATTGAACATCTCTGAATGCCATTCCACTCTTGGGCTCAGGTGCCTTGCTGGATGCCCCTGCATCATCAACCAAGTGGTACAAATGATCAAATCCCACAGACAGTCTGTAGCTATGATAGAGTTTGAAAAGGTAGAGAGACCTACACTGGTGACTCAGAAGAAACTTCAGCTTTCAAAAACAAAGCCAATTAGGTTGGAAGACTTGTGGATCTGGCCGGCATTTGGTGGAAGAGGAAGAAAGATGACTAGAACTCTAGAGGCCCACTATAATGGATTTCTGTATTCAACCATGAGAGCAGAAGAGAGAGCTGATATCATGTATCAAAATATTAAACACGCATTCTTCTAGCCAGTAGAGAAGGAGATGATTACTTTGCTTCATTTTCATTTGCATAACCATATTATGGTGGGAACTAAGAAGACTAAGGATGTCCAGTTTTATGTGGAAGTAATGGACGTGGTCCAAACTTTAGGAGGGGCAAGAAGGTCCATGTATGATCCCGATGAAATTGAGGAAGAGCAGCAAGAGATGCACATGAAAAATAAAATCAATGGAGAGTTTGAAGGGTTTGTTAAACGAGTAACAAAGCTATGGGAGCAGCCTCATCTAAAAGATTTTGAATTGGAGTTTGATATACCATTTAGAGAGCTAGGTTTTCATGGAGTTCCTTTCAAAGCCTCTACTTTTATTGTTCCTACTGTAAACTGTTTGGTAGAGTTGGTGGAATTGCCTTTCTTAGTAATAACCATTAGTGAGATTGAGATAGTTAACCTTGAGAGAGTAGGACTTGGGCAAAAGGCATTTGATATGGCTATTGTTTTCAAAGACTTCAAGCGGGCTGTACTCCGCATTGATGTTATTCCTCAATCTTCTCTTGATGGCATCAAAGAATGGCTAAACTCAATGGATATAAAGTATTATGAAAGCAGAATGAACTTGAACTGGCGGCCAATTTTGAAGACCATTACAGATGATCCAGATAAATTTATTGAAGATGGTGGCTGGGAATTTCTGAATTGGGAAATCCATCTTCCATTTGGGTGATAGAATCCAATAGATGCTTCAAAATGTTTGAAGTTCTTTCACCAAGCTTTATCAAATGGATCTCTCACGAGAATGAATGGAACAGTTAGCACTCATTGGCTCTAGGTGATTCTTACAGAGGTGAAGCACCGGGACTTCCTGGGAGGTCATCCATCCTAGTACTACTCCAACTCGAGCAAACTTAACTATGGAGTTTCCTCCCTGGTTAAACCCACTCTGCTTGCATCCTCATTTGCAAAACCTTCACCAAGTATTGTGCCTTACGAACCAATTCATGAGCTTAAGGGGCTTTCTAATCGATGGTTCATAAGGCACAACACTTGGTGAAGGTTTTGCAAATGAGAATGCAAGTAGAGTGGGTTTAACCATGGAGGAAACTCTGTAGTTAAGTGCACTCAAGTTGGTGTAGTACAGGAATGGGTGACCTCTTGAGAAGTCCCAGTGCTTCACCTCTGTGAGCATCAGCTAGAGCCAATGAGTGCTAACTGTTCCATTCATTCTCATGAGAGATGGGTTCGTGTGAACCACTACTCATGAATCACGGGTCAATGAGTTTGACTCAAAAAACTACACAGTTGAATCTTGATAGCAATATCACAATTTGACTTGCTATGGAAAATATCTCCTACTTATTAATTGACGAGCTTAAGGGGCTTTCTAATGAATGGTTCATAAGGCATAACACTTGGTGAAGGTTTTGCAAATGAGGATGCAAGCAGAGTGGGTTTAACCATGGAGGAAACTTCGTAGTTAAGCGTGCTCGAGCTGGAGTGGTACTGGGATGGATGACCTCCCGGGAAGTCCCGGTGCTTCACCTCCGTAAGCATCACCTAGAGCCAATGAGTGGTAACTGTTCCATTCATTCTCGTGAGAGATCCATTTGATAAAGCTTGGTGAAAGAACTTCAAACATTTTGAAGCATCTATTGGATTCTTTCACCCAAATGGAAGATGGATTTCCCAATTCAAAAATTCAGAGTTCTTTTCATTAACCTGTGATTCATGAGTAGTGGTTTACATGAACCCATCTCTCATGAGAATGAATGGAACAGTTACCACTCATTGGCTCTAGGTGATGCTTATGGAGGTGAAGCACCAGGACTTCTCGAGAGGTCATCCATCCCAGTACCACTCCAAGTCAAGCACGCTTAACTACAAAGTTTCCTCCATGGTTAAACCCACTCTGCTTGCATCCTCATTTGCAAAACCTTCACCAAGTGTTATGCCTTATGAACCATTCATTAGAAAGCCCCTTAAGCTCGTCAATTAATAAGTAGGAGATATTTTCCACAGCAAGTCAAATTGTGATATTGCTATCAAGATTCAATTGTGTAGTTTTTTGAGTCAAACTCATTGACCCGTGATTCATGAGTAGTGGTTCACACCAAAGAATCAAAAATCAGACTCGGCAAGGCCGACTCGACCCGTGACTCGCTGATGACTCGGCAACGACTCGGCTATGACTCGGCAAACAAAAAAAATAGAGATTTCTTAAAATTTAAAACTTGTTTCAGGCACCCATTATTGAATAAAGCTTAAAAACACATCACATCACATCTAAAGGTCAAATAACATCTAAAGGATATGGTTAAGAGAACAAAGTATAATCGATAATGAAGGGAATGAATGGTAATTGTTATGAACAGTCACGTCACTTCATTATGAACTAACATGTCATTTCTAATGTGAATAGTCACGTCTTTTCTTATTTGCTAGTTCAATATATATAGATATTCAAATGTGTAGATTCAATCAATAACTAAGGCAATTTGATCACTATTTTTTCCATTACATTCACTGTCTTCATTCCATCTCTCCAATTTGAATCTTGTGGATCATTGATTCTTAGCATTTCAATCTTCATTGTCCCAAGGCGTTTGTCCTACTGTTCCCTTTAACAACTCATGAATGCTCATTAATGAATCATGGTTGTTCTAACTAATATTCTTGTGATACATCGTCAGCTGTTCTCATTTCTTTATGATTCTTCTTATTTATTCATTGGCTAACTTTTTTGACATTCCTTGGACTGCTCTTCATGACCTATCATTTACTTACTATTCTGATCCTTATTGTGACTGCTCTAACAGTGAATGTCACTGTTTCTAACATTATATGTCATTGTTTCATCATGTAATCACTGCTATACATCACTGCTCTGATCAATTTTCTTTTCACTGCTATCACATTGCAAAACACTGCTTTTAATCATCTTTTATCAGTGACTTTTCATGACTAATGACTGCTTTAGGATTCATTCTTCTATTTGCTGTCTTCTTTCTTTGAACACTGTCCTTGAACACTCACTGAAGACTACTGTCATCAGAAATTCATGAAGCCTACTGTCATTAGAGATTCATGAAGATGATCAATGTCCTTAGACATTGATGTGACTGTTTGTTAATTATCATGTCCTCTCATAACAGTCATGATTTTCACTGATATTCTTCTGCATTTCTCCATTTCTGATCACTGTCATAAAAATGAAAGCCACTATCCTCCAGCATACTATCTTCTACATCCTTTTGTTTGCTACTCTCATTCGTGGATTATTGCTCATATCATTGTTATTATGACTGCATCATTGGCACAGTCTTCCTTCTTGAAACAGAAGATTATTGTCTTGTTCTAAGTGATTGTCACAATTTTTCTCATCCTTCAACAACATGTATATCACTGTTGTTGACAAGTCTATGGCTTGGGCCTGCCGCGGTGTGGGTCATGAGGCATGGACCTGCGAGTTATGGCCATGACCCGCTGACTCGGTGAGTCACACGGGTCATGCCCCATAACTCGGCCCATGACTCGGCCGGGTCACCAAAACTTGGGAGCCATGGCTCGACCCACGAGTCAGGATAACTCGCCTGACTCGCTGCAGGTTTTGATACTCTAGTTCACACAAACCCATCTCTCATGAGAATGAATGGAACAGTTAGCACTCATTGGCTCTAGGTGATGCTCACAGAGGTGAAGCACCGGGACTTCCCGATAGGTCACCCATTCCAGTACTACTCCAACTCGAGCACACTTAACTACAGAGTTTCCTCCCTAGTTAAACCCACTCTGCTTGCATTCTCATTTGCAAAACCTTCACCAACTGTTGCGCCTTACGAACCAGTTGATGAGCTTAAGGGGCTTTCTAATCGATGGTTCATAAGGCAAAACACTTGGTGAAGGTTTTGCAAATGAGAATGCAAGCAGAGTGGGTTTAACCACGGAGGAAACTCCGTAGTTAAGTGCGCTCGAGTTGGAGTAGTACTGGGATGGGTGACCTCTCGGGAAGTCCCGATGCTTCACCTTTGTGAGCATCAGCTAGAACCAATGAGTGCTAATTCTTCCATTCATTCTCATGAGAGATGGGTTCGTGTGAACCACTACTCATGAATCACGGGTCAATGAGTTTGACTCAAAAAACTACACAGTTGAATGTTGATAGCAATATCACAATTTGACTTGCTGTGGAAAATATCTCCTACTTATTAATTGATGAGCTTAAGGGGCTTTCTAATGAATGGTTCATAAGGCATAACACTTGGTGAAGGTTTTGCAAATGAGGATGCAAGCAGAGTGGGTTTAACCAAGGAGGAAACTCTGTAGTTAAGCGTGCTCGAGCTGGAGTGGTACTGGGATGGATGACCTCCCGGGAAGTCTCGGTGCTTCACCTCCATAAGCATCACCTAGAGCCAATGAGTGCTAACTATTCCATTCATTCTCATGAGAGATGGGTTCATGTAAACCACTACTCATGAATCACAGGTTAATGAAAAGACCAAATTTGAGGTCAATAAACATGGCAAACTGAATCAATGACTTGAAAGAATTTTTTTAGCTTGCTACTACAAGCTGACTGAACTCCACATCTTTTAAGTTCTTGGAACCCATGAACAGTTCATTGCTTCTATCTTCTAGCCATATTAATCTTTGATGTTCATGCATCTCACATCTTTTTCCATTCTACTCACATCTTTTTCACTACATTCTTGATATCGATTTCTTTTGGGGATTTGTTAAACAGCTCACTGGTTTTTTTTGTACGTCCATATCTTGCTTACATACTGAATTATTCCTTATTACATTACAATGACCTTTAGACTTGATTATGAATTTTGCTTTGAATATTGAGTCTAACATTACAATTGAACATCTTTGAATGCCATTCCACTCCTGGGCTCAGGTGCCCTGCTGGATGCCCCTGCATCATCAACCAAGTGGTACAAATGATCAAATCCCACAGACAGTTTGTAGCTATGACAGAGTCTGAAAAGGCAGAGAGACCTACACTGCTGACTTAGAAGAAACTTCAGCTTTAAAAAACAAAGCCAATTAGGTTGGCAGACTTGTGGATCGGGCCGGCATTTGGTGGAAGAGGAAGAAAGATGACTAGAACTCTAGAGGCCCACTATAATGGATTTTGGTATTCAACCATGAGAGCAGAAGAGAGAGCTGATATCATGTATTAAAATATTAAACACGCATTCTTCCAGCTAGCAGAGAAGGAGATGATTACTTTGCTTCATTTTCATTTGCATAACCATATTATGGTGGGAACTAAGAAGACTAAGGATGTCCAATTTTATGTGGAAGTAATGGACGTGGTCCAAACTTTAGGAGGGGCAAGAAGGTCCATGTATGATCCCGATGAAATTGAGGAAGAGCAGCAAGAGAGGGATAGGAAAAATCAAATCAATGGAGAGTTTGAAGGGTTTGTTAAACGAGTAACAGAGCTATGGGAGCAGCCTCATCTAAAAGATTTTGAATTGGAGTTTGATATACCATTTAGAGAGCTAGGTTTTCATGGAGTTCCTTTCAAAGCCTCTATTTTTATTGTTCCTACCGTAAACTATTTGGTAGAGTTGGTGGAATTTCCTTTCTTAGTAATAACCATTAGTGAGATTGAGATAGTTAACCTTGAGAGAGTAGGACTTGGGAAAAAGGCATTTGATATGGCTATTGTTTTCAAAGACTTCAAGCGGGATGTACTCCGCATTGATGTTATTCCTCAATCTTCTCTTGATGGCATCAAAGAATGGCTAAACTCAATGGATATAAAGTATTATGAAAGCAGAATGAACTTGAACTGGCGGCCAATTTTGAAGACCATTTCAGATGATCCAGATAAATTTATTAAAGACGGTGGCTGGAAATTTTTGAATTGGGAAATCCATCTTCCTTTTGGGTGACAGAATCCAATAGATGCTTCAAAATGTTTGAAGTTATTTCACCAAGCTTTATCAAATGGATCTCTCACGAGAATGAATGGAATAGTTAGCACTCATTGGCTCTAGGTGATGCTTACGGAGGTGAAGCACCGAGACTTCCCGGGAGGTCATCCATCCCAGTACCACTCCAGCTCGAGCACGCTTAACTATAGAGTTTCCTCCATGGTTAAACCCACTCTACTTGCATCCTCATTTGCAAAACCTTCACCAAGTGTTATGCCTTATGAACCATTCATTAGAAAGCCCCTTAAGCTCGTCAATTAATAAGTAGGAGATATTTTCCACAGCAAGTCAAATTGTGATATTGCTATCAAGATTCAACTGTGTAGTTTTTTGAGTCAAACTCATTGACCCGTGATTCATGAGTAGTGGTTCACACGAACCCATCTCTCATGAGAATGAATGGAACAGTTAGCACTCATTGGCTCTAGCTGATGCTCAAAGAGGTGAAGCACCGGGACTTCCCAAGAGGTCACCCATTCCGGTACTACACCAACTCGAGTGCACTTAACTACGGAGTTTCCTCCCTGGTTAAACCCACTCTGCTTGCATTCTCATTTGCAAAACCTTCACCAAGTGTTGCGCCTTACGAACCAGTTGATGAGCTTAAGGGGCTTTCTAATCGATGGTTCATAAGGCACAACACTTGGTGAAGGTTTTGCAAATGAGAATGCAAGCAGAGTGGGTTTAACCACGGAGGAAACTCCGTAGTTAAGTGCGCTCGAGTTGGAGTAGTACTGGGATGGGTGACCTCTCAGGAAGTCACGGTGCTTCACCTCTGTGAGCATCAGCTAGAACCAATGAGTGCTAAGTGTTCCATTCATTCTCATGAGAGATGGGTTCGTGTGAACCACTACTCATGAATCACAGGTCAATGAGTTTGACTCAAAAAACTACACAGTTGAATGTTGATAGCAATGTCACAATTTGACTTGCTGTGGAAAATATCTCCTACTTATTAATTGACGAGCTTAAGGGGCTTTCTAATGAATGGTTCATAAGGCATAACACTTGGTGAAGGTTTTGCAAATGAGGATGCAAACAGAGTGGGTTTAACCATGGAGGAAACTCTGTAGTTAAGTGTGCTCGAGCTGGAGTGGTACTGGGATGGATGACCTCCCGGGAAGTCTCAGTGCTTCACCTCCGTAAGCATCACCTAGAGCCAATGAGTGGTAACTGTTCCATTCATTCTCATGAGAGATGGGTTTATGTAAACCACTACTCATGAATCACAGGTTAATGAAAAGAACTCTAAATTCACCTTACGTAGGTAACATTTTTTTTTTAAAAAAAAAATAACATTGGTCAAAATTTTGACCAATGCCAGCAAAAATCTCCACCAAAGGATGGTCAAAATTTCGACCACAATAACAAAATTTTGACCACAATAACAAAATTTTGACCAAAACAACAAAATTTTGACCATCTTATCCGTCGAACGTATAGCATCTCAGTCGTACATTTGATGTTTTTGTCAAAAATTTTGACCAACATTTGGTGGAAATTTTTGCTGCCACCGGTCGAAATTTTGATTAATATCAGGTGGATATTTGTTCGACAAATGGTCAAAATTTTGACCATTATAAAAAAATGATGACAATTTTGAATCATGGACTCAGTCAAATTTTTGACCTCTGTTTTAGTCAAATTTTGACTGATTATAAGTACATCAAAAATTTGACAAAAAAAGACCGACGACAATGTTAGTCGTAAATTCAACTAATTTCGGTCAAAATTTTGACCAATTCTTGGTCGAAATTTGAAGCCAAATTTACTAGTGATGCAACACTCAAGAGATTATAGTTAAGACCTTCAACCCAACAAGCATTGTCACATCTAATCTTATCAATCAATCTTATTGATCCTTTTCCCTTCACAAGACATGGTGCATAATTACCAAACTTAACACTCCTACCTTTGTAATGATTTTGGGTTTCAAACTTACTTTTATCACCATTCATGTGATGTGAGAAACTAATATCAATTATCCATCTATCACCTTTAATCACATATTAAATAAGTTCAATTTTCTCATCTTTGTCAAAATCATCTTTCATAGCAACATAAACAACTTCTACATCACAATCATCAAATTCACTAGATTCACTGCTAGTTTCTTCTTTAGAAATATAACAAGACTTCTTACCTTTATCCTTTTAGTCCTTATACCTTTTGTGATCTATGTCATTCCTTTTGTCTTTATACTTGCTTTCCCTTCTTTCATCCTTGTCATTCCTACCAGGGAATCTTGCTGCAATATGATCAACTTTGTTACATGAAAAATAGATTATAGGAAGTTTACCTTTTCTTCTCGGTAGCCTTCTAGCCATAAGTACCTCAAGATCCTCAAGATCATCATCAAAATTTTTATTGTCACTGTTACTGTCAATGTTCACACATCTTTATTTTCCTTTCTTAGACTTATGAAGAGCCATTTGAGATTTGAATGCAGATTCAATATTATGAGTAGTTAAATTATCAAAATTTGACAGCTTAAAAGCAATAAGCCTATCCAAGGTTAGGTTGTTACCAGGAGCACATCTCAATTCTTGTATTACAGAAACTCTAATAGCATAAATAGGAAGTAGGGTTCTCAAAATTTTTCTAATAACAGTTTCATCATTAATATTTCCATTAGCTCCTCTAATAGAATTCACTACCTCTTTAACTCTGGCACAATATTGAACAATAGTTTCACCTTCTAACATTCTCATTTCATCAAACTTACCTCTCAAGATTTTAGATTTGGCTTTGAGTACATTTGTGTCTCCACCATAGATAGTTGCTAGTGTGTCCCACATTTTCTTTGCATTAGTACAGTCCTTGATGTCTTCAAGTTCAGGATAGCTTAGGGATGTAATCACCTAAAATTGGGCTAATAGAACCTAAGGCCCTATTTTTCCTAATTTGGGATAAAACTCTTAATTATGTTAATTTGATTCTTGATTATTAACATAATTCATGAAATTTAATTAAATCAATAAATATCATAATTCAAACATTTATTATCAAGAATTGAGAAAAAATCACATTGATTGCCTCTAAGCCTAATTAATTAAATCAAACCCATTAAATACATGGCTAGAGTAGTTAATTAAAAGAAATGGATAAAACACTATAAAATGACATGTCACCCTTGAAGGGGAAAACAAAGACAATTTGAACCAATAAGAGCTAATCACATGGATCAAGCAAGGAAGCATCTCAACCACTCCTCATCGATGCATCTTGACCATTCAAAATCTCAAGATTCTATAAAAGAGGAATTTTCAAACCTCAAAACATATAGTTAATTTAAATTCATAATTGCATGCTTCTCATTTGATTTTCATAGCTTAATTAGAACACATTCACATTTTAATTGCTTAAAGGTTAATGAATCAATGGCTAATACAAATGAATTTGATGTTTTAGCTTCATATTTCCTTTGAATCTCTCATTCTAACTTGCATTGTCACTTTTTAGGATCCTAATCTAAGAGTTATTTTGGATCATTTTCATACTTGTGTTAGTTAGAGAATAATAATTTGATTTCAATTGTTATTAATTTAGATTGAATTTCTTGTGCTAATAATTGATATAATGAATTATTGAAGAGTTGTGTTGTGGGATAACAGCTACCACAATTCACACACATTTTTGGTGCTCACCGTGGGGCAAAGCCCCAGATTTTTGCCTTTTAAAACTATTTTTTTTAATGTTTTTGAGAGCAGGGAATCGCATCTGGATAATTGGATCACACCCAGGAAATAGAGTCAAACCCGATATTTCTCAGATCGCATCCAGGATTTCCTAAATCACATCCAGTAAGGTATCATGTTTAGTCAATTCTAGATGACATTTAGGATCCTTAATCACATGTGGGAAAGGGATTGCATATGGTTAAATATTTGGATTGCATCTTGGAATATTTTCTTGAAATTTGATTTTTCTAACATCTAATGGATTGATTTTGTGTTTTCTATGGATTTTTAACAGCCTAACAGTGGTTTGTAGGATGAATTATCAAGAGAAATCAACATATGAGACTACTAATGGCTGTTTGCAGGTTTCCTTGAAGAAAAATCAACTAGACTTCATGCTTTCTTTCACAGGAATTTAATTACAATTTGAGATCAATTTGCAAATTAACCAGAAGATTATGCTCTTTTCCCTTGAGAAAAATCAGAAACTCAAAAGTTAATTTGCAATTTGGGGTCAAATTGGGGTAATTTACTTAAAGTTTGCATGATGTGTCTTGGAGAAGTAATTTGAGTTAGGAGATCATGCTCTTCTCCTTCGTGGAGAATAAAAAATCTAGACCTCAAATTATGGATCTATCTTTCTTTATTGCATACCTTTAGAGGGCCTTCCGGTTGAGGAAAAAATCTCCCAGGAATGACCCAAGTGGGGATAATTCTTAAGATGACTCTTCCACCCCACTATAAAATTTGATGCTTCCTTGAGGTCAAAACTTCAAAAGACATAATTCATTTTGGCATTGGAATATTGATGATCTTTTCCAATGACATGCTTGGATCTTGTGTAGAGCAGAGCCTCTTCAATCTCACTTGCGAGACCACACAGTTTTGAGTACTCATAGGGCTATAGGCCTCAATCTTGCTTGCAAGACTATGGGAGATGGTTATGAACAAATGCCCTCATTAAAATCCTAAGTTAGATGCTACCTGGCTCACCTCCAATGGTTGGTAAGAATTGTGCAATGCAAATAGTAATTGCCCCAAGAGATTCACCATATCGAGCCCTCCTTGATGCTTGAACTTGGCTAATATGGGCTCCAACATCCATTGCATGTTGTTGGACTGCCATATTCTGAGGAGTCATTGATAGTGTTCTTAAGCTAGTGAACAAGTGTTTCCAATCTCTACCTAGCATAAGGAAGGTTAGGTGTGTTTGTTATAAAAATGATTGCTTGATGTATTTTAATTACAAACCTCAGATAAATCCCTCAAATGAATAAACACTAAGCATTTTCAAACACCTACAAGTTCCTGGAATCAGACAAAGAAGGAAAATTTTCACAAAATTGACTAAAATTTGCATCAGACCAGTCATCATAAGGTTGTATCTGGTATCCTAAGTTGCACCTCGCATTCCAAATCGTATTTGGTCATTTTAGGATTGCATCTAGTAGACCCCAAATTTCCTAAGTCACATTTGGGACCAAAGCCAAATTAGGAGTTGCATCCCATATTCCAGGGTCGCATCTGGGAACTTTTCACTGTAAGTCACATATGGGGCTAAGAGCATTTTTGTACCTCCCATAATCTAGATTTTTACATTTTTGGATACCCTTTTTGGCCTTTAATCAGATTCATTGTCAAAACAAGTCTACCTACAAGCGTGAAAGATTTATTACTGAGCATGTCTTGTCATCCTATTTGGTCTATCCTGCATTGTTCAAAATTGTGGAGTCTCCTTGTCACCGTCAGATTCAAATCAAGTTTCCAACTCACTATCAGGGCACTCTAACACCCTTTGACACTGGAACTTTCAAACAAATCACACCAATCCACTTGCCTTTTTTTCCCAACTCACTATCAGGGCACTCTAACACCCTTTGATGTTGGATCCTTAAGACATTTCAAACCCACTTTTTCATCCTTGGACTCATAATTGGACACTTGCAAACTTTTAGACCCACTTTCATACAAGACACTCAAAACAATTCCTCAATCTAAGCTTCCATGGTTAATACAAGACACAAATCTTACAAATTTGAAAGGAATCCATTTTGGAATGAGGTACCATTAATCACATTTGAAAGAGGAGAAACCTTCAGACTTAATCCTCTATTTAGAGTAACACCTAGCACTACTCACACAGTAACACCTAACATGACAAACATGAATAACCAAGAAGACTTATGTTGGGATGAAAGACAAGAGGAACAAAATAATCAAGAAGAAGCAAGACACCATGAACTGCGTTATGACTATGATGATGATGAAGACCCTATAGAACTTGAATATAAAAGGGCCTTGAAAAGAAAAAGATTCAACAAAATCCTTGAGAGAACTTTGGAAGAAAACAAGGAAAAGCACTTCCCAGAACTTTCATATCAAGGAGTAAAACTACCAAAGGACTATGACATAAATAAGCTCAAACAAAAGGAAGATCTTAGTCCTCTGTCTATTTTGACAAGACAACTACTTTCCATGCAAGGAGAAATACAAGAACTCAAGAAAGAAAAGGACAAACAAACAAAATAATACTCCTTGGAACACATTTATCCTTTCCCTTTTGATAAGGGTGGCTGGTCAGTATAATGACTCTTGTAACTAAGGATTGGACATCCTTCTTATAATGACTCTATATTTAAGAAGTGCCAAATATCATACTAGAATAACATACTAAGCTCATTAAATTATCGACTAGGGACGTAAACTTGAAATGATGCCTGCAAAGTATATGCTCTAACTCATTCTTAAATGTCATCATAACTTATGCAATTGAAATGCTGAAGGAAATACTAAGCTAATAAATGGAATAAAAATTTAACCTAGTACTCTGGAATAATGCTACAAATAAGAAACTAACTATTTGCCTATGCTGTAGGAAACAATCAGCAGTTCTGTTACCATATGGCTGCAGGAGCAACAAAGTACTAAATACTTCTATTGAAACTGAAATCTGATTTCCTATCTAGCTATGAACTAAGTTCACCTCCCATGTGGGGCCCCATGGAAGACTGAATGAATAACAACTCAGAGATTAAGAACTATAAATTTCATTTCATTCTTGAGAAAAACATAAGTACATATTATAGCAACAAAATTGTATTTATCACTACAATTGGATTACAAGAGGATTCCACATAAAAACTAGCTAACTCGGGAATCTAAACTCTAGCTTATTTATAACATCAACATATAACATAACTCCCTAAATATAGGATTCTCCAACGTCATGGATATGATGATATTGAAGATATAAAAAAATATCATTTAATACAGGAGCAAGTTGCGTTTAGTTGCACATGAATTTAGGAGTTCACAACTTCTAGATTTACTCCATAATGGTTGATAACCATGTTGACTCAGCCCATAATAGTAACTGCTAATGACTAAAAGTAATGGAATAATTATGAGTTCAAAACAGTTAACCAACTTCTTATCACCACTTTGTCTTTTGATGCTGACTTCTTCTTCCCTTGTTGACTCACCATTTTCCTACAAAAGATTAGCGTGCACATGCAAAAATCACAATACATATCCAAGATAGAATTCATAATAAGTTGTTATTATAATACTACCCAATCAATGCAAGATAGAAAGATACAATATTTCATTCCATGTAACTATATAACATATATGCTCAACATATTCATTTAATCTTAAAAACATCAAAGTGCACACACATATAGCAGTTTAAATATAAGCAGTCTAAATAAGTCCATCAAAAGCTCATAAAGTTTCCAGGTCCTAGTCATAAAAATATATAAAAACATGAACCAAGTAGGCCTTAAATTGGCCTCATCATCTCCCCCCAACTTTGCCTTTTGTTGGTCCTCCAACAAACATGAAATTCTTGATCCTGGTTGTCATTCTATAATTTGTAGCTATTTTCTGTCCGGCACCTCCTTCAAAGCTCTAGTAAAAACCTTTTGTTTCTCTATATTTCTCCCATCTCCTTGCCTCTCCTGCCATTTCATAATCATCCAAATTTTGTGCATTTTCTAGCAAGGGAAAAATAAGCATGGGTAGCTAGAAGGTGAGCGTACTCCAAAAACTTTTTCTAACTCTACCTAATATAATGTACCAAGGGGATCTTCTATTTTCCATGTTAAAATTAAGGGGTGAGTGTGGCTCTTTGTTTCTTAGATCCTCAAACATGCTAACCCAATGCCACTATATTGATTTAATAGCCTCATGCAACTCGATCTCATCCATTTCAACATATCCATCAAATGTTGCATCTCTAAGGGGATAAATTGCATGACTTCCTAAATCCGAAGAAGCAATTTTCAACCAATCATAATAATAAGTTTTGGGATCCTGAGCTTCTAGCCTTACGTAAAGGGGAATTTCTTCCTCTAATTCCCTATAGCATTTAGCATGTGATTCCCTACTTATTTAATTTTTTATCCATGACATCAGGGCTCTTAACTGAATATTTATAACATACAACAAAGGATTCCATTCTCTATTATTGGGTACTACAAAGTTATGAAGAAAAATATCACACAACAAATTTTGTATGGCTGCAAGATAACTGTGGAAGGCTTGGGAAAACTCAAGGGGTTCAACCAATTATGGATACTTATCCCTCATTACACCAGTCATTTGATAATTTAGGAAATGGAATAATGCATAAATAGGAGATGGGGAACGATAGCTCATTAGTTCAAGTATCATTGAAGTTACCTTAGTAAGCTTTGTACGTAGCTGCTCCACTTCTTCCTCCTTTTCCAGAAGATCCTGATAATGTGTGTCAATGGCTTGATTCAAAATTTTATTTTGTTGTCTCCATCACTCTCTTTCCAAAGACAACTGGTTAGACAATTGAAAAATAATAGGAAGTAATGATATGGACTGAGAGGCACCTGACATGATATTCTCATTAGGGTTTTCTCCTACTGCATGCAGAACAAAAGTCTCATCATTAACTCGAATTTTAACCTCTGGAGGTTCTATCCACACTATTGTAGATCCCTCAGGATAGTCACACTATTGAGAAGTTGTAGCTAGCACATCTAAACCCTAATTAAATATTTTCTTTTCCACTTTATTCACAAAGCTCATATCAACTCCAAAATCATCTTCAAACAAATTTCCTCTTGGTGTTGTAGGAGGTGATTCTGGTATATCCTCTTACATTGGGACGTATCCTTCTGACACATTGTCATTTTCTAAGTCAACAAGATTGTTAACCACCTGGAGTCCTCTTGAGGATGAACCCTTCCTTTGAAACTGATAGTTCTGTTCATCAGAGCTAGAATCATTCTTAATCACTATCTACTATTTTTCAATCTCAGGTGGTGAATCAGACAATTCTTGTTGTTTATCACTAGGTTCAGTCATTCTCTCCTCAAGTGGCTTAGAGATTCAAGATCAATTGCTAACTCAGTTTGTGGTGCATCTACAAACAAATTTTATTTCTTCCTACGGCTTCTCCTTACTGGGGTTTCTTTCTCTTTTTCTATCATTTTCTGCTTTTTAGGAGTGGATGAGGCTACAAGAAATTTTTTTTTTTTTAGAAAAAAATTAGAGGGCATTTTTCTTACTAGGGTTTCTTTCCTCATAGGAGCCCTAGTTTTCACAGACAAGGGTGTGGTCTTTTCTTTAGAGATTTTGACTTTCTTCTTGCCTTTATCCTAGGTTGATCCAGACATAGAGACTCCAGGAGAACTCTCAGGGTTTTTACACCTAGATCTTCTAGATTTTCCTAAGGAAGATGTTGATTCCACTCTTTCAATTATTTTTATAATCCCATGTTTAGTGAAAATCCATTTCCTACTCTCCACCCTATAGGACTTAGGGTTTGGTTTTCAAATTCCCCTAAAAGAAAATTTTCCAATGACATATCTATTTGTTCTCTTAATGCTCTTTCCACTATTATCTTAATCTGACAATGGTGAGAAATGGCATTGAGCTTACCTTTTTGCATGAGTGAAGCCCTCTTCTTCAGAATATGGAATAGAAAGTTGGGAACATTCACTGGTCAATTGTCATGGCATAAGCAACTTAAAATTTTAAAATGAACAGAATGCATAAATGTTTTCCAACCTTCACAAGTGAAATATTTTATGACATATACTGCACATTCCCTGTAAGGGTCTGGTAATGACAATCCATTCATACCTTGTTTCTTCTCAACATCTAATGGTGGGTCTGTATGTAATGTAAATTGAGCTCTAACAGTTATAGGATCAATATTTTCTAAAAATTCTTCCCCTTCCTGCGGAAACCCCATGACTTCTGCCACAATGTCCTGAGTGAATGGTTAATCTCTTGACCATATCTACACCATTACTCAATATGCTCAAAAAATAAGAAGCCACTTCACCATCCCATCTGGTAAGCTTCTAAATGTAGTCAAGCTAACCCCTAGCTTGAAAATGCGGCATGCATGCCTGGTCACTTAAAAAGACATCATGGACTGTAGGTTCATATCGAACCAAACCTCCTCCCATCTTCTCAGAGTACCAAGTCACACTAAAAAATCTTGCAATAATTCAAGACAAACTTCACAGTCACAGCAAGGATTTTTAGAGAAATACGAAATATGGAGACGACAAAGGCAATAGTCAGAGGCAAATTTAGACCCTTATGGAAACATGATTGCAAATCTTCAACATATCAAAAGTTAATTACTCATAATTACCTCTTCAGACGTTCTCATAATAGCCACCTTAGCAAATTATGTGTAAAATAAATAGTTCCTTTAAAGTTGTCACATCATGCAAAAATGTGACAAAAGCTAAATTTGGCAAAAGCATGCAAAAGTGAAAATATGGCTAGATTTAAAAGAATTGCATATACAATAATTATAGTCATGTAAAACAAAAAGATGATATCTCTCCCCCAAACTTAATTGAGCAATTGGTCTCACAATTGCACATGTGACAAGAGAATAGCCGACTGGAAAAATAAATTAATAAAATGTATACCTTGGATAGTATGTACGAACTTGGAAAGGTGTTGACGACAGTAATAAATCATCATCTATTGGTGGAGAATGATGACTTGGAAAGGTGGATAGAGTAGAAATGATGAGGTGGAAATATGGAATTTATTATGGAGTGGTTAGTCAGTATAATACCTTATTAATTTAAAGGATTGGACTTCCTTTCATAGGGATTCTATGGTTAATAGCATTAAGTATCTACTTAGAATATCATGCCGAAATTCATTAGATTTATCAATCTGGGAGCGTAAACTTTAAATGGTGACTGCAAAGTATATGCTCTAGTTCATCTCAAAAGACATCATTACTAAAGCAAAGGAATTGCTACAGGAAATCTATGCTAGGAATTGAAACAACAACTTAACTTAACACTTAAGGGAATGCTTCAACAATAAACTAAGAATGCTTTAATAGTAAACCTATGTTGCAGGAAATAGTCAATGGTTTTGTTACCAATGGCTACAGGAGAAACAGTGTTAAACAAATTCAAAGAAACTTAAGACTAGATCCTACTTAAGCATGAATAGAGTTCACCTTCCGCACGGGCCCCCACGGAAGAGTGAATGGATTTAAAACTCAGAGACTAAAATCTGAAGATATCATCTATTCATTCAAGAAAAGTCAACAAAAGTACAAGATGGAATGTCAAAGTGTATTCACTTCTTTTCTAGATTAAAAAATAGATTCCTTGAACATCTAACTAACCAGGAATCACAAATTCTAGTTTATTTAAGAACAACTTGAAAAATAGAACTCCTAAGAACTAGGATCCTCCATTACATGGGGATAACAACTTTTCAGTTACAAAAGTGACATCATCATTTATGCAGGAATAAGCTGCATTCAAATTCACAAGAATATAGGAACGCTCGAGCACTGGATTCCATCCAAAACTCCTAGTAATTGAATTGACCCGTCTGCAATGGCAACCACTACTAAATGGAAGTAGTGGAACCATAATGAAACCTAAAAATTGTTACTTGACTTGATGAAGCCACTTCGATGTTGAGTCTTCATTACCTATTGACTTAATCCTTCCCTACAAGAGGTTAGCGCACCAAAACTCGCAACACAAATCCAAGATAAAGATCCATAATGAGCTTTCCTATTTTAGCGTATCCTCATCACATGGCTACAGGAACTACCCATTAATGCAGAGAGGAAAAAAATACCAAATTTCATCATAATATCCACTTAATCTATATATATATATATATATATATATATATATATATATATATATATATATATATATATATATATATATATATATATATATATATATATATATATATATATATATATATATATATATATATATATATATATATATATATATATATATATATATATATTCAACATATTTCTTTAGTCTTAAAAGCACCAAATACACATAGTCATAGCATAGAAACATAGAAAGTCTGAATATTGTTTATGAAAACCCATGAGATACTTAAGTTTAAACCAGAAAATCATAAACAAAACAATCCATAAATTGGGCTCATCATTCCCCCCAGCTTAACTTTTTGTTGGTCCCACAGCAAACATGCAGTTCTTGAGTCTAGCTGTCATCCTATAATCTGCAGCTGACTTCTGTCCAACACCTCCTTTGGCAAAGCTCTAGTAAAATCCTTTGGTCTCCTTATGCCTTTCCCACTTGTCCTCTTCTCCCTTAATGTCATAACTATCTAAGCTCTCTAAATTTTCTAATAAAGGAGATATTAGCAATGGTGGCTGAAAAGTAAGTGGAATCCAAAAACTCTATCGTGTTCTCCCCAAAGAGATGTACCAAGGTGCATGCCTATTTGCCATGCTAAAATTAAGGGGCAAATGTAGCTCCTTAGCTCTTAGCTCCTTTGTTAAACTAATCCAATGCCACTGGATGGCATTGCTAGTTTCAGGCAACTCATAATTAATTAGCTTTTTATATTCATCGAACGTTGCATTCCTAAGTGGATAAATGATCTTACTGAGTGAATCTGAGGGTGCAATTCTCAACCAATCATAATAACAAGTTTTGGGCTCTTTAGCTTCTGGTCTGAGATATAGGGGAATCTCTTCCTCCAATTCTCTATATAACTTAGCTTGAGATTCCCGACTGATCTCATTCTGAATTCAAGACACAAGAGCCCTAAGCTGGATATCCCTGACATATAGTAAGGGATTCCATACTCGATCATTCAGAACTGCCAAGTTATGGAGAAAGAATTCACACAGCAAATTCTTAATGGCTGCAGGAGAATTATTAAAAGCCTAGGAAAACTGCATAGGGTATTGCAATGATGGGAACCTATCTTGCATGACACAATTCATTTGGTAGTTCAACAATTGTTTGTTTAGGAATAGGGCATATATAGGAGATGGGGACCTACAACCCATTAACTCAGGAATAAGAGATGTGATTTTACTAAGTTTCTCCTATAGTTGTTCTACTTTTTCTTCCTACATAAGAGTCTCCTAATACTATTGATCTATAACCCTATTCAACTCTTTCCTTTGTTGTTTCCATTGTTCTCTTTCTGAAACCAATTGCTTAGATAACTAAAAAATAATAGACAACAAAGACATAGAACCAAACTGATCTGACATAGAACTGATACAAGAATTTTTTATTGAATTAAGAACAAAGGACTTACCACTTTTGAAACTAATCCCCTTCATAGGATCCATCCATATCACCATAGATCTCTCAATGTTACAGCATTGTTGTGTAGTAGAGGCCAATGCATCCAAACCCTCACTTAAAACCTACTCCACTACTTTATTAACAAGATCCACATCAACATCAGGGTTTTCTTCATACAAATTCTTCTCTGTTGTAGGAGATAATCCTAGTTCCTCTTCTTTCATTGTATAACACCCTTTAGACATTTCTTCATTTTTTGAGTCACTGCAACTATCATTTTTCTGAGGACCCTTAGAGGAGGAACTTCTTCTTTGGAATATATATGCCTAATCCTCAGAGCTAGAGTCATCATCAATGATTATGCATTCTTTATTTGTTTGTTTCACAGGAACCTGCTCTTGCTTAACCTCTAGAAACTTCTCAAGTGTTTCCTACTGCATATTCTTGGGTTCCTCTTCCTTTTTCTTGGAGGTCTCAGGTTCAATATTTAACCCTTCTAATGGTATATATGCAGTTTCATTTTGCTTCTTCCTATTACTTCTTCTCAACGGAGTTTCTTTCTTTTTCTCTGGAATTTTCCTCTTCCTGGAAGTGCTTGCAGCTATAGGAGATTGTTCCTTTGTCTTCTGACTTGAAGTAGGACTATTTTTCTTTCCTTTGTTCCTCCAAGAAACCCTTTTTGATACAGGAGTAGACTTCTCTATAGAAGTATTCTCTTCTTCCTCATTCTAGACTGACTTTGAAGTAGAGGAGTGAGGGGAACCCTCAGAAGTTCTAACCCTAGACTTTTTCTTAGAGAAAGGTCCTGGTCCAAGTTCTACAATAATTTTCCTAACCCCTTTGTCAGTTTGAATTATCTGCCCAACCCTTCGCCCAATAAGCTCTAGAGTTGGTTCTTTAAACCTTTGCAACAGAAATTCCTCCCAAGATAATTCTGACTGTTCCCTTAAGGCCTTCTCAACTATTAACTTAACCAAATAATGATGTGAAACAGAGTTAAGTTTACCCTCCTATGCCAAAATAGCCTAGTTCTTCAAAATGTTGAACATGAAGCTAGGAACATTTATGGGTCTATTTTCATGTCGTAGGCAGCTTAAAAACTTGAAATGAATGGAATATAAGTATGACTGTCATCCCTCACAAGTGAAATACTTGATAACATGAACTGCACATTGCTTAAATGATTTAGGAAAATACATTTTGTACGTACCTTGCTTCTTGTCAATTTCTAGAGCTGGGTCTGAATGCAAGGTAAACTACACCCTAAACATTGTCAGATCAAGACTTTCTACAAATTCTTCCCCTTGATGTGGCAACCCCATGACATCATCCACCACTACTTGCAAAAATGGTACCCTTAACCCCTTGACTGTGGCCACTCCTTCTTTCAATGTGCTAAAAAATTGCAACACAACCTCATCGTCCCAACTAGTGAGCTTCAAGATGTAATCAAGCCATCCTCTCACCTGAAAATATGGCCTGCAAGCTTGATCATCTAACAAGATATTGTGCACTGTGGGTTCCCTATGGATAAGGTCACCCCCCATTTTCAGATTGTTGAATTACTCAAAATGAAGTTGCCAGAAATTTAAACACTCTAAAATAAGGCTCAGACAAGGAGTTTTTGAATTGGCTAAATTGGCAAGTTACAGGAAAATTTCAAATACAGAAAGTTCTAGCATTTTAGAAATGAGCTCTAGTGTAAATATGAGTGCAAATCAAGAATATATCACACATTAGCTACTCATAATTACATAACCAAAGACTTTGTACGTAGCATGTACTTGCCACCCTCACTTGATATGTGTGAAATAATAACATAGCGCACAGCTCTTAAAGATTGTCAAATCATGACAAGAAGTGTAAAGTACAAACAAGACAAAAGAATAAAACATAAAGATTATATGAATATGTAAGACAAAAAAAAATCCTATATAACTCCCCCCCAGCTTAATTAGGCAAGTGTTCCCACACTTGTGCATGTGACGAGGCATAGCTAAAAATTTGAAAAACAAATTAAGGAATAAATACCTCAAATAGTGTACAAACCTAAAATTTTGCTGAGGGCAGCGGCTGTCATTATCCATGGATAGAGAATTATGAAAATGGATGAGTGAAAGACAAGAAATGAAGCGAAATTTTATTGCGAAGAAAGAACTTTCACGAAGAAAGCTTTTATTATGGGAGTGACGAGAACTTTTTTAAGTGAAGAATGCAAATGAGCGGGAAGCTCATTGTCAGAGGCTACATGAAATATATCACCAACAGTAGAGGATAACTAATGTAGGAACTCTTCTTTACTTTATGGTTTGTGATACAATTTCAAGCTGTGACCATTGACTAGCAACTTGAACCGAACAGGATTAATAGTAGAAAGTTGGACCGCGCCATTGGGAAACATAGCAACAATCTCATATGGGCCTAACCAATGAGTTTGAAACTTCCCTAGATGATGCTGATACCGGGAGTCATAAAGAAGTGCCCAGTCACCAATAGAAAAGAATTTATCTTTAATATACTTGTTATGCCATTGCTTTCATTGTTGCTGTAATAACTCTGTATTATGTAAGGTAGATTTGCGCCATTCATCAAGTTCATTCAAACTCATAATTCATTTATATTGTGCTGCAGTGAGATCCAGACCAAGGTCAAGAGTTGTCCTTAATGTTTTATGTTCAAATTCTATAGGCAGGATAGTTGATCGACCATAGACAAGCTCAAATGGAGTGAAGCTTGTTGTAGATTTCCAAGTAGTCCTGTAAGCCCAAAGAGCTTTAGGAAGTTGTGTGGCCCAATCCTTTGTATGGAGTGTGATAGTCTTGGTAAGAATAGATTCGAGCTCCCTATTAGTAACCTCTACTTGGCCATTAGCTTGGGGATGATAAGGTGAGGATTTACCATGCCTAATTTTATATTCTTCCTTCAAAGCAACTATCAAATTAGAAGTAAACTAAGGACCCTGATCAAACTGAAACTCCCTAGGCACACCAAATCTTGTGAAAATAAACTCATAGAGGAACTTAGCAACATTGTTATCCTTAGGGTGCTTTATAGGTTTGGCCTCGGCCCATTTGGTAATATAATAAGTGCATACAAGGATATAAGACTTACCTTGTGAAGATGGTTCAATAGGACCAACAAATTCAATCCCCCATTTATCAAATGGTGCTACAATTACTTGAGGCTGCAGGGGCATCTCATTTGTCTTACTAGGTTGGCCCATGCATTGGCATTTATCACACGTCTTGGTATACTGAGTAGCATCTTTGTGTAAACTAGGCCAGTAATATCACGTAGTCAAGATCTTGAATGTTGTTCTTTTGGTAGCAAAATGACCTCCATAGGGCTCATCATGACATGCCCATAGGATATCATATGTTTCATCTTCCCTTATGCATCTACGGGTTACTTGATTAGGACCGGTATAAAACATGAATCCAAAAATCCAAGAATAATTAAAACTTTTATGATCTAACAACCTTCTTTCTTTAGCAGAGAAATGAGTTGGAGTCTTACCAGTGGTGAGATAATTAGTAAGGTCAGCATACTAGGGATTATGTATAGATAACAAAAAGAGGTGTTCATCTGGAAAACTATCGTCAATGGCTGCATCAGGGACATGCAACCAAGAAAGGAAGTCAGTGACCACATTGACCTTACTAGGCTTGTCTACTATAGTGATATCAAATTCCTACATAAGGAGAAACCAGTAAGCTAGTCTTCCAAATATTGTAGACTTATTCATCAGGTACTTGATAGTAGAGTGTCCAGTATGCACAAAGATTGCATAGCCGATAATATAGTGCCTGAATTTATTCAGTGCGTAGATGACTACAAGCAGTTCTTTCTCAGTGACCATATAGTTGAACTCTGCACCTTGCAAATTTTTACTAATGAAATAAATAGCATGTTCAACTGAGTCCACCTTCTGACCAAGTATGGCTCCAATAGCATAATTTGATGCATCTGTATGACTGTGAAAAGGCAATTCCCAATTACGTCCTCTCAAAACTGGAGCTGTGGTGAGAACCTCCTTAAGTTGCAAGAAAGACTTTGTACACTCAGTGTCCCAAGTGAACTCAACATCCTTTTTCAAGAAATTATATAGAGGTGTTACAAGCTGACTAAAATCCTTTACGAATCTTTGATAATACCCGACATGCCCAAGAAAACTCCGCACATCCTTCTATTTTGCTGGTGTGGGTAATGTACTAATTACTTCAATCTTGGTGGGGTCCACTTGAATGCCTTTGGAGGAAATGAAATGGCCTAGAACAACCCCCTCCTCCATCATCATAAAGCATTTCTCATTGTTGGAGAAAGGTTGTAATCTCGGCATCTCTGGAGAACTTTGTTCAAATTTTCCTTAGCTTCATCAAAGGTGTTTCCATAGGTAGTAAAATCATCCATGTAAATCTCCATGCAATCAGCAAATATATTAGAAAAGATACTTATCATAGCTCTTTGAAAAGTGGCAGGAGAATTGCACAAACTAAAAGGTAAGACTGAATAGGCAAATTTCCCCCATGGACATGTGAAAGTTGTCTTCTCTTGGTCCTCGGGAGCTATTTGTATCTTATTGTAACCACTAAAGCCATCCAGGAAAGAGAAGTATTTTTTGCTAGCCAGGTTATCAAGGACTTGGTCTATGAATGGCAATGGGAAGTGGTCCTTCTTAGTGGCTAAGTTAAGCTCCCTGTAGTCAACACAAACTCTTTGCTTCCCTCCTTTCTTGGGTACTATAACTAGAGGTGAGGCTCACTAGCTATCAAAAATGGGGTAGATGAAACCAGAATTTAACAACTTTTGCAATTCATTCTTAACTATATCCCTTAAAGCTAGATTGACCCTCCTTTGAGGCTGTCAGACAGGCTTGCATTCAGGGTTGATGTAGATCCTATGAGTGCAGAGTTTAGGATCTAGGCCTTTCATGTCTATATAGTCCCAAGCAAAAGCTTTTTAATGCTCCTGTAGTAGCTGTAGGACAACTTTTTATTGTGGAAGTGATAAAGCACTACTTAGATTCATGTCACATCCTAGACCAACATCTAGCTTGATGAACTTTTCCACCATTGAAAGCTGAGCCACAGGAAGAGAGTCCATCTCATGAGGTAATAATGAGTGGAGGAGTTGTGAAGTTTCTAAATACTGAGGTGCATTTGGAGGTGGTAACAGAATTTCTAGAATACAATCTATTTGGTAACACAGCTATGACTATACCCCATATTCATTCAGGATAATGGAGAAAATTATCTCATCTTCTCCCTTAGAGGCTACAAATGGTTCTCAGGATATCATCATAAGCTGGAAGATGGAATTGACCTTTGGATTAGCATCACCTAAATCTGGCCAGACTATTTGATCATCTTGCAATAGGGGTTGAGCAGGGGAATACAAAGTCAGGTTCTTAGTGTTAACACCATTGGATATTGTCATCTTCCCTGACTAACAAGCTATATAGGCATCTGCAGTAGCCAACCATGGCTGCCCTAGAATTATTGGATATCCACCCATGTTGGCTTTTGGGGAAAGGACAAAAAATTTGACTGGATATTCCCAAGAGTTCAATTTGACAATGACATCCTCTACCATCCCATCAGGTGTGATGGTAGAACTATCAAAAAAGCTAAAGTATAGTTGGTGTCTCCCTGAGGTCGATGATATGCAATTGAGACATTACCTCCTTTGTCATGACATTTATGGATGCACCTAAATCAACTAGAGCATTTTGGACTTGTATTCCTTGAATGGTGATTGTAACCACAGGGCTCCTAGGGTCAGAATACTTGGTACAGTTAGCTTTTCCAACATTAGGTTAGATAACTGTCCTAAGACATGTATGGTTTTAGGATCCTTTTTCTTCCTCCATGTCTATTTTATGCAGGCCTCCTTTTATGGCTTTGGTATAAGTAGGAACTTCCTTTATGGCATCTAGCAATGGTATTTTTACTGTCATCTTCTTTAGTTGATTAAGCAAGTTTATCACTGCTTGGTTTTCCATAGGCTGAACTTGCTCTTCCAACCTATGAGGAAATGGGGCCTCTTTAGTGACAGGAGAGGTAGATTTAGTTGGCACATTTGTTTTCTTAGCTGAGGCATCCTCAACTTCTATTATGATAGGCTACTGAGGAGAGGCAAGGGTTGTTCCTAACCTTAAATGAATATCATTTAAGGAAAAAGCATAGCTTTTTTGTTGTGCCTAGTAGTCTACCATTGTTGAGATTAGGGGTAGGTTGAGCAGGTAGTTGATTCTATTTAGGGGGAGTACTGTTGGCTACAAGAGGAGGCATTAGAGCCTGCTGCTAAGGTGGTGGCATCAAAGCTTTCTGATTTGATTGGTTCATCCAATTATGTGGTTGTTGCCACCCCTACTAGGATTGCTACCAGCCTTGTTGAGGTTGTTGCCAACCTTGGTGAGGTTGCTACCATCCTTGCTAAGGTTGCTGCCAACCTTGTTGAGGTTGTTGCCAACCTTGTTGAGGCTATTGCTAGCCTTTCTGAGGTTATTGCCAACTTTTCTGAGGCTATTGCCAGCCTTGCTAAGGTTGTTGCCAATTATTATATCCACTAAAACCACTATGCTGTTGATTTTTCCATTGACTATTACTATTAAAATTTTGGAGAGGATCTTGGGGCATACCTAATCTATGGGCCCATGGCCTTCATTGGGAAACATATAGCACCTCTCCATTTTTTTTGATGGCTTTAAACTCAGTAGGCATAGGTTGTGACTCCACACTTGCAACAGATTTGCACCGACAATTCTTTTTCTTCTCCCTACAATGCACACAGTACTCTACTAGCATGGCATCAGCTTCATCCTTCTTTCTTCTCGTCTGCATGGTGTCCAGCTATGTAGAAACATCATTAATGATGTCTTTCTTAAAGTTTGACAATAGGTTTAACAACTCTACTTTGGACACCCCCGCACCATTAGACTTGTGAGGTAAGTCTCTTAATCCTCTTCCTTTCTTGATGATAGCTCTAGAATAGTTTAGACATATATTCTTTATTTCAGCCTAGGTTTTCTGCATAATGTCTCCTCCTGCCATGAGGTCAAGGGCCTCAATGCTTCCATCATGCACACCTTTCAAAAAAAGATTCTTTTGGGATTCCACATTCAGCTAGAGCTGTGTATTGCACTACAAATTGAACATGAACCTGAAGACATAATCTTCCAAGGTTTCATCTTCTTTCTGGGACATTTTAAAAATGTCATCCCCTTTTAAGTCTCTTCCCCTACAATAATCTTTATACTTTGAAAGGAGTAGATTTCTCATTGCAGGCCAATCTGCTACAGCATTGGCACCCAAGCTCATGAACCATCTTAAAGTAGCTTCCTTTAAAGTAGAGGGAAACAACTTCAGCTTGTGGATGTCAGTTGTGTAATCATAGCTCCTACAAAGGATGTCAAACTCAACGAGGAATGTCTCAGGGTCCTCTGTGATGAGGCCATAGAATCTGGGTAATGCAGCAGTAGGTATGTTCTTCAAATTTTGGTTAACTTGCTGATTAGGAATAGGAAAAGGGAAGGTAGGTTGGGCCATTCTTGGAGGACCTTGTAGTGGTGATTGGTAGATGATAAGAGCAAGTGGTTTATCCTGATATTCTGTGTCAACAAATAGGTCATTCAGATGGTATGATTCTTCAAAGGTTGAAGGTGAAGGCAATTATTCATATGCATCTGCAAATACATTCTCAAATGGTTCTTCTTCTTGTATGTTCTCGACTTGGGGTTCCTTAGGTTTTGGGTTAAAAATCTCAAATGGTTCTTCTTGGATGATGCAAGGAAGAAATCTCCCAAGATGGTCCCTACGTCTATGCATACAAAATAATGCATAATGTAAACTAACTTAATGACTTCAGGGTTGAACTAAATTGACACCATCCCCAGCAACGGTGCCAAAAATGGTTAGTCAGTATAATACCTTACTAATTTAAAGGATTGGACTTCCTTTCATAGTGATTCTATGGTTAATAGCATTAAGTATCTACTTAGAATATCATGTTGAACTTCATTAGATTTATCAATCTAGGAGCGTAAACTTGAAATGGTGACTGCAAAGTATATGCTCTAGTTCATCTCAAAAGCCATCATTACTAAAGCAAAGGAATTGCTACAAGAAATCTATGCTAGGAATTGAAACAACAACTTAACTTAACACTTAAGGGAATGCTTCAATAGTAAACTAACAATGCTTTAATAGTAAACCTATGCTACAGGAAATAGTCAATGGTTTTGCTACCAATGGATGCAGGAGCAATAGTGTTAAACAACTTCAAAGAAACTTAAGACTAGATCCTACTTAAGCATGAATAGAGTTCACCTTCTACGTGGGCCCCCATGAAAGAGTGAATGGATTTAAAACTCAGAGACTAAAATCTGAAGATATCATCTATTCATTCATGAAATGTCAACATAAGTACAAGATGGAATGTCAAAGTGTATTCACTTCTTTTCTCGATTACAAAATAGATTCCTTGAACATCTAACTAACTAGGAATCACAAATTCTAGTTTATTTAAGAAAAACTTGAAAAAGAGAACTCCTAAGAACTAGGATCCTCCATTACATGGGGATAACAACTTTTCAGTTACAAAAGTGACAACATCATTTACGCAGGAATAAGCCGCATTCAAATTCATGAGAATATAGGAACGCTCGAGCACTGGATTCCCTCCAAAACTCCTAGTAATTGAATTGACCCGGTCTGCAACGGCAACAACTACTAAATGGAAGTAGTGGAACCATAATGAAACCTAAAAATAGTTACTCGACTTGATGAAGCCACTTCGATGTTGAGTCTTTATTACCTATTGACTTAATCCTTCCCTGCAAGAGGTTAGCACACCAAAACTAGCAACACAAATCCAAGATAAAGATCCATAATGAGCTTTCCTTTTTTAGCGTATCCTTGTCACAAGGCTACAAGAACACTACCCATTAATGCAGAGAGGAAAAAAATACCAAATTTCATCATAATATCCACTTAATCTATATATATATTCAACATATTTCTTTAGTCTTAAAAGCACCAAATACACATAGTCATAGCATAGAAACATAGAAAGTCTGAATATTCTTTATGAAAACCCATGAGATACTTAAGTTTAAACTAGAAAATCATAAAAAAAACAATCCATAAACTGGTCTCATCATGGAGAAGATACTTTCATAAAGAAAGTATTTATTATGAGCTGATTTGAACATTAAAGAGAAGACCTGACATGAGTGGATGGCTCATATCTAGATTCTACAGGATGCCCATTTTTAGCTTCAGATTGAATTTTTTGTAGGAACTCATCTTGGTTCTGAGGCTTATGATACAGCTTAAGTCATTGTCCATTTACCAGCAATTTGAAACACATAGGATAAACAGTTAACAATTGAACGATGCCATTTGGAAAAATAGAAACAATCTCATAAGGTCACAACCACCCAGTTTGAAATTTCCCTGGGGTATGTTGATATTTGGAACCATAAAGGAGAGCCTAGTCACCAACTGCAAACTATTTATCTTTTATAAATTTATCATGCCACTTATTTTTTTGTTGCTGCACCAGTTCTGTGTTATGTAAGGTAGATTTCCTCTATTCATCGGGTCCATTCAGAGTCAAAATCCACTCTCTTTGGGAAATAGTGAGATCCAAATCAAGTTCCAATGTTGTCCTTAAAGTCTTGTGCTCAAATTCCACAGGCATCATAGCTGACTTAACATAGACAAGCTAAAAAGGTGTGAATCTTGTGGTAGTTTTCCATGTAGTCCTATAAGCCCATAGTGCTTCAAGAAGTTTGGTTGCCTAATCTTTCTTATGAACTAACACTCTCTTGGTAAGGATTTCTTCAAGCTCCCTGTTAGTTACCTCTACCTAGCTATTGGATTGTGGATGGTAGGGAGAATATTTTCCATGCCTAATTTTGTATTCCTCCATCAAAGCAGTTATGAGATTTGAAGTGAATTGAGCTCCTTCGTCAGATACTACTTCTCTAGGGACACCAAATCTTGTGAAAATGGATTCATATTAAAATTTGGCAACATTATTATCCCTAGGATTTTTCATAAGCTTCGCTTCTGCCCACTTGGTGACATAATCAATGCAAACCAAAATGTAATATTTACCTTGTGAAGTAGGTTTAATAGGTCCAATAAAGTCGATTCCCCACTTATCAAAAGGTGTTACAATAACTTGTGGCTACAGGGGCATCTCATCTAATTTAGTAGGTCTTCCCATTCATTGGCATCTATCACATTTCTTGGTGTACTTAGCTGCATCCTTGTCTAGAGTTGGCCAATAGTATCTGGTGGTCAATATTTTAAATGCTATCCTTTTGGTGGAAAAATCACCTCCACATGGCTCATCATGACATTCCCAAAGGATATCATAAGTTTCATCTTCTCTTATACATCTACGCATCACTTGATCAGGAACAGTGTAAAACATAAATCCAACAATCCAAGAAAAGTTAAAACTTTTCTCTCCTAACAATTTCCTTTCCTTGGAAGAGAAGTGAGCGGGTGTCATACCTATGGTGAGGTAATTTGCAATATCAGCATACCGTGGATTTTGTGGTGATAACAGAAAAAGAAGCTCATCTAGAAAATTATCATCAATGGATACAAGATCATCAGGAATATGTAAATGGGATAGAAAGTCAGCTACTATTTTGGCTTTTCTAGGTTTGTCTACAATAGTGATGTTTAATTCTTGCATAAGAAACAACCATCTGGCCAACCTCCTTGATATTACAGGTTTATTCATCAAGTATTTAATATCTAAATGATCAGTATGGACAAATATTTCATAACTAGTAACATAATGTCTAAACTTATTTAGCGCATAATTAACTGCAAGCAATTCCTTTTCTATCACAGTATAATTGAATTTTGCTCCCCACATATTTTTACTTGTATAATAAATGGCATGCTCTACTGCCCCTTTTTTCTATCCTAGCACTATGCCTATGGCATAGTCTGAGGAATTTGTGTGAATATGGAATGGAAATCCCCAATTGGGACCTCTTAGTATTGGTGCTTTCATTAGAACCTCCTTAATCTATAGGAAAGACTTGTCACACTCGAAATCCCAGGAGAATTCAAAATCCTTTTTTAACAAGTTGTAGAGAGGTGTTGCAATTTGATTGAAATCCTTGATAAATCTTCTATAATAACCAGCATGTCCAAGAAATCTTCTCACATCCTTCTACTTTTCAGGTGTAGGCAAAGTGTTGATTACCTCAATTTTTTGTTGGATCTACCTGAATGTCATGTGATGAAATGAAATGACCCAATACAACACCTTCCTCCATCATCATGAAATATTTCTTACTGTTTGGAGAAAGATTGTAGTCTTGGCATCTTTTGAGAACCTTTTCCAAATGATTTTTAGCTTCTTCAAAAGTGTTCCCATAGGTAGTAAAATCATCCATATATTTTTCCATACATTTAGCAGATATGTCAGGAAAAATATTGATAACAGCTCTTTGGAATGTAGTTGGTGCATTACACAAGCCAAAAGGAAAGATTGAGTATGCAAAGGTTCCCCATGGCCATGTAAAGGTGGTTTTCTCGAGGTCTTCTAGAGCTATTTGGATCTGATTGTAGCCACTAAAACCATCTAGGAAAGAGAAATATTTTTTGCCAGCTAAATTATCAAGAACTTGATCTATAAAGGGTAATGGAAAATGGTCTTTCTTAGTGGCTAAGTTTAGTTCTCTATAATCTACACAAACTCTCCATTTTCCTCCTTTCTTTAGTACTATGGATAAAGGTGAAACCGATTGACTATCAGAGATTGGGTAGATAAAACCAACATGTAATATTTTTTGCAATTCAGTCTTAACTATGTCTCTTAAGATAAGATTAACTCTCCTTTGAGGCTGCCTCATAGGCTTATATTCTGGGCTGATATAAATCATGTGAGTACAAAGCTTAGGATCCAATCCCTTCATATTTGTATAATCCCAGGTGAATGCTTGTTGATTCTCCTGCAGTAGCTATAGTATACTTTTCTAAGATGGTGGTGATAAAGCACTACTAACATTCAGTTCTTTCCCTGGGCTAACTTCAATCTTAATTATTTTTTCCATCATGGATATTTGAGCAACTGGAGAAGAATGCATCTCATGGGGTAACAATGAATGAATTAATTGGGAGGATTTTGAGTATTGAGGTACATTTGGAGGTGGCAAAATATTTTCCAAGATATAGTTTGGTTATGAACACAATGGAGAATCTACGCCATATTCATTTGTGACAATGGATGAGATAACATCATCATCTTCTTAAGGTACTACAAATGGATCTCTACCTATCATCATAAGCTGATAAAAAGAGTTGAGTTTTGATTCACCATCTCCTAAATTAGGTCAAACTGCTTGATCATATTTTAATAGAGGATGAGCAGGAGAGTATAGGGTCAAGTTCTTAGTATGCATCCCATTAGATATTGTCATCTTTCCAAACCTGCAAGCTATATAAGTATTTGTAGTAGCTAACCATAGTCTCCCTAAGATTAGAGGATACCGACCCATATTGGCTTTTGTGGAAAGGATAACAAAGTCTACAGGGTATTCCCAAGAGTTTAGTGTAACTATGACATCCTCTACCATCCCATCTGGTTTAATAGTAGAACTATCAGCAAGCTATAGAATGGTTGGCGTTTCTCTAAGGCCAATAATGTGCAATTGAGACAAAACTTCTTTTTTCATTACATTTATAGATACTCCTAAATCACCCAAGGTATTTTGTACTTGAATTCCATGAATGGTGACAGTATCCAAGGGTTAGAATATTTATGTATTGTCAACTTCTCTGACATAAGGTCAGACAATTGTCCTAAGACATGAATAGTTTTAGGATCTTTCCTCTTTCTCCCTGGCTATTTTATGCAATATTCCTTAATGGCCTTAGTCTAAATAGGAAATTCTTTTATAGCATCTAGTAATGGTATTTTCACAGTCATATGCTTTAGCTGGTTGAGAAAATCCGTTACAAATTTTTTTTCTATGGGCACAGTTGGGTCTATTAGTCTTTTAGGAAATGGGGGATCTTTTGTTGTAGGAGAAACTTGTGGGGTGGGCACATCTACATTTTTGGTAGGAGGATCTTTAACTTCTATGATTATAGGCTTTTGAGGTGAAGTAAGAGTGGTTCCTGACCTTAAATGGATATCATTCAAAGAGATGGCATAACTTTGTTACTAAGATGGAGGATTTCTATTATTAGGGTCAGGATTAGGTTGAGCTAGTAGCTAGGTTTGCTTAGGAGGATTTCTATTGGTTGTAGGAGGAGGAATTATAGCCTGCTACTGAGGTGGTGGCATTAAGGCCTACTGATTAGATTAGTTAGACCACTGATTAGGTTGTTGCCAACCTTGATGAGGTTGTTGCCAACCTTGCTGAGGTTTCTGCCAACCTTGATGAGGTTTTTTCCAACCTTGTTGAGGTTTTTGCCAACCTTTTTGAGGTTGTTTCCAACCTGGATGGGGTGGATTGGACCAATTTCTATTCCCACTAAAACCTTGGGGACCTATATTCTGGTAATTTTTCCATTGACTATTGTTACTATAATTTTGCAAAGGGTCTTGTGGCATACTTGATCTTTGGGCCCATAGCTTGCATTGAGCAACATAGAGCACCTCTCCATTTTCATCAATAGCTTTAAATTCAATAGGCATTGGATGCGGCTCCAGACTTGCAATAGTCTTTCATTTACAGTTTGTCTTCCTTTCTCTGCAATGTGAACAATATTTATCTAGCATAGTTTCAGCTTCTTTCTTCTTGCTTGCATGTTGCCCAACTGAGTGGCAACATCATTAATGATGTCCTGTTTGAAATCAGACAGTAGATTGGACAACTCACGTTAGATACTCCTAAACCATTAGACTTATTAGGCATGGCCCTAAGTCCTAGAAATTTCTTCACAGTAGCTCTTGAGTAATTCAGACATATACTATGTATATCATCTCAATTTTGTTGAGTGATGTCTCATCTCGCCATAATGTCTAAGGCCTCAATACTTTCATCATTTACACCTTTTAGAAAAAGATGTTTTTGTGACTCCTCATTCAACTTATGTTGGGTATTGCGCTACAAGTTAGACATAAACCTTGAGACATAATCTTCCAAGGTCTCATCCTCTTTTTGTGACATTTTGAAGATGTCATCCCCCTTCATATCACGACCCTTGTAGTACTCCTTATATTTAGCAAGAAATGTATTCTTCATTGTATCCCAATCTAGTATAACATTGGCACCTAATCCCATGCACCACATTAAAGAAGCCTCTTTAAGAGTAGATGGAAACCATTTCATCTTATGGGAATTAGTTGTATAATCATAACTCTTACAGAGGATGTCAAATTCAAAAAGGAAGGTTCCATGGTCTTCATTGATAAGGCCATAAAACTTGGGAAGTGCAAAGGCGGGAATGTTTTTTAGATTATTTTTGTCATGTTGATCAGGGATCAGGAAAGGAAAGGTAGGTTGAGCCATCCTTAGTGGTGGAATTGGTTGTGTGGTTGATAAATAACAAGATCTAATGGATTGTCCTGATACTCAGGTTCAGCAAAAAGATCATTCAAGTGTAGTGATTCTTCAAAAGATGATGGCAAAGATATTTGTTCTTATGCATCAGCAAATGGGTTTTCAAAGAGTTCTTCTTCTTCCTCATTCTCAACTTGGGGTTCCTCAAGCTCAGGATTAAAGATATCAAATGGTTCAATCTAGATATTGTGAGGAAGGAATCTCTCAAGATGATCTCTTCTTCTATGCATACAAAATAATGCACAAACTAAAACTAAGGCAATGACTCAGGGACTAGATTACATTGACACCATCCCCGAAAATGGTGCCAAAAATGGTTGGTCAGTATAATGACTCTTGTAACTAAGGATTGGACATCCTTCTTATAATGACTTTCTATTTAAGAAGTGCCAAATATCATACTAGAATAACATACTGAGCTCATTAAATTATCGACCGAGGACGTAAACTTGAAATGATGTCTACAAAGTATATTCCCTAACCCATTCTTAAATTCCATCATAACTTATGCAATTGAAATGCTAAAGGAAATACTTGTTAGGAATGGGAACACTGAGGGGGGGGGGTGAATCAGTGTTCCATATATTAATACTTTTTTCTGAACTCTTGAAACTTAACTTAATTGCTTATGTATTGAAATGAATATCAATGCAAGTAAGATAAAAAACCATAACACATAACACCAAATATGATTATGGGGAAACCCAAATAGGTAAAAACCCCAATGGAAATTGACACCCACTAAGAAATGCACTAGTGTTTTATGATCCCTGTTAGAAGATCTTGCAACCCTGTTAGGAGTTGTTCTTTACAATGCTTTTAGTATAGTGACCTGGTCAAGGGTCGGACCCTATTAGAAGCCTTTTACAATTAACCTTGTTAGGGTGGGGACACACTATCCTAGAGCTCACTGCTCAAGTGGTGAAGACTACAACCTTCTAGATCTTAGATACACACTATATCTGCAAGGTGAACTGTTGTTGTGACATTACTTGTCTGATTAGTTCCTTTTGTGCATTGATGCTTTAGCCTCTTATAAAGCACTAAAACATTCTAAATTCTCTTTGCATACCTCTTCTCTACTTTGATCAACTTTCTATTCCACTTCCATACTTAATTACAAAGGTGCATGTCTTATTTATATGCGCAAATAAAACTATTAACTAGGTTGGCCTTCAACCTATTACATACAACACTTCCAAGTCAATTGGCTCAAGCGTGTTTACAAAAAAAAAATATTAACATGTCTATAACCTAAATAAAATAGGCACATAGCCATTACAAAAAAATATTATAACCGCTAATCAAAATACCAACAGTCGGCTCCATGCTCTGTTCTGCTCTATCTCTTACTGTCTGTGCCACTTCAACTAGATGTATCTTCATCATAATGAATCATTTGATCATGTGCTCTTAGACTTGGCATGATTACATATCAACAATCTTATCTTCAAGGGTGCATTCCAAAACTCCATCATACGTATGTGCGTTGATGCTCTGTTCACCTGGTGCTCTGTTGACTGTCCAATCTTTCATACTTAACCAAATCTAATGTTCTAACTGATTGAGTTGACTCCATAAAATTATATGACTTTTTTTCCATAATGACAACACTATATCTTAGTCATATACAACAGTATATTCAACTTTCAAACAATCTCCCCCTTTGTCATTAATGGCAACAAAGGAATATGGTGAAGTTACTAACTGTATCCTTGTCCAAAATTTTCTAATACATACTCTAACTTATATCTCCCTTCTACTATGTACTATACTCCCCTTTACATATACAAAACTCCATATTCTCTCTTTTATATACTATACTCCCGCTTTGACATTAATGACAAAGGTGCTCAAAAATGTGTATCTACAAGTACTTACAAGGTGAGTACATCCGAATATGCTATCTTTAGGTCCTAGATCTCTTGCTGCCAAAATGTTGTTAGTGCATTTACAGTCTGGAGATGGGTGCATAAAGCATATGTGAACTTCTCCATCTTCTCCAAATCTGAACTTGGACCTTGATCATATGTCACTATAAGAATTTGCAAATAGCAAAGATTGAACCAAGGATCTAGAGGTTAAAAAAGCACAAGAGAGATGATATGAATGCAATGATTGATATTGAATTGATCCAATGAATTCACCTTCATGTATGATTACATAATAGGCCTCCTTATATAGGAAAGGTGATAAGAAAGAATGAAAAGGAGCTGATAAGCTATTACCTATGCTAGGTGTAATCACATGTCCACCAAATGTGGATCATCCTCCATTATGCAATAAAGTATGTGCAATGGATTAGGATGATAATGTGATAAGAGGACTAAAGGTGGATCTCACACCAAAAGTGGAATTTCTCCTATACCATGTGCATAATTGAGGTGCAAACTCCTAGGTGTCTCAATCACAAACTACTATGCAATGCATTATCCTAAGTAAGATTAAGTTAAGTGTAATTAGGAATATTTAATTACACGAACACCCCCCCTTAAGTGAAACTTAGGGGAATGCACTTAAACTCACAATGCAAGATGGGTCTCGGCTACTAGGCCATGTTAGGTACCCATGTACAAAATAAAATAGATGAAATGCAATAACTCTCATAAAGTGGAGAAAGAGAGAAAACCTCCTGGGAAAAACCCTCCCCCAAAAAGAGAGAAGAAAACAAGATGCATGGATGGATGGAGTGCTTAAGACCCCCCAAGAACTACATACATCATGTATATACAAAGAATTATCCCCCCATAAGAAGGATAGCTGGAGACATGATATCCCCCCCATAATGTAGAAGCTCCCATGTTGATGAAGAGTACCTGCAAAAAATAGATAAGCCAATGCTTACAAGAAACATGTCTCCCCTTAGGAAGAAATAGATACATCAGATGATGAAGAAGCCAATCCATGTGCAAATGGAATGAGGAAGAAGATGAAGGTCTCCATGTATGAATCTCTAAAGACTAAATAGGAATATCCAAGCTCAAAGAATCTATCACCTCATGTGACAAATCAAGTGAAGAAGGAGAAGAATCAAGTACACCAATCTCCAAAGAAGGTGAAGAAGTATCCCCAACTATGACATTGTCATCAAGGGAAAGAGAAACCCCCTCATGTATGTCTTCCAAATCCGCATCATGAGAATCAACAAATGTTGAAGATGCATCCAAGTAGTCATCACATTATGCAAGATCTGAAACACTATGATCATCATGTTGAATAGTAGAGCCCATGTCTGAAGAAGCAGGAGGTGGAGGAGTAGGAAGCTCAACACTTGTCTCAACAACAAAACAATTCAAGTGCCCAAAGTTCTCATAATTATCCCTTTGCAAATGGATGTGTACATCATGAATATCATCATCATCAAGAACAAAATGTGAAAAAGAATACAAGCATGATGTATGATCAACAACTCCCATAGATATGACATCTCTAGTCTCCATGTCCCTAATGTAGACATAATCAGGAGTAAACTCAACAATTTTACCTTGTGCCCCATGTGTAATTTGGTAAATAGAAAGGAGATTAGTGGTCAAAGATGGTACATAAAGAACATCATTAAATGTCCCCTCTCCCATAGGAATAGAACCTTTCCCACAAACTCTCATAAAAGTTTTTTTACCCATCAAAATATTAGGAGAATTACAAGGCTCAATAGAAGAAAACATATCCATAGAAGATGCCATATGATGTGATGCGCCTGAATCAAGAAACTATTTACCTTGCTCAGGATGTGTGGAAGCCAAAAGTTCTTGTCCTTTACCTTTATCTTTGGATGATGATGGAGATGTAGAAGCTACCAAATGTGTAGAAGAAGGAGCAGACACTAATGAGGACAACTTAATGTTGTGTTTCTGAATAATGTGAGTTAGCTCATCAATCTTCTTTTGAAAACACTTATGCTCATCATGTCCCAGCTTTTTACAATATGCACATTTATCCCTCTTTCTTCTAGATGATTCCTCTCTTAAAGAGGACTTGGATTCAGTAGTATTGTGTGAAGGAGATTTATTACCTTTTTCATGAGGCTTAGGATCCTTATGTTGTTTCTTTCATTTTCCATTAGAAGCCTTTGATGTAGACTCACTTGCATTGTGTGCCAACTTTTCTTGTTACCTAGTGAGTTGCGCTACAAATTCATCAAGAGAAGGCAATTTCTATGCACTACCAAGAGCATCCATAGTAGCATAGAATTTAGAAACAAAGATAGAATAATCAGAACCTAGCTTGGAAAGAATAGAAAAGATCAATTGTTCATCCCCTTTAAAAATGCCACATGTAGAAAGCTCCAATCTAATAGAATTGAACTTAGAGAAAAAGTCTTGAATATTGTCAAAATCACTAGGAGTTAGACCTATGAGCTCATTCTCTAATCTAAATTTTCTCATTCTATCAGGTTTACCAAAGATTCCTTCCAATATGACCCAAGCATCATGAGGATGTGTGCAAGATGCAATATGAAAGTGCAAATCGCGAGAGATGGATGATCTAAGAGAGCCAAGTGCTTTATCCCTTTGATCAAACCATTTTCACCTTTCTACAACACCTGTTTGAGGTTCATGATCCTGCCCAAGAGTCATTCTAAGCAATCCAATACTCAACAAATGATCACTTAAAGATACTTTCCATTTATGGTAGTTATATGGAGTGAGAATTTTTACCTTTGAATTATCCATATTACAACCAAATAATGACAGATAACTACTAATAACTCCTTCAAATGATTGATGCAAATTAGAAAACTGAAATCCAAGGATTAACCAAGTGTAAATATAGCCCCAAATTGACCTATTTCTAAAAGTGATACATCCAGTAAAATAAGTTAAAACCAATTGTAGATCTAGAAAGTAGACAAAAAATCATGCACTTTCAAAAAAAAATTCACTTCTAAATGTTACTGTATGTGCCCAAACGAAGCCCTAGAAGTTGCATAAATCAGGAACAAATAGGAACAGTCAACAAAATCTGAGATTTATGATAAATGTGGCCACCAAATTGAAAAAATAATACCACCACTAGATTCTTTAGGAAATTCTACCCAATTTCAAAAAAAATTGCTCGAAAAAAGGAGCAACAATGAGCAAGTTATGGCCCTTTGAAGTTGGACTGTCAAATTAAAAAATCCAATGGTGAAGGCTAAGAATTTTCAAACTCTGATGACGTCAGAAAAACATGATGCTAAATTTGACAGTTAGATGGCCATCAAAAAATGCCCAATTTTGCCTATTTTGACAGCTCGATGGCCGTCAATTTTAGGAAAGACAAAGGATGACATCAACAAAAAAATTTGCGGCCAAGGATGACATGGCAGCTGATGTGGTGGCTAATTGGGACTGTACGGTCAATGAAAACATTGGTAGATGTCATGTAGGCTACTAACATGTCATGTTGTGCCATGAGGCACTCTATGATTTGCTGGTTGTGCGATGATGTGGCACCTTGCTGGTCCGATGTCACTCGCTTTGGCTACGCCATGTGGCGAGAGAGGTGGTGGGCACCCTATTGAGTCAGCAGCCTCTGGTTGGTCCATGTAGGAGTGGAGGTCTTCCACATGGGCACTAATAGAGTGGGGCTAGTGATTAAAAAAAGGTCACTCAGGTGGTGGATCTTGGGGGAGTAGCCACTATTGGGAGGTGATCAGGTGGCATTGTGGGAATTTAGGCCCACATGCCCAAGGTATTTGAAGAGGGCATTGTTTATAATGCAAAGCACTCACAAAGAAAACAAAAAGGCAAGTGCTTGGGCCTGGGCTTTGCTGTGGCATCAAGCTCGGGTACAGGTCTCTCTCATGCTAATGATGTCAACTAGCCCGATGATGGTATAAATGGAGAATATTCTTGGGTAAACGCAATGTATGTAGGGCACGTACCAGACCTGTAAAACCAAAAATTTTGCACAAAAAAACTCTAACAAAATGCAGAATAAAAAATAATATATATTTTTTGAAAAAATCATACCGCAAAGGTGCAGATCGAGTCGTACGACTCGATTTGCAAAAAAAATTGCCTCAATTTTGACTTTCACCTAATATAGGTGATTTTATAATCAATTTTAACTAAAACAACCTCCTGGATGTAATGGTGAGGTTAGATATGCTCCAAGACTCCTCTACAGCACACTGGTTCCTAGATCTGATATTTGGACCTTCAAAGCTTTCAATAAGATCTCTTCAAATCAGCTAATCAAAATCCTCCAATGGCTTTGATACCATGTAAGGATTTGCAAATAGCAAAGATTGAACCAAGGATCTAGAGGTTAAAAAAATCACAAGAGAGATGATATAAATGCAATGATTGACATTGAATTGATCCAATGAATTCACCTTCATGTATGATTACATAATAGGCCTCCTTATATAGGAAAGGTGATAAGAGAGAATGAAAAGGAGCTGATAAGCTATTACCTATGCTAGGTGTAATCACATGTCCACCAAATGTGGATCATCCTCCATTATGCAATAAAGTATGTTCAATGGATTACGATGATAATGTGATAAGAGCACTAAAGGTGGATCTCACACCAAAAGTGGAATTTCTCCTACACCATGTGCATAATTGAGGTGCAAACTCCTAGGTGTCTCAATCACAAACTACTATGCAATGCATTATCCTAAGTAAGATTAAGTTAAGTGTAATTAGGAATATTTAATTACACCAATAGTCACCATAGTGGCATCGATCTCCTTGGTGTTCTAGTTTAATACATCTAATGAGGGTGCAAGAGCATTTCTTAGCTGTGTTTGCCTTGCCCTTATCTTGGACATTTCTTTCTCTGCCTTCTCTATTTTTTTCACTTGTCCCTGGTACACATTGTTACACATATTTATATCTATGGAGGGATCTTCCACTTATTTCCTTACTTTGTCTAGCATAGCTTCTTCTTCCTAAATTTTCTTGTAGCAGTCTACAGTCAACTTATCTTCGTTCATGAAATCTGCTATGATTTTCCTTCCTTTAGCTACAATTTCTTTCAATGAAGCTTGACCAACCTTTAGAGAGTTAAGGTCAAGTGTGAAGTTACTTATTAGTTCATTCAGCCTCTTCTTTAGATACTTTTCTTCTACTACTTTGGATGTTGATTCTTCTAGGCTTGAAAAGTTTTCTTTGAAGCTTGTCAGGATGGTACTGACATCATCCACATAATGCACTTTTGTTACCTTCTTCTCTTCTGGCAATAGATTGTTTAGGCTATTGAGTGACTCAAGAAACAAAGGATTTCTCATCACTTATTTCTCCTTTTCCTTCTCCATAGAAAGGACATTGATCTTGATCAGATCTTCTTCTCCCCAAGAGTCCAAGCTTGCAGTGTCAGGAGTCAAACTTGACAATAATGATGTTGATGGCATGGGAGTGATAGGTGTGTTGTCCATCACTTTTTTCTTTATCTTTACAGGCATTTCAATAGATGGTTCATCTATTGGTTCCTTTTCTTTCTCCTCTTCTTGTTCTTTCTCCTTTTCTTTTTCTTTCTCCTCTTCTTCTTCTTGTCCTGTTAGATCCTCAATCAGCACATCTTGCGGCTTTGGTGAATTATCACCGCATAGTATTTCTACCTCTTGTGTACTCACAAAGGCTTCCTCAAATTTGTCTAAGTCTTTGTCAGTGGCCTCCATTGATATCTCCACATTATCAATCATTATTGTGTCATCTTCTTGTGTTCCAGGCATGGGTGCAGAATTTATTTCATCTGTAGACACTATCACTATGGGTATTGAATCCTGCGGACCTGTTTCTGGTGCATTAGTGATTTTTGACTCCTTGGCTTGCTTAGAGGGCACTTGAGTTGTGGGCATAGTAGGTGGATACATGTGTCTATTTAAGAACACTTTATCAAATGCTTTCTTAGTCTCTTTGACTACCAACTCATAGTCTTTATCCATTATCTATTAAGCATACAAGGAGGCTTTCATCTAATATATTTTCCCTTATTATGAGGTCTTCCTCAATAGCCTATCTCTTCAAGAATTTGATGTTCCATACACTATCCAAAATAACTATCTTAAGTTCCAAGACTGCCTGCTTGAACTTAATCATATGCTTTATTATCATATCATGGATCTCTAACTTATCAATCTCACTGTACTTATCATAGAACTTTCCTATCTAATCAATTCTTCCTTCATCAAATATCTTGGTTTTCAATACTTGAAGACTCAGTCTGAAACCTACCTCAGGAGGTGCTTGAGAGTTCTTCCTTAGACTTCTAGTTGTCTTAGAGGATGATGGCTTGCATCGGTCTCCTTCTTCCTCTTTGGCATATTTCTATATTCAAGAGGTGTTTCAGTGGACTCTAAGTCAATTGTATCTATGGGCGTAGGAGTGATATCATCTATCTTCTTCTTCTTTTCTTTGGGATCATTAGTTTTCTCAATTTTTATTTTCTTCTCCTTAAGGTCATCTATTTTCTCTATTTTGGTTTCAACAGTGGATGTGCTCTCAATTTGCATAGCTATCTTGGCCTCTCTTTCCTTATCTAGGTCTTCTTGGGTCACACCATGAATCTTCAAAATCTCTGATGTGATCTTAGAGGCTTTCCTCTTGGTCATTGTACTATTTAGGATTAAATCTACCTATCTGGTTTTCTCCTCATATGTTCCCCACCTAGGCTCATTTGGATCCTTGGGTGCTGTAAGGAGGACTTGTGCATATGCTTCCAAATCCTATTCCTCCACTTCGTAACCAAGTGGATGAATCCACTTAGTTCTAAGCTCAAGAGCTTCCATACAAGTTATGTTTGTTTCCACCATAAAATAGATACTGTCCTTATGCTTTTCAACTATTCTTTCAGGTATCATATACCTCATCTACATCTTTATCCTAAATGTTTTTATCTCTAACTCCATAAAATATTTTAGAGAACTCTCATTTGATTCCTTAAGTGATATTTGTGGCATAGTAGGCATGTTTTTATCAAGGTATAAATTTGAGACTTTTCCAACTATATGAAAGTACATATAGATAATCAGTGATCCAAACCTAAATATTTTTCTCTTGTCATGTTTGATTGCCCTTATGTTGTCAATCAACTATGCGTGCAAGATCTCACACAAGTTGAATTCTCTATTTTCTCTCACCAATCTGATGGCTGCTAGAATAGTGGTTGCGGATACACTATTGACCCTGTTTGCATGTTGAAATATGTACCCAAGTATCATAGACATTAATTTGATTTCTTTCTCCTCAATTGGCTCTATGGTCATGCCGCTCTTGTCACTATGTGACTTACAAGCTTGCTCAACCAATTTTCTGACATCCTTACCAACTGGAAGAATGGTGCCTATCTTTGATAGTCCTGTCATCTCATAAATGAGATCAGCTATGATTCTAACTGGAACTTCACCTATCCAAAATAGGTCATCATGAATTATACTCAACAGGATCTTAATCCATTCAGATTCATAGAATTCATAGGTTGTAGCATACTCAATGATTGGGTGATTCTCAAGGTGCACAAACTCATCCATGAATGTTTTATCAGAATTCATCATTGGCTCAAGGTGCAACCTAATTCTGTCCAAACCAACTAGTTCCTTTTTGCAATACACATATGCGTGTATGTCTTCTATGTGCATAATGCTCATTAGGGTTCTAGAAAAGGCTCCTTCTAGGTCATCTAGGGTGGACTTGAAAGAATGCTTCTTAAACACATATCATTTCCTTTTAGCAACATGAAAAACAATTGGTGTAGCCATGAATTACTTGATTTATCACTTCATAGAGGTTTCCAAGGGTTTATGCATCATCGTGTCTGAACTAGGGCTTCCAACAATCAATCTTCCTTCTTCACTGATAAATTCAACTTCAACACTTCACAACTCAACTGCTAGTGCTCTTGTGATCTCCAAATGCTTAAAATTGATTACAAATGAGTGATCAATGAATCTCCATTGACTATAAAGTAGATTTCCTCCATTAATGCTTGTCGTGTAAACATAGAATACAACTGAAAATTTTGTTCTTTATTTCTACTAACAATCAAGCAGTGCACTCTTTCATATTGCATCACATAGTCTCCAAATATTTGTAGTCCAAGGCACATACTCTAAGGGTGAGTATACTAGCCGCGCAGGGGTCTAGAGCTAATCTAGCTCCCCCTATGACCATGATGATCATTTTAACCATAAATAGGAGGTGTATCCATTGCGGATGCATCCTCAACTATTTCATCAACATTATCCTTCTTTTCTTCCTTCCAAATCAAGCTCGCTTCCTCTGTAGCTTGGACAAACTTGACTTCTCCTGTTTCATCCAATATTGATCCTTCTAACTTTTTAGGGCTTTCCTATCTTTGCACTTTTGTTCTGTAGAACCTAGAGATGTGTCCAGCCTTGTTACATGAGTGATAAATGACTAGAGGCCTAATATTCCTTGGCATATTCATGTGGGTTACCATACTGCACTGTCTAGATGTGTGACCAATATAATTGCATATCTGACATGTAATGTTCTAAGAATTTCTTACATTCTATTGTGGATGACTTATTTGATTTTTCTAATTTTGATTTGATCTACAATTCATAGCTCTATGACGAAACTTATTGCATGAATAATAGTAACCATTGAATGGTCTTACCTCTTTACAATCTCTTGCTATGTGTCCATGATTGTTACGAGCATAACAAGTCTTGTTTACTGGCTTGCGCTCATCCTTGGGTGGTTCAACTTCAGCTTCTTTATGATTTCCTATCTCCTTAGCTTTTGTAGATTCTTCTGATGCTTTCTTTCTTTCTCGCATGTCATTGATCTGATTTTGTGCTTCATTGAATCCAATACTGCTTGTGTCTCCATTAACCTTCTGTGCATACAACTGTGACTCTATTAGATCCTTGCTTGTGTGCAATTTGTCAATATGTTTCTTTGGTTTAATCAATTCAGATTCCACTTGCTTCTTGATGTTTTCTAATTCCAAGATTTTCATGTTTTCTTGTCTTAGTTCTTTATCCAACTGCTTGTTTTCTTTGACCTGCTCTTCATAGGCTTCTTGATTATTAAGTAAGCTTCCATCCAATTATTCAATCTAATCTTTCAAAGATTTTTTTTCCTCATTTAGATTTTTAACCATTTTTCCCAAATCACTTGTGTAACATTCTTTCAAATCTTTTCTTAGTTTTTTTATGACTACATGAGAATCACTAACCTTTTATTTCAGTTCTTCAATTTGTTTTTCGGATTTGTCAAGGTCTTCAAGAGATACTTCAAGATTCTTTTTCAGATGTTTCATTTCTCCCTTATCCATGATCTCCTCAAGTGGTTAAACTTATCTTTAGAGGACCAAATCTCTAATACCAATTGTTAGGAATGGGAACACTGAGAGGGGGCGGTGAATCAGTGTTCCATATATTAATACTTTTTCTTAACTCTTAAAACTTAACTTAATTGCTTATGTACTGAAATGAATATCAATGCAAGTAAGATAAACAACCATAACACATAACACCAAATATGATTATGGGGAAACCCAAATAGTTAAAAACCTTGATGGGAATTGATACCCACTGAGAACTGCACTAGTATTTTATGATCCCTGTTAGAAGATCTTGCAACCCTGTTAGGAGTTGTTCTTTACAATTCTTTTAGTACAGTGACCTCAACAAGGGTCAAACCCTGTTAGGAGTCTTTTACAATTAACCCTATTAGGGGTTGGGACACACTGTCCTAGAGCTCATTGCTCAAGTGGTGAAGGCTACAACCTTCTAGATCTCAGATACACACTATATCTACAAGGTGAACTGTTGTTGTGACACTACTTGTCCGATTAGTTCATTTTGTGCATTGATGCTTTAGCCTCTTGTAAACCACTATAACATTATAATTTCTCTTCGCATACCTCTTCTCTACTCTGATCAACTTTCTATTCCACTTCCATACTTAATTACAAAGGCACATGTCTTATTTATATGCACAAACAAAACTATTAACTAGGTCGGCCTTCAACCTATTACATACAATGCTTCCAAGTCAATTGGCTCAAGTGTGTTTACAAAAAAAGATATTAACATGTCTATAACCTAAATACAATAGGCACATAGCCTTTACAAAACAATATTATAACCGCTAATCAAAATACCAACAGTCAGCTCCATGCTCTCTTCTGCTCTATCGCTTACTGTCTGTGCCACTTCAACTAGCTGTATCTTCATCATACTGAATCATCTGATCATGCACCCTTAGACTTAGAATGATTACATATCAACAAGCGTATCTTCAAGAACGCATGCCAAAACTTAGTCATATGCATGTGCGTTGATGCTTTGTTCACCTCGTGCTCTGCTGACTGTCCAATCTTTCATACTTAACCAAATATGATGTTCTAACTGATTGCGCTGACTCCATAACATCATATGACTTTTTTTGCATAATGAAAACACTAGATCTTAGTCATATACAATAGTATAGTCAACTTTCCAACAATACTAAGCTAAGAAATGGAATATCAATTTAACCTAGTACTCTAGAATAATGCTACAAACATGAAACTAACTATTTGCCTATGCTACAGGAAACAACAACAAGCTTTGTTACCATATGGCTATAGGAGAAACATAGTTCTAAATACTTCTATTGAAACTGAAATATGATTTCCTATCTAGCTATGAACTAAGTTCACCTCCCACGTGGTCCCCCACAAAAGAGTGAATGAAAAATAACTCAGAAATTAAGAACTGTAAATTTCATTTCATTCATGAGAAAAACATAAGTACATATTGTAGCAACAAAATTGTATTTATCACTACTGCTAGATTACAAGAGGATTCCATATAAAAACTAGCTAACTTAGGAATCTAAAATCTAGCTTATTTATAACATCAACATAGAACAAAACTCCCTAAATCTAGGATTCTCCAACATCGGGGATATGATGATATTTGAGATACAAAACAAGATCATTTAATACAAGAGCAGGTTGCATTTAGCTGCACATGAATTTAGGAGTTCATGACTTCTATATTTACTCCATAATGGTTGATAACCATGTTGGCTTAGCCCATAATGGTAACTGCTAATGACTGAAAGTAATGGAATCATTATGAGTTCAAAACTGTTAACCAACTTCTTATTACCACTTTTTCTTCTAATGCTGACTTCTTCTTCCCTTGCTGACTCACCATTTTCCCACAAAAGATTAGCGTGCACATGCAAAAATCACAATACATATCCAAGATAGTATTCATAATAATTTTTTCTTATATTAGCTTTACTCTTATCACAGGGATATAGGAAGAACTACCCAATCAATGCAAGATAGAAAGATATAATATTTCATTCCATGTATCTATATAACATATATGTTCATCATATTCATTTAATCTTAGAAACATCAAAGTGCACACACATATAGCAGTTTAAACATAAGCAGTCTGAGTAAGTCCATCAAAAGCTCATAAAGTTTCCAGGTCCTAGTCATAAAAACATGAACCAAGTAGGCCTTAAATTGGCCTCATCAAAGGGATTAAAGATGATTCCATTTCCTCAACATGTCACAATTCCAAAATATGACAAATACACAGGAAATTCTAACCCTCAAGATCATGTGAGGGAATTTTGTGCATCTAGTATGGAATTCATGCATGACCAAACATACCTTATGAGGTTATTTCCATGAAGCTTAGGTGGACAAGCAATGGACTAGTTTACAATATTACCTACAGGAATCAAATCATTTGAAGAACTAGTTGAAAATTTCATTCAACAAGGCTCCTATAACATATAACACACTGTGACAATGTTCAATTTATGCAATACCAAATGGAAAATGGGAGAATCATTCTTGACTTTCCTACAATGATGGAGGAAGATATTTGTGTGATACGCTAAAAAAATACCCAAAAGTGAAAAGATGGACATCTTTATTAATAACTTGGTTCCTAAAATGAATTTCCCAATACAACTACAAGGTCTGCCAAGTTTTGATAAGATTATAGATAGTGCCATCAAGATTGAAGAGGTCTTGATCAAGAAAGGGGAGATCACTATCAACAAAGAAAATAAAGACAAGTACTATCCCTCCAAAGATAAATACAAATACAGAAATAAGAATAATAATGTGGTTAATGATGGATTTGTGGATACTCCTATTACCAAACTAAAACTAAAAGTTTTTAATCTTACAACAAGTCTCCAAGTGAGCAAGACTTTGAATTCTACAGTGACACCAATGGCTAACAAGACTTTCAATAAACCAACTACTGAAATAGAGCCTTGGGAAGAAAGACCTAAGAGAACATTCACACCATTGGGAGATACATTAGAAGTGGTCTTGAAGTCACTATTGGATAATAAAATCATTACAATTCCTGACTCCAAACCTTGGGAACCAGAATTAAAACAAAGGTGGTGGAATGATAATGATTACTATGATTTTCATCACAATAAAGGACATAAGACTAACAATTGTATGAAATTAAGACATGTTATTCAAGATCTAATTGAAGAATGAAAAGTTAAGGTGGATGGAAATCACACATATAATGATCATAAAGCATTCCAAACTCCAATTCCTACTTATGAAAAAGGAGAATCTTCCAAGAGTAACAAGATTAATTATACATATGCCGATAATGACAATAAAATTCATATGGTGGAACCATGCAAACCTTCCATCCATGTGGTCACTCTAAAAGGAGTCCAAAACCAAATGAAGTCATCTAATGCTATAACAAAAAACCAAACTAAGATTAGTCTCAAAGGAGCTTCAACATCAAACACACCAACTACAACAACAACATCTAAACAACTAGAATTACCTCCAAAGTTTAATCTAGTAGACCAGTTGCAGTGCATGCCAGCTCAAATCCATTCTAGAGTTGTTAAAAATTTATCCTAGTTATAGGGAGGTCCTTGATCAAGCCTTTCTTAATACTAATGTACCAAAGGACCTAGATGTGGATAGATTCCAAACTATGGTTGGTCACCTAAATCCTCCAAATTACATATCTTTCTCTAAGGAAGATGATAAATCATTGAACCAGCCACATAATCAACCATTGCATCTAAAGGTTCTTATTCATAAATACCGTGTCAAGCATGTCTTGATAGATGGAGGTTTTGAATTGAACATATGCACATATAATTTGGTAAAACAATTGGGATTTTCCAAACATGCAATTGATTCCAGAAGAAAGATAACCATCAAAGCTTATGATGAAGAAGAAAGATCCTCCAAAGGATTGGTTGTCTTACCTATTAGAGTGGGACCAGTGGAAAGAGATGCAATATGTCAACTCCTTAATTTACCACTTTCATACAATATTCTCCTTGGAAGTCCATGGATACATTCAATGCAAGTTGTGCCTTCTACTTACCACTAATGCATAAAATTTCCTCATAATCAAGTGGAGGTCACTATTCCAGCTGACACAACGTATCCTTGTAACAGTCTTAAAAAAATAGAGAGAATGGTTCCACACAATAAAGAAAGTTCCAATAAGGCAGAGACATCCAAAGAAATGGTTTTGCAAAGCTTTTCTGAAAAGGTCAACATTAAAGAAATGAGTATGGTTGAATACAAGATAGATCCTACAATGTCTCTAATAGATCTCCCCATATCTCCTAGGTCTCAAGGATGGCCTTCAAATACATTTACACCTTCTAATGGTAGTAATCTAACAATACATGAAGGAACAAGAATGGTTAAAGGAAAAGCATCCCTTGAATAAGAAAATGAAGAGAAAGTTGTCTTGCAATGGCTCTATAAGGAAAGTGAAGAAGATGGATATATCAAACATGTTGAGTGGTTGGTCAATATAATACCTTAGTAATAAAGGATTGGACATCCTTTTACAATGATCCCATGGTTAAATAGCATTAGGTGTCATACTTAAGATATCACATTAAACTCATTTAGTGTATCAATCCAAGAGCATAGACTTGAAATGGCGACTGCAAAATACATGCTCTAGTCTGCCTTTAAAGTCATTAACTAAAGTAAAGACAATGCTATAGGAAATCTATGCTAGAAATGGAAATAACAACTTAACTTTAGAGCTTAAGATAATGTTGCAAATGATAAACCTAGCTATGCATCTAAGTTGCAAGAAAACAAACAGTGGTTCTGCTACCAGTAGTTGCAGGAGCAACAAAGTAACTACTGCGAGGAAGTAAAATTATAATTCCTACTTAAGAAAAAACTAAGCTCACCTTCTACATGGGCCCCCATGAAAGAATGAACAAATTTAAAACTCAAAGACTGAAATCCAAAGATATCATATATTCATTCATGAAAACATCAACATAAGTACATAATAGAAGATCAAAGTGTATTCACTTCTTTTATGGATTATAAAATGGATTCCTTCAACATCTAACTAACTTGGAATCACCAACTCTAGATTATTTAAGAAACTAGAAAAACAAACTCCTAAGAACTAGGATCCTCCAATCATGGGTACAACAACTTTCAGCAACAAGACATTAAATGCAGAAACAACCCGCATTCAAATCCATGGGAATATAGGAATGCATGAGCACTGGATTTCCTCCAAAACATTCGGTAATCAGGTTGATTCGATCTATAACAGCAACTGTGATTGATTGGAAGTAGTGGAATCATAATGAAACTTGAAAATAGTTACTTGACTTAATGAAGCCACTTTGATGTTGAGTCTTCATTACCTGCTGACTTTATCTTTCCCTGTAAAAGATTAGTGCACTAGAACCCACAACACAAACCAAGATAAAGATCCATAATGAGCTTTCATATGTTAGTGCATCCTCATCACATGGCTATAGGAACACTACCCCATTAATGCAAAGAGGAAAGAAATACCAAATTTCATCATAATATCCACTTAATCTATATATATATATATATATATATATATATATATATATATATATATATATATATATATATATATATATATATATATATATATATATATATATATATATATATATATATATATATATATATATATATATATATATATATATATATATATATATATATATATATATATATATATATAACATATATATTTAGTCTTAAAAGTACCAAATACACACATAGTCATATCATATGAACATAAAAAGTCTAAAGTTGTTTATGAAAACCCATGAGATACTTAAGCCTAAACCAAAAAATCATAAACAAAACAATCCATAAACTAGGCTCATCATTTCCCCCCAGCATAACCCTTTGTTGGTCCCACAGAAAACATGAAGTTCTTAAGCCTGGCTGTCATCCTGTAATCAGCAATTGTCTTCTATCCAACACCTCCCTTAACAAAGCTCTAGTAGAACCCTTTAATCTCCCTATGCCTTTTCCACCTGCTTTCCTCTACTTCCATGTCATAACTGTCTAAGCTTTCTGAATTTGCTAATAAAGGAGACATTAGAAATGGTGGCTGAAAAGTAAGTGGAATCCAAAAGCTTTGTCATTCTCTTCCAAAAGAAATGTACTAGGGTTCTCACCTATTTGCCATGCTGAAATTAAGGGGTAAATGTGGCTCCTTAGCCCTTAGCTCCTTTTCTAAATTGACCCAACACCACTGAATGGCATTGCTAACTTCAAGTAACTTAGAATTAACTAGTTGTTCATACTCATCAAATGTTGCATTTCTAAGTGGATAAATGAGATTACTGCCTGAATCTGAGGGTGAAATTCTCAATGAGTCATAATAGTAGGTTTTGGGGTCTTTAGCTTCTAGTCTCAGATATAGGGGAATCTCCTCCTCTAACTCTCTATATAACTTAGCCTGAGACTCCCAACTGATCTCATTCTGAACCCAAGACATAAGAGCCCTAAGCTAGATATCCCCAACATAGAGTAAAGGATTCCACACCTGATCATTTGGAACTTCCAAGTTATGAAGAAAGAATTCACACAATAAATTCTTAATGGCTACAGGAGAATTATTAAAAGCCTAGGAAAACTGCATAGGGTCTCGCAATGATGGGGACCTATCTTGCATGACAGAAGTCAATTGGTAGTTTAGCAGTTGTTCCTTTAGTAATAAGGCATAAACAGGTGATGGGGACCTATAGGCCATTAACTCAGGGATAATAGATGTGACTTTGCTAAGTTTCACATGCAGTTTTTCTATTGTTTCTTCCTACTCAAGATGATCCTGATAGTGTTGGTCTATTACCCTATTCAATTATTTTCTTTGTTGTTTCCACTATTCTCTTTCTGAAACCAATTGCTTGGATAACTAAAAAATAAGGGATAGAAAAGACACAAAACCAGACTGATCTGACATAGAATTAATACAAGAATTTTCTATTGAATTAGGAACAGGGAGCTTACCATTTTTTAGACTTATCTGGTTCATAGGATTTGTCCATACCACCATGGCTCTTTCAGTATTACAACATTATTGGGTAGCAGATGTCAATGCATCCAAACCTTCACTCAAAATCTGCTCCACAACCTTATTAACAATCTCTACATTAACATCAGGCTTCTCTTCATACAAATTCCTCTCTACTGTAGGAGATAATCCCGGCTCATCTTCTTCCATTATATAGCACCCCCTAGACATCTCTTCACTCTCTAAATCACTACAATTGTCATTTATCTGAAGATTCTCGGAGGATGAACTTCTTCTCTGAAACACATAAGCTTGCTCTTCGGAGCTAGAGTCATCACCAGTTATAATGACTTCTTCATTTATTTTCTTACCAGGAATCTGTTCTTTTTCAATCTTAGGAAACTTTTCAAATGTTGTCTGCTGCATAATCTCAGGCTCCTCTTTTTGGTCATAAATTTTAGGTTGCATTTCCTGCTGAATATTTCTAAGTTATTCTTTATGCCCAGAGGTTTCTTGTTCAACATTTGATCCTTCAAGAGCTATATCTGTAGTTGCATTCTACTGCTTCCTATTACTCCTTCTCAATAGAGTTTCTTCCTTTTTCTCTAGGACTTTCCACATTTTAGAAGTGTCTACGGCTATAGGAGATTGTTTCTTTGCCTGTGGACTAGAACTAGGACTATTTGTCTTCCCTTTGTTCCTCTGAGAAACTCTTTGTGACTCAGGAGTAGACTTCTTTGCAGTAGAATTTTCTCCTTCCTCATTTAGGATTGACTTTGAAGTAGAGGAGTGAGGAGAACTCTCGGGAGTTCTAACCCTATACTTCTTCCTAGCAGAAGATCTCGGTTCAAGTTCTATAATAATTTTCCTAAACCCTTTGTCAGTTCAAATTGTCTGCCCAACCCTTCACCCAAAAGGCTCAGGAGTTGGTTCTTTAAACCCTTGCAATAGAAATTCTTCCCAAGATAACTCTAACTGCTCCCTTAAGGTCTTCTCAACTAATAACTTAACCAAATAGTGATGTGAAACAAAGTTAAGTTTACCCTCCTGAACTAAAGCAGCCTGCTTCTTCAAAATGTTAAACATGAAGCTGGGAACGTTTATGAGTCTATTTTCATGTCATAGAAAGCTTAGAAATTTGAAATGAACATAATGTAAATATGACTATCATCCCTCACAATTGAAATACTTGATAACATGAACTACACATTGTCTAAATGGCTTTGGTAAAGACATTCTGAATGTACCTTGCTTCCTGTCAACTTCTAGAGGTGGGTCTGAATGCAAGGAAAATTGCACCCTAGATGTTGTTGGATCAAGACTTTATGCATATTCTTCCCCTTCCTATGGCAACCCCATGACATCCACTACCAGTGCTTGTGAAAATGGTACCCTCAACCCCTTTACTGTGGCTACTCCTTCTTTCAATGTGCTCAGAAATTGCAATGCAACTTCATCATCCAAAACAGTGAGCTTCAGGATGTAGTCAAGCCATCCTCTCGCCAAAAAATATGGCATGTAAGATTGATCCTCTAACAAGATATTGTGCACTGTGGGTTCCCTACGGATAAGGTCGCCCCCCATCTTTAGGTTGTCAAATTACCCAAACAAGGTTGCAGGAATTTTAAACACTTCAAAACAAGGCTTAGACAAGGAGTTTTGAATTGGCAAGTTACAGGAAAATGTCAAATACAAAAAGTTCTAGTATTTTTAGAAATGAGATCTAGTGTAAATATCAGTGCAAATCAAGAATATCTCACACATTAACTACTCATTATTACAGAACTACAGACTTCATACTTAGCACATACTTTCCACCCTTACTTAATATGTGTGAAATAAAATCATAGCACACATCTCTTAAGGATTGTCAAATCATGACAAGAAGTGTAAAGTTAAAATAAGATAAAAGAATAAACATAAAGATTTGAAATGAATATGTAAGAGAAAATAATGATATATCTATCTCCCCCCAGCTTATGTGGTAATTCATCCCACAATTGTGCATGTGATGAGGCATTACCAAAAATTTGGAAAACAAATTAAGGAATAAATACCTCGGTCAGTGTATGGACCTGAAATGTTGTTGAGGGCATCAGTTGTCATACCATTGATGGAGAAAAATGAAATGGATGGGTGAAAGACAAGAAATGAAGTGGATTTTTATTGCAGAGAGAGAACTTTTGTGAAGAAAGATTTTATTATGGAAGTGACAAGAACATTTTAAAGTGAAGAATGCAAATGAGTGGGAAGCTCATTGTCAAAGGCTGCAAGAAATGTATCACCATCGGCAAAGGAGAACTACTGTAGGAACTATTCTTTACTTTGTGGTTTGTGATACAATTTCAACCTGTGACCATTGACTAGCAACTTGAACCAAATAGGATCAACAATAGAAAGCTAGACCACCCCATTGGGAAACACAACAACAATTACATATGGGCCTAACCAACGTGTTTGAAACTTCCTTGGATGATGTTGATATCGGGAGTCATAAAGAAGCACCCAGTCACCAACAAAAAATATTATATCCTTAATATACTTGTCATGCCATTTTTTTCATTGTTGCTACAGAGTTCTATATTATGCAAGGTAGATTTGTGTCATTCATCAAGTCCATTCAAACTCATTATTCTCTCTTGCTATGCTGCAGTGAGATACAGACCAAGGTCAAGAGCTGTCCATAAGGTTTTGTGCTCAAATTTGATAGGCATAATAGTTGACCGACCATAGACAAGCTCAAATGGAATGAAGCATGTTGTAGATTTCTAGGTAGTCCTGTAAGCCCAAAGTGCTTTAGGAATTATTATGGCCCAATCCTTTTTATGGAGTGTTATAGTCTTGGTTAGAATGGATTCCAGCTCCCTATTAGTGACCTCTACTTGTCCATTAGCCTGGGGATGATAAGGTGAGGATTTGCCATGGCGAATTTTATACTCTTCCATCAAAGCAGCTATCAAATTGGAAGTAAACTGAGGTCTTTGATCAAATTAAAACTCCCTAGGCACACCAAATCATGTGAAAATAAAATCATAGAGGAATTTAGCAACATTGTTATCCTTAGGATGCTTCATTGGTTTGGCCTCGGCCCACTTAGTAACATAGTCAGTGCATACAAGGATATAAGACTTACCTTGTGAAGATGGCTCAATAGTACGGACAAAGTCAATCCCCCATTTATCAAATGGTGCTACAATTACCTATGGCTGGAGGGGAATCTCATTGGTCTTAGTGGGTCATCCCATGTGTTGGCATTTATCACACTTCTTTGTATAATGAGCAGCTTCTTTGTGTAAACTGGGCCAATAATATCTTGTTGTTAAGATCTTGAATGTGGTTCTTTTGGTAGCAAAATGACCCCCATAGGGTTCATCATGACATGCTCATAGGATATCATATGTTTCATCCTCCCTTATGCATCTACGGGTTACTTGATCAGGATCGGTATAAAACATGAATCCAGAAATCCAAGAATAATTAAAACTTTTCTCATCTAACAGCCTTCTTTCTTTAGCAGAGAAATGAGTTGGAGTCTTACCAGTGGTGAGATAATTAGCTAGCTCGGCATACCAGGGGTTATGTATAGACAATAGAAAGAGGTGTTCATTGGGAAAAATATTGTCAATGGTTGTAGGATCATCAGGGACATGCAACTGAGAAAGGAAGTCAGCAACCACATTGGCCTTACCAGGCCTGTCTACTATGGTGATATCAAATTCCTGCATAAGGAGCAACTAGCGAGCTAGTCTTCTAGATATTGCAGGCTTGTTCATTAGGTACTTGATAGTAAAGTGGTCAGTTAGCATAAAGATTTCATAGCCGGTAATGTAGTGCCAAAATTTATTGAGTGCATAGATGACTGCAAGCAGTTCTTTCTCAATGACCATGTAGTTGCACTCAGCTCCTTGCAAATTTTTACTGATGAAGTAAATAGCATGTTCAATGGAATCCACCTTCTGACCAAGCACAGCACCAATAACATAATCTGATGCATTTTTATGAATGTGAAAAGGAAATTCCCAATTAGGTCCTCTCAAAACTAGAGCTGTAGTGAGAACCTCCTTAAGCTACAGGAAAGACTTTGTACACTCAAAGTCCCAAGTGAACTCAGCATCCTTTTTCAATAAATTATACAGAGGTGCTACAAGCTGACTAAAATCCTTTATGAATCTTTGATAATACCTAGAATGTCCAAGAAAACTCCGCACATCCTTTTTCTTTGTTGGTGTGGGTAATGTACTAATTACTTCAATCTTGGCAGGGTCCACTTGAATGCCTTTGGAAGAAATGAAATTTCCTAGAACAACCCCCTCTTCCATCAGCATAAAGCATTTCTCACTGTTGAGAGAAAGGTTGTACTCTCAGCATCTCTGGAGAACTTTGTTAAAAATTTCCTTAACTTCATCAAAGGTGTTTCCATAGGTAGTAAAATCATCCATGTAAATCTCCATGTAGTCAGCAGATATATCAGAGAAGATACTTATCACAGCTTGTTGGAAAGTGGTAGGAGCATTGCACAAACTGAAAGGTAAGACTGAATAGGCAAATTTCCCCCATGGACATGTGAAATTTGTCTTCTCCTGGTCCTCAGGAGCTATCTATATCTAATTGTAACCACGAAAGCCATCCAGGAAAGAGAAGTATTTCTTGCTAACCATGTTATCAAGGACTTGGTCTATGAATGGCAATGGAAAGTGGTCCTTCTTAGTGGTTGTGTTAAGCTCCCTATAGTCAACACAAACTCTCCACTTCCCTCCTTTCTTGGGTACTATAACTAGAGGTGAGACCCACTGGCTATCAGAAATGGGGTAGATGAAATGAATATTTAACAACTTCTGCAATTCATTCTTGACTATATCCCTTAAAGCTAGATTAACCCTCCTTTGAGGATGTTGGATAGGCTTGAATTTAGGGTTGATGTAGATCTGATGAGTGTAGAGTTTAGGATCTAGGCCTTTCATCTCTATATAGTCCCAAGAAAAATCTTGTTGATGCTCCTATAGTAGCTATAGGATGACTTTCTGTTGTGGAAGTGATAAAGCACTACTTAGATTCAATTCACGTCCTAGACCAACTTCCAGCTTGATGACCTTTTCTGCCAGTGAAAGCTGAGCCACAGGAAAAGATTCCATTGCATGAGGTAGAAATGAGTGGAGGAATTGTGAATTTTTTGCATACCGAGGTGTATTTGGAGGTGGTAGCATAGTTTCAAGAATACAGACTGCTTGTGAACACTACTGAGACTGCACCCCATACTTATTCATGATAATGGATGAAATTATCTCATCCTCCTCCCTAGAGGCTATAAATGGCTCTCGAGTTATCATCATAAGCTATCAGATGGAATTGACCTCTGGATCAGCATCACCCAAATCTAGCTAGACTATTTGATCATCTTGCAACAGGGGTTGAGCAGGGGAATACAAGGTCAGGTTCTTAGTATTAACACCATTGGATATTGTCATTTTCCCTGACTGAAAAGCTATATAGGCATTTGTAGTAGCCAACCATGGCCACCCTAAAATTATTGGATAACCAACCATATTTTCCTTGGGAGAAAGGACAACAAAGTCAACTGAATATTCCCAGGAGTTCAAGGTGACTATAACATCCTCTACCATCCCATCAAGTGTGATGGTAGAACTATCAACAAGTTGAAGTATAGTTGGTGTCTCTTTGAGATCGATGATATGAAATTGAGACATTACCTCTTTTGTCATGACATTTATGGATGCACCTAAATCAACTAGGGCATTTTGAACTTGTATTCCTTGAATGGTGATTGTTACCACAGGGCTTCTAGGGTTAGAATACTTGGGTACAATCAATTTTTCCAACATGAGATTAGATAACTATCCTAAGACATGGATGGTTTTAGGATCCTTTTTCTTCCTTCTTGGATGTTTTATGCAGGCCTCCTTGATAGCTTTGGTATAAGCAGGAACTTCCTTTATGGCATCTAGCAATGGTATTTTTATTGTCATTTGCTTTAGTTGATTAAGAAAGTCTATCACTGCCTAGTTTTCCATAGGCTAAGCTTACTCTTCCAACCTATGAGGAAATGGGGGCTCCTTAGCTACAAGAGAGGTAGATTTAGTTGGCACATTTGTTTTCTCAGTTGAGGCATCCTCAACTTCAGTTATGATAGGCTGCTGAGGAGAGGCAAGGGTTATTCCTGACCTTAAATGAATATCATTCAAGGAAATAGCATAGCTCTGCTATTGTGCGGCTAGTTTGGCATTGTTGGGATTAGGTGTAGGTTGAGCAGGTAGCTGAGTCTATTTAGGGGGAGTAGTGTTGGCTGTAGGATGAGGTATTAAAGCCTGCTACTAAGGTGGTGGCATCAAAGCTTGCTGGTTTTATTGGTTCATCCAATTGTGTGGCTACAGCCACCCCTACTGGGATTATTGCCAGCCTTGCTGAGGTTGTTTCCAACCTTGCTGAGGCTACTGCCAACCTTGTTGAGGCTGTTGCCAATCCTGCTGAGGTTTTTGCCAACCTTATTGGGGTTGTTGCCAATTATTATACCTACTAAAGCCACTATGTTGTTGATTTTGACATTGACTGCTACTATTAAAATTTTGGAGAGGATCTTGAGGCATACTTGGTCTCTATACCCATAGCCTTTATTGGGAAACGTAGAGTACCTCTCCATTTTCATCAATGGCCTTAAACTTAGTAGGCATAGGTTGTGACTCCAGGCTTGCAACAAATTTGCACTGACAATTCTTTTTCTTCTCCCTACAGTGTGGATAGTATTTTGCTATCATGGCATCAGCTTCATCCTTCTTTTTTCTCGCATGCATGGTGTCCAGCTGTGTAGCAACATCATTAATGATGTCTTTCTTCAAGTCTAACAATAGGTTTGATAGCTCTACTTTGGACACCCCCACTCCATTAGACTTATGAGGTAAGTCTCTCAGTCCTCTTCCTTTCTTGACAGTAGCTCTAGAATAGTTCAAACATATATTTTTTTATTTTAGCCTAGGTTTTCTGAGTAATGTCCCCCCTGCCATGAGGTCAAGGGCCTCTATGCTTCCATCATGCACACCTTTCAGAAAAAAGATACTTTTGAGATTCCACATTCAGCTAGTTTTGTGTATTACGCTGCAGGTTGAACATAAACTTGGAGACATAATCTTCCAAGGTTTCATCTTCTTTCTGGGATATTTTAAAAATTTCATCCCCTTTTCAGTCTCTTCCCCTACAATACTCTTTATACTTTGACAGGAACAGATTGCTCATTGTAGGCCAATCTACTACAACATTGGCACCCAAGCTCATGAACCATCTTAAGGAAACTTCCTTTAAAGTAGAGGGAAATAAATTTAGCTTGTGGGCATCAGTTTTGTAGTTGTAGCTTCTGCAAAGGATGTCAAACTCAAAGAGGAATGTCTCAAGGTCCTCTGTGATGAGGCCATAGAATCTGGGTAATGTAGTAGTAGGTATATTCCTCAAATTTTGGTTAACTTGTTGATTAAGAATAAGAAAAGGGAAGGTAGGATGAGCCATTCTTGGAGGAGGACCTTGTGGTGGTGGTTGGTAGATGATAAGAGCAAGTGGGTTGTCTTGATATTTTGGGTCAGCAAATAGGTCATTCAAATGGTATGATTCCTCAAAGGTTGAAGGTGAAGGCAATTGTTCATATGCATCCGCAAATACATTCTCAGCTTGGGGTTCCTTAGGTTCTAGGTTAAAAACCCCAAATGGTTCTTCTTGGATAATGCAAGGAAGAAATCTCCCAAGATGGTCCCTACATCTATGCATGCAAAATAATATAGAATGTAAACTAACTAAATGACTTCAAGGTTGAACTAGATTGACACCATCCCCGGCAACAGTGCCAAAAATGGTTGGTCAATATAATACCTTAGTAATAAAGGATTGGACATCCTTTTATAATGATCCCATGGTTAAATAGCATTAGGTGTCATACTTAAGATAGCACATTGAACTCATTTAGTGTATCAATCTGGGAGCGTAGACTTGAAACGGTGGTTGTAAAATATATGCTCTAGTCTGCCTTTAAAGTCATTAACTAAAGTAAAGACAATGCTGTAGAAAATCTATGCTAGAAATGGAAATAACAACTTAACTTCAGAGCTTAAGATAATGTTGCAAATGATAAACCTAGCTATGCATATAAGCTACTAGAAAACAACCAGTGGTTTTGCTACTAGTGGTTGCAGGAGCAACAAAGCAACTACTGCGAGGAAGTAAAAGTCTAATTCCTACTTAAGCAGAAACTAAGCTCACCTTTCATGTGGGCCCCCACAGAAGAATGAACAGATTTAAAACTCAGAGACTGAAATCCAAAGATAGTATATAATCATTCATGAAAACATCAACATAAGTACATAATAGAAGATCAAAGTGTATTCACTTCTTTTTTGGATTATAAAATGGATTCCTTCAACATCTAACTAACTCGGAATCACCAACTCTAGATTATTTAAGAAACTAAAAAAACAAACTCCTAAGAACTAGGATCCTCCAATCATGGGTACAACAACTTTCAACAATAGGACATTAAACGTAGAAACAACCTGCATTCAAATCCATAGGAATATAGGAATGCACAAGCACTGGATTTCCTCCAAAACATTTGGTAATCAGGTTGACTCGGTTTGTAACAGCAACTGCAATTGATTGGAAGTAGTGGAATCATAATGAAACTTGAAAATAGTTACTTGACTTAATGAAGCCACTTCGATGTTGAGTCTTCATTACCTGCTGACTTTATCTTTCCCTGTAAAAGATTAGTGCACCAGAACCCACAACACAAACCAAGATAAAGATCCACAATGAGCTTTCATATTTTAGTGCATCCTCATCATATGGCTACAGGAACACTACCCCATTAATGCAAAGAGGAAAGAAATACCAAATTTCATCATACTATCCACTTAATCTATATATATATTCAGCATATATCTTTAGCCTTAAAAGTACCAAATACACACATAGTCATATCATATGGACATAAAAAGTCTGAAGTTGTTTATGAAAACCCATGAGATACTTAAGCCTAAACCAAAAAATCATAAACAAAACAATCCATAAATTAGGTTCATCATTGAGATAGCTACAAACAAATATGGGAAAGGATATGATATTATAAAACAAATGGATTACAAAGGCAAAGGACCATTGGGACAAAGAAAATAAGGACTTGTGGAACCAATACATATGGATTTCAGAAACCTAAAGGACAAGACCAGATAAGGCTTGAAGGAAGAAATATCCCATCCTGTAGCAAAAAGTGGTCCTGTATTTGACAAATCAGGAGACTTAGATGATGAAGAAGAAGTGGAAGGACAACCTATTTCCTATGAAAGGTTTCTACTCTTACAAGGAGATCCATTATCAGAAATTGGTACCAATCTTGAACAAGAACTAGAAGAAGGACAAGTAGAAGATCCTGAAAGAGAACAAGAACAAGGACTCCCTATTTTTGACACACCTCACTTTGATGAAGAACCAGACATGATAACTTCACAAGAACCATTACAATAAGAAGAGAACAATGCTAATGAAGAAGATGAAATATCGATGACTATTGCCCACTTCTTGGGGGTTTCATATGATAGTCAGGTAGACTCACATGAATATGAATGGGATATCCTTTCTGATGCTACAATGGATATAGAGGTGGATGTGATACATAAATATGCTCCTAGCAGCTTAATTGAAGATGGAGATAGTTCTAATGCTAGGTCGCTAGAGTTAGACATACATAACATTAACATAAACTCTAATAATAAGGATAATGACTCTAATAATCCTAATATCTATTTAGAAGCAAGCCTAATAGAAAACATCTTACAAGTTAGTGACATTGATAATAACGTGGTGCTATCTCTTGAATCCACTGAATCTTTATCCTTAATACATCCTGAACTGATGGACTGGAATGAGCATACAACCACAAGCCTATTATCTTTTGACAATGACTATTCTCTAGCCTGTTATCTAAACGCTTGTGAACCTTTCCTTTCTTCCACTAGTGTAAAGAGAGAAATCATGACTGAGGAGGATATCAAGTTTCTCAGTGTCAAAATGAAAAACAAAAATAATAAGAAATCTTGTGGTGAAACCCACCTAGTGGCAGTGTCAGATTCAAAAAGAGAAAAAGAAAAAGATGCATCTGATGGTGAAAACCTCCCAGAGGCACCAAAGGATGAGATTCTTGATATCCTCCCAGATCATTTTCAGGAAAGATCTTCAATTCTGATTGAAACAACACAGCCCATTAATTTGGGAACAACAAAAGCTCCTTAGTTAACATTGCTCAATCATTGACAAAAAAGGAAAAGATCCAATTCACCAACTTCTTCAAAGAAAAGAAGATCAATTTTGCTTGGTCTTATTTAGATATGCCTAGATTGGATACAGATTTTATAATGCATCACTTGTCTATTTCTCCTGATGTGAAACCAATAAAGCAAAAACTAAGGAAAATGAATCCACATGTGGCATTTCTAGTCAAGGCAGAATTAGAAAACTATTAAAAGATGGATTCATAAGAGCCATTGATTATGCGGAATGGATTTCAAACATAGTTCTTGTTTCTAAAGAAGACAAATCCATAAGAGTTTGCACAAACTTCAGAGATTTAAACAATGCTTGTCCAAAGGATGACTTTCCACTTCCCAACATATACATGATTGTAGAGTTCACGACAGGCTATGAGATGTACTCATTGATGGATAGATTTTTTGGATATAATCAAATTAAAATTGCTCTTGAAGATCAAGAAAAGACCGCATTCACATGCGCATGAGGAACAAACTGTTGGAATGTGATGCCATTTGGTCTTAAAAATGTAGGTGTAACCTGTTGGTACTCTCAAATTTGACTCAAATTTGGAGTGACCAATTGAAAATTTTCTCTAAGGAAAGGTGAGTACCCTTGAAAACTTTTTGTGAGAAGGCCTAATTGGTATGCTTGTAAAGGACACCCTGATGATTTTCATGAGGTACGGCTGGGGAAATAGGTTCAACATCTTTCATTTGACATATGCAGTAGGTTCCAACTCCTAAATTTTAAGTTTGACATGTTTAGGGAGTAGCCATTTTGAGGTGTCCACTTAAATCTGCACTTTTGTCTAAGTGTCAAATTATTGTACCAGGCTTGTTTGCATTTGAATATCTTGTGTCCTATTAGGTTTCATGGCTTGCCACTTTGGGAATGTTTAGAATGTATATCAAAGAGCTTATGTTTCAAAGCTCAAGCCATTTCAAGTCCATTTGATAGGTTTTTGGATTCCCCAAAGTTGGCTTCCCAGAATTGTCTTGCCTTTTTGTTCTATCCAATTTTTTGAGTGGCCCTGTTTGACTGATTATAAATTTTGATCATTTGACCCAATTGAGAAAATTCCTTTTGTACTATATTCCAGTGGTCAAATACTTCTTATGTTTCAATTTTCAAATCACGAAGAGTTCATTTGGTCAGTTTGTTGAGCTCATTCTATGTGTAGTTTCTAAAAGTTTGCCAAACTGTTAAATGCATATTTCTGGATAGCTTACATTGAGGTCCTGCTATTTGTACTAGGTTGAATGCCCTGCATAATTGAGTTTTCCCCTATGTTGCAAACTTGAAAGTGTACCTTCCCATTAATTTTCAAACTCACACAAATCCAGTTATCCACTTTGCCAGCGAGTTTCCATTTCCAATTTATTAAAGTTTCACTGAATATGCAGAATCCAGAATTAAGTGGCCTACTTTGAGCTTTCACTCTTTGTACCCTATTAAAGTTTTTGAAGAATTGAAGATTTTTCTGCATTGAAATCATAGGAATGTGATACCATGAAGATTTTTAGGCCATGATGAATCCGTTTACCCAGTTTGCCAATCCGATTCCGTTTGCAATTTCTAAGATTTTGATGCAAATTAGTTGCACAATTTTAGTCAGAGGCCCTATTCATGATGTTATATCTTGAATAGCATGACTGGTCACATCAAGAAAATGGTGCCCCTGTATTGTAGAACAAATTTACTCCAAGTTTTCAAAGTCTCAGATCGTGAGGGTTTTGTATGCACACATTCCCAAATAATTTTCATTGGCAGAAACCAATTTTTCTCATATTTTCTTGTACTATTTTTCCAAGTGACTATTTTCAAGGGTCTGCCAAATATGACCAGTTGATCGTCATGAGTTGCCCTTCTAGATTCATGTTCCTTATATGAGGGTGAATCAGTTCCCAAGTTTCCCATCCTTGGAAGTTTCAGTCAGTTAGTTTTATAGGCCGGTTCTGAAGGCAATTTATATGTTTTTAACAAGTACGAATAGGCAATGTTTTCAAAGTGCATTGTTTGACCATTGAAATCTTTTGGCTCATGTCCTTTTGGGCGATCTCCTTTGGCAAGCATATTATAATGTTGGAATTGATCTTATCATCCTAATGACACTCTTATGCCAGGCCTTTTTGTCAGTTTTTGAGGCTAGATCCGGAGATCAGTTGATGTTGTTTGATGACTTTGCTAAAGTGGAAATCTGAGTTGTTGTGGTTGAGGGTTTGATCCACAAACATAAGTAGTGGAAATTTGTGTATATGTGGCTGCTTGCAACTGGTGCTCATCTAATTTGGATGGAGGTGTGTTGGTCAAAACAACACGTTGGGGTTTCAGGCATCAATGTAGTAGTTTGTGTTGAAACCAAAGAGGCCTACCATTTTGGTGAAGCCTGCCAATTTGTTTAAGGAAGATGTTAGTTAAAAAAATTTAAAAATGGGTTTCCAATCAAACATACCATGATGTGTATGTTGTGGCTGTCGGTTAACATTTTGGTGGCCAATGTTCAAAGAGAAAAGAGTGCTAAATGCACATGATGGATCAAGGGAAGCCTCCACGCTCTAGCTTTTAAAGTGAAATGAAATAAAATGAAATGTTTTTAATGACGTCCATGAGACCAGCCATTTGTAAGTGCTATTATAAAAAAGACACTGCCAGCAAATTTGTGCACACGAGGAGTCTCCTTTGTAGGCATATACTAATCGTTTGGAATTGAGACACTCTTCCCATCAAGATGCTCGCACAAAGCATAGAGGAGAGGAATCCCATGTACTAGTTTGAGAGGCTACTTTGCGTGTAGAATGGGGGCTTCCATTGATATTTAATGAAATGTTTTGCCCAAGTCAATATGGAGCATTTATGCATTGCAAGTGTGTATATGAAGGCGTGGAAGATACACATTGCAATGAAGTATGTATGCTATTGAAAGAGGCTTCCAGTGAGACTCATATAACCGGATTGATGAAAGCCCACACATATATGCGAAGGGGTTGTTTGTTATGTGCAAGTTGGAGGCTGCCCTGCTTGTGCAAATACAATGCAACAGGCGTAAGTGTGATGTGTGAAAGAAGCATCACATGAGAAAATAGAGAGCAGGCTCATGAAATACGATGCCAGCACATGGAGGGATTGCCAATCAACAAAAGGCCTACGCAATACAATGGACTGTCCACATAGCAACATGAAGAGTTCATGCAAGGAGCAGGGGACCGTGCATAAAAACAAATGGAGGCTCACGTTAATTAAAATAATGGGAGGCTCTCTTCATGCAATGTAAAGGTGGGTTGTCTACCGGCAACACCAAGGAGTGCCCATGCATTTTCCAGAGAATGCCCAGCGCAAGTGAAGGTTGAAGTGGCTGCCAGGTGTGATGGTTAGCGAAAAAAATTGGAGCCCTGCGTTAAAGATACACATGGAGGCACACATAAAATAGAAGTCAACAATGTATGAGTTTGAAACAAAGAAATAAGCAGGAGGGCCTCACATAAGATCAAGAGTGGACCCACATGTACAGGGGTGCTATGAATAAGCAAGAGGGGTTTGTGTTAAACATGAGGCCCCACACATTTGATTGTTATAGATGCATGTTTTTGAAAGGAGCTACCTGTGAAAGAAGATGCTCTATGTAGGCAGATTTGGGAGTTTCCATCGCACATAGTAACCAAAGGGCCAGTGTGGGGAATTGATGTGGGAGGCTGCCAAAATGGAGACCCATGTGATGAAATGAGGATGTGTTGCGCAAGGGTAACATGTGAGGCAAAGTTAGATCACAGAATGTATAAATAATGCTAAGCATTTGTGTCAGTCACTAAGAGAGACCAGCATGAGCCAAGGTAAGGAGTTTGTGCAGAATGTTTTAGAAATAAGCTAAGAGAAACTGAGCGTATAATCCAAAAGCTACTAGGTTTCTGTTCAAAATCATTATCCCACATTCATTAAATGGGATGAATTTGAAGGGTTTATATACAAGATCACTCAAATGTAATGTAAATCAAAGTGGAAAGAGAGCCTATGGCTATCTCTTCCTTGTGGACCTACCTTGGGGCACGTGCCAACTAGGTGAGCTAAGGTATTTTATTGAAAGTCTTTAAAACACTATCAAGCATTATCCCACATTATTCCTGAATTTGAAATTTCAAGTGTATATTAGCAACTCTACAAACATATGAAGTAGATTGAAGGCTGGAGGAAGCTCTGCTCATGTGAGCTTGTGCAGTTGCCTCAGTTTTTGTGCCAGTGGGCCCAAAAGTAAATTTTACAGAAAGATGGCTAGTGATGATGAGGTGGTAAAATGGACACGTGTCAAGAGGTCATGAGGTCACGAGAAGAAATCGTGAGTTGGAGAAAAATTTGGTGACTTGGAGATGCGGTTAGTCGCCAAGTCACGGCAGTTAAAAATGACATTCAGAGACCTAGAGACCACACAATTGCCTAGTCTCATGAAGTTTAGAGGTTAGCATAAAAATTTAGAGATCCAAAGACTAACTGTGGTCGCCAAGTCTCATGATGCTGGCAGTTCATTCAAAGATTGTGAGATTGCTTTTTCGCTAGATCACTGGAAGAATTATCTAGAGAGTTGGAGAGGAGATTCAGAGACTAAAGGAGGTCACTAGATCTAACATCAGTTAAGAAGATAATTTAGAGATTAAGAGACTAGAGGCTTTCTCCAAGTCTCTGAAGGTAACCAAGGTTAAAGAAATTGTTAAGAGATTTGGAGAATAAAGCAGTCTCCAGATCTCCAAATGGACTGAGGTCAAAGTTGAGTTTGTCCGAGCACCCAATCAGAACGCGACACTTGGTAAATTCTAGAGGCATGTGCAGATTTAAAAGTTTGAAAAGATTTGAAATTTGATATAGTCGAAACTTAGGGAAAAATCCAAATATTTAAAAAATAGAGCCTCTCACATATTTAATGTCTAGTATGTGCTAAAATTGTGTCACACTTCTATGAATCATTACAATCAAGAACACTCAAAAATGAGGTCTCAAAAATTGATCCATAGCTCCCTAGGCATGGAGTGCAAAGGTCTTAAGAATGCTCTCAGCTAGAGCTATTTAGCCTATAACCTTGCTAGTAAACCATGCAATGGGAGATTCAATGAAGATAAGGGAAAGAATGCCAATATCCTCAAGAATCAAATGAGAATGCAATGCAAGCTAGAAATGGAAATGCAAGCTAAGCTATGAAAATGAAAGATGCAAGTATTACAAAGCCTCCTAGTTAAGCTAGATGAATTAATCTAAAGCATAAATGAAATCTAAGCTAAGAATGTCATGATAATGCAAGAAATGAAACTATGTTAACATGTAGATGCAAAAGCCAAGAATACTCCAAATCTTCAAAAGCTCCAAATGTACCTAGAAAACCTGCAGCATAACATTAGCATAAAAACCTAAGATGCAAAATGAGGAAGAGAGCTCTCCTTTTAAAGGAAAGGAGGAGGAATGCCATGGAGATTAAGAGGCAAAAGATTTAATCAAGGGTGGAGCTTGAAAGAGGAGCAATCCATGTGCACAAATATCCTCCAATAGGAAAATAAGAGTTGACTTTTGTGTCCATATGAGATAAAAAGTGTTTTTTCCCTTTTTATAAAATAAGAATAATGCTTTATTTGTGCAACTTAGGATAAGAGGAAAAGTGGGGGCTTTTATTTATTTAAAAGAAGAGGAAATATTCCTTTTAAATAAATAAAAACTTAGGATAAGATGGTTAGCCCATAGAAAATAATTGAATAAATGATAGAACTAGGATTTGATCAAGAATAAGCAATTTATGATTTAGCAAAAAGGGCTAATAGTCTAGATGACCATTTTTAGGTGTATACATTTGCCCCTCTTTGACTAATGTGTGATCGATCTAGGAACACATGTAGTCAAAGAATGAAGTTGAAATGTGAGATTGATTTGGGATCACAAAGCAACTCAGATCAGCCAAGAAAGCAAGAGATAGCCAACAAGGGAAGCAAATAGCAATCTGACTCCAAAGTATGAAGTGCAGAGAGATAGAAAATCCTACATGATCAGCCTGGTAGTGACAGTACTGAACACTTAGGAAAGAGATAGCTAATAAGATATGATGTGTCTTCCCCCTCAGGATCAAAACTGAAATCCAGGTAGAGGGAAAGTAGAAGCAAGAGAGACATGATCAAATCACTAGAAATAATAATCGAAGAAAGGGAATAGAATAACCATTAAGCAGTGACGATATGCCCCACACATGAGACACAGGGAATGAACCTAGCGGCCCCTCAACCTGTAAACACCATGGAGGAGGAATTTGAACTTGGGATTTGAAAGTGAATGAAAGACTAGAAGTTGAGAGAGATGGGGATGAAGAGGTGAAGAATGCCCCAGCTAAGATCGAAGGATCAGGCCTCAAAAGGTTAGCCAACTGCGTGGAAGAAGGAGAAATGCAATTTGGGTGATCAAGGTTAACTCAGATTTCGGTTTCGATCCTGAAATGAATAGAAAATGATGGGATATGAAAGACAAGAAGTGAAAGACATGATCAGGAAGAAGTGAAAGGTGAGCGCAGTTGATTAACAAGTCCGTGAAAGATAAAGGAGAGCTCTCTCCATATGCAAGATGCAAAACTAATCTAAGATGAACCTAAGAATGCAAGCTACATGAAAAGTGGTTTACTTGCAAGGTTACAAAGCCAATAGACATCTAATTATCATCATCGAGCGTAATTGGTAGCATCACAAGATCATACAATACACACTAGCATAACTATGTGAATCTGAATATGATCTATATCAGATAGAAATGTGGAAATCCCACCTAGGCACCAAAGACATGTAGGTCAAGATGACTAGTGCAGTGAGATTACCTAAGTTATATAGCAAGATTATGCTCACATCGAGACACAAGAAAGTCAAGATGACTATAAGCACGCACTCGCAAAATAGTCAAGGATAATACCTTGTCAATCCCTAGTGTCAAGTGGAACAAGCATAAATGCTTAATGACAGTCAGGACCAAAAAAATATACCCACAAGCAGAAAAAGCAATAAAACATGTTCTCATTCCCTTAGTCTTCTAGCTATGCATCATCAAAAACAATCATAGGGGAAGAACACTCAGCAAAAAAATCAGCATAGACAGCACACAAAGAAATAAAGTCAAACAAATCTCAGCAAGTCAAGTGCGTGTGTGTAGGTCATAGAGTCAAAATTTGAGTATCACATCTACCAGTGAGAAATATTGCATCATCCAAGATGGCGGGTAGGATATCAGATAAGTGTTGAGAAACAGTCGACACTAGGTAAGCGTTGAAAAACATAGTTGAGGTGATGTTGAAAAACACCGTTTGCGAGGTGCCTAAGAAACCTAGATGCATAAAGAGACCCAAGATAAGCTTAAAATAACATATGCCCCCTAGACTAAGACAAGAGTTAATTCTAGGCTAGGAGAGGCAAAGTGAGAAGTGGAGTGAAGGAGCACCACGCAAGACTGATAAACATAGGTGCAAAGGGTCTCAAGCAGCACTTGTTTCTAGGTTTTCACCACTTGATAGATTTTTTCAGGACTTTTTGCAAAAAATTTTGTATTTTTGCTACCAAGGCGCCTATTTCTAGGTTTTCACCAAGGCACTTTTTCAAAAAAAAAAATTGAATTTTTGAATTTTTTGATTTTTTTGGTGAGACATCAAAGTGCCTATTACTAGGTTTTCACTAGGATGCTCATTTTTTAAGTACTTTTTATGCTTTTTAGGATTTTTTCAGCATCATATATGATTTTTTTGGAATTTTTTTAGGATCATACAGTATGTACAAAGAATGCCCCAGACAAAAATGGGCATCAAGAATCTGCTTCCTCTGATGTAGAGAACTGATAGGCCCAGGCCCAAATGCTGCAACTATGATGATAGGAGGTCTCAACCAGTTCAACTAATAATAACCAGCCCTAAGCAATGTCTGAGCTAGCGAAGGATCATTAAAATGTGATCCACATATGCCATCGTGGATTTTAGCTAGCACTTTTTTTGGCTCCTCTATTTCTAGACACTTAAGGAGAGTTCCATCTAGACCCTTCCTATACAAGTCACCAGAGGAAAAGGCAAAGTGTAAGGGATGGCGGGAAGAATGGCGTGGTGGATTTTCAGGAGGAATATGATGTGGAAGACATAAAAAGATGGTAGGATTGTAAGATTTGTGAGCAGGATAGCATAATTCATCCATCAGGAACTTGAAGTGAAATTTATGCTTTTTCATTCGTAAGATGGATGTCAAAGTAACCAAGGCATTAGCAACTTTGTTCTTAGCTCTAGGAGTGGGCTGAAGTGTAACAAATATGAGATCATGCTTGAAGAATTTCACCATTTCTTTGTAGAGAATCAGCTTGTCATCTTTTATTTGACAATCATTATTTTTTAGCAGATTTTCATTTTAACTGTTCTTAGGTTTGGATATCACCACAATGTGGTTTTCACCATCCAACCATTGCTCTTTTCTTTTGACTTGATGACTGTGATGCTTGATTGTTGATTCAATCTTTTTTGTTGCTAGTTCACTGGTGGAAGAAGTAATAGGTGTTGATGCAAGATGAAATGAAGTGGCTGGTTCAATAACATTTATGTGAGGGGTGTCATCTCTGGTGACAAGAGAAGTTGAGCCTATAGGGTAAGCTCCAAAAGTGTTAAGATCTAGACTTGTCATAAAAGGACCAGCATAGTCGACTAAGGCAATACGGGAAACAAACTCATCAGATCCTGCACAAGACTCATCAACTATGCCGGGTTGGTCACCATAAGTATGAACCACATCAACATCCATATCTATCATGGAAGAATCTTCTGGAAGAGGCTTAAGATGCTAAGAAGTAGAGATACTCATGTCAGTATGTGAGAGATCACCTCTTTGTAGTAACTGTGCAATGTTGCAAAGTTGTCTATCATAGTTCAATGATTCTTTAGGCACATAGGTTCTAGACATAGAGGCCTCAGCCATATCATCAGTAGGTATACATTTTTCTCCCCAAAGAAGTGAAGTAGAAGGAAGATCATCTCCCATTCAAGCCATTGTGTGTAGTGGTGACTCATCTATATCTGTGTCTGAATTACTGAGCATGGGAGTATTTCTGGAATGATCAAGGAAGGCATTTTCCGTACTACCCTCATCTTCTCTATAGATCTACTCTTGAACGGGTTGTTCTTCTCTTTCTACTTCTAAAGGAATGAATGAAGGAACAAAAGTATCAAAGATCGTCATAGCAGAAGTGGAAGGCTTCATCTAATTAGAAGGTTTCCCATATGATCTAGGAGAAACAAGTATAGAAGCAAAGGAATATAGCGTATATTCACCCATACCAAGGCTCATCATCTTAAGTGTTTTCTCAGTAGCAACTAAAGACATACTAGGATCAATAGAAGGTTCATTGTGAGGAACAAATTTTTCAGCAGCAGCAAGAGCATTAATAGCAATAGTATGGTCTCCAGGAATCACAACTTCAGTGCCATTGTACGGAAATTTGACGCACTGATGATAAGTGGAAGGAACAGCCTGCATGTCATGGATCCAAGGATGACCCAAAAGAATGTTATATGTGAGTGGGATGTCCAATACTTGGAAGCTAATATCTTTCATGACAGGGCCCATTCAGATAGGTAGCATGACAAGACCTTTGGAAGATCTTTCCACTTCATCGTAAGCTTTTATAGTAATCTTCTTCTTGGAATCCACAGCAAATTTTGACAAACCCAACTGTTGTATAACATTGAAAGAAACAATATTTAACCCTACACTATTGTCTATTAGGACTTGGCAGATGCGGGTGTGGTAGACTAGAACTTCGATGTGTAAAGCCAGATTATGAGGGTGAGTAATAGATATGTCATCTTCTATAGAAAAGGAGAGAGATAGCGAAGATGAAATGTGCTTGACCATAGCCTAAAATTGATCTAGATCAATGTCATTGGGAACACGTGTTGTATGTAGAGCCTCATCAAGAATCTCTCTATGCGAAGGGGATAACTGAAGCAACTCAAGGATAGATATCTGGGCTGGTGTCTTTTGCAAATGTTGGACAAGATCATAGCTAGGGGTGGCCGAAGGAGCCACTTGTTTGGAAGGCAAAGCTTGCTTGGGATCTTGCGTAGTTTTAAGGACAATCTTGGCATGCCCCCTAGTAACAGCATTCAGTGTCTCACTTCAGGAAGATGAACTACCACATGTTTGCAAGACCAATTTTGGCTTACCATGATTGACTTTATTATCATCTTGAGATCTCACCATAAGAACACTCTCAATAGGCTCTACCATGTTGATCATAGGTGTATCAGAAGTATATGTATAGTTGATCTTAGCATCATGATTCTTCTTATGTGCTTGAGAGGCTTCCCCCTTATCATGCTTAGGTAGAGGATCTTTGAAAGCTGTGTGATCAGAATTTTTGGTTAAGCCATCAGTGGAGATTGTGTTGTTATCAATGAGGTCCTGAATATCATCTTTAAGCTTAAAACAATTGTCTATTAGATGTCCCTTATTTCTGTGATAATGGTAGTAATGATCCTCTCTCCACCAATTAGGCCTATTTAGCAGATCCTAGTTACCAGGTTTATCAAGAAGTGTCAGATATCCATTGTCAACCAAAGTCTTAAGGATCACATCATAAGGTTCTGCCAACTTGGTATAGACCTGCTTTCGAAATGACTTCTTAGGCTTATCTGCATATTGAGGTTTAGGAGCATTGTGAGCATTACCAACTTCCTATTGTTTTGCTACATAGATAGCATTGGAGAGATTGAAAGTAGGCTCTTTAGCTTTAGGAGCATCAACAACCCCATCATTAACAACATACTTGTTTTTATTCCAAGGTTTGTTCTTGTCTTTGCCATTGCCTTTAGCATCTTTATTAATAACAATATCCCCTTTTCTTATAGCTACATCCTCAATTCGATATGCACTTTCAACCATGTCATGGAAGGAGGAGAATAGTTGCTTCCTTAGATCATAAAATAGCTCAGGCACAAGTGTGTTGATGAAAATGTCAATCTTTTCTCTTTCAGGTAGCAGACAAGGATATCTAGAATAAAATGACCTCCAACATTGTAAGTAAGTTGCAAATGGCTCACCTTGATGTTGTCTTAGATTACCAAGATCTATCATGGTGACAGGTTGTTGGATGTTGTAAGAATAATGTTGGTTAAATCACTGAGCCAACTCATTAAAAGTCTTAAGAGGTCGTGTCAATTTCACAAACCATTCCAAAGCTTGGCCTCTTAAGCTTCGAGGGAACAGTCATAGAAGAAATGTGTCTTCATGAAGGAAGTCCATGCTAAGAGCATAAAAGTGATGCACATGGTCATGAGGATCACCATTTCCATCATACTTGTCATATTTGGGAACCTCAATATCCCTAGGAAATGGGACCATGTATAGACTCCTATCAAAGGGAAGAGTGCAAATTGATTCTACAAAAGAGACCTTTGGAGGCTCTTTGTCTATTGCCATTTGGGTAAGGCATTGATTTGTCTGATGTAATTCTTCCTGAAGAACTTCCAATTTAGTTGGTACTCTTGGTTGGACAATTTTCCCGACATCATAGTTGGGAAGAAGCTTGTATCCTCTAGAAGTCATATATTGAAAATATTGGTTGCGGTTATGCTCTAAAAGCTTATGCATCATTCATTGGGAGACCACATCTTGTTCAAATCTCATAAGATCCTCACTAGAAATCTCATCATCAGCCTCCGCCTCATGTTGAGAGGGAGGAGGTCTAGGAGGTGAAGAAGGCATACCAAAAATAGGTCTTGGAGGAGATCTTGGTGGCGTGTTGTTTCCATTGTTGCCATTAATAAAAAGAGGTCTATGCTCATGATTACTAGTCTCAGGTTGCTCATGAAATGTCCCTCTATAAGCCATGCGCCTAGTAGCATCCATCCTTTGTTGATTGTGTTCTTTTTCTAAGCATGCTTGGTTATCCTTATGCTCAAAATGTTCTTGCAAGCATTGAAATTTTTCTTGTTCAGTCAAAGTGAGTGAGATACTGTCTGTGTTTTTGGGGGTCTTGAATGCGGAAAAGAGGAAACCTCCTTTGTACTACGAGGTAGCCTTAGAATCCTTAGATTGGTTAGAACTAGAACTGTTGTTGCTAATGGGCACTCGTGAGTGTCTAGTTGGAGAAGGTAACTATGTATAATTGAATAGAGGATGACTCTCCTACTCAAATTGAGACCGAGTTGTAACCGGCATGAAAAGAGATGTTGGTTGACTAATAGAATGAGACAAAGTTTCTTAGATTTGAGATAAGCAAAGCTAATAAAGATCACTTGTCAAAGTATAACAATAGAGAGATGGCTCATCAAAAGTGCTCAAGCACTTACAACAATCAATTGACTAAAGCCGAGCAGTGAGCAAGAAGCTCAATAAGCAAGTAGCTAGAGAGGTAACTGTGATGTGACAAGTGATCAAGAGTAGCATTCATTAAGCTCAAATCCAATAGTTTTAGCTCATTTGTTTTAGTCTAGAACAAGTCTAAGCATGTAGATAACAGATCAGCTTCAGGTAAGAATAGAAAAAGACACACTACGACAAGGTAAAATGCAAGTTTAGCAGCTCCGGATTACAACAACAACAAGACAGCAAAAAGGTTCTGGGTGACACTTTCCAGGCAGACAAGGCGACAGTTTATAGCGAGGTGACACTTCACCCTAAGCCAAGTGATAGTTTCAAGTAAGGCCAAGTGACACTTTCTAGGCAAGCGGGGTGACAGTCTTGCAGGGGTGAACTGTCGTGCGACAATTCTCAGAATAGGACACGACACTGTTCCAGGGTCGTACGACTCTATGACCAGTGAACATAAAGATCTCAGTTTTGAAGCATTTTAAAAGATCAAGTAAGTATATCAATAGATTTTTATCATTGATCAAGCACATAAGATAGAAATCAAGGAGTTCAAGCAAGCAATTGTCTTCAAACAATGAGCAAGGGGCAAAGCAACCTTGCACATGAACAAGAATAGTGACTTAGTATTTCTACTCCTTAAAGATTCTACTTGTGTATGTTCTTGAAAATGTTTTAGCAGGCACTTAGAACACAACAACATCCTATCAAGATATCCACAGGGATATACATAGCTTTTCTAAAGGGAATCCTTGATATACACAAGGTACGTGACGCCCAAATCCATAGATGAGAAGAATCTGAAATCACACGGCCGGGGGGAGACGGTAACCCAAATCTCCTCCTTCACTTCTCAAAGGTATAAAGTTCCTTGAGGCTTAGCCAAGAGTGATATCAAACTCAATTTCCAAGAGAGGTGTCTTTCAATTCACCACCCGCTATTTATACTCCACCGGAACATAGGAGTTAAGGTCATCCCTTGAGGTGGTGTGTCCCCAAGCAGGCCTTCTAGAAATAAAAAGTAAGTAATTCACTATCAAAAGTATTTAAAGCACTAAAGGTGGAACACTTAACTCTTCAAGTAAATGTGAAGTGAGTCCAAAAAGTGAAACATTTAACTCCTCACACAAACTCAAAGTGAGTCCACACCTTAGAAAACTAATGAGATCAAGAAAGCATAAAAAAGGGAGAAACTTTGTGGAACACTTAACGCTCTTTTCAAGTAGACCCCTCCCCTATGTATGAATGTTGACCTTGCATCCAAAGGGTGGTAATGAGGGGTGATTAGAAATAAGTGAGTCCAACAACCCAATTTAGCTAACAAGATCAATCAAAAGTACTGTAAACTTGCTTATCAATACTACTCACAAATGCAAAAGGGTTTGAACCATGGAATATTTAACTTTCCAAGTAAACATGAAGTGAATCCACAAAGTGGTGCATTTAACTCTTCATGTAAACAAGGAATGAATCCATGCCCTAAATTACTCAATGAGATTTTTGATATTGGAACCAAGAATTACTTAAGGTGTAAACACAAGCATTCACTTACACAAACTTGTATGAAAACAAATCTATGTTCATTCATTTCCCATTAAGAGCATCAATTGAAATGTGTTATATGAAAGCATGTAAACACTCAAGCCAAACACATGAGAGGTTCATTCTTATTTCCAAAATCAAAATTTTGTAGAGATGTAACAAAATACCTCAAGTCCAAAGCAACACACTTAGTAGATTTTACCTTTTTCTTTTTTTTTTTGTTAAGCATCTCCATGAAAGCAAGCTGCAAACCTTCCAATGAACAAGACAAGCAAACAAGCAAACAAGATATGCAATGTATATTCAACTTATGCAAACCCTAAGATGGTTAGATATGAAAATCAATTTTTAGGAGAAATGATAATTAGCAAATAATCCAAATGACAACTTACATCATACATTGAACCATGTGAAAAATAAGTGCATGCTAATCATCAAATACCTTTTTTTTAATTTTGATTTTTGACTTTGTCAACAAGATTGAACGTATACCACATGAATTCGGACCCTAAACCCAAAATGTAGAAAAGAGGCCTTTGTCAAAAAATAGAGAGCTTTCCAAAAATGTCAAAATTTTAATAAGATCTTTTCATTTGTTCCCTAGAGAGCCACTTTCCCAAAATAGACCAATTTTTATAAATTGACCAAATGAGCTATGATATGACCTCTAAATTAAAAAAACAATGAATGGATCCCCTATATAATTTCAAGACCTTTCCAGAAATGTAAAAAAATTTTAAAAATATGCTGATATGCACTAGAAATCAATTTTTTATGAAAAACAAAGAAAAAATTATTAAAAATATAAATTACCTCTGAAAAATCTGAATTTTTTACTGAAGCTTCTCTGATATGTTGCTAACCAACAAAAAAAAATTTAGACCAAAACACCAAGTGGTTTGACAGATATGATCAAATCTTTCAAATCTAGAGTTTTCCATCTCCAAACAAATCTGCACAAGGGTTAGCTCCAAAAATAATCAAAACCAACATGCAAGAGGTGGGTTGCCCCACGGTGGGCACCAAAAATATGTGCTAAAATTATGTCACACTTCTATGAATCATTACAATCAAGAACACTCAAGAATGAGGTCTCAAAAATCGATCCATAGCTCCCTAGGCATGGAGTGCAAGGGTCTTAAGAATGCTCTCAGCTAGAGCTATTTAGCCTATAACCTTGCTAGTAAACCATGCAATGGGAGATTCAATGAAGATAAGGGAAAGAATGCCAATATCCTCAAGAATCAAATGAGAATGCAATGCAAGCTAGAAATGGAAATGCAAGCTAAGCTATGAAAATGAAAGATGCAAGTATTACAAAGCCTCCTAGTTAAGCTAGATGAATTAATCTAAAGCATAAATGAAATCTAAGCTAAGAATGTCATGATAATGCAAGAAATGAAACTATGATAACATGTAGATGCAAAAGCCAAGAATACTCCAAATCTTCAAAAGCTCCAAATGTACCTAGAAAACCTGCAGCATAACATTAGCATAAAAACCTAAGATGCAAAACGAGGAAGAGAGCTCTCTTTTTAAAAGAAAGGAGGAGGAATGGACCATGGAGATGAAGAGGCAAAAGATTTAATCAAGGGTGGAGCTTGAAAGAGGAGCAATCCATGTGCACAAATATCCTCCAATAGGAAAATAAGAGTTGACTTTTGTGTCCATATGAGACAAAAAGTGTTTTTTTCCTTTTTATAAAATAAGAATAATGCTTTATTTGTGCAACTTAGGATAAGAGGAAAAGTGGGGGCTTTTATTTATTTAAAAGAGGAGGAAATATTCCTTTTAAATAAATAAAAACTTAGGATAAGATGGTTAGCCCATAGAAAATAATCGAATAAATGATAGAACTAGGATTTGATCAAGAATAAGCAATTTATGATTTAGCAAAAGGGGCTAATAGTCTAGATGACCATTTTTAGGTGTATACATCTGCAGATTCATTTTTTATCCGAACATATAAGTGTTATATGTTTTTGAAAATGGCAGAAGATGACGGACATGATGGTGGTAGATAAAATCAAATCAGATTAAGTTGATGAGAGCAGTAGAGGCTTTTCAAAATCTGAGAACAGAGTTTGGTGAATCCAACAGTGGGGAATGAATCTAATCAATTCCAAATCAGATTTCTTGATTGTTGACTTGATTTTTTTTTAACTTTCTTCCCTGGAGTATCTGAAGGGTTGTTGAATTCAAATTGCAAGATTAAGGGATAAGATCAAAAGCTTTTTCAGAGGTTAGAAAATTTTGAAGGGGCAAAATAAATCAAATTTTGAAATGCCCGGGAAGATCAGATTTCAAAGAGACAGGTGTTAATCAAGTATAGATTTTAGGGTTTCTTCTTCTTCTTTTTATTTTGTTCTCTTCTCAGTTGTAAGGGTTCATGTTCCTATTCTTGGAGGGTTCTTGTGGTTGCTTTGTTGTGAGTAGGCCCCTAAGTGATGAATTTTGAAATTCTCTACATAGCAAATTTCCAATTTTATGTCTAAGTTCTTGAACTTTCAAGTTTTGTATATAATAGACAAGCTCATTTTCAATAAAATACACTGCAATTTATGTCTTACTTTGTCATTGTCTCTTTGCTCTATGTTCTTCTCTTGTATGTTTAGATTTGTAAGGCATTTTGAAAACATATCAGTTGTAAGGAAACTAGTCTAATTGGTTGTGAGTTCCTTTCAAGGAAAGTATTAAATCCTCATATGCAATTTTAGAGAGTAGACATATGTGTTAGGATTTTGATGATAGCAACATAGGATTGACAAGATAGTTTGTAAGGCATCCTATTCAGATTGCATGTAGTTTGCCAGGCATCCTACTGTATTTCCTTGAAATCTTCCTGTGCATTTATATTCAGACTCTTTTGCCCAATGGAATAGGCACTAGCTGGATGTTTGTTATACAGTCATCTTTCTGTCATCAAGCACAAAATAATCATTACCATTTCTTTTCTGTTCTTAAGTTTATGCCTATTGTGAGAGGATTGTATCCAGGTGATATATTTTAGTTTGTTGATTCCATGAAGACAAAATCAAAAGGTTAGCCTTCCTTGATTCAAACTCAGAAAAAGAAGAAGGATTCACTTCCTTATACCACTATTCATGTTGTTACATTTGTAATTTCCTTTGTCATATTCTGTATTAGGATGTTCTCACCTATTTACAAAATCATCTTTCATTGAAGTAGTTATGAGTAACACAATAGCATAACAGTGAAGAACATAATCTACCTATCAAAAGATTACTTGAAATATAGTAACCCATTTGAGGTAACACCCGCCTGAGTCTTGTGGAGCTTGAAGGAGAAGGAGGATCTTATATAATCCTCATCAAGTAGACAGTTTCTTGCAAACTTGGAGCCCTGTGAACTGAGAATCAAGCCCAATTATTAGCCAAGTTTGATCCCACAAGAAAAAGCTCCAACATAACCTATCAAAGAGAAATGACTACAATATTTCATGACATGATGCTTAGAAACATGGAAGACTATGTAGATGATACATTGGAAAAATCAAAGATAAGGACCACACATATAGAATATCTAAGGAAAATCTTTGATAGAATGGAATAGTTTCAATTAAGGCTTAATCCCAAGAAATATGCATTTGGGGTATCATCTGGAAATTTACTAGGATTCATAGTCTCAACAAAAAGAATCAAAGTGGATCCAACAAACGTGATCTATTCTTAAAATGCAACCACCTAGAAATATTAGTCAAATGAGGACACTCCAAGGCAAGCTACAATCCATAAGAAGGTTTACATCTCAATTGGTGGATAAGGCACAACCTTTCACAAAGCTAATGCGTAAAGGAACTACATTTACTTGGGATGAGCAATGTGAAGAAAATTTTGCACAAGTCAAGAAATATTTGATGAATCCCCCAATCTTAATGGCTCCAATCTATGGAGAACCTTTATTGTTATACCTATCAGCAATAGATACGTCATTAGGAGTATTTCTTGCACAAGAAGATGAGGCTAAAAAGGAGAGATCTATTTACTATATCAGCAAAACTTTGGTCACATATGAATTGAACTATTCCATGATTGACAAAGCATGCTTAGCAATGGTATTTGCATCCCAAAGGCTTAGGCATTACATGTTGGCACATAAGGTGAAGGTAGTGGCTAAGATTGATCCACTCAAATATATGTTGAGTAAAGCAATGTTGACAGGGAGACTAGTAAAGTGGGTTCTAATTATAAGTGAATTTGACATTGAATATGTTGACAGAAAAGCCATTAAAGGACAAGTGATAGCCGATCAACTTGCAAAAACACCATTAACAGATGATACACCATTACATGTTGAATTTCTTGATGAAGCTATTATGCACTTGATATAACACCCATGGAAAATGTATTTTTACGGCTCCTTCATGCAACAACGATCAAGAGCTAGATGGTTATTCATTATGCCACAAGGATATTAAATTACGAAAGCATATAATATGATCTTTCCATGTACAAAAAATATAGTAGAGTATGAAGCTCTCGTGAATGGACTGAAACTTGCAATAGAGTGGAAAATCATTTAATTACACATCTATGGAGATTCCCAATTCATTATCAATCAGGTGAATGGTGACTATCAGACAAAAGATGACAAGATAATACCTTATAAAAGAATGGTGGATGACTTAAATAAATACTGTTTCTTGATCATATTTGAGCAAATTCCAAGATTAGAAAATAGAGCAACAAATGTGATGACTACTTTAGCATCAATGTTACAACTTGAAGAACATCAATTTCTCTATCACTTCCTAGTGTAAGAACTCTCATTCGCAGCCTATGACTCACCCGAATCCCAAATTTTTTGTACCCTTGAAACTCAAGTTTATCTAGATATGCCCATATCTACTCTTACCTAAAAGACCAAACAATCCGTGAAGTCTATTCCAGAAATGAAAAGAGATCCCTTATAAGAGCGGCATCACATTATATAATCATCGCTAATGACTTATATAGACGTGGTCTAGATGGTATGCTTATTAGGTGTTTAGAAAATGAAGAGTCTAATTGTGCATTAAAGGAAGTTCATGAAGGTGTGTGTGGGTCACACTCAAATGGTTTTTCATTAGCCAAGAAACTCTTAAGGGTTGGATATTATTGGCCCACAATGTAAAAAGATGTTATCTATTTCTCAAAAACATGTAAGAAATACCAGATTCATGACAACCTGATACATGCTCTAGCAAGGGAGCTAATTCCTTTCATAACAAATTGGCCATTATAGCAATGAGCATTTGATCTAGTTGGATAGATATACCCAAATTCATCAAATGGATACAAATACATCATCACTGCAACTGAGTATTTCACAAAATGGGTGGAAGTTGTACCACTATCTAATGCAACTGGAAAAAAAAATCTCACTATTTATCTTAAACTATATCATCTATCAGTATGGAATACCCTCATCGATTGTGACTGACAATGGGGGTCAATTTAAAAACAAAGACATGGATGATATGTGTCTCCAATTCAAAATCACTCAGCACTATTCATCAATCTATTACCCTCAAGGTAATGGATAGGTTGAAGCATCAAACAAAACTATTCTAAAAATCTTGCATCGGACAGTGAGTAGATCAAGAAGGGATTGGCACTTACAAATAAATCTAGCATTATGGGCTTACATAAATAGCATCAGAACACCAACTGGCATAACTCCTTTTGCACTAGTTTATGGATCAGAAGCAGTATTACTAGTTGAGGTAGAGATTCCATCACTGAGGGTATCATTGAAACATCTAGTCACTAATGAGGACTATAGAATCTCTAGACTACAAGAGTTAGAATTTCTAGATGAGCACAAGAAAAAAGCATTTGACCATCTCAAAGTCTATCAGAAGAGAATGTCAAGAGGATATAACAAGAAGGTGAAACCAAGAAATTTTCAGGTAGGAGATCTAGTTCTAAGAGAAAATCCTAAAAATCAGCAAAATCGAGAACAAAAGGGAAAATTTGAACCCAACTGGTTGGGTCCCTTTGTCATCAAAATAATATTTGGATTAGGAGCCTATCAATTGGCTATGCCTAAAGGATATGTTTTACTAGATCCAATCAACACTCTACATTTGAAAAGGTTTTATGCCTAACATTTCTGAGATAGCACCTATACAGTGAAAAGAGTTCCTAAAAAAAGTTCAAAAACAACAAATATGGATCCTGAAAAAAAGTAAAAAACAATAGAAAAAGTCCTAAAAAAATGACCATCTCGGTGAAAACTTGGCAAACAGGTGCCTTGGTGAGTCCCAAAAAAAATAGAAAAATAAAAAGTACAAAAAATTTAGAAAGGAGAAAAAGTGTCTTGGTGAAAACCTAGTAAACAGGAACCATGATAGAAAAAATAGAAAAATTTGACCAAGTGGTGAAAACCTAGTAAACAAGCGCTACTTGTAAGAAACACTCTGTCTATCAAGACAACGTTTGAACACTTGGCTGATGTAAATTTTAGTTTGTACATATCTTCCAGTCACTTTTATGACGAGCCAAATCCTAAAAGCCTACTATCAGAAAATTATATCTTCCTAAGGATGGAATATGTCTACATTAAGGTCCTAGGTAAACTATTTTCCTAGGGTGCAATGATCAAAGACATGCATGTCGCTAAGTCATTGTTAAGACTTTCTGCTAGGGTGTCATTTATCCCTAGTCTGCAATAGACATTAAACTATGAAAACAAAGGTATTTCTCAATACCACCAACAAATAGTATTTCTTAATACTCAAACCTAAAAAGTGTTCCTAAATACTATGTCATGACAATAAGGGTGTTTTTCTAAACACTAAACAAGTGAGCCACTTATTAATGAAAGAAAAATCTATGATTGATAATAATTTCTATACGTGTGTTTGCAAATTAATCAACAATGTTCCTAAACACTATAATCACAACTGACTATTCTTAAAGAAAATACATTGATTATTATAAAGGAATAATGAAATTTTCTTATTATCAATTTTTTATTGTTATGTTTCCTTGAGTGACTTGATGATGTCTAAACTAGACTAGAGAAACAAGGACTAGGGGCATAACATTTTCTTTGTCTTCTATTTGTGGTGATAAATTTGATGATCTAAGGTGATTGTAGGGAATGGGTGTCTATGATAAGTACCTCCATCTCTATTGGAATGCCATGTATACCTTGACCTATTTCCTATGAAAGCTTTAGTGAGGTTGGATTTATTCCTTGTCTATTTTAAATTGCAATGAAAAAACTATTTCCTAGTAAGGTGCATAATAAATCGAGAAAATGCCCAAGGATATGAATATAAAAATGAAGGTCATTGCGGATATATATACATTTTGCATCTAAAAAGAAAGGGGTTTATATTAAATAGGAAGTAACTGACAGAATATTCTAGCCTATATGCTTTAATTTTTAGGTTATCTTTCGACATAACAAATGAAGAGGGAAGTATTCATATTTTCATGATTGCTAAATCTATCAGTGAAAATTGTAGTAACCTATGAGGTCCCAATTAGAAATTCTCTATGATGATAATTGATCCACTTTGAATAAACAGTGATTTTCCTAGGTGTCTTAGTCTAGGTGCATTTCATTATTAATTTGCATTAGGTCCATTTAGATGCATTTCATGTTTTAGTTGCATTGAAGTTCATTTTAAAATTGTATTCATTTTAATATAGTTGCATTCATTTTAAGTTGCATCATTATGAATGTGTGAATTCAATTAACCAAGCATATAAACTGAAAATTCTAAAAACATTAACCATTTTTCAAAAATTGACTAAGTACATCATAGAATCATAAAGCACTTAAATGAAATGATTGGGTATTTATCACTGATATCCATTCACATTCATAATAATTTCATATCATAAATACATTTGTATAGTGCATCCATAATCATCCATACATAAATAAAAGTGAGATGTCCATGCATCGCATCACATTACATCTCATACATCCATGTGCATACATAAAAATAAAGTTGCATACATTCTCATAAATCATCGCATAAGCTTACATTCATACATACATCCATAAAGCATTGAAAATACAAAAACATATGCATATATATCAGTGAAATATATCATGATGTCATCATATCATCACCATCTAATCTAATCATGACCAAGTATAAACATAACATCAATATCCAAAGCATGAGACAAATATCAGATATAACATGTGCAGAAATCAAAAAGCATTACAAGATATCATACGATCATCAGAATCAAAAAACATCAATATGTCATCAATATATGAGGAAAGAGTATCATAAACACCACAATGAAAGTGAATAAAGTGTATCAAAACATGAATGAAGTAGCATATTAGAGTATCAACAAGATAAAGTATCAGTATATCAACATAAAAGAGTCCATGGGACATCATAGTATACATCGATAAAAAATGATACAAAGTACAAGATATATCAATGATATAGTGTTACAAAATATAATTAGTGTACAAAATATCAGATCTAGATGGCACCCTCATCCTCTCATGGAGGATCAGGAGGGGGTGCATCTTCTCTACCTGGGACAGGTGGAGGCATGGAACCATTAAACTGTAGAGCTATAAATGAATACAACAATGTTCTTTATGCAGTAGGAACATCAGTGCAGTATAAAGAAAAGTAATAAGTGGCCCTTTGTCCCTAATGTGGGTCATATGAGCGTATCTATCTCGCTCTTCTCTCATCTCTACCCTTTGTGAATCTCTCTATCTGCAAGCTGTGCCCTAAGTGTGGTAACCTCCAAGTGAAGTGCGGCCCTATCCTGCTCACACCGTGATAAGGGATCTACATCCTTGCCTGTTGGTGGATCCCTGGGTGCCTACTACTAATCTCCACCCCCACTACCTCCTGCTACCACTCTCTCCTACTATGTGTGATGACCCCTATGAAGGAGTGGACATGTATCCCTCTATGGGGCATGAACTCTTAGTCTCCACTGTTGACTCTTCTGTCTGACATCCCCACCAGGTGCCCACTGCCTACCACTATCACCTCCTTCATCTCCTCCACCTCCTCTACCTCCTTCGTCTCCTCTACCTCCTCCATCTCCACTGCCACAGGAACCATAACTCCCTCCATCTTGTCCCCTATCTATGCCTCTCTCCTTTTCCTTGCCTTTGGTAGCTCAGCCTCGACCACCACCCTCATTAGTTGGATCATAATCTAATACATCCTGAAGGTGAGGATCGATCTCATCAGGTGTTGTGAATCTGGGATACATATGTTGGGTGTAATATGTATGGTACCCATCTATAATCCCACCATCTATGATCTAGAGAAAATAGTCTCATGCTACTAGTGCCATCTGAGAAATCTCATGCAATGTTGTCTCATATATAAGATAGGATCCCCACTACACCTCCTCATCCCTGGTCCTGGCATATACTATCGTCTCCTACAACATCCTCTATAGTCAACCGAGTTGTCTAAGGACCCTACTGACCAAGAATCTCTCACAATGTAACATGTTCATCTAATGAGATATCAGGACTAAAAAAAATAAGGCATTTGTTGCACATCAGAGGGCCACTCCTCACAGTCAAGGTATGGCCTCCAGAAGACGTGTCACATCATCTAATACACACCCCCAATAATCTATCTTGCCCAAATGGGGCTGCTATAGCACACTTGAATACATATAAATATAAGGCAACTCTAGATCACAATGCCTGTCAACAATGGGTCGTGTCACTAGGATGTGCTCCCACGCCCAAATTTGAAGTACAAGGATACCAATAGTCATAGTCTGAGAGTGCTGATAAACAATATTGTGTAGCTCATGGTACATGTGAGCGAGGATGTAGCTCCCCCAAGAAAATTGACGAGGTGACCGAATCATATCCGTAATGACCAATGACCATCCACACATGAATCCATGATGCCCACGGTCAGGCATCATCAAGCCTCCAATCAGTCCCACCAAGTAAATAGGAAGTCGCTCGTAGTTGGACACCATGTGGTCCCAACTAATAGATCTATGAGCAATGGTATCATCGTGAAATAATTTGCGCGTGTCTATCATTGTTGCAGTAGCTCCAGCCTCATACTCCACTTGTGCTCCCATGACCAGAACATGAAGAATGCACCATACATCCTCGGGTGTCACCATCATCTCACCAGTGGGAAAATGGAATGTGTTATGCTCTGAGTGCCATCGCTTAGCTAGGGATATCAACAACCCATGATTTACCTAAATGTTAGGTAAATTGGCCAAGCTCCATAGGCCACATCAAGCTATAACATGCATCTCAGCGGGTGTGAGATGCTCATGTAGCTCCAAGACCTATGTAGGTCATGGAGAGTGAAATGATACAACACTAAAGTGTGTCTGCACAACGGAAAATAGGGACACTATGTCAACATTAGACAAGAGAAATTGACAAGAAATTGCATTAAAAGTTCAAATAGACAAGTACAATTGGCTCAAGCATCAAGACAAACCAAATGTAATCCTAGTTTCTGGATGTGATCCAAGTAACCCATGATGTGACACCCTAACTGAATACGATCTAGGAAATCCCAGATATGACATAGGAAATCTGAGACGTGATTCAGAATCCGAATGTAACCATGTTCTAACCAGATACAAAAAACTAATGAAAAATCTATAAATTTGGGCAACAATGACCAGATGCGACCCGATAGGGTGCGATCTAGAATTTCATGAAAAATTGGATGCAACCTGAGATTGATCAGGTGTGATCCTGCATACGAAATGTGATCCTAGATTCAATTGGCTCTAAAAAGCATGAAAAATACATAAAATCAAATTTTCAAATTTCAATGGAAGCGTTATAGGGTACTCACAGGTGCTGCATAATGTGGTGGTCAGTCATGGCATCGCACTAGATTGATTCAATGCTTCTTTGTTGGGAACACTATTTCATCTCTCAGAGCTCAGAAAATGACTATGGTAAAAGTGAAAATAAATAGTAAAAATGACCCTTTTTGACCTATTTAAGCCTCCCGAGGACCTCGGTGACCTAAGGTACATTCATGACAAGATGTCACAGAAGCTTCAGATTGGGACCGAAATCGAAACAAGTGATCTATATCACTTAAATGCAGTAAAAATGAAGTTACAAAGCAAAGTCAACCTTCAAAATGTAGAAGTCAAATATGGTCAAATTGCAGTCAAACAAGGGCAAAATGAGAAAAAAGGATACCACAAACATGGCAAATCAATACAGTAATGATTATTACTCAAATTTAATGGTCAACAAAAAGTCAAAGTCTAGTCAAACACAAGTTATGAAAGCTTCACAAAGCTTAATTAATGCACAGAAAACTTGCCAAAAGTTGTCAAAAGTAATTTTCTCACTCATGCATCAAAGTTTCAAACCAAGATATTACTTAAACGCTAGTAAAACTTGGTCAAATCTCATATTTTCTTGGTCAAACTTGGTCAAAATAGTGTTCCTTTGACACTAAAATCGATCATAAATGCTTACTAATACTTCCTAAATGATTTACACTTGAGCCAAATCCATTTTAATCGTTGTAATTCTTCCTCAATGCTTGAAAACATCAGTTTTATTTGAATTTATTCTGATTTCGGTCCCTAGGGGCATAATCATACTAAAATTTAAAATTTCCAATCAAATTCTTGAACACTAGGGTTATGACAATCATCTTCAATCAAGTTGATGATGTTAATCTTTCTGACATTGATCAATTTCATCACTTCAAATCAAATTATTTATTTATCATCGGGTTCAGTTACTGCAAATCAAATTTAACTGAAATTTTTATCAAAATCTCTTATCGGTTTTTCATTCAATCAAGCTCGGAATCAGTATGGTTAATTCTCATTCAATCAAGTTCAGAATTGATGACTTTTGAATCATGTAGGATTTTGTTCGATCAAGTTCAGAGTTCTCAAATTCAGAGTAGTTCTCTTTACTACTCTCTAAATATTTCAGAGTGGATTCACTACTCTCTAAATCTCCTTAAAATTAGAGTGGTCCTCACTACTCTCTAAATCACTTGAGTTCGGAGTAGTCCTCGCTGCTCTCTAAATCTTTGTGAATCTATCAGTTCTATTGAATCTCATGCTAAATCAAATTTTCTTTGAATCCCTATGTTGTTCACAAATCAATTCAAAGAGGGGCAAATGTAATCACCTAAAATTGGGCTAATAGAACCTAAGGCCCTATTTTCCCTAATTCGGGATAAAACTCCTAATTATATTAATTTGATTCTTTATTATTAACATAATTCATGAAATTCAATAAAATCAATAAATATCATAATTCAAGCATTTATTATCAATAATTGAGCAAAAATTACATTGATTACCTCTAAGCCTAATTAATTAAATCAAACCCATTAAATACATGGCTAGAGTAGTTAATTAAAAGAAATGAATAAAACATTCTAAAATGACATGTCACCCTTGAAGGGGACAACAAAGATAATTTGAACCAATAAGATCTAATCACATGGATCAAGCAAGGAAGCATCTCAACCACTCCTCATGGATGCATCCTGACCATTCAAAATCTCAAGATTCTATAAAAGAGGAATTTTCAAACCTCAAAACATATAGTTAATTTGAATTCATAATTGCATGTTGCTCATTGGATTTTCATAGCTTAATCAGAACACACTCACATTTCAATTGCTTAAAGTTTAATGAATCAATGGCTAATAGTAATGAATTTGATGTTTTATCTTCATATTTCCTTTGAATATGTCATTCTAACATGCATTGTCACTATTTAGGATCCTAATCTAAGAGTTATTTTGGATCATTTTTATACTTGTGTTAGTTAGAGAGCAATAATTAGATTAAAATCTTTTTTATTTAGATTAAATTTATTGTGCTAACAATTGATATAATGAATTATTGAAGTGTTGTGTTGTAGGATAACAGCTACCACAATTCACACACACAAGGGATGATGCAATCTCCAAAATTTGTTGATTGTGTTCTTTCTTTTCCTTCATCTCCTCAACTGTCATAGGTGCAAAAATTGGTACATAATCATGTTCCACATAATATTTTGTTGAATCACCAATACCAGCTAGGTGCAACTTCATCAAACTCTGCCATGTAGGGAAGTTCTCCTTGTTTAGCTTTGGTACCTCCTTTTTGTACATCTTGATCATTAGCCTCAAGTACCTTTAAAAAATTTCCTTGCAAGCACCACAAGCTCTAATAATAATTTTTAGAATACTTTTAGAATAAATGAGAGGGGGGGGGGGGTGAATTAATTATCCTCGGGTCCAGATGTACCAATTGAAATTTTCAACAATTCAACCAACTTAGATCTATTCAACAATTCACTTGGTCTCTATAGAATATAATCAGCAACATAAAACTTGCAGTCCATTGTCCAAAAGTAATCAACTTGCAAAATATAAAACTTTTAACAACATTGCACATCAAATAACATTCACACAAGTATGACACCAATAACATGCTACCAAATTTTCACTCTTCTGAAGTGAGCTCTGTGAGGATCCAACCCTGTTAAAGGTTACAATACACACTATTAGGTGTGACCATGTTAAAGGATTTAATCACCCTGTTAGGAGTGATCTTGTTAGAGGACTTAGGAAGATCCCATTAGAATGTCACCTTGATTAAAGGGTTTATAAATGACTATTAGGTCAACCTTGATTAAAGTATTTTAATTGATACAATGGTTAGAAAGTAACAATAGGTTATGATCTGAAATATACAAATCATTTTTCAAATACAAATCCAATAAGCTCATATGTTGATTTACTCACTGGCCTTCAATTGTTATCTCCATATTTGATCTACTAGGAAATCCCTTCAAGCAATCACCTCAACTCTTTTCATCTCTTCACAGCTCTGCTCAGCCTTCTACTTAGGTTCGCCAATCAATAACATCAATCTCTCATACTGCATAACCTAAAATTAGGTCATCCTTATACCTCCTTCATTAGGTAGCTTAATCTTTTTCTATGTAATCTCTTTTGTAGATCTTAGGTTTAGGTCAGATTCATCGAATCCTTCCATTATTTTGTTCTCCTCCTTATCCTTCTAGATACTTCTCAAAAATTCTCCTTGAATCCATAAGAAAATAGTTTACCATGCATTAAATGCTCCAACTCATTCATCTTTAACTTCAACACATTTTACATATCCCAAGAATACAACTATGTTAGTTGGCGATCTCAATTCCTTCACAAACTATAAATTACTGACACTCGGCCAATACTATGTTCATTTACTCGATCATCACTAAAATTGTTCTTCTCAGTAAACATTGTCTTCACTCAGTTAATTCTCTCAATTACTGATGCTCAGTTGACACTAAAATTTTCTCAACTTATACTGACACTCGGTCAACACTAGCATCACTCGGCTTATACTTAATTTCTTCTCTTTTTCTCGGTTAAGCCTATGCTTCTAGAATTTCTTTCCTTATTTCTTCTATGCTTCAAATCAACTGACTTCTTCACTTAGTGTTATAGATAAACAACACATTACCTTGCCAATGTACCAACTAATCAAGTACCCATTGTAGTTTCTCATAACTCAACCTTTCACTAGGTCCTCTTGTTATCTCTTCTTTTCAAATCCTCTTCATCAATCAAAAGATATGGTACTTTACTAGATAGCAACTATCTCACCAATTAAGGTTTGACATCAATGAAAATATAAAAATTGTTTCAATTGTAGTTTCCAATAACTATGATCCCTAGAGAGTTGAGGAGGGACATGCACCCTCATTCCCTATTAATTGAAGACCAGACTCCTCTAATGGTATTTTTCCCTTGCAGTCAAAGGGATAACACCTATTGTAGGCAAAGAAGATGGCCTTGCCTCAAAATTTATAGCCTGGGACTCTCCAATAGTAGTAATTGAATGCATTTTCATGTCTTATATCTCCTCCTCTTCCTCTCCATCATTAGAGATCATGTTTCCCAATCCCTCTAAGTGCTTATCATACTTTAAAAAACCTAGTCCTCTATTTCATCCAAACAATCCCCAATAATGTCTACTAGAATATTTGATATCCTCATGACCCTTTTGAGGAAATTTAAATTTCTTTGAATGATAATCCAAGGCATAATGATCAAGGGTGCTCCCCTTAATACCACAAACACATAATAGAAACAAAGAAATAATAACAATTTGCAAGAACAAAAAATGGGCTTCTTATTATCTCCACAAGTGTGGAATTACAAATTTTTAGAATTACAATATGCAAAGCCACATGGGCATTTTCCTTACAATATTCTATAGGACAAAGCCTTGAATCATTACCCATAACTACTACCCTAAAATACCCTAGTAAAAACTATAGGCCTTCCTTATATAAGCAATTTTCCACCGCCCGAGAAGGTTCCATAAATTTAGCCTTTAAGGCCGACTACCCTCAGAATTATTTTAATTTTCATAATTATTACATTAGGGTCAACTCAAAATAATTACAAATTATGTTTTTAGGTAGCCCAATTGATGTAGTGGCATTCTAGGGTAATTGGCAAATCTGCATGGGGGTGTGTTGAAGTGGTTTTGTGTTGCTCGGTTGCAGCTTTAACCGAGGATCTTGGTTATTAAGGAGGCTTGGTTAGTGAAGGAACTCAATGAAACCTCTACCGCTCGGTGAAACATGTGCTCGGTGATGCCTATGGTGCTTGGTTGACATGCTTGCTCGATGATTCCTAGTGTGCTTGATTGTTTTACTAGCGCTTGGTAATTCTGGCTTACCAACTAGAGTTGTTGGAGATTTGGTTGGCCGACTTGGTGTATTTAATGTTGGTAGCTTTCGTTGTATTTTCCTATGTGGATGTTGAGGCCAATATGGAGAATTAATTATTTGTAGGGCTATTTGAGAGCTGGCTGTTATTGCATTTAATATTTGTTTATTGTAGAAGCTGACTTGGCTTAGGAGTTAATTATTTCTTCCAGCGGACTTGTGGTTGAAGAAATGTATTTAAGGAGTGTTTGGGTAGTTTTGTAGAGAGTCGGTCAGGAGAAGTAGATGGAGAATAATAGAATTGGATCCTATGAGATCTTGAAGATCATATTTTTTATTTGATATTGTAATAGCAGAGCTAGTGGTTTGCATGCTTAGAGACAAGGAAATTGCTTGGTGGCTTGCGAGCTCAAGTTTAGATCTGTCTTAGTGTTTCCACTAGTTGTTGGTGTGCTTCAGATCTAGACTAGCTAGGAGGTTGCAAAAATACTATTGTAAGTAATTGTATTTGGCCCTAACCTGGAAGGCCTTACAGCTAGGCATGTTGAATGAAATTATATTTGAGCATTATATTGTTTTGTTTCCATTGTAGAAGTTGTTGTTATTGTTTCTGGTGTAGACTTGGACTATCCATTTTTGGATTATTCATATCTGCCCTGCATCACCAACTTCTGGAGGCCATAAAGTTTTAATCATAGCTCTATTTTTCTATTATAAACACTTTCAAAAATGGCAAGACCTGATCTAAAATGTCCTAACTCACGTAAGCTCCAGTCAGCCAGGGTTCAATTGCAATCTGGAGCCTCTAAGGCCTTCAAAATTGAGGTCAAATATTTCTTACCCAAAAACCTCAATTACTTCACCGATACAGATAATATGGCAATGAAACTCAATCGATAGGCTGATATAACTAAAATGAACCTCCACCTATGAAATTAGGACATTCTGAGCTCGTATGACCAACTTACTAAAAATAGTAAGTTTCCATAAATAGAAGCTTTGCACAAGATAGCCCTTATTGAAAAGAAACTAGAAATTTTTGGGGTGATGCAAGATTGCTCTTACACCCAGGATGCTCCTATATCACATAATGACATGGGTGAGGAATAATCAAGTTCCTATTAATGTTGAGCATTAATCTTTCTAAATATCCAAGAAATTCCTTATGGAAAATCCTCTGACAAATTTTTGGAGCCACTACCTTTTGTTCTCTCATCATTAGAATTGTTGCTAAGAAACCTATTGGAATTTATGTGTTCACCCTATATATGTGGTCTACATGAATGAACTTTCCACCTAAAAACCTCCTCGCTGCATAATGAATAAGCTTATGAGAATGGTTTATCACCTCCCCCAATCACTTATTGGATATGAATCCCAAAAGAACCATTTGCCTTTTTTTGTTACTAGCCTAATGGGTGTGTCCATACTACTAGATTATTTTTTCTCTAATAAAATGGTGAATAATGAAGATGGACAACGTTAAACACACCAATGGACACTTCGATGAGTAGAATATAAACACCACTTGAGATAAAATGACCCTATAACCAAACCTATCTATTTATTTCCTCAATAAGGATCCCAATAAATATCTAGTCAATCAACTAGTTTTTGTATACTTCTAATACACTCCTTTGTAATTACCATCTTTGGACATCCCTCACGCTAATTTTTCTACCAAATAAACTTAAGAAAAGCTACTTCTAATTTCCAAAAAGACCACTATCTGCAACCACCACTTTTCTTCACCTCCAAATCCACTCCAATCATTTAATTAATTTGATTTATCTTTGTCAATCTCATGTGGCTATACTTACAAACAATTTCAAAAATAATTTAATCTTCTATAGTCATTTTTAAATGACACTATTTTTCAAATGGACATATTTCCAATCTACATGATTGCATCCCTATAAAATAATTTCCATCTACCTCCAATCTAAGAATGCCATTTATTGTTTGAAAACTACAACGGACTAACATTCGGAAGACTTGAATGTCCATAATCTATTTAATAAAATTACTCAACCAATGCAACTAACTATTGTTATTATTGTAATAATCTAAATCTACCCCTTACATCGGGCTTTTCCAAAAGGATACTCTATTTTATCCTCAGTATTTATAAAATCCTTATTGATTTCTTCTTTATTGTTTGTAGTTGTTATGCCTTCATGTTGAGAGTTGCCAAAATTTTATTGAAAACTCCATAGGGCTCATAGAAAAAAGTAGATCCAATCAACCAAAAATCCACTATCTCATGATATACAACTAATGCAAATTATATTCTTCCCTTTTTCAAATAATTCTTTTAAAATCTTTCTATTTCCTAAGTGTCCCACCTAAAAGCCTTTATATTTGGGACTTTGTTGTCATTTGCTTCATTTTGGTCATTACCTAACTATCCTAAAGGCTATCAATTTTCCAATTCAAAATCTATAAAATGAGATTAGGACCCTCAATTATTTGGACATCATTTTCTATTCCTAACATTTTCTCTACCATTGTTAACTAAGAAAACTAAGGACATTGGGATAGAGTAAGTTGAAACCCGCCTTCCTACTTTCTTACTATATCATTATCTCTCAAGAGTGGCTTGTATCTATTTTTTATCTATCTCATTATCTCTCATGTTTTCTATTTGATCATCTACAATGTTTGCTTCTCTATAAATATGATAAAATGTAACTACCTCAAAGAATATAAGAATATATTGTGCTCTACCAAGGAAATAATTTAATCTTTAATTTGATGTTGATTCTACTTTTAGGTAATTAATAGTTTTTGTTTAGTCCCCTTTAATTTCTACTTTTTTATATCTAACTCTCTACATATAAAGAGACCTTCTAGTAAGGCCTTAATTTTTGCTATATTATTAATGTCTTCTTCCAAAGATTTGGTCATTTTAGCTACCTCTATTCCATCCCATGAATAGAAAAAAAAATTGACTCCTAATACTCTAGGGTTTCCTCTAGATGCCTCACCAAAGTTTAATTTATACCAGCCTTATCTGGGAGGACACCATACACTATGGGCTCTATTATTCTTTCTTTTCTCCTCCCCACTCCATACAAAGGGATGAATCTTCAATCCATACCATCTACCCCTAATATTATCATCCCAATTAGTGAAATGTGTATTCTTAGAACAATATTTTTCTAATCTACTATTGAACACCTCCACAATAGAAGCTTATATTTTATTAGATAAAGCCTTCCATGTCATTCCTTTCTCCTAAAACATCCTATTATTCATTTCTTTCCACAATTCTCATATCAAAAAATAAGGTAAATAAATCCATAAAATATCATAAAGACTTGATGCATATCATTTTGGCCAACCTTGGAACATACTCAATATATCATTGGGAAGATTATTAATCCATCCCAATTCAGTCATTTCCAATATGTGTGCTCAAAGGGGAATCTTAAAAGAATTCGGTCAATTGATTCTTCATTATACTCACATAGGACAGATAAGGAGGGACTAGAAAATCCAATCTTTCTAAACCATTTTGTAGTGAGTATTATGCCTTGAAGGGTTTCCTAAGTAAATATTCCCACCTTTGGTAGACACATTTTTCCCCAACATAAATGAATCATTAATCCAGTCTTTTGAAAATTATGTTCTCCTATTATTTCTTTGTATCCAATTTTAGAATTATAATTCCCTAATTTAGCTCCCTTCCAAATCAACATATCCACTCCAACCTAAAATGATAATACTTTGTTTTTGAAAATATTCTTAAGCTAGATTAGATCTTCCCTAGAGATGGATGTATCTTCAAACCTTCTTCATCTCCATCCCAAAGAAGGATCTCTATCACTAAAATCAACATAGTCTCTAACATTCTCTCCCCAATATCTATTACAAACTTCTTTGATATTTCTACAAATTGTCATTTATTTTATGATTGGGTAACCTCCTCCCGAATCTTTCAAAAACAAGGCATTTCAAACATCTACCACATCCCTAGATATCTATTTTTTTATTACCTCTCTTTATTTTAGCATAAAGTTCAATACTCTTAAGTCTTTTGGGTGATTTGATGTTTTGAAGAAATTTTCTCAACTCATGACTTCTAAATATTTAATTTTTAGTACCTTTACTCATTTTAAATGAGGATTCTTATATATTTTTTCTACTAATTTTCCTCCTAGATATTGTTTTTCCATATCAAGTTTCTTAAACCTATCCCCCTGCTACAATGGGTTTTCAAATATTGTCACAAGCTATCAATGCTATCTTTTTCTTATCTATCATGCTCTGTCAATAATAGGACTTAATTGTACTAATCAAGTTTGTATTAGGTGCACCTGAAAGTGGAAGCTAAGACATCAACTATATTGGAAGGGATGATAACATTGCCTTCAACATCATTACTTTTCCTACCCAAGGTAACCATTTTTCTTTCCAAGATTTTGATTTCCTATCCATTTTCTCACCAGTTGGGTCCCACACTTTCATAGTTCTTAGACTTTTATCCAATGGTAAACCTAAATGGGAGCATGAAAGTCTCCTTTCCTCAAAACCCAAAAGGTCTCATATTTCCATCTATGTTATTGAACTTGCATTAAAGAAAAATAACTTTGATTTGGACTGATTAACATGTTGAGATGATTCTATTGAGTATTCTCTCAGGATATTTTTAATTTATTTTTCCTTTGAAATATTTCTATTACCAAACAATTTTGTATCATCTGTAAACTTTTGATGAGAGATTGCCTCTACTTCTGTAGTAATCTTGATACCTTTAAGTTGACCCACGTGGTGAGATTTTCATAAGGACCTTCCCAAAGTGTCTACCATTGTTATAAATAAAAAGGGATATATTGGATCTCCTTTTCTTAGCCCTCTCAAGATTTCAAAAAAACCTTCTAGTGATCCTTTAACTAGGATTGTAAATCTCAAGTTGGAAATACTATAAAATATTAAATTTATTGATTCTCAAGAGAAACCAAATGCCTCTAAGAACTTGCATAAAACCCTCCAATCTAATTTTCCATAAGCCTTTTTGATATACGACTTGATTATCATGATCATCCTTTTATTGACCTAAAAAGAATGTATTGCTTCTTGAGCTATAATCACTCCATCTAGAATTGATCTACTTGGCACAAAACCCATTGACTCCCCTAAAATAATAGAAGGGACAATCATTTTCAATCATTTTGCTAGAACTTTGGTCAGAAATTTATATAAATTATTACAAAGATAAATAGGTTTGATTCATGTAGGTTCAAGGCTTTCTCTTTCTTAGGTATGAGCACTATGCAAGTGTTATTTATCTCTCTTAAAAATATGTCTAGGTTTCTTGTTGCTTATTGAGCCTCAACCATTTCCTTCCCAAAGATATGTTAACATTTTTGGAAGAATATCACTTGAAACCCATCCATACTTGGATCTTTATCTGAGTGGAGTTGTTTAAGGGTTTTTTCAATCTCCAAGTCTGTAAATTTATTAGTTAGCATCCAATTTTATGATTTTAAAATTATTCTTGGGATATTTTACAATAGTGAAACTTCTCTTCCTAATTGCTTAATATTTAAATAAATAAAATGATTGATTCCCTTACTATCTCCTTAGGCTCATCCTTATTCCTCCACTTATTTCTAAATTTATGAATTTTATTAAAAGGTCTTCTTTTCTAAGTAGTATTATGATAAAATTTAGAATTCCTATCTCCTTCTGCGAACCAAACTTCTCTAAATTTATACCTCCAAAATACTTCTTCCTCAATGAGAACATCCTCATATGCATTCAGGATTTCTTTCTCTTTTAAAAAATTATTTTGATCCATTCCTCTTGTTCTAAGACTTCTAAGTTTAACTTTCCAACTCTTTCTCTATTTGAGACTTGATTGAGAAGATATTGGAGAAATGTTATCTGTTCATTTTATTAGATTTTGTTTGATTGATTGAGCACAAAAAAAATAGTTTGGAGCCTTTAAATTGTTCTTATTTCTACCACATATATCTATCATCTCAAAGAACCTTTGATCTTTTAGCCACATTTTTCAAACTTGAATGGATAATTCAGAGGCTTCTTCTCCCCCGAGATATCAAGAAACATTGGGAAATGATTTGAACATGAGAACATTTTGATTGAAGATTTGAACACAAAGGGGAAAGTAGATATATCTCCTTTATAAAATAATCTATCTAATCTTTCTATAATATAGCTAAATCTTAGTCTCATGTTATTTTAAGTGAATTTTCCATTCTCTATTTCTATATCCATTAACTGATTCTTGTGGTCCAATTCCTAAAATCCATTTGGGATTGAAGCTCCTTTTGTATGCCCCCACTTTTCTTTTACAAATGAAGAATTGTATTGAAATCACCTACAAAAATTCACTGTAATTATTCTATAGAAATTTTCCAAGTTATCCCCAAACTACCATTTTTTATTATTAGCTACTAGGTCATACACATTTACTAATACAAAAATTATATTTCCACATATTTTATTTACAATGTCACCTTTCCAATTACTCCTACTTGCTAATGAATCAAAAGTCATTCTCCCTAGATTCTGTAGTATAGCTAGTCCTTCTGATGCTCTTATTGGTACAACTATCTTATAAATCTCCCACAAGCCTATCTTTTTTAGGGATGACATATGCTCTCCATTCAACTTAGTATCCTAAAGTATAATTACTTTTTTCTTTGACACATTGATACAACATTTTACCAAATTCTATTTGTTAGGGGCATTCATACCCCTAAAATTCTAAGATACAATCATCTTTGGTCCATGGAGAGGAACTTCCCCTCTTATGCTTCCCATAACGATGTTATTTTCATCTAATTAGTTGCATTGTTAATTATATGTTAGTCCTAACGGTCTAAGATTTTTAAAAGAAGGTTGAATTAGTAATCTTGATATCTGATATTTTTCAAATTCTTTAACTTCAAAAGATAACATTCATAAGTTTACCGATTGATAATAAAATGAAACTTAAGACAAATAAACACCAACCACCACAATGCAAGCAACACATAACACAAAAAAATTTCCCATGGAAACCCAAATGGGTGAAAACCACGTGTGAGATGAGACTCAAAAAATTTGTACTCTTTTGAAGTATGCTATGTTAGGAGTTTTACAAAGACACTACTAGGTGCCACCCAGTTATGGGATTTCCCTCTAGCCCTGTTAGGAGCTTTACCCTATTAGGAGTATCCTTTTTAGAGGACTTAAAATACTAGCTAAAGTGTCACCTTGTGAAAGGATTTACATAAAAGATATGTTAGGATCTATCCAATTAATGGATTTATCCTATTGTAACTATTAGGATACAACAAGTAGATTGATCTAGTAAATAGAAACACCTTTTCTTGATCATATCCTTTGTAATGCATACAATCTATCCTTAGATAACTCTGGAATACCCTAGATTGATCACACCTCCACAATCACAATCTACACACACAAATCTTCAATTTTATGATATAAATATCACCGCTCAAACCCTAAACATTCTACTGACTTAAAACCTCATCCAGCACATTGAAATCACTTTTCCAATCTTCACACCCAGAGAGATCATGCCAAAACACATATCCCAATTTAAGAACCATCTTTACCTAACATGTTGGCCACCAAATAGATCTAAATAATTAATTTTATTAAGAATAGTCAAACACATTTTGACCAACTCAACCTTCATCTTGATAAAACGGTCTACCTCGATCAATGTAATGACATCTCATCACCATAAATGAGATTAGAAACATCAAAATGACAACTAGAATACATATAATTTGCCACAACACAATCATTGGTCACCAACTGACGCCAGGGCAGGGAAGGTAAAGGAAGAATCAGGATTAATTGACTCTACTTAAACCCACAACAAGCCCTGTGAAGAGTTACACATGGAAGCAATATGAAAACATGAAAGAAAGTAGTAAAACATAGTGGATATGAGACAAGCAACTGGCAGCAACACTGGAACAAATATTATATTAACAGTAACATGCCCGGCTGTGAGGCCTTTTGGGTTTCGACCTTATACAATGAATTTATGAAATCAAAATCATCATTCACATCCTTCTTCTTGTTCTTCTATTGTCTCACTTCTAATCTAACTAAGCTATCCTCTACAACATCCCAAGCTTCCAATATATAGCTCACAAAGACACACGTCGTCCAGTCAAGCATTTAATTACATTACAGGTCCACTTAGGAGGAGAGACCAAAACTAAAGTTAGAAACAATAAAACATAATGCACCTTTACATTTAGGTCCACACATGATCTAAGAACATATCCTCAACCATGCAAGATCCAATTTCCCCACATGGAACTACGCAAGGTAAAATACCACACATTTCATGTGAAACTGTCAGTAAATCGATACCTAAGGGAAATGGCAATAACTTCCAAGTCTGAATGAATTAGGACATGCGCTCTTAGGAGAAGGTCCAAGAATAGGTCCAAGGCATAAAATTAACTTTTCAAGTCATGAAACCAATGGAAAAATTGATGCTAAAACAAACACTAGACAGGTACAGGAAACAAAAATTATTTTTGGTGATGCAAGATTGCTCAAGACCCAAGATGCTCCTGCATCAAAAACCTGGGGTTACAAAAGGATTGATGTCCACACTAGGCACTACTCATACTCTAACCTAAATCATAGAGATCCAATTCAGCTTGTGTAATCCATGAACTATCTTCAACCGGCTTATCTTTCCACTGAACTAGGTATTCCATGTAGTCCTTTCCTCTGGTACTCTTTCTTATTCTACTATTCATAACCTTCACAATGTTGTCTTTGTCTTTCTTAGGAAAATCCATGTTATCTTCAGTCTCATCAGGTGATTCAATATACTCAAAGATGTCTGTAATGTTGAATATAGGTGATATATCCATGTCTTCAGGCAATTCTACTTCATATGCATTTCCATTCTCAAACTTCTTCAGAATCTTATAAGGTCCAAATTTCTTCATCTTTAATTTTTTGTAGGTACCAACTGGAAATCTATTTTTCTTCAAATGAATCATGACTTCATCTCCAACTTCAAAATATTTATGTCTCCTTCTCTTATCTTCTCTCTTCTTGTAGTTCAAATTACTGTCCTCCAAATTCCTCTTAACTTCATCATGAAAAGTTCTCATGTATTCTATAAAATGATCAGCTTCAACACTTCTTCTAGTCTCAGTAGGTAATTCTCTCAACTTTGTAGTTCCTTTAGGGTGAAATCCAGTAACAATCTCAAATGGTGTCTTTTTAGGACTTATGTTCATAGAATTGTTATATGCAAATTCATCTTGCGCCAAAACCAAATCCCAAACAATAGGCTTATCTCCAACCAAACATCTCAACAAGTTTCCCAAACTTGTGTTCACAACTTCAGTCTGTCCATCTATCTGAGGGTGAAATGTAGAACTAAATTTCAACTCAGTATTTTATCTTTTTCTAAAGTGTTCTCCAAAAATAACTAGTAAACTTAGTATCTCTGTCTGAAACAATAGATTTAGGAAAACCATGCAATCTTACCACTTCTTTGAAAACTAATTCAGCTACATGCAAGGCATCAAATGTCTTCTTACAAGGTATGAAATGTGCCATCTTTAAAAATCTGTCAACTACTACCAAAATAGAATCATTACCTCTCTGAGTTCTAGGCAATCTAAGAACAAAGTCCATACTCACATCTTCCCATGGTCTATCAGGTATAGGAAAAGGTGTATACAATCCCACATTCTGACTAGTTCCTTTTTCTACTTGACAAACTCTGCAACTTCTTACCATTCTTTCTACATCTCTGTAAATCTGTGGCCAAAAGTATCTCTCTGGAATCAATTTCATTGTCTTATCAATCCCAAAATGTCCAGCAAGTCCACCACTATGCTTCTATTTTATGATGTTTTCTCTCATAGATCCTCTCGGTATACACAATTGAACTCCTTTAAACAACATGTCTTCCTGAATGAAATAATCAGTCCACTTGTCATTCCCTATTTGCTCCTTACAAGCCTTCCAACATTCTACAAAACCAATGTCAGTCTCATACAAATATTTCAAATCATCAAAACCAAGTATCTCAACTTTCATCTCAGTCAGCAAACTTCTACTTCAGCTCAAGGCATCAGCAACCTTATTCAATTGTCCACTCTTATGTTTCAATGAAAATGAGAAATTCTATAAGAACTCAACCCATTTCATATGTCTCTGATTCAACTTATTCTAACTTCCCAAATACTGTAAATCTTTATGGTCAGTATACAACACAAAATCTTTAGGCATCAAATAGTGTCTCCACTTCTTCAAAGCTTGAACAATAGCATAGAATTCTTGATCATAAACTGAATATTTTCTCTTAGCATCATTCAAATTTTCACTAAAGAAAGTTATAGGTCTTCCTTCTTGACTCAAAACAGATCCAATTTCACTTCCACTAGCATCACATTCAACTTGAAAAACTTTACTGAAATTAGGCAAAGCAAGTGTAGGCAATTCTACAATCTTTTGTTTCAATGTTTCAAAACTCCTATGTGCTCCATGTGTCCATTTGAAATCCTTTTTATCTCCTCTCATGGTTTTATTCATAGCATTACAAATAGAACTAAAATTTATGATAAACTTTCTATAGAAACTTGCCAATCCATGAAATGATCTTACCTCTCCAACATTCTGTGGTGTAGGCCATGTTAATATGATTTAGAACAACATAGAGGGGGGGTGAATTAGTTGTTCTCAGGTCTAGATGTATAAAAAAATATTTCAAACTCTTCAACAAATCAGATCTAATAACCAACACCTACTCGGTCATTACTGATTGCATAACAGAAACATATAACAGTGCAGTCCACTTATCCAAAAGCATCTAACTTGTAAAACACAAAAATGTTCAAACCAAAACATTCACACAAGTATCAACACCAAGATTTATAGTGGAAACCCAATTTGGGAAAAACCACTTTGTAACATGTTACTATTATGTTCACTCTTCTGAAGTGAGCTCTGTGAAAAGCCAACCCTGTCAAAGGTTACAAACACACTGTCAAGTGTGACCCGGTTAAAGGATTTCAACCACAATGTTAAAAGTGTGCCTTGTTATAGGACTTACACTCCATTAGAATGCAACCTTGTTCAAGGGATTTATACCTATGACTGTTAGGTCAACCTTTGTTAAAAGGATTTTGACTATTACAATGGTTAGAAAGTAGCAGTAATATTGATCTGGGAAACATACAACTCACTTTGCAAATATCAGATCCAATTCTGTACACATATGTTGGCTTACTGACTATGAACCTTTTCCATCTCCATCACTGATCTGCTCAGAACCCTTCAAGTGATCACAACACTTCTCCTTCAGCCTTTTCTGCTTAGACAATCAATAACAATACTTCCAACATTCTCTTCTTTTCCGTGCATTCAACCTCTTGCTTAGGTTTCCTTAATACTACCTCTATTAGGTCAATACATCTTTTGTTGCTTAATCTCCTTCGTAGATCTTAGGGTTAGATCAGATTCATTGAATCTGTCCTACATTATGTTCTTTAGCTTATCTTTGAAATATCTTGAATCTCTTAAAGATTTACAATAAAACATTTTATAGTGCATTAAATGCTTTCATACAATCAATAAATAAAGTCAACACATTTTACATAATTCAATAATTCAACGATGTCGGCTAGAAATCTAAATTCTTCAACAAATGTAAAATACTGACGCTCGGTCAATACTATGTCCAACTTCTCGGTCTTCTCTAGAAAGCTTGATCACGACATAAATTGTTCCCTCGGCTAACACTGTCTTCCTCGACAATTAACTAGTGTTCAGTCAACACTATTTTTACTCGGTATTAACTAGCTCGGTCAACACAAACAACACTCAGCTTAAACTAGATTTCTTCACTTATGCTTGGTCAAGCCTACCAGTTTAGTCTTCATTCTTACTAAGATAAACAATACATTGTCTTATCATTGTGCCACATAATCAAGTACTCATTGAAGTATCAAGATAACTCAACCTTTCCTTAGGTGTTGTTGTTACCAACCTTGCCTAACCCCTTAGCAACACTCAAATAGATATAGTACTTTCTTAAATAGCAATAGTCTTACCAATTAAGGTTTGACATCAATGACAATACAACAATTGCTTCAATTGCAGTTTCCAATGGGCCAATCAAGTATAGTTGTTACTTTCTCAGGGTCCAGCCTCAAGCCATCAGCTGAAATCACAAAACTAAGATACGCAATATCTTCTTTCATAAATGAACATTTATTCAAGTTAATCAACAACTTTTCTTCCTTCAATCTTTGCAATACTTGTCTGATATGCTCAAGGTGTTCTTCCTTAGTCTTATTGAATATGAAAATGTCATCAAGATATACAATTACAAACTTACCCAAGAATCTTTTCAAAACTTCGTTCATCATCCTCATGAAAGTACTAGGTGCATTAGTCAAACCAAAAGGCATAACCAACCATTCATACAAACCTTCATTAGTCTTAAAAGCATTTTTCCATTCATCCCCTTCTCTGATCCTAATATGATGATATCCACTTTTTAAATCAATCTTTGTGAAATACTTTGCTCCACTCAAGCTATCCATTATGTCATCCATCCTAGGCAAGGGAAATCTATACTTCACTGTGATCTTATTTATGGCTCTAGAATCAATACACATTCTCCATTATCCATTCTTCTTAGGTGCTAACACAACAAGTACTGTACAATGACTCAAACTTTCCCTAATCAATCATCTTTGAAGTAATTCTTGTACTTGTCTATTCAATTCAGTATTTTCATCTGGTGTCAACCTATGTGGTGCTTTATTAGGAAAACTAGCTCCAGGTATCAAATCCATACAATGACTTATACTTCTCATAGGTGGTAAACCATTAGGTACATTATCAGAAATGATATCACTAAATTTAGTCAATAAAGATTCAATCTCAAGTGCATGTTCTAATTCATCTTTTTTTCCAGTTTTCCTTGGTATTAAAGAAAAGAAAATAATATGTTCCTTCATGTCTCTTGAAAATGTTTTACCATCAACCAAACATACTCTGACTATGGTACAGTGACTTTCATCAAACTTCTCTATCAAAGGCAAAACTACTTGTTTATTTCCATCCATCCAAAAAGTATATTGATTCAATCTACCATCATGCAAAGCTTTCCTATCATACTGCCAAGGTCTACCCAAAAGAATATGACAACAATCCATAGGCATAATATCACACAAGACTTCATCATGATAATTCCCAATTTTGAACTTAACAAGGCATTGTTCACTTACAAGTAGTTTATGCTCCTTCTAGATCCAAGAAATGTGATAAGGTTTCAGATGTTTCAATCTCTGCAACTTCAATTTGCTAACCAGCTCTTCGGATGCCAGATTATCAGAACTTCCACCATCAATAATTACTTTGCAACATTTGTCAGTGATCTTACATCTGGTTCTGAAAAATCTTTTCCTCAAGATAGGTTCTTCATCAGCTTCTTTATTACACAAGATCCTTCTCAGCATCAAGTTCTCACCATGTTCAGGTTCATTAGCCAATTCCTCAACTTCTTCACAAGCCAAGTTACTTATGTTATTGCCTCCAATCTTCTTCCCAGAGTTAGTATATTCAAAAGCTATATGTCCTTCTTCACCACATTTATAACAAGTACCTTTAAACCAAGACTTTTCTTCTCTCTTTCCATTATCTTTATTCCTAGAGTAACCAATATAGCTACCTCTAGAGTAGTTACCTCTTTTACTATCTAGGTCATCTTTCCATCCTTTATCTTGTACTGCATTGCCATATTTGCTACTTTCTCCATAAGATCTACCTCTGCTTCTTTGAAATCTACCACCTCTTCCTCTATGTCTTTGATCGTGTCTTTTTTTCAATCTTTCCTTAGCCTTCAAAGGAAATTGGTATGCTTCTTCCACACTATCAATCTTCACATAACTGATCTCATCTTGAATAGATGTCCTTAGGCCATTCAGATATCTAGCCACCTTTTCAACTTCATCATCCACATGTCCAAATTTGATATCCAATTTGTAAAATTCCTTAGTATATTCTTTCACACTCAATTCCCTTTGTCTCAAATTCTACATTTTCCTCATCAAACTAACTTGGTAATTAGTTGGAAGAAAATTATTTTTCATCTTTCCAAGCATTTTCATCCATGTCTTGATCTTTTCTTTTCCTCTCTTTTGTCTCTCAGTTTGCAAATGATCCCACTAAAGAGATGCATGACCTTTCAACTTTGTGATTGCAATCTTTACTTTCTTATTATCGGGAGTACCTTCATACTCAAAATACTTATCCATTTCAGAGATCCAATCAAAAAGTGCATCGGTCTCAAGTCTTCCATCATAGCAAGCAACTTCAATAGCGGGTCTAGAGTTATCCTTAGACAAAACTCTCAAGAGTCTTTCCTCATCCTATTCAACTTCAGGTTCAGGGTTAGGAGCTACTTCTTCCTCATCACTAAAATCTTCAAGATGTGTGCCTCCTCTCTAAGTTGTCTCTATGGCTTCAAGCCTAGTTGCAATCTGCCTCAACATATCCATGATAAAACTATTATTTCCTTTACCATGAACCATCTTGATAATGAGGTTCCAACAAGACCGTAACCTTCTACAATTTATAGGTTAGATCTAAGATCTACCACCCTACAACCAATCCTTAAGGCTCTCCATGATCTAATCCACAAGAAATAACATTGCTTTGATACCACTTGACGCCAGGGCAGGGAAGGTAAAGGCAGAATCAGGATTAATTGACTCTACTTAAACCCATAACAAGCCCTATGAAGAGTTACACATGGAAGCAATACGAAAACATGCAAGAAAGAAATAAAACACAATGGATATGAGAAAGCAACTGGCAGCAACACTGGAATAAATATTATATTAATAGTAACATGCCTGGTTGTGAGGTCTTCCAAGTTTCAATCTTATACAATGAATTTATGAAATCATAATCAGAATTCACATCCTTCTTCTTGTTCTTATGTTGTCTCACTTCTAATATAACTAAGCTATCCTCTACAACATCCAAAGCTTCCAATATATAGCTCGCAAAGCCACAAGTCAGCCAGTCAAGCATTTAATTACATTATAGGTCCACTTAGGGGGAGAAACCAAAACTAAAGTTAGAAATAACAAAACACAATGTGCCTTTACATTTAGGTCCACACATGATCCAATAACATATCCTCAACCGCACAAGATCCAATTTCCCCACATGGAACTGTGCAAGGTAAAATACCACATGTTTCATGTGAAATTGGCGGTAAATCGATAACCAAGGGAAATGGTGATAACTTCCAAGTCCAAATGAATTAGGATGTGTGCTCTTAGGAGAAGGTCCAAGAATAGGTCCAAGGCATAACATTAACTTTGCAAGTCATGAAACCAATGGAAACATCGGTGCTAAAATAAACACCAGACAGGTACAAGAAACATAATCTATTTTTGGTGATGCAAGACTGCTCAAGACCCAAGATGATCCTACATCACCAACAAAAGATCTAACATTGGTAACACAAAAATACTATCATCAATCACTTAAACAACTTTTGTATCCTCAAAACATGGTTACCAATCAACCAAATTAGTTACAGTCATAATCATGAACTCAACATAGAATCAAAAACATAATTCTATGATCATGCCACCTAAGTCACCATAAATTTGATAAACCAATCAAATCATTACCAGTCACAGACTATTCTAACAGTTACCTTGTCACACTTCAATTATTCATAACTTATACAAATAATACATTCAATAGTTTTGATTATACAGTTATCATCTAGAGACATCCCTAAGTATCCCTTAAGAATTGCAACCACTGGTAGTGGCTTAATAAAAATGTCTGCAACCTACTCCTTAGTTGGCACATACTCTAACTATACTTCTTTCTCCCTAACTTTATCTCTAAGAAAATGGTACTTAATTACAATATGCTTGGTCTTAGAGTACATCACATGGTTCTTGGATATGTTTATAGAACTAGTGTTATCACAATAGATAATCACTAGTTTGGTTACCTTTTCCTTAATTCCTTCCAATAACTACTTCATCCAAGAAACTTGAGTGAAATTAATAGAAATGACAACATATTCTTCCTCTACTATAAACTAAGAAATATAATTCTTCTTTTTGCTTGTCCTTGACACAAGTCTCTTTCCAAGAAATAAAGATCCTCCACTTGTGATCTTCCTATCATGCACATTACCTTCCTAGTCTACATCAGTGAACACACTCAAAGAAAATCCTCCTTTGTGATCATACCAAAGACCATAGTCTTAAGTCCCTTTTAAGTATCTAAATATTCTCTTCAAAACCACCGTATAGGATTCCTAAGGATTAGACTAAAATCTTGCAATAATCCCAACTACATGTGCTATATCAAGTCTACTATGAACAACATAATGCAACTTTTTGATTATGTATCTATACAAAGTTGCACTCACCTCTTTTGATCATCTTCCTTGGATAGCTTACAACTGGTCACCATTGGTGTTCCTATCGGTTTAGAATCTTCTAACCCAAAATTCTTCAATACTTCACTGACATACTTTATCTAGTTGATGTAAATTCTATCATTAGGATGATATATCTGCAATCCAACAAAGAATTTGATCTCACCAAACATAGACATCTCAAATTTTTCTCTCATTTATTTTGTAAATGTATTGCTCATCTCATCATTTCTACCAAAAATGATGTCTTGCACAAAAACTTTAGCACTTAATAATATGTCATCTTTCTCAATCTTTAGGTAAACATTTCTATCGCCACTTTTTCTAATAAAATTGATCTTGATCAAATATAAGAGGAGTCTCTCATACCATGCCCTTGGTGCCTGCTTCAATCCATAAAGCTCTTTATGCAACTTGCACACCAAGTCCTCACCTTCTGATTGTGCAAAACCATTAGGTTGTTCTATGTAAACTTCCTCTTCCAAAATACCATTCAAGAAAATAGATTTGACATCCATTTGAAAAACTTTTAAACATTTATAAGTAGCATATTCTAGTAGGATCCTTACTCCTTCAAGTCTAGCTACTGGTACAAAAGTCTCTCCATAGTCCAAGCCTTCTTCTTGTGCATATCCCTTAACCACAAGTCTTTCCTTATTCCTGACTACTTCACCATCTTCATTGAGTTTATGTTTGAAAACCCACTTAGTTCCTATCACATTCTTGTCAATAGGTTTGGGAACTAGTACCCAAGTATTGTTCTTCTTTATCCAATCTAACTCTTCTTCCATGGATTTAACCCATTTATTATTATTCATTGCCTCTCCTATTGACTTAGGTTCATGTTTAGAAATCATATAGGTACTTTCTCTAATATTTCTTCTTGTCTGAACACTAGTATTCTTATCTCTAATAATTTGATTGGATGAATGATTTAATTTGACATACCTTGGTATTACCGGTTTAAGTCTAGGAGCCTCTTCTACCAATTTAACTGGTTCATCCTTATTTTGATTTTCAACTTCTTTCTCCACCGATTGAACATATACAATCCCTTGATAATCTTCTGATTCATTCTTTCTGGAAAAATCATTCTTCTCTAGGAATTCATCAATCCTCACATTTTCACTTTCAATCATCTTGTTGGTTCTCTTTTTTAGACAATTGTAAGCTTTGCTTCTTGTAGAATATCCTAGGAATATTCCCTCATCACTCTCAGGCTTAAATGACCATGTATTTGTATCTCTCTTTATATGACATATGCTCCCAAACAATTTGAAGTATTTCACACTAGGTGTGTGACCATGCCATAACTCATATGAATTCTTATTGGTACCCTTCTTCACCTATACCTGGTTTAATGTATAAATAACAGTGCTGACAGCTTCTCTCCAAAATATTTGAGGCACATCTCTTCGTATCATCATTTTCCTTGCAACATCAACAATAGATCTAATCCTTCTCTCTACAATATAATTTTGTTGAGGGGTTCTATGTGTTGGAATTTGCCTCTTTATTTAGTGTTCTTCACAAAATTCAATGAATTCCAAAGATGTGAACTCACCACCTCTGTCAAATCTCAAGCACTTCAGACTCTTACCTATTTCTTTTTCATCTCATGCTTTGAATACCTTAAACAAATAGAATGCATATTTATCTTTTAGAAAAGTAACCCACATCATTCTAAAGTAATCATCAACCAAAAGAATAAAATACCTATTTCCATAGTAGCTTCTTGTTCTCATAGGACCACACAAATCAATATGAACTAAATCCAAAATACCTTCAAATGAAAATGACTTAATGATAAAAATAGAACTAGTTATCTTTCCCAACTAACATTCCTTGCACATGGCATTGCCTAGTTTCACTAGTTGTGGAAAACCTATATCAATATTCATCTTACTCACTTTGACCAAACTATCAAAATTAACATGAAAAAATCTCCTATGCCACAACCAACTATCATCAAATTTTTCAATCAAACAACTCTTTACTATAGTATTTAGTCAGAATAAGTTACCTTTAGTCTAGACATACAAACAACAATCAGGTCACTAGATATCCCAAGTATCTTGCAAATACTTCCTTTGAACTCTACAAGATAACCTTTGTTATTAAACTGTGATACACTCAAAAAATTGTACCCTAGGCCTTCTACCTAGTAAACATTATCACAATTTTTTTTTCTATTTAGTGTAATATATCCAATTCCTTTTACCAAGAAAGGATATTTATTACCAAACCTTACCAATCCACCATCACATTCTTCCAACTTTGTGAACTTACTCTAGTCACTAATCATGTGATATGTAAATCTATTGTCTATTACCCAATCTTCACCATGATCCATGCTATAAATTATTACTTTTTCATTACCTATAGGAGGATTTTCCTTAACAAAAAAAAGTAAACACATCTTCTTCATTATCCTTAGATTCTTCATCGGTAACTCCCTCATCTACAACAACAAAATAAGTCTTTTTGTTCTTGTCCTTGAATCTATTAGGTTTATCCTACTTATCGCCATCAGGACACTTGGTAGAAATGTGTCCAATCTTGTTACATGATAAATATTTGAAATGTATCTTACCCTTGTACTTGTCAATTCCTCTAGGTAGCCTCCTATAAAACAATGCTTCCAACTCATCCTGTCTATTTTCTTCAATCAAGATAGAACCATAATCATTAGAGTAACTTGACATAGAAGAATATTCATGACTAACTTCCTTTCCTTTGCTTGTAGGTGTAAGAAAAATAGGTGCATTTAATGGAGCTTCAACCCTTGGAATACTTTTATTATAATTGCTAAGCTCAAAAGAAGTCAACTTTCTAATTAATGCATCAAGGGTGACAGTTGCAATTCCTAGAGATCTTAACTCTTGAATAGAAAAAACCCTAATAGAATAAAGAGGTAACAAGGTTCTCAATACTTTACTTACCACATTATCTTCTTCAATAGTTCCAACAAAACTTTTGATAGAAGCAACCACTTCTTTGATTTCCTTATCATACTTCTTAATGTTTTCACCTTCAACCATCCTCATGTCATCAAATTTTCCTTTCAGGTTGTCAAAATTATCTTTCTGCACATGTTTTCCTCTACCATACACTAGCTTCAATTTCTCCCACACATTATAGGCGATACCAAGATCTTGGATATCAAAAAACTTTGCATTAGATAATGTACTTGCAATGGCTTCCATAGATGTAGTATTTTCTTGTTGTTCCCTTAGTTGATTTGCATTGAGAGGAATGGTTGTAATAACATACTGGTTAATAACATGATTCCAATACTGGTTACCCATACCTTTTAGATAAAGTTTCATTCTACCACTCCACATCGATTAGTTCTCCCTTGTGAACTTAGAACCTTCCTTTCTCATCATTCTCAGATATTGACCTCAAGTAGATAAGATTCTTCACAAAGAGGACCAAGGCTCTGATACCAATTGTTAGTCCTAAGGTTCTAAGATTACTAACATGGGGGTGAATCAGTAATCTTGATATCTGATACTTTTCAACTTCTTTAGCTTCAAAAGATAACATTTACAAGTTTACCAATTGATAAGAAAATAAAACTTAAGCTAAATAAACATCAACCACCATAATGAAAGAAACACATAACACATAAAAATTTTCCCATTGAAACCCAAATGGGTGAAAACCATGTCTAATATGAGACACACAAATTTTTTACTCTTCTAAAGTATGACCTATTAGGAGTTTTACAAAGATAGTGTTAGGTGCCACCCGGTTATGGTATTTCCCTCTAGCCCTGTTAGGATATTTACCTTGTTAGGATTATCTTTGTTAGAGGACTTCAAACACTAGCTAAATTGTCACCTTGTTAAAGGATTTACATGAAAGATCTATTAGGATTTACCTGATTAAGGGATTTAGCCTGTTGTAACTGTTAGGATACAACTGTTGGCATTAAGCAGAATTGCCACTAGTGACAACACTTATTTGCATTCTGGGTGCAAACCGAGCAGACAGTGCAAACCGAGCAGACAGTACAAACTGAGTAGACAATGCAAACTGAGCAGACAGTGCAAATCGAGCAGAAAGTGCAAACCGAGCAGACAGTGCAAACTGAGCAGACAGTGCAAACCAAGCAAACAGTGCAAACCGAGCAAAACAGTGCAAACCGAGCAAGTTAGTACAAACCGAGCAGGACAGTGTAAACTGAGTAACATCATGTCTATCGAGTCACCAGTATTTACCGAGTTCAAAACCTACCGAGTGGTCAGTATGAACCGTGCCTTCACTTCTACCGAGTGCATGACGATGCCGAGTAATGCAGTGGACGCCGAGTATCAGAAAGTCACCGAGTTAGTTTGCAGGAACCGTGTAACCTTACTTGGGCCGACTTAGTAGCACTTATGTTTATTTGTCAAGCCGACTTTGTAATTGTAATTGTAATTAATTGTTTGAGACTTGTATATAAACAATGTTGTAAAAATGTCAAGATGTATGTAATAAGCATGTATGTGAAAAAGAAAGAAAGGCAGAGATAAGCGAATTACAAAGGGCTTCAGCAGTATAAGGAACAGCAAAGACAAATTCATCACAGAAGGTGATCAGTACATCAGCGAATCTCAATCAGCAATCCAGTTGCAAAGCAAGAGATCTACTATTTCATCCTAACAGGTGAATAGTACTAAAATCCTTTAACCGGGTAGACTTAACAGTCTTTTGTAAAATCTCTTTACCGAGTGCATACTTCATTGTATGTTTGTAAATCCTTTAACAGGGTGGATTTAGCAATCCTTATTGCTCCTAACAGGGCAGATCATCAGAAGTGATCAAATTGTAAGCCTTAACCGGCCAACTTTATTCTGCAGTATTAAAGCTTTGTGGGTTTCATCCCCACCCTAGTTTTACTTTCTTTTTGGAAGGTTTCTGGGTAACCAAATCTATGTGTCATTATTGTGAATGCTTTTAAGTTTCATGCTTTCTATATGCAAAGGTTAAAGTAAATTACATGTTAATACATCTGTAATTGAAAGAAAATTTGGAGTTACTGATTCACCCCTCCCCTCTCAGTAACTCGGTTAATTCCTGAATATTTCCAACAACAACACGTAGATTTATTCAGAAAAGAGAAACACATTTTCGTGATCAGATCATTTTTAATGCATACAATCTATCCTCAAAAAACTCTAGAATACTTTGTCTTGATTGCACCTCCACAATCACGATCTACACACACAATTCTTCAATTTCATGAAATAAATATCATTGCTCAAGACCTAAATGTTCCACTAACTTAACACCTCATCCAACACATTGAAATCACTTTCCAATCTTCACATCCAAATATATCACACTAAAACACATATCCCAATGTAACAACCATATTTACCTAATATGTTAACCACATGATAGATCCAAATAATTAATTTTATCAAGAATAGTCAAACTCATTTTGACTAACTCAACCTTCATCTTGATAAAATGGTCTACCTCAATCAATGTAATAACAAATCATCACCACAAATAAGATTAGACAAATTATCATGATAGCTAGAATACAAATCATTCATCACAACGTGATCATCGGTTGCCAACAAAAGAGCTACCATCGATAACACAAAAATACTGTCACCAGTTACTTAAACAACTTTTGTATCGTCAAAACATGCTTACTGATCAACCAAATCAGTTGTGGTCATAACCATGAACTCAACATAGCATCAAAAACATAATTCTATGATTGTACCACCTAACTCACCATAGATTTGATAAACCAATCAAATCACTCATTTCCAATCATAGACTGTTCTAGCAGTTTCCCTGTCACACTTCAATCATTCATAACTTACACAAATAATACATTCAATAGTTGTGGTTATACATTTATCATCTAGCGACATCCCCAAGTTTCCCTTAATAATCACAACCACTTGAACCACTTGAAACATATTCATTCTTCTCACATAATTGGAAAAACACTAAGAAAACTAGGTCAATAGTTGACATCAATGATAACACAATAACTAATCATCACAATACCAAATATGTATCATCACTGTACCACTGTACCATCACATCATAAATTATGCTAGCATTATCATCATTAACTTGTTGTCATTGATGTTATTTCTTTGGTTTCTCTATTATTATTATTATCTTTGGTGTATCTCTGGGCCCAACAATGGTATTACCGATAGTGGTATCATCGAAACATGTTTATCTCTAATATGTTGCATCGATGTTTTGGTCTAGACCTATAATTATTAGCATGAAATATACTTTTGATATGGTTGACTTGATCAATAATTTTAGTAGCATGGTTACAAGATTTTATCTCCAGTCCAAGCTGACATTGAATGATATAGCTCTAATGGTCATGTATATATTGGGATCGACATCAACAGAAAGATATATGATTATGTCTTGATATGATAGATGATATACAATATGTAAATGTGATCTATTAATTTATATAGTAGGATGATATATGTAATTTAGTAACTATAAATAAGGATACTTGTACTTCAGCAAACATTGTATCGTGTGCGTACACATATATAATTATGACAAGTCAAACTTTGTATTTCATACTTTCGCTACAAGCCACCTTTTAGTCATAAGAGTTGTTTTTTTTTTAATTTTGGCAGTGAGTTCCATCGATAGTGATCCACCCCCACTATATTTAGTAATTAATGGTTACCTAGTACTTTAGAGTTAACTCTCTCCATGGTTTTTCCCATTTTGGGCTTCCACAATAAAAATATGGTGTTTCTTTATTTGCTTCATGCTCCTTCCTTCTCAACAAGTTTAAATTATGTGTGCAGTTGTTTAAAAGTTTTTAATTTTTCAAGGGAATATTGATTCACCCCTCCCCTCTCATTATTCCATATGCTCAACAATTGGTATCGGAGCTAGTTCCTTTGGAAGAGTCTAATATCTTGAAGGAGATCTAAAAGATTAAACATGCTATGCCTAGATACACCATGAATGAAAGCTCATGTCCATGAATGAATATTTTGAATATATTGAAGATGAAAACAAGGAACTATTATAAAATATTCAAAGGACTAATGAATGAATCCAAAAATTAAAAGATAAAATCTAGAAATTAAAGCTAAGGTATAAAGAAGTAAATAATGAAATCAAGTTAGCAAATGATATTATCATAGATATGAGAGCTAAAAATGAAGAAGATGAAAATACTAAGAAACATTTGAATAACATGATCAAGAGAAAGTTTGATGAATTTAAGAAGTTAGAACAAGAGCTTAAGACTCTCAAATCAGATCTAGAGAAGTCAAAGAAGAATGAAGATAAATTCAAAACTAGTTTGGAGAATCTCAATGAAATGTTGAATGCTCAAAGATCTCCAACGGATAAGAAAGGTCTAGGATGTGAAATTTGTGAATGCTCACATAACAAATATGAAGAAAAGAAAGAATTGAATCAGGTAAGAGAAGATAGGATTAAATCTGATAAGGAGGACAAAGGTAAGGCTCTAGTAAACCCTCATGTAAGTAAGAAAACTTATTATAATTTTAATGGTCATTGTTGCAATTGTAATAAATTAGGTCATAAAGCATTGAATTGTAGAAATAGAACAAATCAGAATGGTAGATCCTACTTCAGTAGATGTTTTAACTGCAATATTTGTGGTCATAAGGCAAGTCATCTAGGAAATAAAATAGAAGTAATCAGTTTACTAGTTATTGTTATACTTGTTATGCATATGGACATAAGGATAACTAGTGTAGGTCGAGGCAATAAAAGAAGACCAACCGATGTTATAAGTGCAATAAGTTTGGGCACATAGAAAAATTCTACAAATTTGTTGAAATCAAGCCAACTGAACTAGTGAAGAATATAAACAAAGATGAATTTAAGGAAGAGATGAAAAATATTTGGAGAAAGAAGGAAAACAATAGTTACAGCTCTAGTACAAAGATTTGTTCTTATAATTAGAAACCTTTTGGTTGTTGTTAGGGGGATAAATATTTAGAGTTTGTCTCTTTCCCTACAAATGTAAAATGGTTACAAATAGGTCATATCTACTCGACCAGGGCTTCTATGATAAAGAAAGAAGAGGAAATAGAGAAATAATCTGGTAAACACCACTTCTAACTGGTAAAAAGTAATCACATAGCGGTAATATGACACAATAAATGTGAAGGGAATTTATTACAAAGTTAGTTTAAAAGGGTTTGAACAAGTCATTTTCACTTACAAAGAAAAGAAGATTTTCAAGATTACTAAGGAGAAGAAGAGTCAACACGTGAACTAGGGCTTTACAACTTTGAATAGAGGTATTTTTTTGTCTTATATTTCATCTACATTTTCTACCATGGTTTCTCTTGCTACTCATATTTTGGTAGATGCATCTACTGAGGTTTGACCTAAATTGTAGAAATTCTTGACAATATCTACTGATTATGATATGGTTGGGTGTTTGTTTAGAATTCACTATGGTGTTGTACCTATAAATGATGTGAGAACTCATCTCTATTATAAGTTGGATGAATTTGATCATTCAAAATTGTTGGATTTATGGGTAGCTAAATTGTCTGATAAAGATTTGAAGGTCAAACCAAAATTAAAGGTTTTGGTTGAAAAGAAATTGGATGTATGAAAGAACTTCTTGTAATTTTGTGGTGATGAGAAATGGGCCATAATAGAAATAAGTAGGCTTCATGATACAATTTTTTGGTTGGACAAATCACATTTGATCAACAAGGAAGTGGTGAAGATAGTAATAGGACTTAATATTACTGATGTTTTACAAAAATTGAAGGTGATGAAGATCTAAGATGTTGAACACCTCATTGATGCAGTTCATAATATAGTACATCTCCTTCTGTTCACACTATTTTAAATCATATGATGATATTTGCAACTTAGGTTATAGAAAACAAAGTTTACTACTCCAATCAAGAGAATTCAATTTCTACTACTACAGTGTTCATGGTTTACGACATGGTCATAAATGATGTTGACTATAATCTATGTAAGCTTTTCAAGAAGAAATTTATCAAAATTTTGCACATGTTCATGACAAGAAAGAAGAATGTCATGTTCTAATTCATAGCCCTAGCTTTGTGCTTATTTTTATACTTCATGAACACTCTGCTCAGTCAAGGAACTATAATTTGTACACTTGACAAACTGATAGGACATTAGATAGTTGACCATATGAGGAGGTAAAAGGACACTACTAATCAGGAAATGCAAGTTACATCATTTTTCTCTCTATTCTAGTACAAGATGCACAACTGAGATAGGATTCCCAAATCTATTTTAGAAAAGTGTAAGATAGACATCACTTTCATTATTACTATCGATAAGTGTATAATGGAGGTAGTTAAACTAAGAACTCAGTGGATAGAAACACTAGGATATGAAGTATCTAAAGAATTGGTTGATATTTATGCAAAATAACTCCTAGAGAGTCTAATGGATACCTCTAAGAAGAGGTTTGGTACTACAAAAGAAAATTCCAATGATATTTATAGAGAACAAGTCTCTAAGGATATCATGAAGAAAGTTCAGAAAAAATGCAAGTTTTTGAGGCAAGAGGAGGATCAAAAAATGAAGATCTTTATTTTCTTAAAAAGGTTACTCAAAGTGCCACTGGTAGTTCTTATGGCACTACTGCTAAGGCAACCTGATCCTTCAGTTGTGAATATTGATAAGGTTGAGAAAGGATGTTGATCATGCAAAAGGGAGAAACATATCACTTCTCCTACACCATCCAAGAAGGTGAAAACAATGAAAATAAAATTCAACAAGGATAATCCATTTTTAGTAGAATCTGGAGAAGATTCAGATAAGGAACAGTTTCATATTCAATTCTAAGATAAGAAATACAAAAAGGTAACTCAAGATCCCTTTGATATAGACATTGTGTGTGAATTGTTGTACGTGTTATCCTGCAACACAAAACTTCAATAAGACATTAGATTGTTTGTTTCTTAAGAAAATAGAAAATCAAAGAAACTATAAAATTTGTCCTATTGCTCTCTAACTAGAAAGAGTGTATTTAAAGTCTATTTTTCTCTCACATCTAGACTCTAAATAGTGACATTACACTACTAGAATGAGAGATTCAATGCAATTAAGCTAAACAAGGAGAAATCAAATGAGATCTATGAAGATCCATTAATTCATTACCAATTTTAAGCTTTTGAAATGAAATGTGACTTAATCAATTAAGCTATGAAATCAAAATGACAACATGTAAGTATGAATGTAATTAACTATATGATTTGTGAGTTTAAAATTCTTCTTTTATAGAAACATTAGTGAATTCGATGGTTGAGATGCAATTTGAGAGGAGTGGTTGAGATTCATCCTCCTTTGATCCACGTGAGTTGATCCTTGTGATTAACCTCTCATTGGCTGATTTTGTCTGTGTTGTCTCTAGAGAGGTGACATGTATTTTAAGCCATTTTATTAAAATGTGTTTTAATTAATTACTTTAGCCATGTATTTAAGTGGGATTTATTTAATCAATTAGGCTTAGAATTAATTAATGTGTTTTTTTATCAATTGATGATGTTTAAATACTTGATTTAGGAACTTTATTAATTTTATCAAATTATATTAATAATCAAAAAATAAAATTAACATAATCAAGAGATTGTTCTAAATTAGGGAAAATGGGTCCTTTGGTTTTACTAGCCCGATTTAGGGTGATAACATTTTCCCCTCTTTGAATTTCTTTGTGAACAACACAATGATTCAAAGAAAATTGATGATGTTGGCTTAGAACGTGGTTTGATTGGAACTGATAGATTCAAGGAGATTTAGAGAGAAGTTGGAACTACTTTGAATTTTAGGAGATTTAGAGAGTAGTAGTAACTACTTTGAATTTGATAATTCCGAGCTTGATCGAACAAAATTCCACATGATTGGAAAATTTATCAATTATGAACTTGACTGAACAAAAATCAACCATATCGAATCTAAGCTTGATTGAACGAAGATCAATAGAAGTTAATCAAGATATCTAGTTTGATTTGGCACACTAAAATTGAATATCATGAAAAATCATGATGATGACAAATAATCAATTTGATTTGAAGTGATGAAATTGATCAATGTCAAAAACATTTGACTTAGGCACAGATAATAAACCTGACATGAAGTTAATTACCCAATTATTTCAACTTGATTAAAGAAAATTGTCATTCCCCCGATGTTGAAGACTTGATTGACTTTGAATGTTTGATCGGTTTTGAAATGATTGATTTTAGGTATGATTATGCCCCCTCAAGACTAAAATTGGAATAGAAATTTTGTAAAATATGTATTTTCAAGAATTCATGAAGATATTCAATTGATAGAAATTAGTTTGGATCAAGTATGAATCATTTAGAAGCTGTCAGAATTCAATTAGGATCAATTATATTGTTAAAAGAACATTGTTTGACCAAGATTGACCATCAAAAGATGAGAGTTGACCAAGTTTTATTAATGTGTGACCAATATCCTAAAGTACAAACTCGATGCATGAGTTAGAAAGCTACTTTATGCAGCTTTTGGTATGTTTTTTATTCATCCATTAGGCATTGTCGAGTACTTTTTAACTTGTAATTAACTGAAATTTCTCTGCATGTTGACTTTTTTTATTGTCCATCTGAATAATAACTATTAATAAATGTATATTCCATACTTGTGCTACAACTTTTGTTCATTGTACTCTTGGTCAACTACATTTTCACCATAGTTGACTTTTGTTCTACAAGGTTGACTTGGCTCTGTAACTCTATTTTTATTGTTTTAAAGTGATATACATCACTGTATCATTGGAAAATGGAAGCACTTCCATTAGGACTGGTTTAGCCCTCTGAGTAGGTGGTTTGGGGTCATCTCAAATGCCTTGAATGGGTCTCTGACTTGTTTTTGGCTTTTTCCCCTATTCTGCCCTATTTTTCCACTTATTTCCAGCCTGTTTCTGGCACCTGGCTCTGTGAATTTGAGGTTCTTGACCTCAGGGTCAAGGTCGAACTTGACTCTGACCCATGTTTAAATTTTAGATTCTAAAGGTTTCTGGATGTCAGGTTTCGGAAAGATTTATTTTCCTGCTTCTTGGTCGGCTGTTTTGGGTTTCAAAACATTAAACTCTTAAATGATATTTAATTTAGGTCTACTTCCAAGGGTATAGGCTTAATGGGAATTTATTTCTCCTATGTCAGACTCTCTAGAAGTTTGTGCCCTAGAATAATATAAAATAAAGCTTTCTCCTCTCATTTCCATCATCACTCAATCAAGGACAAGTAAAATTAATCAAGTGTGCAAGCCATCTCTCAAGCATTATCAAGAAAGCATTCAAGAAATCATCTACATTCAAGCATTCAATTTCTCCATAGAAGATCAAGGATTCAAGCATTCAAGCCTTTGAAGGGATTTGGTTCAAGCATTCAAGATTCATCATTCAAACCCTAGATCTATCCATCATGGTGGTGTGATTTTCCTTCAAGATTCTTTGTTCATCTTCAAGATCTACTCATTCTTCCTTCAAGGTGGATTCCAAGCATACAATCATGGAGGTTTTGATTTAAATTTATTAGTGTTGATTCCAAGCTTCCATATTAACATACTTGTTTATATTTCAAATACAATTGCATATCTATTGAATATCATAGCTTCATTGTTAGATTTACTTCTACTACTTGCTAGCATTCTCTATTTCAAGGTTGATTCCAAACTGGGGTTTGACCAAGGCAAGCCCCTCATCCAAACAACAAAACCATTTTTTCTTGTAGGTACAGGTATGGAATAGCGAATTACAGTGCAGATCTGGACACCCTTTTTGGCAAGCTTTCAGGATCCGCCAACAGAATTTCCATCAGAGAAGCACAGGTCAAGGTCGACATAAAGGGGTCAAGATCGACCTTTCTCAAAAAAGCAAAAGGTTTCTAGGTTTTCTCCATCTTTGTGTTTCCAAGCCAAATCTGATTGCAGAATTTCTAGAAACTCAGTACAGACACCCGAAAACAATAATTTTCAGATCTGCTAACTTTCAAGATAAGTGTTTTATTTTATTCTAATCTTTCTGATTTATTGCTTTATAATTAGATCCCCTTTTCCCTCTTTATCCATAATCAGTTGATTCCTCTTTGCATTAATCGTCTCCTTTCGGTTAATCAATTGGGATACCCTTGTCTTGGATTAGGATGTGATATATGTCCACAACATTTTCCACACACCACATCTATACATCACACATTCCATACATAAAACACATCATACATAGATATATAAATATATATCTTTATATATTTTTATATCTTACATTTTGGTGAGCCCGCGATAGACAACTCTTTCTTTTTGGTGTTGGATGCTTTGCCTCCTTTCCTTAAGATTAGCTTAGATTAGTTTTCTTTTATGCTCTTTCATTTTAAAATTCAAAAAAAAAATCTATATATTCTATAAAATACAAAAATATTTCTTGCATTTCATTTACTATGAAGATGTTTAAGATACTTTGGTGTATGGCTATTTTCTTCATTATTCTCCTCTTAGCATCTCTTTACAGTACTTATGATGTTTATGAGAGTATCATCCATTTCATTATGTTTGTCACTCTTCATGTTTCACTTGCTTATGTTATTCTGAGATTGACTAATACTAGTATGCCTACTTTCAAAACTTTCATTAAGGATTTATGTGGTAGACTTATTACTCTTTTGGATTATGTGAAGAATTTGGTAGATGATACACCATCTCCTAATCTTCTTAATCCTAATCCTATACTTCCTAATCTAGTTCCTAATCTTCCTAATCCTAATCCTATCCTTCCTAATCCAATTCCTAATATTCCTAATTCTCCATCTGCTATTCCTAGTTCTTCCCACACTTATGATGAGGCTCAAACTATGGTTCATGATGAAGATGTGCAAGAATTATTACATTTACCTTCCCCTTCTTATATGATCCATGATGATGTTAAAGGGAAGACAAAAGAAACTACTTCTAAACCTATTATTCTACCTTATACAACCTTTTCTCATGATCAGCGTAAACAATCACCTCCTGCAGAAGCTTTACAAGATATGTACACTACATGATACAATATTATGGCTAAACAAGGTTATAAGTGTTTAGGGCTTGGTGTTAATGAACATGGTATTAAATATCTGGTTCATCTATCCCCTAAACAAGATATGTGTGGTCTTGGATTTCCTCTATCTCAATTTAAGGTGGTTGATTTTAATTGTCACCCACCTCTTCATGTTCTTCTTCCAACACCTACCTTAGATTACCCTGATACTCAAGATGTGGCTAAGAAGGTGTATGTTCAGTTAATGAATTCTAAGAAATAAATATTTAAACCTATCCCAAAAGATTCTCTCTCCAAATACAAATGTCCTTTTCACTATAGCAATATACATTTACATGTTGATTGTGTGCATTTCAATTTGTATGTTAGAGAAAGAGCTGCTTTAGGAATTATATCTCACTCTCGTGTGGTTTTACAATTCCATCATAATTTTGATACAGGGAATACCCCTCACTCTTCTATAGTGTAGATCTTTTCTCCTCTTTTCTTTTGATTGGGGAACAAGAGGTATTTCTTCAAGTTCTCTAGGATCCATTATGCTCTTAGCATGTATTTTGTTTTGAGCTTAATTGGTTATCCTTTCTATATTCTATCCCTATGGTTTTGTATTATGTTCATAATCATCCATAGTTTTATTTTATTATTCAAGATATCTTTTCTAAAGACTTTTTTTTTGCAAAGGTATCCCTTTCTTTCATCCCTGGCAAGCAAGGTTTTCCTTCTTTCTCTTTGTCTAGGGATCTGCTTTCCTTAGCTTAGTGGCATTTGTTTATTCTGCAACATTATTTCATTATATGAACAAATTTTTGGCTATGGATATCCTTTTATGTGAGAGGTTGTTGTCCTAAGTCATCACCTCTTCTTTATTTTGCAAATTATGTTCTTTATAAGTTTTTGCCCTTATTGTAGGGTTAGAGTTTGATTCCTTCGCTCCAAGATTCCTCTTCCTCTTGATTACAGGGGGCTTGATGATTGAATCCTTAGTACCTCTTGGTTTTTCTTTGAAAGATGATATTTTATCTAAAGCACTCCACTATAGTGGAGGTCTTGTTGATAATATCTCTTTCTCTTTGAGGATCCTTTTTCCATAAGTGACATATCCTTTTTCATGATTATCTATGCTCTTTGATGAAAGGGTCAATACCCTTCGCTAAGAATATAGTGTACATTGTTGTTAATAGGATATCTCCTTACTTTGTGAAGAAGATATCCTCCTTCTCTTCCTTATCTTGTCTAGTAGGTAGCCACGATAAGGAGGGGGGCATATATAGGGTCTCCCTTATCCTATAGTTTTCATTTTGCAATATGCTAAATCCTCAGAAGGTAACACACATAAGTTGCTAAATACTGAAGAGACATGCATTTTCAATTTCAAATATGCTAAATCCTTGGAGGGTAATGCACATAAGTTGCTAAATCTTGAAGAGACATGCATTTTCAATTTCAAATATGCTAAATCCTCAGAAGGTAACACACATAAGTTACTAAATCCTGAAGAGACATGCATTTTATATTTCGTAGTGATACAAGAATGTAGATCTATGGGTATTCCAAAAGCCTTCAGAAGATGCATTACAACTACAAAGCATATTTTTGGGGTGAACTATCAGGTTTGGCTACCTGTTGGGCTCTCCCTCCTTTGTGATTCACAGTAAGGTGGGCATCTTACTAGGTGATGTAATCATTCTCTCTCTTCTCTCTCTTTTCACTTTCATGCTAGTAGGATTAGATCATGAAGCTATGTTGTTTATAGTATTGCTCTTTTCTTTCTTATGTAATCATTTATGCTTTTATGATAGCTTTCCAAATATGATATTAGTATAGGAAGTATTTTTTTAGCAAGGTTTCCTTTTCTAGTTGATTTGGGTTTGTTTTTGTACTAACCCCTTTTTTTGTGTCTTTTAGCTTTGTCTTTATTTTCGCACCCTCGTACGTGTATGTTGAGTTATAATCCTTTGCCTAGGGTCTTATATCCTCAATTGAGTGATATTCTACCTCATTGCGAATCAACTAGAATCTTTCTTCTCCTTTACCAAGAGTTTGCGTTGAGTCCATACTCTTACTAAAGTGGGGACTAAATGTATCATCAAAAAATGGAAGAACTTACATTTAGGACTGGTTTAGCTCTTTGAGTAGGTGGTTTGGGATCATTTCAAATGCCTTGAATGGGTCCATGACTTGTTTCTAGATTTTTCCCCTATTCTACCCTATTTTTCCACTTATTTCCAACCTATTTCGGGCACCTGGCTTTGTGAATTTGAGGTTCTTAACCTCAGGGTAAAGGTTGACCTTTTGGGTCAGGGTCAACCTCTACCCTAACCCAAGGTTTAAATTTTAGATTCTGAAGGTTCCGGATGTCAAGTTTTGGAAATATTTATTTTTCCGCTTTCGGGTCGGTTGTTTCAGATTTCAAAATGGTAAACTCTTAAATGATATTTAATTTAGGTCCACTTTCAAGGGTATAAGCTTAATGGGAATTTATTTCTCCTATGTCAGCCTCTCTAGAAGTTTGTGCCCTAGACTAGTATAAAAGGAAGCTTTCTCTTCTCATTTCCATCATCACTCAATCAAGGACAAGTAAAATTAATCAAGTGTGCAAGCCATCTCTCAAGCATTATCAAGAAAGCATTCAAGCAATCATCTACATTCAAGAATTCAAGTTCTCCATAGAAGATCAAGGATTCAAGCATTCAAGCCTTTGAAGGGATTTGGTTCAAGCATTCAAGATTCATCATTCAAACCCTAAATCTATCCATCATGGTGGTGTGATTTTCCTTCAAGATCCTTTGTTCATCTTCAAGATCTACTCATTCTTCCTTCAAGGGGGATTCCAAGCATACAATCATGGAGGTTTTGATTTATATTTATTAGTGTTGATTCCAAGCTTCCATATTAACATACTTATTTACATTTCAAATACAATTGCATATCTATTGAATATCATAGCTTCATTGTTAGATTTACTTCTACTACTTGCTAGCATTCTCTATTTCAATTCTATTTCAAGGTTGATTCCAAACCGAGGTTTGACTAAGGAAAACCCCTCATCCAAACAACAAAACCATTTTTTCTTGTAGGTATGGGTACAGAACATCAAATTATAGTGCAGATCTGGACACCCTTTTTGGCAAGCTTTCAGGATCCACGAATAGAATTTTTGTCAGAGCAGCATAGGTCAAGGTCGACATAAAGGGGTCAAGATCGACCTTTCTTAGAAAAGTAAAAGGTTTCTGGGTTTTCTCCGTCTCTGTGCTTCTAGGCTAGATCCAATTGTAAAATTTCTAGAAACTCAATATAGACACCAGAAAATAGCAATTTCCAGATCTGCTACCTTTCAAGATAAGTGTTTTATTTTATTCTAATCTTTCTTATTTATTGCTTTATAATTAGATCCCCTTTTCCATCTTTATCCATAATCAGTTGATTCCTCTTTGCATTGATCGTCTCCTTTTGGTTAATCAATTGGGATACCCTTGTCTTGGATAAGGAGGTGATATATGTCCACAACATTTTCCACACACCACATCTATACATCACACATTCTACACATAAAACACATCATACATAGATATATAAATATATATCTCTTTATATATTTTTATATCTTAAAATCACTTATTTTGATTTTGGTTTTGATATGAATCTCTTGCGACATCCTGCTATGAAAGTGCCTTAGGTCATTAGGATCCCCAGGAGGCTTAAATAAGGCCAAAAGGGTCATTTTACTATTCATTTTCACTTTTCACATTAGTAATTTTAAAACTCTGACTAACAAAATGGTAGTCCCAATTGAGAAACATCGATTTGAGCTTGGAATATGCCATGAGGGACCGACACATTATGTAGCTTTGGTAAGTACCTAATAACGCAACTTGTGAATACTTCCTTTTTAATTTTTATTATATTTCATGTATTTTATATCCAAATGAATTTAGGGTTGCACCCAATAGCCAAGGTTTCATTAGGGGAATCTCAGGTCGCATCCATTTTTTACCTAAATTCTAGATCGCATACTATAAATCCCAAATTGCAACTTGTTATGTTGCATTCGATCATTTTGTACATCTTTTTGAATTTTTCCATCAATTTATCATATATGGTCGAAACAGAGTTGCATCCAGATTTTGGATCGCATCATGTGAATCTTGCATTACATCCTAGGTGTGAAGGATTGCATCCTGTAAATCCCAAATCGCATCCAAGTGACAAGATCATCTTTGGTTTTCTGCTTAGAATTTGTCCAATTTTAGTTTTCTATTTGACCTCTTTAGCCAATTTGCCTTCAATTTTTCTTGCATGATGTTGATGTAATGTATCTTTCCTATTTGTAGACCCATTTTGGTGTAGTATCTTTTTGAAGTCCAAGACCTACTCAGGTTTTGGAGCTTTCAGAGAAGTTGACTGTGGCTGAGAAGCATTTCATAACTCAATGTGGTCTGTGGTGTTTGGAAAATTTACCTGATATTCAGGTGAATTGAGGGTTGTTGATTGCTCTTGCTGAGAGATGGAATTTTGAGAAAAAAAAAACTTCCACCTACCGACTAGGGAGATGATAGTTACCCCCAAGGATGTATGGTAGATCCTTCAAGTCCCAGTCATGGGGGCTCATCTAGAGTATGAGGCCAGTGTGACTGTATCTATAGCAGATGCTCGTTGGCTATTTCAGGATGCCACTATTGCACATTGGTATTTATCTTGGCATCACATGGTGTCCCATATTAAGTCTTCCCATGTACCTTGCTAGATTGATTGGCGACCTTCTAATGCTAAATAAAGGACAACATGGGTTCATGTGTGGATGGTCTAGAGTCATCGAGGACAAGATTCTGTCTCCTCAACATTTTGATTGGGGTAGCTATATTATGTCTCACATGTACCATGAGCTTCATAAGATTGTATAACAACACTCTCGTACTATGATAGTTTGGATCCTTATTTTATTGATTTAGGTGTGGGAGCATATCCCAGTAACACATCTGATATTTTATTGACAAAGAGATCTAGAGCTTCCCTACATCTTTATGTATTCTGATCTTATTCAACAACCCCACTTAGGAAAGTTGGAGTGTTTGAGGCATGTTCTCGATGACCTTATTGATGTGATATGGAGGCCTTGGACTATGAGGAGTGGCGCACAGATGCTCAACATATGTCTTTTTTCTTTCAAAGTAGGTACCTTATTAGGCACACTCAGTACATTATTGAGCGCTTCATTGTGACATAATTTTTGAGGCAGTATGGGAGGGTATAGGGTATGCCCCAGGATCTAGTAGTGTATGCCTGATTCAAAGATGAGGAGAGCTAGTGGGGAGCCCAATTGGTGTATGAGACTACACTACATGAGATTACCTAGATAGTTCCTATTGCCTGGGATTATCTGTTAACCTACAACTGATTGAATATCTTGTTGAAGATTTAGGAGGTCACGGAGTTGTTAAAGTAATATGTAAGATGATCAAATCAGTCAATATGTTGTCATTGATGTCAACTAGTCTTGACTATACTTATCATGATAGTTACAAACATCTAAACATCTATAGGAGGAAATGGTGAAGAAATGAGATATCTACATAAGGACAAGATGAATATAATAGATATGGATAAGGTATACATTGGGTAACTTATTGATGAGTCTATGGCATTATGTTATTGACTTGAGCATGTTACATTATTCTATTATGAAAATAAGATCAGAATTGAACAAGTTAATGTGGTCAGTAATTGAAGATTTCTATATACACCGAGTCAGTCTTATGTATACCGAGTGGCAGTAATAACCGAGTTAGTTATCACTGATGCATTATGTATTAACCGAGTCAGACGAAAACATTAAATGTTTATAATAGTTGACTAAAATTGATGAGATGGAAAATGCTTATGATTTTGAGGTAAGAGATAGAGTTTGTTATAAGATTAATGGCTGACAAAATTTAGAGATAATCGAATGGAAGAGATTGAAATGTTTTATTGATACAACTACCGAGGAATCTTGAAGAGCCAAAATGAACGATGGAGATTAAGAGGAAAAATATAATGGATGAGATGAAAATGGTTTACATGTCTATTTAAGAGACATGAGATTTATTTTTGAAGATGTTGGATGAACTGAGACTATAGGAGAATTTGTGTGAAGACATTTTCCATGCACCATTGATCAAATTGGTTGTAGAAAGAATCGAGCTAGACTGTAGGTATTACCAAGTGTCAAAGAATTATACACCGAGTGAAGTAAGTTGGAGGATATAATGGAGTGAATTGATTATTGATTAGAAGAGTTATATTGAGCTTAGCATAGATATGAATACTTTCAAATTGAGTTTTATTTGAATCATATCACTATTGTATTAGTTTAACCATTGTTACAACTAAATCTCTTAGCTGAGTGGACTTAACAGTCTTTTGTATTTCAATATGACATTAAAGGAATATTAATTTTTTTCTTGTTGAACCCATAGTGAATTTTGGTCAAGGGATGACTATTAGTGATAAATACTCTAACAAGATCACACCTTACAGTGTGCTTTGTAACCTTTAACAGGGTTGGCTCCTAGTTGAGCTCACTTTAGAAGAGTGAAATATTTTGGGTTACCGGTCCCAGGTGGTTTTTCCCTTAGAAAGGTAGAATGAGGTTGCACATATCTGGAATTGGAGAATCTTCTCTACAACCCCTAGACAATGGTTACATACAACTGACTGTTGGACCTTTGACAGTTGATTAGCTAAGAGACAGACATGAACACAACATGACAATGATAGAGATTGTTGCTTCCCTATCTGATGCAAAATTTAAAGATGTCAAAACATGTACTACAGTAAAAGAAATGTGGGACAAGCTTGCACTAGTTCATGGAGGAGATGAAAATGTACTGAGGGCTAGAGTTGAAAGCCTTAGAGGTAGATTTGATGATATGAAGATGAAAGAAGGTGAAAACATCAGACAGTACAGTAACTGAATCAAGGAGGTTGTCAATGCTATCCGAGGAGCAGGAGGTGTTATTGATGAAGACGCTGTTGTGAGTAAAACTATTAGAACCTTGTTGCCTATCTATGCTATTAGATCTCTGCTATTCATGAAATGAGATCTACATTGGGTAATGTTCTTATACTTGATAGCCTAATTAGTAAATTGACTACTTTTGAGCTGAATAACTATGATACCAGTATTTTACCAAGTGTTGAGTCTACATTTATGTCATCCTTGAAGATCGGTAAGTCTAGTAGTAAACATAACATAAGGAATGAAAGTGATAGTGATAGTGAAGGTGGACTTTATGAACTTGAAGCACTTATGGCTAGGAGATTTCAAAAAGGTAAAGGAATGTATAAGGGAAAGTTACCTTTAGCATGTTTTAACTATAATGAAATTGGCCAAATTGCAACTAGATGTCCTAACAGGAAAGATGATGATAAATATAATGACTGATCTAGTGAAACAAAGTATGATAGAAGAGATAACCAAGAACACAGAGAAAACTAACAGTATGATAGAAGAAGCAACCGAGACTACAAAGATAAAGGCAAGAAGGCTTGTTACCTAGTTGGAGATGATGATGTTGATACTAAAACTGACACTAATGAAGAAATTGAGGTGGTATTCGTAGCTATGAAAGAAGATTCAGAAGAAGAAGAAAGGTATGTTGAAACAACACTTATATCTAAAGTTAGAAAGAATGATACATGGATTATTGATAGTGGCTATATACATTAAATAACTGGTGATGAGGACAAATTTGAATATCTTAAACACTATAATGGAGGATCTGTTAAAATGAGAAATGATACACCTTGTCTAGTGAAAGGAAAGGGATCTATCTTATTGAAGAATAACATTAGATGTGAGAATGCATATTGGGTGAAAGGACTTAACTATAATTTATTGAGTGTAGCATAATTGAATAGTTTAGGTCAGTGAGTTGCATTTGAAAGTAGAAAGGTGAAGATCTATGATGAAACTGGAAAGTTGTTCGGTATTGGTGAACAATCCAAAGGTAAGCTATTTTATCTTGATAATGCTAAAAATTCATGTTTGTTGGCTAGAAATGAAGATGTGTGATTGTGGCATAAGAGATTGTGTCATATTAATTTTGATAACATGTTTAAGATCAGTAAGAAAAGAAGAGTTAGAGGTTTATTGAGTCTAACTAAACCTGACCATGTCATGTGTAATCAATGTCAGAAAGGGAAAATGACTAAATCTAGCTTTAAGAGAAAATACTATTCTTCTAAAGGTATTTTGGAGTTGGTGCATTTTGACTTATGTGGTCCTATGAGAACTCAAAGTTATTATGGTGACAAATATTTCATTTTATTTGTTGACGACTACTCTAGGATGATAATAGTTATGTTTTTGAAAGAGAAATCTAAAGCTTTCAACATGTTCAAGTGGTATAAAGCTAAAGTTGAAAAGGAATCCATAAAAGATTTAAAATGCTTAAGATCTGATAGATGAGGTGAGTTTATTTATGATGAATTCACTAACTTTTGTAATGAGCATGGAATTAAAAGATAGGTTTCTGTACCAAGGACACTGCAACAGAATGGTATTACAGAAAGAAGGAATAGATCTATAGTTGACTATACTAGAACACTAATGATTGAAAAGGATGTTGCACAAATGTACTGGAGAGAAGCTATTCACACTGCTGTATACACCTTGAATTGAGTTCAACTAAAGAAAGATACAAATAAGACACCTTATGAGTTGTGGTTTGGCTACCACCTAATGTAAGTTATATCATAATTTTTGGAAGCAGATGTTACATTATGAAAGATGATAGAAATGGAAAATTTGATTCTAAAGGTGATGAAGGAATATTTCTAGGATATTCTACTAAAAGAAAAGCATACAAATGTTTGAACAAGACTACTAATAAAAGAATTGAAAGTGCTAATGTGAAAGTTAATGAGTTTGCTGAGAAAAATGATGAAGAAAGTAGGAAGGAACTAAAAGAATATGGTAGATTTACATATATTAAGCATCCAAACTATATACCCAAGCCATAGGCTGAGTCTACCGAGTGATAGGAAAATGCTATAGAGGGTTAGCAAATGCAAACCAAGAATCGGAAAGATGTTACCGAGGAAGAAATTGAGCCTGCACCGACTGATGAAAAAATAAGAGAGCAAGTGTTGGCAAAATTTGTGAGAAGACACCATCCACATAACTAGATTATTGGAGACAAACAAGTTGGTATGATGACATGAAGTAAGTTAAGACAGAACACATGTTTAGTTTGTGAATTTGAGCCTAAAATTGTTAAAGATGCACTTGAGAATGAAGAATGGATTAAGGCCATGAATGAAGAAATTGAGAAAATAGAGAAAAATAAAACATGGACATTGGTACTGAGATCGAATGATAAAAATGTGATTGGTACTAAATGGATATTTAGAAACAAGTTGAATGAGAATGGTGAAGTGACTAGAAAGAAAGCAAGACTTGTTTGTAAGGAATATGCACAAGAAGAAGGAATTGACTATGGTGAAAATTTTACACCAGTAGCAAGACTTGAGGGAGTCATAATATTACTTGCATATGGTGCTTATAAAGGATTTAATGGTTTATCAAATGGATGTTAAAACATCATTTCTAAATGGGATACTTGAGGAAGAGGTTTACATAGAACAACCTGAAGGTTTTGTTGATTAGAATAAGAAGAACATGGTTTGTAAATTGCACAAAGCACTGTATGGACTAAAACAAGCACCAAGAGCATAGTATGAAAGACTGCATGCTTATCTTATTAGTATTGGCTTTGTGAGAATAAGTGACAACAACAATTTATATTTGAAAGATGGAACTGGTGATAATATACTTCTTGCTAAAAAATTTGTTGATGATATAATATTTAGAGGACATGATAATCTTTGCAAATATTTTGTTGTTGAGATGAGAAAGGAGTTTGAAATGTCAATGTTGGAGAGATTAAATTCTTTCTTGGATTGAAAATACTACAACAAAATGAAGGCATATTCATCACACAATCAAAATACATCAAGGAAGTATTTAAGACATGTGGAATGGAAGATTCAAAACCAGTTGGAACACCTATGGTTACCGAATGCAAACTGAAAAAAGATGATGAATCAACTGAGGTAAATCAGACACTGTATAGATCAATGATTGGAAAATTGATGTATGTTGTAAACAGTAGGCCTAATATAGCACATGTAGTTGGGATTGTAGCAAGATTTTTTTCTAATCCTAAAAAATCACATATGACTGATGTTAAAAGAATTTTGAGATATCTGAAGAACACTGATCATTATGGGTTATGGTACAAAAAGGAAGGCAATTTTGAACTATAGGTTTACACTGATGCAGATTGGGTAGGAAATATAGATGACTGAAAGAGTACTACCGGTGGAGCATTCTTTTTGGGACAAAGACTTGTAGCATGGATAAGTAAGAAACAAGCATGTATTTCTCAGTCAATTGCTGAAGCAGAATATGTTGTTGTTGTTGCTAATTGTTCAAATATTGCATGGATAAAACAATTGTTGAAAGGAATGAATGAGTAGATCACCGATCCAGTGATTATATATTGTGATAACACAAGTGCAATAAATATTTCAAAGAATCTAGTGATCCATGCAAAGAAAAAGAACATATCAATTAAGTATCACTATTTGAGGGAACAAGTACAAGAAAATAAAGTGAAACTAGAATTTGTGAAGTCTAAAGAACAACTTGCAAATATATTTACTAAGACCTTACCGAAGGACACTTTTGACTACTTGAGGACTAGACTAGGGGTCCATCCCCTATCTATCAGTCACTAAGGTGATCAGGAGGTTGCATCAACCCGTACTTTATCAGAAAATAAAAAATGTTGATGCATGTAGCTCACACTTTAGGATTCCTAAGGTTGTGAAGGAAGTGAAGATTGTAGAAGCTAGAACAAAGAACTGTATATCAGTACATGAAGGTACTTGATCTGGACCAAACAATAGAATTTCTATTTGGCTATTGAAGAGCTATTTATTTTATTTTGGCATTGTTGTCAAATGGAGAGAGATTTATATGAAATGTCATTTGATGAGAGAAGGATTTCAAGAACACTGGGAGAGATATATCTATCTGGAAAGAGAACTGAAGAAGATCAAATCTGCGGGGAGAGTCTGCATGAAATGTTGTTGTAGTGATTAAACATATTAAATATCAAGCTAGGGAGAGCTTACGGAGCTACAACATTTATCTATATACTTGTAGAACAAATGTTTGGTACTCTATGGCATATTTCATATTGTGTTGCCATTAATGTCAAAAGGAGAGATTGTTAACCTACAACTGATTGAATGTCTTGTTGAAGATTCAAGAGGTCACCGAGTTGTTAAAGTAATATGTAAGATGATTAAATCAGTCAATATGTTGTAATTGATGTCAACTAGTCTTAACTATACTTATCATGATAGTTACAAACATATGAACATCTGTAGAAGGAGGAAATGATAAACAAATGAGATATCTACATAAGGACAAGATGAATATAATAGATATGGATAAGGTATACATTGGGTAACTTATTGATGAGTCTATGGCATTATGTTGTTGACTTGAGCATGTTACATTATTCTATTATGAATATGAGATCATAATTGAACAAATTAATGTGGTTGGTAATTGAATATTTATGTATACATCGAGTCAGTCTTGTGTATACCAAGTGATAGTAATAAATGAGTTAGTTATCATCGACACATTCTATATTAATTGAGTTGGATGAAAACATTAAATGTTTATAACAAGTGACTGAAATTGATGAGATGGAAGATGCTTATGATTTTGAGGTAAGAGATAGAGTTTGTTATAAGATCAACGACTAACAAAATTCAGAGATAATTGAAGGGAAGAGATTGAAACCTATTATTGATACAACTACCGAGGAAGCTTGAAGAGGTAAAATGAATGATGGATATTAAGAGGAAAAATATAATGGATGAGATGAAAATGATTTACACATCTATTTAAGAGACATAAGATTCATTTTTTAAGCTTTCAGATGAACTGAGACTGTAGGAGAATTCATGTGAAGACATTTTTCATGCACCATTGATCAAATTGGTTACATACATAACCGAGCTAGACTACAGGTATTACCGAGTGTCAAATAATTATACACCAAGTGAAGTAAGTTGGAGGATATAATGGAGTGAATTGGTTATTGATCAAAAGAGTTATATTAAGCTTAGCATAGATCTGAATACTTGCAAATTGAGTTGTATTTAAATCAGATCACTACTGTATCAATTTAACCATTGTTATAACTAAATCTCTTAACCGAGTGGACTTAAAAGTCTTTTGTATTTCAATATGACATTCAAGGAATGTTAATTATTTTCTTGTTGACCCCATAGTAAATGTTGGTCGAGGGAGAACTGTTAGTGATAAATCCTCTAACAAGGTCACACCTTATAGTGTGTTTGTAACCTTAAATAGGGTTGGCTCCTAACTAAGCTCACTTCAGAAGAGTGAAATATTTTGAATTACCGGTCCCAAGTGGTTTTTCCCTTAGCAGGGTTTCCATGTTAAATCTTTGTGTTATGTGTTATTTGTTGTGATTGGATTACTATCATACTTTACATATTTCATATTTTATTAATCGGTAAACATGGTTTTGGAAATTACTGGTATTCGGTAAATTAATAGAAAGATTATTGTTAATATCTTACCGAGTTGATTATTTTATTGAAGAAGTTTGTAAAAATACATTTGAGTAGTTGGGACTGTAAGATAACTGATTTAACTGATTCACCCCCCCTTGTCAGTTATCTATGATTATCTACCAGAGGTATCTGATGGTGGTATCACAGATGGATTCCATTCTCACTATACATAGCTTCCATTTTCCATATTTAAAGCTCCTGATGAGATCACTCCTTGTATCAAGGATGCTTTGGATTATGATCATGTTGAGGATGGTCCAAGTCGAGCCCATGTTGGTAAGGGTAGGGATAGGGAGAGAGGCAGGGAGAGGGGCTGAGGCTAAGGAGATGGAGATGGAGATGGTGGTGGAGATGGTAGTGGAGGGAGATGAAGGGCACCCGGAGGGGATGGAGACCAACAGGGCCAGTAGAGGAGATTTAGGGTTTTACCTCCACAAAAGGACATTGGTCCACTTTTTCCTCGTTAGAAACAACAACAGAGGGCTCATAGAGAGATAAGTTTCAAAGGAGGAGGGAAGCCACCTCAAGGTCCTCCTTTAGATAGAGATAGGGATCCATTATCTTTATGTGAGCAGGAGAGGACTTCTTTGAGGATAGAGGTTGTCACTTTACAAGCTAGGATTTCTAATTTGAGAGCTGACAGGGATGAGCAAATAGCCACATTGAGAGCAGAGAGGGACATATATTCTCATACAGCTTCTCACTAGGGATAGAGAGTTGTGTATTATTTTTCCTTATATTGTTGAGTTGTTCCAATGGCATAAAGAGCACCTTTGTACTCCACTATTATATAGAAGTATGAGGGTGTGATGCCACCTCTTGTACCTCCTTGAGTAGATGTTTTTCCTTGTCCCCCTCCTCAAGCTAATGAGGGAGGGATCCAAACATGGTATATATATATATATATATATATATATATATATATATATATATATATATATATATATATATAATGACCTTGTAGTTATTTATATCCTTGGGTATAGTCTCATTTTGTGCACATTACTAGGAAGTTGTATCATTTTCATATTAAAATATATAAGGAAACAAATCCAACCTCCCCAAATCTTTCATAGGAAATAGGTCGAGGTATATGTGGTGTTCCAATCATGATGGAGGCTCTTATCATAGATACCCATTCAATATGATCACCTTAGGTCATAGTATTTATTACCACAAGCAGAAGACAAAGAAAATGTTATGCCCCCATTCCACATTTCTCTAGTCATTTTTAGACATCTTCGAGTTACTAAGGGAACACAAACATCACAAATTGATAACAAGTCATAAAAAACTACGAAAAATTTCATGATTTCCTCATTTAGTTTCTCTAGTCTATGGACATCATTGAGAAGGGTATAGAAATACATGATCCATCCTATATTTCAAAATATTCAATTTTTATTGTGTAGTGTTAAGAAACACATTTTTTTAGTTTGTGAGAACTTGTAGAAAACATTATCAATCGTAGATGTTTTTTTTAAATCATTGTTCATGTCTAGTGTAGTAAATGTATCATCTATTTAGCATTAGTGTTTAGGAACACTCATATCTTTATGACTAGTGTTTAGGAACACTTTTGAGGTCCAAGTATTAAGAAATATTGTTTTTGTATTAGGTTGGTGCCATTAAGAAATACCTTTGGTTGTATATTTTATTATCAGTTGTGGACTAGGGATGATCAACACCCTAGAAGAGAGTCCTAATAGCGACTAGGTGACCTTGCAGCTCACATGACCATGACCACTACCCCCTAGAGAAGATGATTTTCCTAGGACTTTTGATATAGAATGATTCCATTCTTAGGAGAATAGGATTTTTTCAAATAACATGACTTGGGATTTGATTGTCACAAAAGTGATTGGAAGTTATATACAAACTGAACTTTAGATTGGCTAAGCTTTCAAGCGTCATATTGATAGATAGAGTTTTGATTACAAGTAGTGCATGTTTTAACATTTAGAGGTGTGAAATGATGTAGTCCAGTACCAGGAGCAAAGTACAAGTTTCACAGGCCAAACCCCAAGCCCAAAAGTGACCAAATTAGACTCCTCGGACCCCAAGAATCTCATACGAGCATTCTCATATGCCCATATGAGTATCCACATAGGACCATACAAGTGGAAATGTAGGCTCATATGAGTAAACATGATCAGACTTGTTTTCTCATACAAGTAAACAAGATCAGACTTGTTTTCTCATACAAGAACTATCACAAAAGTTCTCAGAATTGCCTAGAATTGAAGGTACGACCAGGATGAAGTATGGAGGGTGCCTGGGAAAGGTTACCTCAATTAGAACTAGTTTAGGTCCCTCAATACCACATCCAAAACCCCTCTCCAAATCACCACACATCCCCAAAACAAATAGATAAGGAACAAACTAAGAAAGTGTTACCAAAAATCTTCATAACACTCAGGAAGGTAAAACTCCATACAAACCTTCCTAAACATTCATAACCTTCCCTAAAATTCCCTAAACTTACCTAAAGCACACATACATTGATAAATACACCAAATTACAATAATATGTACCATAATAATCCTCCCAAGAAGAGATTTGGAAAAGAAATCTTACAAATACATTCATTAAAACTTCCCGCATACAATATACTTTTACAACCAAATAATAAATTTAATAATGCATACAACCACATAATTTTTACAACCATATGAATATAATACAAAGAAAAAAATAAATACACAAGCAAGAAGGCAACTCTTCCTGGTTCGAGATCCTACCTCAAGTCCTGCATAGAAATCCCTTCTAAAGTTGAGCACTCCACATCAATCCTTCCAAGATTTTAGTGATGGATGCCTCCCAAGAAAGTCTACCCCAATCCTTCTAAAACCGATCTTCCTTCCTTCTCTGGAAATCTCCAAAACTCTCACTAAATCAATATTATCAATCACAAATCTAAAATCTATCGACTTCCAGAAAACTCCCAAATTTCTCTCATCTCCCTAACCTCCTCCCTTTCAAAATATTTATGAAAAACTATATGGTTAGAGGAGTTGCTTTATGGGAAAAAACTACTCCAACTACTATAGTTAGTTTTATTAATATTAAACAATCCCTGTAAACATACTTAAACTCTTTTATTATTATTTTATTAACTTATCCATCCTAAGAAGATCATAACTAGATAAGAGATATAAGAATCCTCAAAAAATCACATGGCCCAAATGAAAACAAACTAGCCTAACCCCTAAGGTCTCAGGTTAAAAAATCCTAGGTAAGCTAGTTTTACCAAAAAGGAACTTATTTTACTTATTTTTATTTTTAGTTAATAAATCATCATTTATTTTATGAATACACAAATATAATTATACTCAAGCAAATAAAACACATAGTTCATACTATTTATATATGCATAAGTATATATGTGTGCACTCATATATACATATACATATATAATATATATATCCAATTTATATTAAAAGATAGAAATACATATATATGAAAGATTAATAAAACCAAACTCTAAAACATAAACCTCAATACAACAAAAATCATGATACTATCCAAAACCCCCAACTAAGTGTTAATATGATTTAGAACAACTGAGAGGGGGGGTGAATCAGTTGTTCTCAGGTCCAGATGTATCAATTAAACTTTTAAACAATTCAACAACTTAGATCTAATAACTAACACTACTCAGTCATTACTGAATGTATACCAGAAACGTATAATAGTGCAGTCCACTATCCAACGGTATTTAACTTGCAAAACATAGAAATGTTCAAACCAAAACATTCACACAAGTATTGACACTAGGATTTATACTGGAAACCCAATTTGGGAAAAACCACTTTGTAACATGTTACTGATATTTTCACTCTTCTGAAGTGAGCTCTGTGAAAAGCCAATCCTGTCAAAGGTTTACAAACACACTGCTAGGTGTGACCCTGTTAAAGGATTTCAACCACCCTGTTAGGAGTGCACGTTGTTAGAGGACTTAAGTACATTCCATTAGAATGCAACCTTGATTAAAGGATTTATAAAATGACTATTAGGTCAACCTTAACAAAAGGATTTTGATTGATACAATGGTTAGAAAGTAACAGTAATATTTGATCTGAAAACCTACAACTCACTTTGCAAATAATAGATCCAATTCTTACATATATGTTGGCTTACTAACTAAGTTCTATTTCCATTTCCATCACTGATCTACTCAAAAATCCCTTCAAGCAATCACAACTCTGATCAACTCCTTCACCTTCAGCCTTTCTTCTTATTCAGTCAATAACAACAACTCCAACATCTCTCTCTAAACCTCACACTTAGGTTCTTTAATACCTCTTCAATAGGTAGATCCATCTTTTGCTTCTTAATCTCCTTTGTAGATCTTAGGTTTAGGTCAGATTCAACAAATCCTTCCAACATTATGTTCTTCATCCATCCTTTTAGAAAAACCTCTAATCTCTTTATTGCAATCATAATAAAATGGTTTACTGTGCATTAAATGCTCCATACAGTCAATAAATAAAGTCAACATGATTTACATAATCCAAGAATTCAAACATGTCGGCTAGGAATCTGAATTCTTCCTCAAATGTAAATTACTGACGCTCGGTCAATACTGTGTTCAATTCCTTGGTCATCACTGCGTAGATCGGTCACCACTTGAAATTGTTTCCCTCGACTAATGTTGTCTCCCTTGGTAATACAGTAATGTTCGGTCAACACTAAATTTACTCAGCATATACTGGCTCAGTCGACACTAACATCACTTGACTTAAACTAGATTTCTTCACTTTTTCTCAGTTAAGCCTACTTGTTCAGTCTTGCTTCTTACTTGAATAAATAATACATTATCTTATCATTGTGCCACATAATCAAGTACTCATTGAAGTATCAAATAACTCAACCTTTCTCTAGGTTATATTGTTATCACCCTTACCCTAATCCTTCTCATCACTCAATAGATATAGTACTTTCTTAGATAGAAACAATATTACTAGTTAAGGTTTGACATCAATGAAAATAAAACAATCACTTCAATTGTAGTTTCCAACAATCTCCCTCTTTGGAATTGATGGCAGCACCATATGAATAACACATGATTCACCAACCAATCCAAAACTTGTTTGTGCATCAGAAACATTTGTAATATCCTTAGCTTCATTTTGATTCTGAATATATTTAGCCTAACTTGCTTGACCGTCTACATAATAACTCCCACTGAATCTTTTATGTGTCCCTTTCCTCTAAATCTCTCCCTCTTTCTTGATCTTCCATGAAATCTCACCATGTGTTTTCATTTGAATCATCTTCCTCTTTGACAATAATGCCAAAGCAACAACTAGAACTTGCATCTTTTAGATGTAGATGTCATCTTGTCAGATCAGTAACATTATTTCTCCCTCTGTCATCTTTTCTTATGACTAACTATCAACTTTGTTGTACTTTTCACAACTCTAGGCTACTCCTAAAGTGTGACCTTTTCTGCATCAATTTGTCAGATACTCTTTGCAGCACATTTGATGCAGTGCTCCTAGCTTAACTAGGCAACCTCAGTTAGGGGAAGAACCCCTAATTTGCCTCTCAGATATTCATGATCCTCCTTAGGTAAGGCTTTTGTGAATATTTCTACTACTTGTTCCTTTGTATTCGCATATTCCATTCTGACCTCTTTGTCTTGAACCAATTCCCTCAAGTAATGATACTTGATGGCAATATTTTTGGTCTTTGTGTGCATCACTAGGTTCTTTGATATGTTGATAGCACTTGTGTTGTCACAGTATATGACAACTGGTTCACTGATCTCCTCTTTCATGCCTTTTAACAATTGCTTAATCCATATCAGGTTTGAACAATTCACTGCAGCTGCTACATACTCAGCTTCAACTGTAGATTGGGAAATACAATTTTATTTCTTGCTTGTCCAGGAAACTAATCTTCGTCTAAAAAAGAAAGATCCACCACTAGTTCTTTTTCTATCATCCACATTTCCTACCTAATCTGCATCAGTATTGACTCTCAGTTCAAATCTCTCATGCTTCTTGTAGTATAGTCCATATTCTTTTGTCCCTTTCAAATATCTCATTATTCTTTTCATAGCCATCATATGACTTTCCTTAGGATTGGCATAGAATCTTGCCACAATACCAACTGCTAGAGAAATATCTGGTCTGCTATGAACAACATATTGCAGCTTTCCAATCATGGATCTATACAGAGTTTGGTTTACTTCAACAGTATCATCATTTTTAGACAGTTTCTATCTAGTGGCCATGAGAGTACTTACTGGCCTTGAGTCCTCCATACCAAAGGTTTTCAGTATCTCTTTGACATATTTAGACTGTGTGATGAAAATACCTTTCTCCATCTGATATAATTGCAAACCAACAAAGAATTTTATCTTGACAAACATAGACATTTCAAACTCAGTTTGCATCTCAATTGAAAATTTCTTACACAGGGCATCTTGTCCACCAAATATGATATCATCTACAAAAATCTTAGCTAACAAGATTCCTTTACCTTCTTCATCTTTCATGTATAGATTTCTGGTGTCATTTGTCCTTGAGAATCCAATCTATAACAAGTAATTGTGTAGCTTCTCATACCATGCTTTGGGGGCTTGCTTTAATCCATAGAGTGCCTTGTTCAGTTTGCAAACCATGTGTCTCTTGTTTGGATCAACAAATCCTTTAGGTTGCTCAATGTAAACTTCTTCTTCTAATATACCATTTAAAAATGTAGACTTGACATCCATTTGGTATACCTTGAAATCTCTGTAGGCATCATATGCAAGTAGAGTTCTCACTCCTAATCTTTCTATAGGGGCAAATGTCTCCCCATAGTCTATTCCTTCTTCTTGTGCATAGCCCTTGCATACCAGCCTTGCTTTGTTCTTTGTGATTTGTCCATGTTCATTAAGCTTATTTCTGAATACTCATTTTGTTCCAATGATATTTTTGTTTTCTGGCCTCGACACCAGAGTCCAGGTATCATTCTTTTATATTTGGTCTATCTCCTCATTCATAGCTTGAATCCAGTCTTCATTTTCTAATGCCTCTCTTGTTGTCTTAGGCTCAAATTCACACAGTAAACATGTAGGATCTCTTAACTTGCTTCTGGTTAGAACTCTAGTTTCTTTATCTCCAATGATTTTCTCAGGCTTGTGATGTCTCCTTACATACTATGCCAAAATAGGTTCAGCTTTCTTTTCTCCTTGCTCTTCAGGTTCATCAATAAGATTATCAAATTCAACCTCTAATTGCTTGGTAACCACTTTTTGATGCTCGGCAGCATCCTCCTGTCGCTCAACAACATTCTCCTATTGTTCGGCAATATCTTCCTATGCTCGGCATTATCTCCCTAATGCTCGGCATTGCTTACTTGAGACTCTACATCAGGTGCAAGTGTGTTACTTTCCTATCCTTCTTCTATATAGACAAAAGATCTATAATCTTCAGGTTATCTTTTGCTTTCTTGTTCATTTTTCTCTTCATATTTGTCAACCTTCACATTTACACTTTCCACAATTTTTTTAGTGTTAGAGTTCAAATACTTGTAAGCTTTACTATTTGTGGAATAACCTAGGAATATGCCCTCATCACTTTTAGCATCAAACTTTCCATTTCTATTATCTTTTAGTATATAGCATTTGCTCCCAAAAATTCTAAAGTATTTAACATTAGGTGCATAACCGTGCCATAGTTCATAAGGTGTAACATTTGTAACTTTTTTATTTGTACTCAGTTTAAGGTATAAATAGTTGTACTTACATCTTCTTTCCATTACTTGTGTGCAACATTCTTCTCAATTATTAGTGTCTTTGCACAATCCATGATAGATCTATTCCTTCTCTCTACTATACCATTTTGTGGAGGTGTTCTAGGTGCAGACATATGTCTCTTTGTTCCTCTATTATTGCAGAACAGATTGAACTCATTTGATATAAACTCTCCACCTCAGTCAGATCTCAGAAATTTTAGGTTCCTACCTGTCTCCTTTTCAACCTTAGCCAAATACCACTTAAACAACTGAAATGCATCAAATTTTTCTTTTAAAAACATTACAGTCATCACTCTAGTGTAATCATCAACAAATAGAATAAAGTATTTAGCACCACAATAGCTTTGTCAGTATGAACTAGATCTAAGACATTTTCAGAAGTAAAAGTCTTGCTCTTGAAACTAGACTTTGTCATTTTACCCAACTAACATTGTTTGCACATCACATTATCAAGTTTCTTCAATCTAGGCAAACCTCTAACTTTCTTCTTTTTACTAATATTTACCAGATTGTCAAAGTTAACATGACATAGCCTCTTATGCCATAGCCATATATCATCAAGTTGTGCAACCAAACATGTCTCTTCAGATAGGTTTAAATAGAACAAATTACCTCTTATATGTTCTCCACTCCCAATCAGTTCACTAGTGGCATCAAATATGTTACCCTTCTTGTGATGAAATTCCACTCAGTAACTAGTGTTATTAAGTTGTGCAACACTTAGCAAATTATAGTTAAGACCTTCAACCCAATAAGCATTTTCACAAGTGATTTTATCAGTGAGCTTAATTAATCCTTTACCCTTTATAGGACATGGTGCATCATTACCAAACTTAACACTTTTACCTTTGTAATGATCTAGGGTATCAAATTTACTTTTGTCAACAATCATGTGGTGTGAGAAACCACTATCAATACTCCATTTATCACCTTTTCTCACATAAGAAATAAGTGCAGTTTTCTCATCTTCATCAAACTCATCTTTCATAGCAACATAGACTACTTCAATTTCAAAATCATCATTATCAATGTCAATTTCTTCTTCAACAATGTAATAGTATTTCTTACCTTTATCCTTGTAGTCCTTGTACCTTCGGTAACCTTTGTTTTCTCTCTTGTCTTTGTACTTGCTTTCTCTTTCTTCATCCTTGTCATCCCTGTCAGGACATCTTACAGCTATATGGCCAACTTTGTTACATGAGAAACATATGATAGGAAGTCTACCTTTATACTTGCCTTTTCCTCTTTTCAATCTCCTGGCCATAAGAGCTTCAAGATCCTCTAGTTCTTCATTAGAAGTGTCACTATCACTTTCACTCTCACTGATGCATCTTTCTTTTTCCTTCTTAGACTTATGCAAACCCATTTGTGACTTAAATGTAGATTCAACATTAGCAACAGTGAAGGTATCACAATTAGAAAGCTCAAAAGCAGTAAGCTTACCAACAAGACTTTCCAATGTTAGAGCATTACCAGGGTTACATCTAGATTCTTGAATTGCTAAAATTTTGATGGCATATATAGGATGCAAAGTTCTCAATACCTTTCCAATAATAGTCTCATCATCAATAGTTCCATTAGCTCCTCTAATAGCATTTACAACCTCCTTTATCCTACCACAATATTGAGCAATATTCTCACCTTCTTGCATTTTCATTTCATCAAACTTACCTCTTAGGCTTTCAGCTTTTGCCCTTAGTACATTTATGTCACCACCATAGATGTTTACAAGAGTGTCCCACATTTTCTTTGCATTTGTGCAATCTTTAATGTCTTCAAATTCAGGATAGCTTAAGGCAGATGCAATCTCCAACATTGGTTGATTATGTTCTTGTTTAGCTCTCATCTCCTCGGTAGTCAAAGGTGCAACAGGTGTAACATAGTCATGTTCAACATAATATTTTGTTGAGTCACCAATACTAGCTAGATATAGTTTCATCAGACTCTACCATGCAGAGAAGTTCTCCTTATTCAACTTCGGTACCTCCTTCTTATACATCTTGATCATTTACTTCAAGTACCTCAACAACTCTGATACCAATTGTTAATATGATTTAGAACAATACAGAGGGGGGGTGAATCAGTTGTTCTTAGGTCCAGATATATCAATTAAACATTTAAACACTTCAACAACTCAGATCTAATAACCAACACTACTCAGTCATTACTGAATGTTTACTAGAAACATATAACAATGCAGTCCACTATCCAACAATATTTAACTTGCAAAACATAGAAATGTTCAAACCAAAACATTCACACAAGTATTGACACAATGAATTATAGTGGAAACCCAATTTGGGAAAAACCACTTTGTAACATGTTACTGATATTTTCACTCTTCTAAAGTGAGCTTTGTGAAAAGCCAACCCCGTCAAAGGTTTATAAACACACTGCTAGGTGTGACCTTGTTAAAGAATTTCAACCACCCTATTAGGAGTGCACCTTTTTAGAGGACTTAAGTACATTCCATTAGAATGAAACCTTGATTAAAGGATTTATACAATGACTGTTAGGTCAACCTTGATTAAAGGATTTTGACTGATACAATGGTTAGAAAGTAACAATAATATTTGATATGAAAACATACAACTCACTTTGCAAATAACAGATCCAATTCTTACATATATGCTGGCTTATTGATTGAGTTCCATTTCCATTTCCATCACTGATCTACTTAGAAATCCCTTCAAGCAATCACAACTCTGATCAACTCCTTCACCTTCAGCCTTTCTACTTATTCAGTCAATAACAACAACAACTCTAGCATCTCTCTCTCAACCTCACACTTAGGTTTCCTTAATACCTCTTCGATAGGTAGATCCATCTTTTTCCACTTAATCTCCTCCGTAGATCTTAGGTTTAGGTCAGATTCAATGAATCCTTCCAACATTATGTTCTTCGTCCATCCTTCTAGAAACATCTCTAATCTCTTTATTGGAATCATAATAAAATGGTTTACTATGCATTAAATGCTCCATACAGTCAATAAATAAAGTCAACACAATTTACATAATCCAAGAATTCAAACATGTTGGCTAGGAATCTGAATTCTTCCTCAAATGTAAATTACTAACACTCGATCAATACTATGTTCAATTCCTCGGTCATCACTGCGTAGCTCGATCACCACTTGAAACTGTTTCCCTTGGCTAATGTTGTATCCCTCAGTAATATACTAATGTTCAGTCAACATTGAATTTACTTGACATATACTGGCTCGGTCGACACTAACATCACTAGGCTTAAACTATATTTCTTCACTTTTGCTCAATTAAGCCTACTTGTTCAGCCTTGCTTCTTACTTGAATAAACAATATATTATGTTATCATTATGCCACATAATCAAGTACTCATTGAAGTATCAAATAACTCAACCTTTCTCTAGGTTCTATTGTTATCACTCTTACCCTAATCATTCTCATCACTCAATAGATACAATACTTTATTAGATAGCAACAGTCTTACCAGTTAAGGTTTGACATTAATGACAATACAACAATTGCTTCAATTGCAGTTTCCAACACTAAGGTGACCTCCTAACCAGGAATCTAAGTCAATAGGAAATCCTTGAGAGTAACTTGGTAATATCTCCTCACAAAAATGTTTCGAAGATTTTGAAGGCACGCTCAGACCTGTGTAGCTAGGTGAAGTTGATGCCCGATACCTGCATCTTGCAACACCAACCAAGAGAACATATACACCAGAACACACACACACACACACACACACACACACACAAATAGTGGCAGAAAAGGAGGGAGAGTGTGACATCGTGTGGACCTCCCATAGGAGTAAATACAACTGCCTCTCCACATCCCACAAGAACATCAAATAGTATCGTTAAAAAAGCATAGTTGGATTAGTAGGGCTAGCTCCAAAACAATCATAATTCCATGATATAAAACAAGATTGAATCATTAGACAATACACTTCTACACATATGAACATCTCATGCTAAACTACAATTCATTTATTATTTTCATAAAATAGCTTTAATAACCAAATATATGCTCAAAATGTCACATCATCAAATCAAAATAAACAAAAGATATAATCCATAATAGTTGTATGTGTTAAATAAAGTACTTCCACTAGTTTAGCCCTCTGAGGAAGTGGTTTGGGGTCATGTCAAATGCCTTGAATGGGTCTTTGACTTGGATCTGGCTTTTTTCCCATGTTCTACCCCATTTTCCACTTTTTTTCTACATAATTCTGGTATCCTGAATTAAACTTATGAGATTCTTGACTTTTGGGTCAAGGTCAACCTTTTGGGTCAAGGTTGACCTTTTTGGGTCAACATCAACCTTTTGGGTCAAGGTTGACCTTTTTGGATCAGGGTCCAAATTTCAAAATCTGAGAGTTTCTGGATGTTGCGTATTCAGAAAGATTTATTTCCCGCTTCCGGGTCGATTGTTTCAGGCTTCAAAATGGTAAAATATTAAATTATATTTAATTTAGGTCCATTTCTAGGGGTAAAGGCTTAAATGAGAATTTAATTCTTCTATGTAGGCCTCTCTAGAAGTTTGTGCCCTAGACTATTATAAAAGGAAGCCTTCCTCTCTCATTTCAATCCATCTTTCATCTCTCTTTTGCAATCAAGCACTCAAGCATCCATCAAATCAAGCAAGCAAGAAGGAGAAGAAAAGCATTCAAGCAATCATTCATCTTTGATCATTCAAGCATTCAAGATCCGATTCATCAAGGAGATCCATTGGTAGTCATTGAAGGATTCAATTTCTATGGAGCCCTCTTATTGAAGATTTCTCCATCCATCCATTCGAGCTTCTTCCTATTCCAAGATCCATTCAAGATTGGTGTTGAAGATCTAAAGGCAATTGATTTGAGACTTCCTACAATTCTACATTGATTTGGAGCATCCATACTTGTGGATTCAAGGATTCGAATCCTCTACAAGGGTTTCAACATAAGCAAGGTGAATTGTTCCATTTACTTTGTTTATTACTATAATTTCAATTCAATTTCAAGGTTAATTCCTAAATTGGGGTTTGACTAAGGTAAACCCCTCACCCCCAACAAAAAAAACCATTTTTCTTGTAGGAACAAGTGCAGAACACTGAATTACAGTGCAGATTTGGATACCCTTTTCGACAAACTTTCTGGATCCGTGAATAGAATTTTCGTCAGAACAATGCAGGTCAAGGTCGACATAAAGGGGTAAGATTGTGCCCCTATATTTGGGTCAAGGTTGACCTAGCTCAGAAAAAAAAATATTTTTGGATTTTGTAGATCTCACAGTTTTGACTTAGAATCGCAAAAATCAATAGTTTCTAAGACCGTTTGACATAGTTTGTGACATAATCTTTTTCGGAGGTAAGTACTTTTTATTTCTTCATTTCAATATTAGTCTTATAGATTTACTTTCCCTATCAGTATAATTTCATGTATGTGTTAAATATTGGTTTAAGATCTCTTTTATGTGCAAACCCCCATTGTTCTAGACCCATCCATATTTTTCCACCATACATTTTTGGTGAACCCATTTTACAACAACTCTTTCTTTTTGGTGTTAGATTTTCCTTTGTATTATCTTGTGTGTTCACCTTCATCTTACATTTTGGTGAACTCGTTTACGACAACTCTTTCTTTTTGGTGTTAGATTTACATTTTGTGTTAGATCTTACATGCTTACAAAAGTAGATTTCTTTTATGCCCTTGCATTTATATTTCAAAATTACAAAAAAAAATTGCAAAATTTCTTTAAAAATACAAAAATATTTACAAGCTTACCCCCTATCTTTTGTGGAATTAGATGCCCTATTGTGTTTGTGGTGTTTAATTTCCTTTTCATGCTTCTAAATTTCATTTGAATGCATTTGGATATATCTAGATCTATTTTCTATGCATTTCTTTATTCATTATCATGTTGCACAAGTTGTTTCAAGTGTTTTTCAAGTGCCTTATTGATAGGGATGATAATCCTCCTATTTGGGATGAACCTTTGGATTTGGATGTTGATTACTCTCTTCCTCATGAAACCATCGTGCATGATTCTACTTTTTGGGATGAACCCTTGGATAAAGACATTGATTTATCCCCTCCTCATGAAGAAGCTTTGATACAAGAGGGTGATTTATTAATGGATGACATACTCATACATGATGGTGACTCTTTTTCTAAAACACACTCCCCTTATGCAGACATTTTAGTGAAAGAAGATGACATTATAGATGCTTTACCTCCATTTGGGATTCATTCTAGTGATGAGGCATTAGCAGAGAATGATATGAATTCCAATAATGCCCTCCCTCTTACTGATGATCTTATGGAGAATCAAGATCCTATCTCATCTCCTCCTAGGATGTCTTCTTTGATTCCTTCTTGTGAATCTATTTGTAATGTTGAGACAACTAACATGGTTTATCCAAAACCCTTGTTGAATATCAAAGGTTGTCCTCGCATTACTATCAAAGGTAAACCTATGGAGTCTTTAGAGTCTTTCAATGATCAAGATTTGATAGCTCACACCTATCATACAAGGAATAACCCTCAACCTAATCCATTGGTTTCTACTTCTTTACCACCCTCTCAAACCATTCTTCCTCCTCCACCCCATCTTCCTAGCAAGGAGTATGATTTGATAAACCAACTGCGCAATACCCCTGCCAAGATTTCTTTATGGGAGCTTCTTCAAAATTCACCTACCTACTATGAAGACTTGCAAAAAACTCTAGCAAATCTTCCTACTCCACCTCCTAATCAAGAGAACGTCAATACCTTCTTACAATGCATGTATGCTACCTTGGGTCCTCCTGACGTTGTATTTACTCAAAAGGATTTTCATTCTCAAGAAGTTCAAAATCAATATGATGCTCTTATGGTTGTTGTTACTATCAATAAGAGTATCATTGATAGGAACTTGATTGATAATGGATCTGGGCTTAATATTTGTAGCATGGACATGCTCAAAGCGATTAAAGTCGATCTTTCAACTATTCAACCTAACAATGTTCCTATACGTTGCTTTGATAACATTGCTAAGAACACTTTGGGCATCATTACCTTACCTATCAAAGTAGGTACGGTCATCTTGAATACTCCTTTTCATGTTATGCTTGGACCTCTTAATTATAACCTTCTTTTGGGTAGACCTTGGTTGCATGAGATACATGTTGTTCCTTCCACCCTTCACTGTAAAGTCAAGTTTATTCATAACAATATGATTTATACACTTCATGTGGATGATGCACCAAATCCTTGTTTGAATATTCAAACCTACACTACTCCTATTCCTAATAGTAATCCTTCTTCCTCTAATACTCTTCCTCATGATGATTGGGGAACCTTGGATTTTAATCCTACCTTTATTGGAGAATATAAGGTTTCTGATCTTGATTTTATGAAGCAATAAAGAGAGTTTGAATAATGATCTTTTGCTTCTACTTCTAATGTCCTTCGTAATAACTTTGTTGTTGCTTCTACCCACTATGAATTTATCAAACCTACTAATGATGACATAGTGACTACTAAAGTTCCATTGACTCCTTTTGATATGGCTTCTCATTATGGTCTTGGTTATCATTTCCTAGTTAAACAAGGATTCAATGGTCAAGGATGTGGTAAGCATAAATAGGGAATTCAAATGCCCTTACAGAATGAGGGGCATGAGCATTCTTATGGATTGGGATTTAATCCTCAACAACAAATCTATGTTAACAACATCTCAAATAACACTTCAAAACATGATGAACCTATGAAGGAATTTGACCAAGAATTTCTTTTTCCTAAACTCCTTCGTGCTAAGATGATTACTAGACCTAAACGCAAAAAGAAATGTAGTCCACACTTGAAGACTCTTACTTTTTGTTTGTATCATAGATGTCATGATCACTCTACTAATGAATGTCAAGCTTTACTTTATAAGATTAGGCAGCTCACTGATAGTAAGATTATTTATATATCATGTGGTAATGAGTTGTATTTCAATCCTACTTTCTCTAAATAATATTTATGTTCCTATTATGGAGCTCTACATTATGTAAACAATGTTAGCCTAATCCTTGGGGGATCGTTGTCTTGTATAGTGTTTTAAGCGATATAATAGGTCCCCTTCCATCCTTGTTCCTATGCTTGGAGGGCAAGGATGCCATCTCCTTCTTTTTTATCTTTCTGGGATCCACTTTTCCCTTGGTGAAGCAACATCTATCTATTATGTGATATCCAATCATACATGAAAATTTTGGTTTTCATTGAGGATCTTTGTCTTTGATCATAACCTATTTTTTTATTTGACATTGGGTTTCCATGGTTGATAAATATCTCACCTTGGAAGCTGAATAGTGTGCTATCCCTCACAAGGGTTACTTTTCCCCTTCTTGCATGATATCTCTTTGCATTCGTCCCTTCCATGGCCTCATAGGAGTTGTGACCTTCTTGGCTTGGACTAGTGTTGTCTATGGATATTATCTTGATGTTGAAGAAGGCTTTATCCTTGTTATTTTATTTCCCTAACATGTCAAAATAGTAGGTATTTTTCCATATTAAGGAGGGGGGCATATATACAACCTCCCTCATTCTATATTATGCATTTTTGTTCTAACCTTTTATTTTACAACATGCTAAATCCTCGGAAGGTAGCACACATAAGTTGCTAAATCTTGAAGAGACATGCATTTCCAATTTCAAATATGCTAAATCCTCGGAAGGTAACACACATAAGTTGCTAAATCCTGAAGAGATACACATTTTACAAATGTATTCTATGGTGATATGAGGATATGGATCCATGGGTACTTCATAAAAGTCATCAGAAGACGCACTACATACATGCACAAAGTCGCCAGAAGGCACACAACTTTATGAGGTGACTATCAAGTGCTTGCTTGGTGGGCCATCCTATCCTTTTTTATGTTTCACAGTGAGATACACACATCTTACTGGGTGAGCTAGCCACTCCTCTCTCCCCTTTTTCTCTATTTTTTCTAGTGATGTCTCTCTTATTGTAATCTTGGAGTTGACAAAGAATTGAGTCCCTGGGGGCTTGAGGATTCCTTTGTCCCTTTGGTTTCAATAAGATTGTATTTTTCTTTGTAATCTCCTTTACCAAGAGTTTGCATTGAGTCCATACTCTTGCTAAAGTGGGGGCTAAATGTAGCATCAAAAAATGGAAGTACTTCCATTTAGGATTGGTTTAGCCCTCCGAGTAAGTGGTTTGGGGTCATGTCAAATGCCTTGAATGGGTCTTTGACTTGGATTTGGATTTTTTCCCTTGTTCTGCCCCATTTTCCACTTCTTTTCTGCATAATTCTGGCATCTTGAATTGAAATTCTGAGATTCTTGACTTTCAACCTTGACCCAAAAGCTAAGAATCTCAAAATTTTAATTCAAGATGCCAAAATTATGCAGAAAAGAAGTGGAAAATGGGGTAGAATAGGGGAAAAAAGCCAGATCCAAGTCAAAGACCCATTCAAGGCATTTGACATGACCCCAAACCACTTACTCGGAGGGCTAAACTAGTCCGAAATGGAAGTGCTTCCATTTTTCGATGCTACAATAGTAATGTAATGATCTTGTCAGTCCAAAACATCATAGTACTAGGGTGGGCATTACACTTTTTCCATTGTTTTTGATTTTTTTAGGATCAATATTTTTTGTTTTGTATTTCTTCAGGAACTCTTTTTGCTTTTTTTGTACTTCTTCGGGAACTCTTTTTTTTTTTTTTTTCTTCAGGAACTCTTTTTTCTTTTTTTGTGTTTCTTCAAGAACTCTTTTTTCTTTTTTTGTATTTCTTTAGGAACTCTTTTTGCTGCACAGGTGATGCCTCAAGAATGCCAAGTGTAAAACCATTTCAGGTGGAGAGTATTTATTGGATCCAATAGGACATCTCACTTAGGTGTAGCCAATTGATAGGCTTCATGAAACTGTAATGACAAAGGGACCAAGCTAGTTGGGTTCAAACTTTCCCTTTTGCTCTCAGTGTTTCTGATTCTTCAAATTTTCTCTTAAGACTAGATATCCTACCTGAAATGTTCTCGGCTTTACTTTCTTGTTGTAACCTCTTGTCATCCTCTTTTGGTAGAATTTGAGATGATCAACCAACTATTTTCTATGCTCATCTAATATTTCTAACTTTTGTAATCGAGATATCCTGTAGTCCTCATCAGTGACTAAATTTTTCAATTATACCCTCAGTGATGGAATCTCTACTTCAATTGGAAATACCACTTTAGACCCATATACAAATGCAAAAATAGTTGCTCTAGTTGGTGTTCTGATGCTGGCATGATACACCCACAATGATGGATTAATTTTCAAGTTCCAGTCTCTTCCTAATTTTCTCACTATTCTATGCAAGATCTTCAAGATTATTTTGTTTAATGCTTTAGTTTGTCCGTTAGTTTAAGGGTAATAGATTGTGGAACAATGTTGAGTGATTTTGAATTGTAGACACAAGTCATCCATGTATTTGTTTTTTAATTTCCCTCCATTATCATTATAATTGTTGGGGGTATCCCATACCTACAAATGATGTAGTTTAGGATAAACATTGAGATTTTCTTTCCTATAGCATTAGCTAGTGGTACAACTTTGACCCATTTTGTAAAGTATTTAGTTGCTGTAATGATATACTTATGTCCATTAGATGAGTTTGGGTAAATATTCCCTACTAGATCAAAAGCCCATTGTTGAAATGGCCAATGTGTAATAAATGGAATTAACTTCCTAGCTGGAGCGTGTATTAGGTTGTCATGGACTTGGCATTTCTTGCTTGTTTTGGCATATTGAATAGCATCTTTTTCCATTGTAGGCCAATAGTATCCCACTCTTAAGAGTTTCTTGGCTAATGAAAATCCATTCGAGTGAGATCCACACACACCTTCATGTACTTCCTTTAATGCATGACTTGAATCTTCATTTTTTAGACATCTAAGTAGTGTATCATCCAGAGCATGCCAATACAAGTAATTAGTAATGATTAAATAACGCGATGCTCTCTTATAAGGCATCTTTTTTCATTTCTCAAATAATTTTTAGGGAAGGTCTGATCTTTAAGGTAGGAATAAATATGAGCATATCTACATAAGACTTGGGTTTCAATGGTGCATATAGTTTGGGAATCAGGTGAATCATAGGTTGGAAAAGGGAGTTCTTCCACCAAGAAGTCATAACAAAATTGATGTTCTTCCAACTGTAACATGGATGCTAAGGTAGCCACCACATCAATGAATTTATTCTCTCACCTTGGAATCTGTTCAAATGTGATGTAGAAAAAATACTTCTTGAGCTCATCCACCATCCTTTTATAGGGTGTTATCTTATCATCCTTTGTCTGATAGTCATCATTGACTTGATTAATAATAAGTTGCGAGTCTCCATAGATATGTAACTCGATGATTTTCCATTCTTTTGCTAGCTTTAATCCATTCACCAGGGCTTCGTATTCTACTATGCTATTCGTGCATGGAAATATCATCTTGTATGCCTTTGGTATTTTGTATCCTTGTGGAGTAATGAACAAAAATCCATCTCCTCACCCTTGATGTGTAAACAAGCCATCAAAATAAATCTTCCATGTATGTTTTGTAAGGTGCATGATTCCTTCATTGGGGAACTCTATATGTAATGGTTTGTCATCTATTAATGGTGCTTTAGCAAGTTGGCCATCTATCACTTGTCCCTTGATAGCTTTTCTATCAACATTTTCAATATCAAATTCACTTAATAATTAGACCCATTTTGCTAGTCTTCCTGTCAATGTTGCTTTAATCAATAGATACTTAAGTGCATATATCTTAGAAACTAGCTTCACCTTATGTACCAACATATATTTTCTTAGCTTCTAAGATGCGAATACCACTACTAAGAATGCCTTTTAAATTATTGAGTAATTCAACTCATAGGAAACTAGAGTCATGTTGATATAGTATATAGCCCTTTCTTTCTTGGCTTCATCCTCTTGTGATAGAAATACCCCTAATGATGTGTCTATTGCTGATATGTATAGTAGAAGCAATTTTCCATGTATCAAAGCCATCAAGATCAAAGGATTCACTAAATATTTCTTGACTTGAGAAAAGTTTTTCTTGCATTGTTCATCTCATGTGAATGTGACTCCTTTATACATCATCTCTGTGAAAGGTTGAGCTTTATTTGCTAACTAGAATATGAATCTCCTTATGGATTGCATCTTACCTTGAAGTGTCCTCATTTGACTGATATGTCTGGGTGGTTTCATTTCAAGGATTGCTTTCACCTTTTCTGGGTCAACTTCAATTCCTTTTTTTAAAACTATGAATCTTAGCAACTTTCTCGATGATACTCCAAATGCACACTTCTTAGGTTTAACCGTAGTTGAAACTGCTCCATTTTGTCAAAGATTCTCCTCAGGTCCTCTATATGGGTTGTTCTCACTTTTGATTTTACTAATGTGTCATCAACATAATCTTCCATATTTATGTGCATCATATCATAAAATATTATCGTCATCGCCCTTTGGTATGTTGTGCCTATAGTCTTGAGACCAAATAAAATTACATTCCAACAATATGTACCCCGTGCACATGTAAATGCAACTTTCTCTTTGTCTATAAGGGTGATTTTGATTTGGTTGTAACCTAAGAACCCATCCATTAAGGAATACATCTCATATCCTATAATAAGATCCACAATCATATCTATGTTATGGAGTAGAAACCTTTGGACAAGCTTTGTTTAGGTCTTCGAAGTCTGTGAAAACCCTTATACGTTTATCCTCTTTGGAGACATGAACTATGCTAGATATCCATTTTGCGTAGTCAATAACTCTTATAAATTCAGCTTTCAATAATTTCTCTAGTTCTACTTTGACCAACAATACCACATGTGGATTCATCTTTCTCAATTTTTGTTTGGTGGGTCTTACTTTAGGAGAAATGGATAGATGATGCATTATTAGTTTTGTATCTAGTCCATGCATGTCTTAATAAGACCAAGAAAAGTTGATCTTCTCTTCCTTGAAGAAATTAGTGAATTGTAGCTTCTCCTCTTCTGAAAAAGATTAGCAATGTGCACCACTTGTGGAGCTTCTGTTGTTCCTAAATTGATAGGTTGCATTGGCTCAATTAATATTAAAGATCTTTCTTGAAAATTATCTGGAAGAATATCAATATTCTCATCCTTTGGCACCTCTAAGAGGTTTTTACCATTGGATACATCTTTTTCTTTTAGTATTTTTGAATCTGATACTGCCACAATGTGGTTTTCACAATCAGATTTATTTTTCTTTTTATTTTTCATCTTTAGACTGAGAAACTTGATATCCCCCTCTATCATTTTTCGCTCCTTACACTGGTGGAAGAGGTAAAGATTTCACAAGTGTTTAGATAGAAAGCTAAATTATAGTCATTATCAAAGGATAATAGGCTTGTGGGTGTGGATTCATTCCTGTCTATAAGCTCAGGATGTATTAAGGGTAATGATTCACAGGGTTCGAGAGACAACTCCATGTTATTATCAATGTTATTAACTTGCAAGATGATTTCCTTCGAGTTCGCTTCCAAAGAGTTGTTAATATTTGTAGACACCTAAAATTGTCCTTCAAACTCATATTAATTTTTATTAATATTTTCCCTTAACATTATAGTTGATTTTTATTAATTAACTATATTGTTATATTCTTCTATTTATTTAATTAAGTTTATTTTAATTAAATAAATTTATTTTTCCTTTGTATTTAAATTTTATTTAAATACTTTAATATATTGAATTCAATTTAATATATTATCCGTCCATTTCCCTTTATACAATAAATTTTATTTATTTTATTCTCCACTAACCTAAAGTTCTTCTAAACCATGATTAAATTAAATTTATTTTAATTTAATTCATTTTCTTTTTTTTCTATGCTTACATTTTTCTAATATTCCTCTAATCTTAATTAAATGTGGATTACCTCTAATCATGTGCACAATCATTTTTTTCAAGGTGGCCACCTCTCCATCTCTTTTCTCCACCAATCATTTTTAAATTTTTTTTTTCCTCTAAAAATGAAGTTTGACTTTTATATCTTTTGCCACTTCACCTTTTTCAAATCTTACCTAACATCATTTTGCCTCTTAATCCTATCCACTCATTTCTTTTTGCCTCTTAATCCTAGTCACTCATTTCATTTTGCCTCTTCATCTTTTTCAAACCCCACCTAACCTTTAATCTTGACCATCCATTATTTTCCCTCTTAATCTCCACCATCTAATTCTTTTCATTTTCTATAAAAGGAGGTCTCACTCCCCATTTTAGGTCTAAGTTCTTCTTCTTCTTAATATCTTAGCTCTTGCATCTTCTAGCGTTATTAATCATTCTAGTTCTTTTCTTGATTGCAATCTAATATTGTTATTAGTTTCTTAATCTTGTTTCATTCATCTTAGATCTTAATCTTGTTTGCATTATCATTGTCTTTAATCAATCTTGCATCATCTTAATCTTTATCATTTGTGAAGCTTGGGACAAGTTCCTCATACTTGCTCTCAACTCTTTCACCATCATCTAGCTTGTATCTCATAGTTTTGCATTTCATTTGTGTTGGGAGAGCATACCCACAATAATCTCAAAGCAAATCAAACAAGGCTTTGGGTGCCTTTGTTTTAGCTCATCGGAGGTTGTAGTGAAGATTACTTATTTTTGGTGCATTTGAAATGACTAACATCTAATGTGATTTTGTTTGGTGTTTTGGTATTTTTTATTTGCAGCAAATAGGTTTATATTTTCATTGCATACAATATTATTAAAGTCGTTATCATTATTATTGGAGTTCACATTAGTGTTATGAAAATATAACCCTAGTGACATAGAATTAGAAATTTCTTCTTCTTCAATTTGAAATCTAGGAGTGTATTTGTGTGCCACATCTACCTCTATGTCTATTGTGGCATCAGAGAGTATGTCCCATTCATACTCATGTGAATCAACTTGACTATCATCTGAGACCCCCAAGAAATGGGCAATAGTCATTGGTACCCCTTCATCTTCATAACCATTATTTTCTTCTTCTTGGTTATCTCTTTCTTGCAAAGGTGTTTGTAAATATGATATGTCTTGTTGTTCTTTAAAATGAGGCATATTGAGAATATGAGTGATAGTAACCAATTGTCCCCAGTAAGGATGTCTTTGTTGTCTTTCTTCTTTTGGTTCTTCTTCTAATTCCTGCTCAGTTTCGAGATTGGTGCTAGGCTCTGACAGTGGATCTCCTTACAAGAGTAGTAACCTCTCATAGGAAATTGGTTGTTCTTCTATTTCTTCATCATCATCTAAATCACCTGATCTATCGAATACTAGACCATCTTCAGCTATGGGATGAGATGTCACTTCTTTGAAACCTACTCCAATTTTGTCTCTAGGATTTATGAAGTAAATGTGTATTGGTTCCACGATTCCTTTCTTATTTTGACCTAACAGTCCTTTGCCTTTATAGCCCATTTGTTTCATGATGTCGTATCCTTTTCCATATTTTTTCAGAGCTATCTCCACATTTTTGACATTCCCATCATGTTCATCTTTTTTGTATAGCCATTGTAGGACAACTTTTTCTTCATTTTCTTCATCAAGAGAAACCTTTGCTTTCACCATCCCCATTCCTTCATGGATTGTCAAAGTATCAGCTTTCGAAGGTGTGAATGTTGACAAAGGTCTTCCTTGAGATATGGGAGATAAGGGTAAATCCATCGTGGACAATAAGTAATGTATTGTGTATTCTCCCATTCCTATTTCTTGAATATTAAGCTTCTTTGGAAAACTCCGTAGGACCATTTCTTTAGAAGTTTCTGCTTTGTGAGCACTTTCTTTGTTGTTTGGAATCATACTATCCGCTTTTTTGAGACTATTTCAAGGATAGGTTAATACAAACTTTTTATGGAACCAAGAGCTTTAAAATATTCCCCCACAAATGGAATACCACCCACGTAAATTTTTGACGAAGACCGTGCATGGGACCCCACCCTTAGCAACGTGCAAATTCACACTTTAATTTGTCACAAACGGATATTTGTGTCCCGCTTGTCTCTGCTTCGGCCCTAAGGGAAGCAGCGGGACTGAGTTAATATTACCTCAAAGTTTATTTACGAATGGCGCCTTCTCCATCTTCTTTGGCAGGTTTTTGTTCGTACTTTGAACAGTTAAAGTTACACTTATATTTTTATTGTAAATGAAATGATTTTTCTGTTACATTATTGTTCTTTTGCTGTTTCATTGAAATATGAGACAAATCATGGATTTCAAATGTTGACGCTATTTTTTTTTCTCGAAATCTTCACATGTACAAGAGATTTCTGAGACACAGAAACTTCATTTCAAACTAGAGTTAGACTGCCTTAGGGTTTCTAGTTATGTTTATATTTTTAAATAAACATTGCACACCTTTCTATACACTCTCAATATTCATTACTAGAATGCATTTTTAGTAATAATGTTCACCATAAGAATGGAACCGTGGTGGGCTCTACAAAGGTCTAGCATATTTCCCAGTGAACATCAATTGCATTGGTTTAAATTTCTTTGGTTTTTTGTCTTCAAATGAGCCTTTTATTGGTCACTGTTCATATGATAGACTTGTTTCAGCCATAATTCAAAATCTTGGAATTCCGAAAACTTGAAGGCATAAAATTTTGACTCAAATTTGGCACTTCAAAAATTTGAGTATATTAAAAAACACATAAATTTGTAAAATAAACTTAATATAAAAAAAAAGTAAATTGCTTTTTATAGTGTCATATATGATATGATTGATCCATTGTCATTGTCATTGTCATAAAACATGCTTTTTATAGTTGGAGACGCTGATTTACATGCTCCTTTTGCAACGTGAAGCAACTTAAGGACTATTTAACAAGGACGTACATTTGGATTCTCTTCCAATATGTCCTTGAGATATTTCCTTATTGTCTTTGTCTTGGTTTCATTCCTAGGATAGATTGTAACATGCTGTCTTGCTTGAGATTTTTCTTTAAGAGATTGCCTGAATAGATATTAGTTGCAGATATGACTCTGATATCCCTTCGTAGTAAATGGAAGCTTAAAATGACTATAATTTTAGCACAAGCTAATTAAAGCGTAATCGGCTAACTTTCCTCTTTCTACGACTCTATCTTGTAAGACTCAATTAGTATCATTCCTAGGATCTTATGTGTAATTATATCCAATCTTTGCCTTGTGTCCACCTAAACAATTCCTTTTCCAGAACAGTCTAGTGAATTGTAATTGCAGAGGAACTCAAACTAACCTTTATCATATAATAGGGAGCCAATTTGTATAGAAGAATCAGTATTCAGATTATAACTTGAAGATTTGACTTCTGTAGATTATTCAATCCATTAGACAATGGGGCTAATCCTAGGAGTTTCTGATTAACATGTTTATAGCACCATTGGGAAGCTTTTCTTTTTCAATTTCTCTGTGAATTATTTTGTTTAGTGCTTGTAAAACATTATTTCCAGTCAGAACTTGTGTCTGCAATTTGAATTTGAGGAATTTATTCTTATTATTTTGCTGGCAATGAAAATCATACCCATTAATAGGGTGTGCCTGTTTATTTTACATCAGTTGGGATGTTATGGAACTTCTTGATATTAACAAATCTTAAATGCAGTTTACATGCAAGAGTGCTATTAGGATATTTCTTCCTAAAACATTGCTAGTGTAGGTGGTATTTAAATATTAAATGACTTGCTTATGTCTACAGGGTCTTGCAAGGATGATAGTCGGCACATTTCCATTCCCTCTGTCAGCAACATTATAAGGCAAGTTTCTACAAGTGGAATAGCTGTTGCTGTATCAACTGGAGTCACACATCCCATAGGTCGGTTCTGAGCAGCAGACATGTTTGAATGATTTTTCTTTGATGTAGTTATCTTCATTTTAATGGAAAAAATATATTTTGCAATAAAATCACAAATGTTTACAGTTCATGCAAGGTTGATGGTGGGGGATCCAGCAACTATCTACAAAATTTAATCATAGGTTATAATTCTTCAACGAGATACCAGTATTCACAAGAACCCTAGCAGACTGCAATCCTAAATCAACATTTGGCAGGCCTAAACTGAGATCCAAGATTTTTGTACATTCTATTTCATCGCTACATCATACTTCCTCCATACTTATCATTTACTTGAGCTCCTATTTGAAAATTGGAAAAAATCCAAATTTTAAGTTCTGGTATCATTTTATTAACTTTGAATATGAAATATACCAGCTTGTAAAACAAAAGAATATTTAAGAGCACTTTCCAGATTAGAGTAAGATATAATGCTTACTCCGATTTTGTTTTCTTCAGATCAATATAATACTCAGAAATAGTGAACAACTCAGAATACTTTCTCAGGATGTACGGATTCTCATTCTGGGCCATAGTTAAACAGTTACATAATGATCATGTAGCAGGACTAAACAGATTGTAACTACTAAACAGACTGTCTGGACTCTGCCCAATAGAGATATCTGACAACATGAAACCTTACTGGTAAGAATTACATTTGCTAAAATATTTGTCAGTCCAAAATGAATGACCCGAGACCTCCTGCTATCCTCAAGCCCGTGGTGAATGTGATGATGGCCGATATTGTGTTCTTGCTTTTGAGAAGCACAAGCACCAAGTGGTTCCTTTGTTCTCGCCTCAGATTGCTGAGAGACTACAACTTTATTCCCAACCTCGAACTCTTCAATCTGCTGTGCTATGATGTTGAGACTTCCCTTCACAAACAACTCCTAGCTCCCATATGACATACGATTCCTATCTCGGGTATGGTGGGTCTTCCAATTTTTGGAAGTGCTTCCTGTAGCTTCCTTTCACAATGCACCTGTACAGAATTTTCAATCAGATAGCACCCAGATCAATGTCTTTGGTATTCAAGGATTGATGCAACTATAACTCAAAGATAGATGAAATTACAAGAGTAGGTATGGTAAGGTTTCCATCTTACGAGGTGTGAGATACCTAATTTTTTGTCTGAGTTTTCTCACTGCATTTGTTTAATGCTTGGAGAGGGAAAACATTTGATGCTTGGAATAACAAGATCATGCCTATATATAGCCATCTCAAATAAGTCAGCCACAATAGGGAAAACTGACTTAAATAGAAACCACCGCAAAACACCAGGTCTGCCTCTCAAGGCAACTCAAATAAAAATTATATAAAAAAAAATAGAAAGGCTACAGGTCGGCCTATAGAGACGACCTTGTTAAAATTATTAATATTTAGCATTTTTTTATAATTTTAATTGCTCATTTCTTTAATTAGAAAATTGTTGGAAATTCAGGTTCATCAGTCCTCCCATCCCTAATTGCATGTCCTCAAACAATTTTAGTTAGGGATGTTAAAAAATCTCAACCCCCTCCCATGTTGCATCTTTGAGGGGAAGTCCCTTCCATTTCACCAAATATTTAGGAATGATCTTGTTTCTTAATCTCTTATTTCACATAGAATTTCAGGTTTGAGAATCAATTTGCTGTCATAATCAATCGGAGGTAGCTCTTGTGAAGGAGTGACTTGCTGTCCAAGGGCCTTTTTAAGACACAACATGAAAAATGTCGTGAATTCTGCTGTTGACCAGAATCTCCACATAAGCTACTTCACCAATCTTCCTTACCACCTTATAGGGCCTATAAAAGCGTGGTTTCAGTTTCTTAGCTCCTTTCCCTTTGATAGAAGATTGTTGATAAGGCTGAAACCTCAAAAACACCATATTACCAACCTCAAAAACCCTCTCAGTTTGATGCTTATCAGCATATAACTTTTGCTGATTTTGAGCTTGCTGCAAATTTCCCTTGAGAGATTCCAAAATGTCCTTACTTTGCTGTACCACATCCCTTGCACTTGGCACTCTTCTATCAGTAAGAATCAAATCCATAACTGAAGCACTATCATAACCATAAAGTGCCTTAAAGGGAGTCATACCAATTGACATATGATGAATTGTTTTGTAGCAATACTCTCCTAGATGCAACCACTTGATCCATGCTGTCTGCTGCCCTGCCACATAGTTCCTTACATAACCCCTTCATCTATTTCTTAACTATCTCTGTTTGCCCATTAGTTTGCGGATGATAGCTTAATTCTTAGTTTCACCTTTGTACCTGTCAAATGAAAGAGCTCTTGGCAAAACAAGCTGAGGAACCAGCTATCCTTGTCACTTACAATGTTTTTTGGCAAACCACGAAGTTTGAAAATTTCTCTAAAAAACATATCTGACACTTATGGAACTTTAAACTCTGAAGTAATGGCCTGAAAGCGTGCATATTTAGTGAGCTTATCCACAACCACATACATACAATCCTTATCTTTGGCAATTCTCTAATGCTATCCATGGCTATACTCTCTCATTTTTTATTTGGAATAGGTAGGGGCTGCAATAAATCAGTTGGGAAGACATGCTCTACCTTGTTTTGTTGGCATTCCATACATTCTCTCACATGCTGCAATACATCGTTGTTAAGCCCTTCATGAGAAACGTACACTTGCTTGTAAGTCTTGTAGAAGCTCGGATGACCAGCAAGTAGTGTGTTATGACATGCCCTTAAAATCCTCTCCTTCATCTTAGATTCAGGTATGATTCTACATCCTGAACTTGTCATCTTGCACTTTCCCTTCCTGAATATCTCTAGCAAATGAATTCCTAACATACTCAACTATCATAAAAGTGTTCCAATCATAGATACATAAGTTATAGAATAAAGATAAGGCTTGCTAGAAAGTGCATCAGCCACCACATCGCTATTCCCCTTTACACACTCAATATCAAAATCATAAGCTTGAATTTTACTTACCCATTTCTGCTGCCTATCATTTAAATTTCTTTGGTTGAGAAAGAACTTTAGACTATTATGATCTGTTTTGACTTTAAACTTCCCACAAACCAAGTATTGATGATTTTAGTTAAGACATGCATTATGGCCAACATCGCCTTGTCATAAATGGAGAAATTTTGTTCAACATCCTTGAATTTTCTGCTCTCATATGTTAGAGGATGTTTATTTTGCATCAAGACAGCCCCAATACCTTCTCCTGGAGCATCCACACTCTAGAACAAAAGGAAATGAAAAATCTGGAACTGCTAAAACAAGAACGAACTCATTATCTCCTTAACTTTATCAAAATATTGATTGGCTGTTGGACTCTGTGAATGCTCCTTTCTTTGTCAAATTTGTCAAAGGATCTGTAAGTTGTAAGAAACCTTTCACAAATCTTCTATAATAGCTGCCAAGACCCACAAATCCCTTTACATGTGTCAAATACCTTGGCATAGGCCAACTTGGATTGCCTTGATCTTCTCCTCATCCACAGTAACACCTTGTGCACTAATTTTGAACCCCAAATACAAAACTTCAGTCAAACCAAACTCACACTTGGAGACTTTGGCATAGAAGGATTGCTGCTCAAGTATGCCAAGCACTTCATCTAAATGCTTCAAATGATCCTCCCATGCTCTACTATAAATTAAAATGTTATCAAAGAAAACCAACACAAATTTTCTTAAGTGTAGGATGAATACCTAATTCATGCATGATTGGAAGGTTGTAGGTGCATTGGCTAAATCAAATGGCATAACGAAGAATTCATAATGCCCATAATGGCACCTAAAGAATATTTTTGCACATCTTCATCTCTTACCTTGATTTGGTGGTACCCTAAATGCAAATCAATCTTGGAAAAATACTTGGCTCCATAAAGCTCATCTATTAACTCATCAATCCTTGGTATGGGGTAACGATTCTTGACACTTATCCTTATGGTCCCATCTTTCTTCTTGACCAACACTACACATGATGCAGATGGGCTAGAGCTAGGCCTTATATACCCCATATCCATTAGATCCTTGATTGTCTTTTCAATCTCTTCTTTATATACCTTAGGATGATGATATGGAGTAATCATGACTGGTTTTGCCCCTTCCTCCAGCTCATTTTTTTGCGGAAAACCCCAATTAGGTGGTAGTCCAAGAGGAATGTCTTTGAAACCCTTGTTATACTTGTCCAAAATGGACCAAATTTCCACACTGTAAGATCTCCCATCCTTGGACAAGTATCTGTTGTTAAGGATTCAGCTGCCCATGCCACTTAGTCTTTGCGAAAAGCTCAGTCCCCACTCTCGGTTGAAACTACCATAGATTCCTTATTAGATAATCCATGAAGAACTACCTCCTTTCCCTTGTGTTGGAATGAGAACTCCATTGTCTGATAACTCTGCTCATATTTATCAAATGAATATAACTATTGAACTCCTAGAACCACTTCTGTGTCCCAATACTGGACAATGTAGAAATCATCTTTCATCTCCCATAGACAACTCCATTTGTGAAACCTTCTTATTATAGGGAAGAATAGACCACCAACAACTTTAACATTAAACCTTTCAAAATCCTCTATCTTTAATCCCAATCTATTCACTAGTTCTTCATCAATGTAATTATGAGTAGCTCCACTATTAATAAGAACTATTACCTTTTGTTGAATCAAGTCTCCTCTTATACAGAAAGCATTACATCATGGTACTCCCTAAAGTGTTGCAAGTGTACCTCCTGAATGCTCCCCTCCTTGGTACTCATGCTCCATCTCTTCTACCTCCTTTTCAGTCTCAGAATCATCATTTTCAGTATCTTCATCAGAGACCACCTCAATGTAATGTATTTGCCCTTTACCCAAACACCTATACCCTGGTTGCCAAGGTTTTCGGCATGTAAAACAAAGCTTCTTTCTTTGTAGCTCATTCTTGGGCACCTCTATTTGATTTGGCTTGGCAGGTGATGGTTTGGGGAGTGGTATGTTCTTCTGCAAAGGTTTATGGGACAGAATAGGAGGTTCCTTCTTGGATTAAAACCTGTCCCTAGTCACTGGATCCTCCAAATTAAGGGTTCTTTTGATGGCTTCTTGTAATGTAGCGGGATCAAATTCCCTAAGTAAACCTTTGAGAGGTTCAGCTAAGTCTTCACAAACAAAACTACAACTCTCCTTTCCGTGATATAAAAAATCATTACTGCAAGTTTTTGAAATTCTGCTACAAAGTCATCCACCTTGCCCTCTATACATATGGGTACTTGTACAGCCTGATGTTGGGTTGTTGGTTCCTTGGTAATAGTTGAATGCCATAATCATTTATTATTTTAGGAGGCGAGCCTTTTCACATCTCTTCAAAAAAATGTTGAATGCTTGTTTACAACTGCTTGCAGATCTAGTGATGTAGAAGCCTTTGATTGATTTGCTTCTAATGAAAACAATTGGGCCACAATCCATTGTGCCCCCTTATTAAGCATCTTTTGCATTTGATTGGGGCTTACCATTTGAGGAGACTTTGCATGTAAAATTCTTAGTTCCATTATCCTACCATCCGAGTGAAAACAAATGGATAGCTCTTAAAGTTTCATCTCAACTGCTACAAATGAAGTTAACCATGAGACTCCAAAAACAATGTTTGCTACATCCATGGAGATAACTTGGGCCACAATCCCTTGTGCCCCCTTATTAAGCATCTTTTGCATTTGATTGGGGCTTACCATTTGAGGAGACTTTGCATGTAAAATTCTTAGTTCCATTATCCTACCATCTGAGTGAAAACACATGGATAGCTCTTGAAGTTTCATCTTAATTGCTACAAATGAAGTTAACCACGAGACTCCCTAAACAATTTTTGCCACATCCATGGAGATAACAAACATAGGGTAATCTAGTTTGTATTCTGTTGGCTAAAAATTTTGTAAACCGCTAAGACTACACCTTAGAAAATTGTAACTTTAGGCAACGGTATAGTGAGATAAACCTCTCCTCTCAGCAATAGGGGAGGCTCCCTTCTTACCGCAGGTGGCTTGAGTAAGACTTCAACTGAAATTAAATATAAGGGTGATTCTTCCAATTTGTTCCTATTTTTTCAAGGAAGATTCACAAGTAACAATTTTTTAACTCTACAAAGATCTCCTACTGCTACGATAATACTGATGACTCGGTAGTTGACGTAAGAACAACTCGTAAGGCAACAATTATAATTATATTTGGTAGATTAAAGAACAAGAGCCCAAAGTCTCTTGCGATTAATCCTATTTGAAGAATAACTAGAACCAATAGTGAGGCTCAAAGTCTCTCACTAATAATCCTGAAATTGAAATAAAACAATCAAAGCTGAAGCTCAAAGTCCTCAACTTCTAGTATTTGCAATCACTACTAACTATAACAATTTATCCTCCTGCAGCACAAAGTCTTCAAAAGTTCAAATTGGCTCTAAATGCAATAGACAACTCAAAGTCCACACAATTGAATTCAAATCCCTCTTGAGCAAAACTCTAAAACTCACAATCAATATCTAGAAAATGTCGTCACATAACACCTTGAATCAACACAAAGTTTGAAAGCAAGTTGCCCCTTTTATTGAAAGCAATTCAAATTTACATCTAAGCTCAAAGTCTTAGACTGTAGATACAAATTGACAGAATTTTCTTGCCTTGCCAAAAGATGATTATTTACAATGATCTCCCTCCTTTATATAGGAAAAGAGTGGAGACAAAGGTGGAGAAAGAAGGGGAAAACCCTTAACCACCTTGACTTATTCCCTAACTAACTAGTTAACTAATTTTGACTTATTCAAAGTTGCATGCCTACTACACTTGCAACTTGATTACATGTTACTACTTTGCATGTGATACTCTCACATGCAATTACATCTTTTTTTTTATTACATATAACCTGTCGATTACAAATTACAATTGCATGATGAAGATATTCTAAGTGTCGACAAGACACGACCCCTATTACATCATCCATTATCGGTCTTCATGTTGCTACAAGGATGCTTTACGATTGATGTGCTCGGTTTGGTGGAAGTATCTTGATCTGGAATAGGAACTTGCATCCTTGCCTGTTCTATAGTATAATGGTGGTTGTTTCTTCAAAAACACATTTGTTTCTTTCCATCTCCGTTTTGAAAACATTCTATGCATGCAATCATTCTTTCACCTCATTGTATGCTTCATTATGTGATCGTTCTTGCCTCATGTCCCTCTTTCCTCTGTGCATGTCTGGGGTTATGCATGTTGTCATTCTCGAGTTTCTAGAAAAAGCCATAACATGGTCTTTCAAGCTTGAACTTTGCATATCTGGAAGAGTATGCATATATGATATAAGTGGAAGGCCTTTGAGTAACAAAGGGAGAAGGATTTTAGGCAAAACCAACTCTTCAAATAAAGGAAAAACTCAAAAACGGGATTTTCTGGTAGCATTGCATATGGAGGATGGCTGGAAACTTTTGGGACAGCGAATGGATATATGTGTTTGAGCTCAAAATGTATGCTTATATGGTAGGAAAACCCAAAAATGGATTTTTGGAGGGTAATAGCATGTGCAGACAGCAAACTTTATGCGTGGAAAATGAGCAGCATAACATATACTTATAATGAATTATTATGTTTTCATCATAAGCAAGTGTGCAAGCAACCACCATCATGAGTTTTAAGTCACATGACAGCGATATAACAAGCGTTGATGAAGTGCATGCAAGCGTAAAGGTGAGCTTTTTGGGTGTAAAAGCATGTACAAAATGAGCTTGCTTTCCTTGGTAGTTTCATTCAAGAATGGGGTTTTTAATCCCGATTGCATATGAAGCAAGTGGAAACTCTTGCATATGCAACTTGGAGAAATGAGACGGAAGATAGGAGCACATTTCAAAACAAACATAACATGTAAATCTGAAATAGAAATGGAAACTTACATGCTAATCAAGAACCAAAACATGAACTTGAAAAACTTGAGGAAAAACTAAGAAACCTCACCTCAACTTACATGAAGAAGTCTTGCTAAATCTTTGAGCAAAATCTGAAATAAATCCAAGAGAAATTTTCGGATTTAGAAGAGATGAGCTCAAAGATTATACATAGACATCAATCTTAGTCTTAATCTGCTTATTTTGGAGAGTCAATATGCAATAGTTGCCAAGTGGGAAGAAATGAGAAACAAAATGCAAGAGAATAGCAACAAAAATTGGCTATTTCAAATGCACATGTAATGGCAACCAAAAACCGCACCTAGGGCATCAAAAATAGCTTTGAAAGAAGGATAAACAAGCTGCAAATGAAATGTAATGCCCAAGAACTCACATTAGAAGCAAAACCTTTGAATTTGATAAAGAAAATTGGCCAATAATGAGCCGTTTTTGGGAAAAAACGCCCAAAAACGTGCCCTAAATAGCCTGTTTTGTGAAGAAAACCCTCTCAAATTTGCACTTTTGAGTAGCCAAGAATGATCCTTAGGAGATTTAGTGCAAAAACGACCCTATAAAGAGCAAAAATGGTTACGTTTTGACCATGATTCTTGTGATTTTTTGCTTCAAAATCCCGTTTTTCTCAAAACCCCCCAAAATAAGTGGGTTTTTGGAAGTAAAAAACACATGTTTTCCTCTAAAAAATCATCACTTTTTGCTTTTTAGTACCAAAGGCAAGTCAAAACAAGTCAAATGCACTTTTTGAAGGGAAAACATGTATTTTAGCTTCAATGGTTTAAAAACTTTTTTTTATATATGCATTTGCATATAAAAACAACACTTTATAACTTAAGTGATTAAATACGCGCTTTTTGAGTGCAAATACATGTTATAAAAGACATGCATATGCTCCCAAATTCAACGTCCTTTGCAACTTGATAGAAAGAATGTGTTAAAAACATCTTTTATATGTGCATTTGCATATAAAAACAACACTCTACAACTTAATGTTAGAAAGTAAAGTCCACCAAGATAACTGAGAGGGGGGGGGGGGGGGCGTGAATCAATTATCAGATAAATACAACTCTTTTCCTTATTAATAGATTTCAACCATGTAATCAATGTAAACAACAACCATATAAAGATGAACATACACAACAACACAATAACACAAGATATGTTAACTAGGGAACCTCTTGATCAGAGAGTAAACCTCGGTGGGAATGATGCCCACAAAAGATGTACCAATATGAAAATTCCTTGTGAGAGGATGGACTCTGTTAAGAGCCTTATGAAATACATTCAGTACATATGAGTCCCTATTAGGAGACTTTGAATCCCTGTTAAAAGATTCTAACCCTGTTAGGAGTTATGGAAGATAGAAGGACCCATTGTCCAAACAACTTCAAGGGCAAGATCACTGAACACACTGTCCAACTGATCTCTGTATTAGTCAACAGAATAATACCAAATAATTATTGATCTGAGCAACTTATCTTTGCTCCTCTGTTTGTGCCAAATCGCACCAACTACTTCATCAGATCTCAGTACCAGATCTCTATACTTCACATATCCTCTTACAACATATATTGCTCAATTCCGCAATTCACTTTCATACCATATCTCTTATCATATTACAATTAAGGAAAATAATCCTTCCTTTATACCACACTCAAATAATTACAAATGAGTCGGCCAACAAGGCTTAACCAATTATAAAATATAAACTTCCACACGTTACACAATATTTCACAATTACATAAAATTGTTGGCTTCCAAACAAAATAATTATTCACTTGTGCGACCTCTGACCTTGCTGTCATGTCCACGTCACTATCATAATGTCTTTATCAACTGTATAACTTCGCATATCCAGATTCTATCCCGATTAGGAGATATCATCCAGTTTCCACAAGCTGCTTCTCAGGAACACTGCTTGAATACTGCTTCCACTGATTTACACATAACTGTCATGAATAGTTGAATTTCTGTATACGCTCTCAGGACATAATATAGAGTAAGTCCTCAACTCTGCATAGCTTGATCTGCAATACTCCACGTGCACTAATTCAAACACTGTTTGCTCCTCTGCTAATCTCCAGTAGATCATTGTGTTGACATCAATGACAACCATAGTCATGAATGCAACATACAACTGCTATAGAATGCCTACGAATACTCCCTCATAGGATATATTCAGCATTCATTCTTAACAATCTCCCCCATTGGCATTGATCGCAATATAGATGAAAAAACATCCAAGTTCCATGAATACCAAACTGCAACACTACTACTCTAAAATGTTTTCAAATCCTCTTCATCAATCGAATCTTGCTTCATTTTCTCATAATCATATTCTTTTAGATTTTTCATTTTATATTGCTTCATCTCCTCCAACAGATGTTTTATATCCTTCTTTTCATGTATCCTTCTTCTTTTTATTATATTTTTTCATGTATCCTTCTCCCCCATTGACATCAATGACAATAGTAAACATCAATATGTCAATCTTCAATGTTAAAAGACACTTTTCAGAAAATACATTCACTAGAGTCCTCTATGACTCAGCTCAAAAACACACATACTCCCCCATAAGGGAAGTATCAACATCCAGTCCAGAAAAAGATAAAGCTCATATACCAATGGACTGATGCAACAATCTGCATCACTTCTCAAAAGTAGGCTGGGGCATAACCACAAGCATACCTCTCATATACTCAAATGTATCTTTAGGTAAGGGCTTTGTAAATATATTTGCAATCTGCTCTTTTGTATTTATATACTCAAGTCTGACTTCTTTCTTTGCAACTTTCTCTCTAACTACATGATACTTTATTTCTATATGCTTTGTCTTAAAATGTAGTACATGATTCTTAGACATACTTACTGTACTGGTGTTATCATAGTGTATAACAATAGGCTCATTAAATTTTATTCCAATATCCTTCAACATTTGTTTCATCCATATTATCTGGTTACAATTGTTTGCTGCTGCAACATATTCTTCTTTTGTTGTGCTCGGTGAAATACAATTCTGTTTCTTGCTTAATCAAGAAACCAGTCTTCCTACAAGGAAAAATGCTCCACCACTTGTACTCTTTTTGTCATCAACATTGCCTTCCCAATCCGCATTTGTAAATGCACATAGGGTAAAATCATCAGATTTTTCATACCATAATCCATATTCAATTGTGCCTTTCAAGTACCTCAGTATTCTTTTTACTGCTGCGTAATGTGACTCTTTAGGATCAGCTTGAAATCTTGCAACAATTCCAACCGCATGTGATATGTCTGGTCTTGTATGAGTTAAATACTGCAGTCCTCCAATCATAGATCTGTACCTCTTTTGTTCAGCTGTAGGAGTTTCATTTGTGCTAGATAACTTGTGTCCAGTTACCATAGGTGTGCCAACTGGCTTACAATTTTCCATTCCAAATCTCTTTAATAGATTATTCAGATACTTTGTTTGAGATAAGAAAATACCATCACTGTTCTGTGTTATCTGTAGTCCTAAAAAATATTTCATCTCACCAATTGTGCTCATTTCAAATTCAGTCTTCATTTCATCTACAAATTTATCACTGGCTTCATCTTCTCCTCTAAAGATAATATCATCAACAAAAATAACCACAACCAAGAAACCATTCTCAATTTCTTTCATATACAAATTAGTGTCTGCCGTGCCTTTAGTAAATCCTAATTTTATCAAATACTTATCCAATCTTGCATACCAAGTTCTAGGTGCTTGCTTAAGTCCATATAAAGCTTTGTTTAGTTTACATACCATGTCTCCTTCATGAGTTAAGGGAAAACCTTCAGGCTGCTCAATGTAGACTTCTTATTCTAATTCTCCATTCAAAAACGCTGACTTCACATCCATCTGATATACTTTGAATTTCTTATAAGCTGCATAAGCCAAAATCTTTCTCATTGCTTCAATTCTTGCAACATGTGCAAAAGTTTCTTCATAGTCAATTCCTTCTTGCTGTGAGTATCCTTTACATACCAATCTTGTTTTGTTTCTTACCACTTCTCCTTGTTCATTCATCTTGTTTCTGAATACCCATTTAGTTCCTATAACATTTTAATCTTTAGGTCTAGGGACCAACTCCCAAGTCTTGTTCTTTTCAATTTGATCTAGTTCTTCCTTCATTGCTTTAATCCAATATTCATCTTTACAAGCTTCATCAGTAGATTTAGGTTTAATTTGAGAAATTAAACATAGTTCTTCTTGTACCTTATTCCGTGTCAGAACTCCTTTTTTCCATGCTCCCAATAATCCGCTCAACAGGATGATTTCTTGCTAGATTCCTGTTAGGTGTCACTGTCTCAGTTCTTGCTTTAACTCTAGGTTCTTTGATTTCCTCAATGTGACTTTCATTCTGCAAATCACTGTCAGTTTCATAGAATAATTCAATATTTTCTTGATCAATTCTAGGACGAGTTTCTTCATCTGATTCATAATCAAGCATTCTTTTTAGAATTTTGAACTTTTCATCAACTTTAATATTTGCGCTTTCAACAATAGTTTTAGTTCTTTTATTGAAACATCTATAAGCTTTGCTTTTTAATGAATAACCAAGAAATATACCTTCATCACTTTTAGGGTCAAACTTTCCAATGTCATCATCTCTCTTAATGTAACACTTACTTCCAAAAATTTTGAAATACTTAACTGATGGCGGATGTCCAAACCACAATTCATAAGGTGTCTTGTTTGTGTTTGCTCTGATTTGTGCTCTGTTCATTGTATATACTGCTGTATTCACTATTTCTCTCCAAAATGTCTTCGCCAAATCATTTTCAAATAACATAGCTCTTGCTGCTTCAACTACTGACCTGTTTCTTCTTTTTGCAATACCATTTTGTTCAGGTGTTCTAGGGGCTGAAAACTGTCTCTTAATGCCATTCACTTTACAAAAAGTGTTAAATTCTTTTGAAGTAAATTCTCCACCTCTATTTGATCTTAAACATTTAATCTTCATTCCAGATTCATTCTCAACTTTGCTTTTAATTACTTTAAACTTATCAAATGCCTCGGATTTTTCTTTAAGAAATGCAATCCACATCATTCTTGTAAGATCATCAACAAGAATCATAAAGTACCTTTCACCATAGAATCCTCTAGTCCTTGTGGGACCGCTCAAATCTGTATGAACAATTTTCAACTTCTCTACTGATGTGAACTTCTTACTAGGAAATGAACTTCTCTTCTGTTTAGCCATAACACATTCCTTGCAAATCATGTTAGTAGGTTTCATAATTTTAGTCAAATCTCTTATTGCAAGTGTAGTACTTACTTTCACAATGTTATCAAAGTTTATATAACAAAATCTTCTATGCCATAACCAACTATCATCAATCTTAGTAATCAAGCATGCCATCTCTGCAGGGTTCAACTTAAATAGATTATCTCTGGTTCTTGATCCAGTTCCAATCAAATTACCATCCTTATCCTTGATCACACAAGTTCTCTCAGTAAACCAAACTTGATATCCCTTATCAACTAACTGTCCAACACTCAAAAGATTATGTTTCAATCCATCCACAAAATAAACATCATCAGTGTTAGTCTTTCTATCAAAAGAAATATATCCTATTCCTTTTATCAAACAAGGTGCATTGTTTCCAACTCTAACAATTCCTCTATCATAATTGTTAAACTTTGATCACACAAGTTCTCTCAGTAAACCAAACTTGATATCCCTTATCAACTAACTGTCCAACACTCAAAAGATTATGTTTCAATCCATCCACAAAATAAACATCATTAGTGTTTGTCTTTCCATCAAAATAAATAGTTCCTATTCCTTTTATCAAACAAGGTGCATTGTTTCCAACTCTAACAATTTCTCCATCATAATTGTCAATTTTTATAAACTTTTTCATATCTCTAGTCATATGATGTGAACAACCATTGTCTATAATCCAATCCGATCTCATTTCTATTTGAGAAACTAAAGCTTTTTCTTCTCTAACTTCAGTTTCAGAGTTTTCTTCTTTTATTGCTACAAATCCTATATCATCATTCTCATTATTACTTTCACTTAGGGATTTCTCCATACTAGCCTCAAATTCTTCATCATTAGCATAATAACATTCTTTAGATCTTCTAGGTTTAAAGAGTTCTTATACTTCTTTACTCTCTTAGGACATTTATGCAAAATGACCATATTCTTGACAAGTCCAACATTTAAAGATTTTCTTACCTTCTGGTTCTCTTTTCACAAAATTGAAGCAACCCTACGCAATCTTTCTTATGGATTTGTAGGTGTATCCTCTATGTTTTAACGCATTGATAAGGTGTTATGAAAGCAGTTCGTCATCCTTGAATTGTATTTTATGTATCGTTATTCATGTGTTCTCTTTGAAGGTTTCCGTCAAGTTAAATCCCCTAAATGCTTGTCAGAATGAGTTTTTCTTCTCTAATTGCAAGCGCTTGATTTTTGGTAATCTTCACATCCTTTCTTCGTTTTTCCCTTTCTTGTTAGTAGTTTTTAATCTTGTTTTTCCCTTGAGTCAATAGCTCGTTGAATTCCGCTCGTTTTGAGCCAACTTAGACCTCGATCAGAGTTGTCTAGCTCAAGTTATGGGGTAAAAGGTGGGGTTTTTCAGGGCAACTGCATATTTTATTAAAATCTTTTTAAAAGTGGACTTTTTGATGGTGATTGCACATATTAAGATTATTCTTAATTTTTAAATTGGATTTTATCATCTATTTTAAAATTTCAACTCATTCTGAGTTGATTTGATCATAGTTTTTAATGTTTTAATAAAATTAGGTTTTTTAAAGTCTATTTTTATGTTACTTTATTTAAAACTATGGTTATTAGTTTAATTTTAATTACATGAGATGTTTTTTAGTGCAAAGTGGGTTTTTCGTTATTGATTGCATACATCCAAATGCATTAAAATCATTATAATCCACTACTAAGTCCTCACAAGTGAATCAGTGGAGTTTACATCACCAATTACATATTTTAAATAAGATTTATTATTTAATCTATGGTAAGTGGAGAATTTGAATTCATTTACACATGCAGAATCACAAAAACATATGTGCTTTTATCTCTCAAAAGTACGTTATTATGTCTTTAAAAAGATTTGCTTGTTAAGTGGTGTTTTTAGACCTTTTAACATGTGTTTCTCATCTTTTAAAAACTGTCATTAAAAATATCAATGCTAAGTGGCGATTTTTGGAGGAATAACACATGTTATTTGTCTTTCAAAACACGTTTTTCCCTAAAGCAATGTTGAGTGGCGATTTTTGATGCCATGACATGTGTTCAATAACATATGTTATTTACTTCCAAAAGCACGTTTTTTCACATTGTTTGCTGGTGGCGATTTTTGATGCCATGACATATGTAAACATATGTTATTTACTTCCTAAAGCTCGTTTTTTAAATGCAGCATGAAGGAAGTGTGATTTCGCTCAACATAGACATATGTTGTTGGCTTTTAAAAGCCTGTTTTTATTCATATGTGCAAAGTGGCGATTTTGAAAGCCAAAACATATAAAAAATCGCATGTTTTATGGTCTTAAAAATGAGTTTTGTATTGGGAGTTTGCTGGTGGCGATTTTGACCCTTTTTGCACATCATTGTTCAGCATTCTCAGCTCGTTTTTGGGGCATTTTCTTTCAAAAACGGGATCCATATCTGCATTCAATCCAAAACGTTTTCAGCAAGGGTGATTTCTAGGGTAAGCTTTGTATTTTCAGTTTGTTTTTGATTGATTTTGAAGCGTTCTTTAGCCCTAAGCGCCGTTTTTGAAAGCTTTTGCATGTGTTGGATTTATTCAATGTTGTTGCTATTATTCAACATATATTTTCTCCTTTATCCAACACTTGTCAAGATTCAAACCTTGACTTCGAGAGATGTTTATTTTTTGAGAGAATGAGTCATGGATTGAACTCTATTTAAAGACTCTTTCACAGCACTTCTAAATCAGTAAAATCTTCATGATCTTTTCCAGATTTTTCAAAGATTGCAAAGGATTTTCCTTCCTTTGTCTTATGAAGAAGTGAGGTAAATTTACTTGCATATGCTGAAGATGTCTTTGTTTTTATTTTATTTTCTTTTTATTTTCAGTTTTATAACATATGCTTCTCTCTCTCTAAAGATGCATATGCAAAGACATCTCTTCTTTTGCATATGCAATCGGAATTAAAAACCCCGTTCTTGAATATATTACTTCCAAAAAGGAGACGGGTCCACTTTGCATTATCTCTCACATTCATCACGTGACTTCACTCCCAAAAAGCCCACCTACATAAGCCTTTTATACCGCTGCCACTTGACTTTAAACTCATGATGGTAGAAAATCTTCATTTCATACTTTCATTTCCATACATGTTTCCCTTCATGATTCTCACTGTCCACATGTGTAAACACCTCCAAGAAACCCGTTTTTTGGGTCTTCTTTATAATTTTTGAGCTAAAGTCCATTCACCTCTTCGCTGTCCTAAAGTTTTCCAGCCATATGCCATGTTCATAGTCTTCTAAAATCCATATTTATATATCAAAAAGCGTGCAATGGACCCATCCATGTTTCATTTTCTCACCTAATACTTGTCCATTCATATGTAATACCCTCTGAAAAACCCGTTTTTTGGTTTTTCTCACAGCTCAAGAACCAATCTGACCCAAATCCGTTTGTTCTTCCGCTATTCACAAGTATTCCAACCACTTACAATACCCCAAGCTTACTTCTTGTGCGTCCAAAAAGTGCAATGGATCCATCGTATGAAGATGTACTCATTTTTTTCGGGATTTTCATGCTACAGCAACTCAGGCATATCAATTGCCATGTCAAGAGAATTTCTAGCCAACACCAGAAAAGGAAGAAGAAAAGGCCCGAAAGATTGAAAGGGAGAATCAAGAAAGTTTGAAACGTGAGAGGCAAAACTGAAAGAATGATCTAAGATGGTGTTGCCTTTCTATGCTGACTATCCAGTTGTGCAACCAGGTTTGGATATAAACGTAAGGCAGGAAGATATCATTTCAGACTTAGGGGCTTTCATTTGGAATCAAAGAGAAGACGACGCACACTATTCAATTGCTCGGGCCATCTTGGAGGAAGAGGAGGAAGTTGGTATTGAATTTGAAAGAGAAAGACAAAGAATTGAAACGAGGCTTAGAGAAAGATTGGAGCGCAAAGAAAGGGAAAGGATACAAAGAGAAAGGGAAGCCCACAGGAGAGCTCAAAGGCCACCCTTAAGAGAAATTCAACTTCGAGGGAATCAAGAGAATCAAAATTAGAACACAAGCTGGACAAGAAGAATGGATCTTTCTTCCCAGAGAGGTTTGAAAGACTACAACCAGAAAGAATTCTTTCAAGGCAGAGATAGAAAGAAACAAATGTGCTACTCAAAGCAACAATCAAGGATGCAGGTTCCTGTTCCAAATCAAGATGCTTTCACCAAACTAGAGCATATCAACCATCACGCATCCTGTAGCAGCATGAAGACACACGAAGGATGATGTAATAGGTGTTGTGTCTTGTCAGACACTTAGAATATTTTCATCATGTCTTTGTAATTTGTATTTGACATATGTAATTGCATGTGATAGTATCACATGCAAAGTTGTAACATGTAATCAAGTTGCAAGTGTATTAGGCATGCAACTTTGAATAAGTCAAAATTAGTTAGTTAGTTAGGGAATAAGTCAAGGTGGTTAAGGGTTTTCCTCTTTTCTCTCCTCTTTTCCTATATAAAGGACGGAGACCATTGTAAATAATCATTTTTTGGCAAGGCAAGAAAATTCTGCCAGTTTGTATCTACACTCTAAGACTTTGTGCTTGGATGTAAATTAGATTGCTTTCAATAAAAGAGGCAGATTGTTTTGAGACTTTGTGCCAATTCAAACTGTTATGTGACAACATTTTCTTGAGTTGATTGTGAGTTTTTAAGCTTTGATTCAAGAGGGATTTGGATTCAATTGCGCAAACTTTGAGCTGCTTGTTGCATTCAGAGCCAATTTGAACTTTTGAAGACTTTGCGCTGTAGGACAAATTGTGACAGATAGTAGTGGCTGCAATTACTTAGGGCCGAAGACTTTGGGCTTCAGTTATAAGTGTTTTTATTAAATTTGAGAGTATCCAGTAAGAGACTTTGTGCCTTACTGGTTATTCTGCTTGAATCCTCACGAGACAAGCGCAGGAGACTTTGGGTTCCTGTTTTTGTTTCACAAAATATAAAAAGAAAGCTGCTGCCCCTGGTATTGTTCTTATGTCAATTCTAGGGTCACCAGTATTATTGTAGCAATAAGACACTTTTTGTTAAGTTAGAAAGTAGTAGTTGTACGCAAATCATTCTTGAAAAAAGAGGAATTGATTGAGAGAACCACCCTTTTTGTAATTTCAGTTAAGTTCTTGTTGAAGCCACCTACGGTAAGAAGGGAGCCTCCCCTATTGCTGAGAGGAGAGAGAAATCTCATAAGACGTTGCCTAAAGTTACAATTTTGTAAGGTGTAGTCTTAGCGGCTTACAAAATTTTTAGCCAACAACAAGCAAGGCAATTCCTTCCTCAATCTTCCTGTCTTCTTCAGTCTTAGATGTGTTGCCACTAGCATAATCTCCGCTCACACTATTGCTTTTTGACAAGGTAGGGCGAACACTAAGTGCACTGAATGCTGTCTCAATTCTAGGTAGATCTCTCGACTATCTCAAGCTTATCTCTGCTTCTTCTAGTCTTCCAAGAAAGGTTTCTCTTGTGAAGTTCTCAGTACAAGGTATAACTTGCTCAATCATCTGCACTGTATGCTTAAATACAAGAGTTAATGTCTTTAGAATCTTCCATATCACTTAATTCTCTGTCTTGTTTCCTTCACAAGATTTGATACCTGCAACAATCTCTGACATTCTACCGATATAACTTCTAACAGATTCATCTTCCATCATTCTTATATCTTCAAATGCACATATGCAATTATGTAATCTGACTCTCTTTGCATGTACATCACCTTCAAAAGTAGATTGTAAAGCTAACCAAATTTCATGAGATGCCCTTAGATATTTTACTTGACTGTACTCATTCTCCGGAAGGGCTGACAAGAGTGCTTCTCTGGCAAGTATGTTACACATGAACATATCTCTTTCCTCATTAGTACATTCTTCAATTTTGTCTTCTTCAATGATAGTCTTTGCATTCTTTGTGATTAACCAGTATCCTGGTCCTAAACATAGCAAATGTGTCTTCATCTTTTCTTTCCAGCTGTCATAGTTCACTCCGTCAAACTTAGGGCTTTCTTTCCTGAAATGATTTGCCATAGATCTCCTTAAGTTGTTAAACTTTTCCTTCAAGGATCTGCTGCTCTGATACCAATTGTTAGAAAGTAAAGTCCACCAAGATAACTGAGAGGGGGGGGGGGTGAATCAGTTATCAAATAAATACAACTCTTTTCCTTATTAACAGATTTCAACCATGTAATCAATGTAAACAACAACCATATAAAGATGAACATACACAACAACACAATAACACAAGATATGTTAACTAGGGAACCTTTTGATCAGAGAGTAAACCCTGGTGGGAATGATGCTCACAAAAGATGTACCAATATGAAAATTCCTTGTGAGAGGATGGACTTTGTTAAGAGCTTTATGAAATACATTTAGTACATATGAGTCCCTATTAGGAGACTTTGAATCCCTGTTAAAAGATTCTAACCCTGTTAGAAGTTATGGAAGACAGAAGGATCCACTGTTCAAACAGTTTCAAGGGCAAGATCACTGAACTCCAACTGATCTCTGTATTACTCAATAGAATAATACCAAATAATTATTGATCTCAACAACTTATCTTTGCTCCTCTGTCTATGCCAAACCGCTCCAACTACTTCATCAGATCTCAATACCAGATCTCTGTACTTCGCATATCCTCTTACAACATATATTGCTCAATTCCGCAATTCACTTTCATACCATATCTCTTATCATATTACAATTAAGGAAAATAATCCTTCCTTTATACCACACTCAAATAATTACAAATGAGTCAGCCAACAAGGCTTAACCAATTATAAAATATAAACTTCCACACGTTATACAATATTTCACAATTACATAAAACTGTCAGCTTCCAAACAAAATAATTCTTCACTTGTGTGACCTCTGACCTTGTTGTCACGTCCACGTCACTATCATAATGTTTTTATCAACTGTATAACTTCGCATGCCCAGATTCTATCCCGATTAGGAGATATCATCTAGTTTCCACAAGCCGCTTCTCAGGAACACTGCTTGAATACTACTTCCACTGATTTACACATAACTGTCATGAATAGTTGAATTTCCGTACATGCTCTTGAGCACGCTCTCAGAACATAATATAGAGTAAGTCCTCAACTCCGCATAGCTTGATTTGCAATACTCCACGTGCGCTAATTCAAACACTGTTTGCTCCTCTGCTAATCTCCAGTAGATCATTGTGTTGACATCAATGACAACCATAGTCATGAATGCAACATACAACTGCTATAGAATTACTGCGAATACTCCCCCAGAGGATATATTCAACATTCATTCCTAACACTTAAGTGATTAAATACGCACTTTTTATGTGCAAATACAAATTTCAAAATACATGTATTTGGCTTGGAAAAAGCCACATTTCCACTTAAGTTATAAAATGAGATTTTTAATATCAATTGCACATGTAATTGAGCTTGAAAAAGCCACCTTTTCACTTAAGTTATAAAATATAATATGTAATTGTGTTAAACAACTACATTTACACATGTTCTATACTTAAATATATGCAATTGCATATAAAAAGTCCGTTATTGTGACTATGAGACTTAAATTTATTGAAAGTGGGTTTTTAAAAATGATTTGCATGTGGATGATATGCAATGAATGATAAAAAATCCACTTTTATGCACTTAAGTGACTAAATTTAATTTAATTTAATATATATAAATATAGTTTTAATAAAGTAACATCAAAATAGACTAGAAAAAACCAATTTTAATGAAAACATTAAAAACTATGGTCAAATCAACTCAGAATGAGTTGATATTTAAAAATGGATGTCAAAATCCACTTTAGATATTAAAAATAATTTTATTTTGTGCATTTGACAATAAAAAACCCACTTTTGGAGGATTTTTAATAAAATATGTAGTCGGCCTGGAAAACCCCACCTTTTCCTTTATAATTTGAGCTAGACAACTCCATTTGATGCCTGAGATAGTTCAAAACAAGCGCAATTCTAAGGGCTATTAAACTAAGGGAAAAATAAGATTAAAAACTACTAACAAGAAAGATAAAAACAAAGAATAAACTTGAAGATTGCCAAAAATCAAGTGCTTGCAGGTAGAGAAGAAAAATTCGTTCTAACAAGCATTAGGGAGATTAACTTGATGAAAATCTTCAAAGAGAACACATAAATAACGTTACATAAAGTTCAATTCAAGGATGACGAACTGCCTTCATGACACCTTATCAATGCATTGAAACATAGAGGATGCACCTATGAATCCATGAGAAAATTGCGTAGGGTTGTCACAATTTTGTGATGTCAAAATTGAGGACAACATAATCTCCCATCTAAAGCTCATTCCTATAAGTTTTAACTTTTGCTTAAACAACTAATTGTAACCTCATCTACAATCATGACTTGAAATTTCAGTGCCAAAAAGGTAAAACAATTCAAATGAGAAGCTAAATTCTTGTTGATAAAATTGTGAGTTTTACCTGAGTTTGTCAAGATTGTTACTCTTTTATTTTATTTTTACAAGAACCAAGTATCTTGAGAATTTGTGGGGTGCTAATCCAAGAAAGTACATGATAAGAGATTTCCTCATTTGGCTTATTAACAACCTCTAATACTTCTTCCTCACTAGGCCGTCCAAAGTGAATAGATTAGTACATTAATGTCTTCAATCATACTTGCTATCACAATTAAAGCATAGCCCTTCATCCTTATTTTCTTCAATTCATTGAGGAGTTACTCTAGTAGAAAAATAGTTCATTCAAATTTTCCTCTATAACATGCTCCACTCTTAATGCTAGGGTTTGGAATTGTTAAGTATAGTCCTTGACTATGCCTATTTGCCTTAATTTGGCAATTTGGCCAAGTAGCTATCCATAAGATGATTACCATAATGTGTTGTGAGTTCTTTATTGAAATCAAACCATTTAATGATGCATCCCTTCTTTTTCTTCTCATCAAATAGTCAACTATACCAAATAAATTGATTTGGTTTTAAATATAATGATGCCATTGCAACCATTTGTTGATATGGAACATGATGAAGATCAAAGAACTACACTATTTGGCATAGTCAATTTATTGGAACCTTGCCATTGGACTTACTCATCTTCATGCTTGACATGAAGTGCCTTGTGTAATGGCCTTGCCTCAGATCTGAGTCAAACCAAGAAGCTTCTTGCCTTTTGAAGACAATTTGTTGCCTTGATTCTTGTTGTTTGAAGCTTGAGGCCCTAGGAAGTTTGGTTTGCCTACTTGGGACCCTAGTACTGGTTCAGTTCAAATTGGGTTTGGATTCGAGTTCGGCTTGCTTGTTAGTTCAGACAGGGTTCGAACCTAGGTAGGCTAGTTTTTCTGGGCTGAACCTAGGTCGAACTAGGGCTGACCCAGGCAGACGAACTAGGTCCACTAAGAAACATTCTATAATTTAGGGCAAGAAACAATTATTATAGAATTTGAATAAGATCTTTAACATTTCAAAACAAAATTTGCTAAAGTTTAGATATATATTACATCAAATTAAAGTAGCCCTCAAGATTTCTTCTTGCGAAATTGTATATCCAATTGCTGATAATGACCCCTATCCAATTAATTGCAAGCTCTCTATATTGATAAATTATATTTTAAACATTAAACAATATCTTCAATAGGTGAAGGGAGTTGCAATCTACTTTTTTAACAATTTCAAGTAGGAAGTTAATTACAAACAAACAAGCTCTCTGTACAGTGAAAAAGTAATAAGCATTTGAGGACTTGGAAAGCGAGAATGTTATTGGTGTAGCTGATCCCATTGGCATTGGCACTGTTTGTGAATCAACTAATGCCTTTGATGAAGAAGAAGAAGATGATGAAGATTTAAATAATCCATTAGATGATTGGAACTTAGTATCCAGTTCCAATTGTTGGAAGTCAAAACAATGATACTTGAACTCAATATTATTATTTTAATGTTTTTGATGTTGATATGATGCTATGATTACAAGTTTATGGTGTTTTTGTTGTTTTTATGATACTATGTAACATTTTAATCTTAATTCATGCTTCTAGGCTGAATGTGTGTGTGTGTGTGTGTGTATATATATATAATTTTTACATGTTTTTGTACTAATGAACCCAAACCCCATTTTGAAAATTTGCCGTACTAGTGAACCCGTTCTTTGAACCCAAACCTGGACCGACAACTTAGTTGAGGTCCCAATAGATTCTTGAGGAAGCTATTTCTCTAGTGATTCTTTTCATTTTCTCGACCATTTTTGACTTGATTTCCTCAGCCTTGGTGGTTGCCTCATTTTTAATTGTTATGGTATTAATCCCCTCCATATTTTATCATCTTTGTTAGGAATCTTTCTAGGAGTGATTGGATTTCTTCCTTTGCTTCATGTTGAAGCCCATGCCATGATGGGGTGAAATAATTGTGCAATAAGTTATAGAAACAAGTCCAAATAATCTGAAATTTTTATTGTAACTTTCCTTGGCCTCAATATCACTCTTTAGAAAAAAACTTCAAGAAATTCCTTGATTTGCACCCTTGAGAGAAAAACTCTTGATTTCACAATAACTTTTTCAATCATCTTTAAATGACTTCAAATTGGGATTGTAGCAGCTCCAATATGTCCTTGATCAACACTCTAAATTTTTTTTTTTGTCAATTAGCAACACTGCTTGTGAATCTGTTGGAAATCCTAATTTTGCAGTAATTTCTTCAAAGGACCTCCAATTTTCACTATTAGCATCTTTGATATGTCCTTGATCAACCCTCCAAACTATTAAAATAATGTTATGTTTCTTTAATGGTCATCTTAGTTGCTTTACTAAGTTTCTATTTCTTGTTTATGTTCACGAGTGTTTCATTTAGAAACATCATGTAGAGCCTTTCGTATCTATTGTATATATTGATTTATAATAACATGGTATCAGAATGGGTTGACGAGGTTCTTTAAGGTTTGGCAAATTTTTTAATAAAAATTTGAGCCTTTTTCCTAGAATCTTTTGTAGATATTTTTTAATCAATTTTTTTTAAATTGTTGGAATTTTTGTGTTTTTTGAAGAGTGAGTCATTCTCCCGTTTTCTTGCATCATTTTTGGAAGGTGTTTTAAAAGGAGTTTGGCTTGCATTTGCATTTCTTGATCCCTACGTCTATTTAAGTTGTCGTTTCTTGTGCGATTAGTTATTGTACTCATGTTGAAGGCTTATTTTGAGGTTTGAAGATCGTTATTTTTAGGCATGAGATAGTTTGGCACTATTTTTTCTATTTGTGGGTCCCTGTACAATGACCTGCAACTTGCGTCCATGTTTTTGCTCCTGTTTTCTTCAGATTTTGACTTGCACAAATTTGATACTGTTGCATCAAGGGTTTTTCGACGGGCCTGTGTCTTTTGTGATGTGTACACTGTTCTTGCATTTTTTTTTCTAAACACGATTATCTCCATTCTTTCTGGTGTGCATTAAGAGCCTGCACTTGCTCACGTTCTTTGTCTTCAGCCCACGTTTTCCTGCACGGTTTCTCTACAACTTAATTCTCATGTTTACTTCTGACCGCAGAGGGTTTTTTCCTTATTTTTAAGCCACATGAAAGGTTGCAGCTTCGTCTTCAGGGTTTCTGGCAATGAAATTGTCATTTTGCCATTTTTTGTGCTTGTGACAAGCTTTTTTGCTGTTTTCCCTCACCGGCTAGGGTTTGAAATTTTGACCTTGGGTTTATGTCAAGTCACTAGGGTTTTTGGGTTTCTATTACCAAGCCACAGAAGGATTTCAGATTTTGGCTAGGGTTATTTTATTTTTGTAGATTTCATTTTCCATGCTTGGTCAGTAGTTTGTTTTAACATCTTGGTTTTGTGCAATTTTTTTTCCCATAAATTGTGATCACACATTTTCATTTTTTACCCAATTTTTCACATGAAAATTGTGGGTTCTTTCTGCTAGAGGGTTTTTTGATTTTTACCACAAAAAGTCATGATTGATGTTTCAGGGTCTGGTTTTTATAATTTTTTCCACAAAAAAATATTGTTTGGTTTTTATAATTTTGTCCTAAAAAAATATTGTTCAGTTTTATATTTTTTTCCTAAAAAATATTGTTGTGTTTTTCTTATTTTCTCCTAAAGAATTGTTTTTGGGTTTTGATCGATTTTTCTCCTAAAAAATCATATCTAGTTTCTTTGATTTTGTCCTTAAAAATCATGTTTGGGTTTTCTGATTTTTTTCCAAAAAAATTACTTGTGTTGCTGGTCTCAGGGTTTTTTTATTTTTCTACAATAAAAACATTGGAGGGTTTGACAATTTTCTCTTTAAAATTGTGGTTTCAGTTTCAGAAGCTAAACTCAGTGTCTCTAGCTACAGGGAGGGACAATTTTTATTTTCCCAACATTAGGTTGGAAGTTTGTGGTTATCTTGGTCATATCCAGAACTTCTATAGAATGTGGTAGGGTCTCAACAATAAGCTTTTTTTGTAGAGCATTTTGAAGAGTGTTAATATTTTCTAGATTTATCTAGGAATGTTCAAGCTATAGAGATCTTTCAAGACTAAGTATAGGACATAAAGAAATGATTAAGAGCAAGGAGAGATAGTACCCGGATTGAGTTCTGAAATGATCTTTAGATCTGACCCTTCTAAGTCTCCAAGGTGAGTTGATGTGACTGGGCTAGGTCAGCCTATCTAGGACTTCCAAGATGTCTTCAATCTGCCTTGAGATCTGCAGTTGTATTGCTCCTCCTAGTCTAGAATTCGCACCTAAATATGCTGCTATTAGGGCAGAGAAATCTCAGACCCAAGGATGATGTGCCATGAATTTTGCTGAGTCTTAATGATGAATTCGCTGCTCCTTTATGCAGCCTTAAACAATTCTTGGGAGAGGAGAATATGTTATGTCTTTGATATCTCTTCTCCCAAAAATCGTCCCTCCTATATGAGTAGGGAGAGCCTCCTCAAGAGGCTGACCTGAATAAGATAATAAATCCCCAAGGGGGTCAACTTTGGGCCCAGACAAATTAAGTAATATATAATCGATTTGCTAATAAACAATGAATATTAAATATCTCATATATTTTAATATTATTATTTATATATCGAAATATATACGCCATATATTTAATATCATCCGGTGCAAGTGATATTTGCCAACGAGGCCATAATATCAACACTCCCTCTTGGACTTGAGGCAAAGATCCACTTGTGGATCCTTCATCATGAAACATAACCAAAATGAATTTCATAAATCTCTTATCTATGAAGGTAGATCTCCATCTTACCAATTTTTGATAAGAACATGTATGTTCATTATCATTTCCAATCATAGATTTCATATCCATATGAAAATCATCTTTCCATGGTAAAATCAATTTTTAAGATGTTTACCAACCGGATGTGGATTTGTGGATTTAGGAGTTTCTGTGACTCAAAGCACAAAATATAAAAAATGGATTCCTTATCCAATGATGCCATAGATTTCTCATCTATGATAGTAGACCTCTATCTACAAGATATAATGAGAACACAACTATTCTTCATAAACCATACATCTCATATTCATATGAGAAACATCATATCATATGATGCTTACTATCCAAATTTGGATTTCCTAGATCCACCGGTCTCCATGACCCAAGAATATCAAGTCCATAATATTCACGATAACATCAAGTCCATGATGTTTATCAACGATAAGTGATATCAAGTTCATGATATCAAATTTCCAATCAATTTGTGAATTTCCTAAATCAACTAGTCACCTTGACACTTTTGAGTATCAAGTCCATGATATTCAAGGTAGTATCAAGTCCATGATACTTTCCAAACACAAGTTATCATCAAATTCATGATGATTTCTATCCAATTTGTGGATAACTAAATCCACGAGTCTTCTTGACTCAGCCAATAGAATATCAAGTCCATGATATTCATGGTATCATCAAATCCATGATGTATACCAACTAATCTGTGGATAACTGAATCCACGAGTCACCAAGACTCAAGAAATGTCAAGTCCATGACATCAAACCAACATCAAGTCCATGATGTATAGAGCATTGGTCTAACGAATATCAAGTCCATGATATTCACCAAGTGCTCAGAGTAATGGCCTATCGACATCAAGTCCATGATGTCCACCAATAACTCAGATGTGGATCCCCGATCCACGAGATATCAAATCCATGATATCCTCGAGCATTGGTCTAACGAATATCAAATCCATGATATTCACCAAGTACTCGGAGCAATGGCCTCTAGACATAAAGTCCATGATGTCCACCATATGCTGAGAAGTGGATCCTTGATCCAGCAGATATCAAATCCATGATATCCTTGAGCATTGGCTTAACGAATATCAAATCCATGATATTCACCAAGTGCTTGGAGTAATGGTCTTCAAGTGCTCGGAGTAATGGTCTTCCGACATCAAGTCCATGATGTCACCATATGCTCAACAATGGATCCCTGATCCATGAGAAGAATATCAAGTCCATGATATTCTCTAAGTATCCAATTCATAAGAAACAACATAGCCATATGCATAGATGTAATCAAATGAATTAGACACAACCATATGTATCTCATAATCAAAATCTCATCTCATGAATCCACATAAGTATAAGAGTAACCAATATGATCATAAGATTCAAGTTCAATGTAAAGAAAAATGTGTTCGCACATAGAACCACATGTAATATAGTCTCAGCTATAATCAGTGAATATAGACTTAGCTATAAAAAAAAGTATGATCCATTCATACTGTAATGCCCAAAAGTTCGGGCCAAAACACAACCAACAATTTACACAAATGCACATACAACAAATTACTCCCTTCCAAGGTTACACAAATGAGTCTTACAAGCTCATTGAGAGGGTGGAGGTGGGCTTTTCCAAGGGGAGAATGCCATTACATACAAATTTTCTCACCATGAGTATTCAAATGCCTCTTCAAGACTACATATCCAAATGCCTCTTCAAGGCTACATATCCAATATCTCCATACACATACTTTGCTTATCAATATCCACAAAATACAAGAATACAATGGCTTCCATGGTGCCCATACACCATGAACTTATCCCTCTTCTCCAAGAGAAGAGACTCTCACCTCATGGAGAGCCCAACTAACCCCTCCACCCGTAGGCCACTTCTTCCCTTCCCAAAGGGTGAGTAATGCCTCACACCCATAAACAAGAACTCCCTCATTCAAGCAAGAAGAAACAAGAATAAACCATGAAATCAAAACCCAAAATTCCTCCATTACAACACATTGTCACAACAAGAACCAAGATTCATATGCATGAGAAAGCAAAATATAAGTTAATCTAAAGAGCAAGTAGAAAGGCTTCCATGAGAAGAGTAACCAACCTCCATAAGTGTGATGGAAATGGAAATTTGAGAAGAGCTTATCCACTATCCTTCCTCAATCCAAACCCTAATGTCTCCAAATGTGGAGAGTGGGTGAACACCCACTAAATCTCCTAAGGGCCTCTAAAAAGGCCTCCAAATCTCTACCCACCCACCATCCATAAATGCAGACTTGACTCTATGGCCTTGTTGTCTTCCCTTGTCCCCCATGATAAATGCATGATTGAAAGAAAGGGTGAAGTTGGGTAAAGATCATGACTTATCAAATTTCGAAGTCAAGGTTAAATGGGTCATAAAATAGGTTACCAAGGTCACTAGGGAATTATAGACATGCTCAAAACCTTCCTAACCCATAACCCTATCCATTAGATACTTAAATTATGCCAAAAATGACCCTTAGAACCCCTTATTGGTCTCAAGAAGTGACTAGAACAAGGATGAATTAATAAAAGCACATAACAAGTGTCAAATGACACTAACGATTACACATTACATACCCAAGGTCATGTCCTGGATGACAACAAGAAATTAACTAATAACACACCTGCAAAGATCCACATTTACAAGGAGTTCACATTACAACGAGGCTTTTAATCCCATATTGGATTAAGCCTTGGCTTACTCAATTCACATTTGTTTAACCTTGGTTCTCTGATTAATTCCATGGTTATCTTACCTGCACACTCCTCAATGCAGCATCAATAATTCAAGGAAGAAAAACCAATACGAATAAACATATAAGATATAACATCTTCAATTTAATCAAAATTCAATTGCTTAGTTCAATTTCATAATTCAATTGCATCTCTAATGCTTACTAATCTTGTAATTCAATTGAAATCATGATCATCAATAATCTAACATCATCACAAGGTAATCATCAATTACTCATAACATCAATGCAGCGAAGATGTCTAACATGATATTCATTTGCAACATAGAATTCGATTGCATTCTTACAATCGCTTTCTCATAATTCATGATTCAATGCATACATCTACTCACTGTCATGTAGTGCATAATTTAATTGCATATAATTTTATACACAAGTTATAATTTCTACTGCGTACTCAAAGTCACATAAAGTACAATGCCCACATATAGATCATAATCCAAATTCAAGCTTGCAAACATATAGAATACATTCATTATTTCAATTCAATTCAATCTACATAATTTGATTGCATAACTTCATAGTACTCCTAATCTCAAAGATTCTCAATTTTCCTTAGCATGATATTTAAAATAAATCGATGGTTCAACATCGGTAAGGTGGTAACCATAACAATCAGGTCCTATAAAATTCTTATCACAAGTATGATTAAATTTCCTAATCTAGGAAAACAAAATGCAGAATAATCCTATTAGTCTAGGATCTAACAAATCCTTGTTCAGGGTTCTAAGAATATCACCAAAATGTCACTATGGTATAACCATATAATACATCATCAAAACATTACTCATCCTCCTCGTAGGAGTTACTAGAATCATCACATCAACTTATTAATTTAATCCAAGATAAACTTAAGACTTAACACATAACTAATTTGGCATTTACATCTCGACTTCTCAAATCAAATCCTTATGACAAAAGTACTCAATGGAACCTTAATAGTCTAGCTGGATCTATGATTTGCAGGGTAACATACTGCATCCAAGATTCACTTACACAATTAATAACTCAAATATATCACCTCTGTCATTGCGACACTTAGTTGATAGGTACTGATATGAAAGTACAATATATAGGTCTATTTCGAGGTACAATTCTGTTAGGGATTTACCAATCATCCAGATACTTCAACACCCCTTAATCCTCCGACATCAAACTGTCAAGGAAAAGGTGGAAATGGGGTGGGCCTTACATCATCCCCCCCAAGGAATAGGCTTACTCCTGGAAGCCGACACGTCTATCAATAGGTAGCAAGCTTACGAAAGAAACTATGTATTCCAAATCAAGTATACCTATAGGGTCTCCTTATCTAGATAATTCTCAGATATATAATTCTATTCCCCCCAACTAGATAGGGGTTGAAGGAGTCTTCTCTCATTAGGATGGTTACCACAACACCAAAAATTTATAATGTATCTTAGGGTCTTCAAGGATCTAGTGCGGTTACAACATAATCCATAAGAGTTTCTACTACCGTAGGCATAATGTAAACCTTCTATTTACCATGAGGCATCAAATGATGAAGAAAACCTCTAAGTCCTTTCTATAAGACACTTGGAGTTACCAGTTCCTATTTCAACAAAAATTCACTCCAATCTTAGTGGGTTACTACCACATTTTATCGTTGCATCTATTCATTAAATAGGACCATTACTAGAACACAATTCCCATTAAAGGGTATGGGGCTCTTTCATCGAAACTTTTCATTCATAAGAAAACTCCCTTTTGATATAAGTGTATCGTGATACCACACACATGAGTACTCTCTCTCCAGAGTACATTTTAAAATAGGGTACAAAGGTACTTTTCCCTTATTGATAGTTTAATAAAGGCATCATTGTATTTTCGATCGTAAGAGGGTTAGGAACATAGGTGTCAAGAGTGCGACCATTCCTAGTTTGTTTTTTTTTTTTTTTTTTTTTTTTAGGGTCACGTACCGAATAGGCTATAGTCTTCTTTTTGAGGGTGATCATGAACATATAAGGAACATACTCTTCTTGCAGCAACACCCCCTCTGGGTGGTACATACTCTATGATTTTTGTTTCATAGTTCTTATCTTGGCAGTTGCCACCGTTGATTTTGTTGATTGAAATGAGCTCACTTTTTATTTTTGTATTCGAAGTTGAAGGAGACAAATTTCCTTTTTGAGAATTACTTGTATCTATTTTGGGTGACTATTATGAGCATTCTCTTTTGCTACCAGTCCTATGTCATTTGAACCCATTTTGTTTTAAGGAGTCCCACCAATCATGTGTATATGAGGTAACACCTAGAAGGAGATATTATTCCATGTCGGAAGGTACTATAGGATCGATAGATCAGATCCATGCTCAACTATGATGGACAACAGAAATGATTGGTTTCCTTGTAGTTGGAGTAGGTGAAAGTTGGTGTTTTGGCCCGAACTTTTGGGCATTACACATACACAATAATCCACTAAAGTAGGCTTTACAAGCTAAAGTATACAAATGACGTATGCTCCATACAATCATATTAAGTAACCAAATAACCAATATCCAGATGCAGTTCTCTCATAGAACCGGCATAATTCATCCAGCATCTATAAGCAAGTCTTAGTCATAAGAGTAATCACATAAGTCTTTACCACCTAAAGGTAACCAAATCCAGGTGCAATGTGATCACAACAAGATGCAATATAGTTCCGTCTATAATGAAGTCTATCCATACACATCAATAGCAAAGCATACATAAAGGATAACATATACCCATATAAAGTATGCCCCTAAGCATACAACAACACTATCTCTAAGTATTATAATGTATGTTCCCACACACACATAAGATATGCCAATGCAAGTATGTTCCAACATTCATTAACCGATAATATATGCACTCATGCATTAATAAAGGAAACAGTTAATCAGTTATACTAACAATCAGCTGTGTATTTTCCCATAACAGCGTAAGATATAACATGTTCATAACATAAATATGTTCTCAAATAACCATGAATACAAGCCAAAGAAGGTATATAAAACAATGCTAACATATTCCATAAACCAAGAGATGTATGCACTCATATAGTTTCCTACTATAAAAGAAATGTGTTCACACATGAACACAACATAAACAAGGCAATGTAAAAACATAACATATGCCAATGTGAGGTATGCTCCTATGCATACACAGTCAGAATATCACAATGTATGTTCCTATAAAATATGCCAATATCTATGCTGAATAGATAGTTATGTATGTTTCCACCCATACATTAATGTAAATTAGTTATGCTAGAGACCAGCAGCGTAAAGTATGTACATATATAACAGAAATATGTCAGTGCTGCAACATAATGTAAAGTATGCTTCTCATAGACAACAGATACAAAGATGTAGATGTAAGTAACCAGTAGAAGGAGTTTATAACTTAGACAATTTCACAAGTGATCCCATATATAAAACTCCCTCTCAAAGTGCAAAGTGCTCAGTTTCGGGTACTTTTATCTCCACAAAGGATGCTTGAAGGTTGTTCCTATCAGGACAATTTACAGCTATATGACCAAACTTCTCACATTTATAGCATTTAGTTTTAGAAAAGTCTCTCTTGAAGGATTTCCTTTTCTTAAAGTACTTACTTCCCCCTTTGTCCTTTGAACTTCCTTCATTTTCGTTCCCTTTATCTTTTTGGAATCCTCTCTTCTTGTTGAATTTTCCTACCCCCCCTTTTAAGTTTTGGGAGTAAAGAACTTGAATATCTTCCTTGAAGATTGAGCCTCTATATATTAATCTTGCTTCTTCTTGAAGACAATCGGTCTTTAGTCTATCAAGAGTAGGTAATTTGAAACGTGCACTAATCCCTTGAATGAATGCTTCCCAAGTAAGAGGCAATCTGTTAAGAGTTGTCACAGCTAGCTCTTTATTATCATAATTGAACCCAATTGATGATAGTTGATTCCTTAACTCATTGATCCTCATGAAGTATGAAGTGATTGACTCCCCTTGATTCATCTTTATTCGGGAGTGGTTATTTTTGAGAGCTAGGACCCTATTTGTGTTTTTGACCTGAAACATGCCAAATAATGAAGTGAACATCTCATATGCATTCTCTAGATTTGTAATTGTTGGCACAATGTGGTCTTTAACACTATCAACAATTATCCTCATTGCTTTATTGTTGTTTTTGTTCCATTCCTTGTTTTCATCATCATCCATATTATCTTTAGGAGGACCTTCAATGACTGAAGTAATTTCTAATTCCCTTAGAATGATTAATAACCTCATCTTCCAAGATGTAAAATTAACATCTCCCTCAAGCCTATCTTCGGGTCTAATCCTGGTTGACATGATAACCAACTTAGTTGAAAGAGTTAGTTTGAATTCCTAAATCTGAAATGAATCTTTGCTCTACCTAGGCTTTGATACCATGTTAATATTTTCCTGATTTATCTAGGAATGTTCAAGCTATAGAGATCTTTCAAGACTAAGCACAGGATATAAATAAATGATTAAGAGCAAGGAGAGATAGTACCCGGATTGAGTTCTGAAATAATCTTCAGATCCGACCCTTTTAAGTCTCCAAGGTGAGTTGATGTGACTGGGCTAGGTCAGCCTATCTAGGGCTTCCAAGATGTCTTCAATCTGCCTTGAGATCTGTTGTTGTATTGCTCCTCCTAGTCCAAAATTCACACCTAAATATGCTGCTATTAGGGCAGAGAAATCTGAGACCCAAGGATGATGTGCCATGAATTTGGCTGAGTCTTAATGATGAATTCGCTGCTTCTTAATGGATGAATTCGCTGCTCCTTTATGCAGCCTTAAATGATTCTTGGGAGAGGAGAATATGTTAGGTCTTTGATATCTCTTCTCCCAAAAATCGTCCCTCCTATATATGAGTAGGGAGAGCCTCCTCAAGAGGCCGACTTGAATAAGATAATAAATCCCCAAGGGGGCCGACTTTGGGCCCAAACAAATTAAGTAATACATAATCGATTTGCTAATAAACAATGAATATTAAATATCTCATATATTTAATATTATTATTTATATATCGAAATATATACTCCATATATTTAATATCTTATCCGGTGCAAGTGATATTTTCCGACAAGGCCATAATATCAACAAAGAGAAGGGGGCAACCTTCTATGCAGTGACCAAAAGACCTACAAATTATGTCTTCTGTAAGGTAGTTAGAATGATGACCACTAAGGGAGAGTATTAAAATAATGTAATGTTTCTTTAATGGTCATCTTAGGTGCTTTAGTAAGTTTCTACTTCTTGTTTCTGTTCACGAGTTTTTTGTTTAGAAACATCGTCATGTAATCTGTTATAAATAGGACCTTTCGTCTCTATTGTATATATCGATTTATAATACCACAAACATTAGAAAAAACTGCCTTGTTTCTTGTCGTCCAGATGTGAAGATCATGCTTTGATACCACTTCTCATGAAATGACTTTCACAATTGAAGAATTCAACACTGGATACTTGGAATTATAATGGGAATGCTTGCAAACACTTAATAATAGTTTATTATAATAAGCTACTTTGGAGAGGGGAGCCTCCAAAAGTCTCCAACAAATTGATGTTCAGAATATGATGATAATAAATTAACCCCTAGCTTCTATATATATCCTATTTATGTCTTGGATGCCACCTAGGTTGACCTAACTACCTAAGACTTTATAAATGATCATGTAACAATTAAGGGTTCTGCTACCCACAAGTTGACTACTCATATCCCAATTTAGCAATCAAATGGTTAAGGACATAGCAAAGAAAGTTGGGGCTGTAATTAGTTACCATCTTAACCACACTTGAAATTATGATTGTACAATGTAAATTAAACTTTTATAAAAGGAGCAGATGTTATTTGTCCATATAATGTTCTCAGTAGAAGCAATGGACATATCCTATGATATGTTTTTTTTTCAATTACATACTTTATATAATTAACTGCCTAAAATGTTCACTGGATCAGTTGGGCTGTGAATAAATTTCAACCTAAAGGTTGCGTAACTAAAGTTTTCCAAATCAAACAAATAGATTCTGGTGCTGAACTAGTTAAATGAGTTAAATAACAATCTTTTATCCATTCATCAAGAAGGTAGTCATTCACATGCTTAACTTTTAGGCTTTTAGATTGAGGGTCTTTAAACAGGAGGTTGAGGAGAATCTGAGGACTCTATTGATTGGAAAAAGGCTCCAAATTAATCAGGGCATCTTGAGGGCACAAAGCTGTAAGAATTTAGTCATTCTTCTAATGTCAGCACATTTAAGCCCCTTTTTCCAAGTAGGAGGGATAACTTAAAATCAAACTATATCTGGAAGTTAATTTCCAATCAACATGGAGAAGATATTTAGAATAAAAGACCTCAGTATCATGGGAATTAGTTATTGGGTGGATACTAATCCAATACTGTCTAATGTGTCATTTTAAAATGTAGGCAAGTTTGACTTTAGCATGTGTTATTTTTCATTCGGTTCGAAACAAGTGGGGATATCCTCACAATTCAATCTCTTGGCCAACAACTTTTTCTCTGCATATTTCATTCTTATGATCATGGATACCTCCTCTATACTAAGTATACATTTGCCATTCTTATGAACATGGGTGTATCTTCTACGTACTGAGAGCAATTCCATTCTGAAGGGACATGGGAGTAGAGAGAAAGGAACAGAAGGGTGGAAAGGAAGGGGTCAGGATTATCCAAACATTTCCCTTGTGTTATTTCGAAGTGTTCAATGATAAACTCTTGCACTTCTTTAGGACAGATCGCATTTTTTTAACTTAGCATGATTGTGAATTCTACTAGTTCATTTATGTTCTTTTTTTAACAAATTCTGTTTCTTTAGTTTGATTCAATGATTACCACAATTAATTGGAGATTTTCTGTTGAACATAGATGTTGTCAAAGTTCGCTTACAGATGGAATATGTTGGCCAGCGAGGTCCACTAACTGGAATGGTATTTTCGTGGTATCTTTATCAGTCTTATTGTTATATTCTGACAGTTATCAATATGTTTTGAAAATTATTTCCTGCTCTTCTGTATTAACGGAAGTTCTCCCTTTGTGCTCTAAAAGGAAGTCATATGTATGCTTTCTTCTGTGTGGTTTTAGTTCTTTGTTGTCTTCTCATTGCCCATTGTAATGCAGTTATTTTCCACATCACACTTATTAAGGCTGTTATATCATTTTTCATACAGACAAAAACATTTGTTCAATTAATAAAAAACGAAGGACTTTGCACGTTATACTCAGGCTTGGCACCTGCCCTTTTGAGGTCTTTTGTTTATGGTGGCTTGCGGCTGGGTTTGTATGAACCATGCAAATATGTCAGTGATTCTGCTTTTGGGCATACAGGTATAGTGACAAATTCTGCATCAGGGGCATTCTCTGGTTCTCTAGCTACAGCTCTGACAAATCCTACAGAGATTTTGAAGGTTTTTATCACTCAACTTAATTCATGATTTTTCTGTTGATTTATATTTATATATAACAAAATCATGGGTTTGTGGTGCATTATTTTTGTTACTTCTTTTGATTGTGAACTATTTGAGATGTTTGTGTTCAGGTTCGTTTACAAATGAAAAAGGGATCTGGAAGCAAGGGATCAATTCATGAATTGTCTCACATTGTTGCAACAGAGGGAATCACTGGTCTTTGGAAAGGGGTGGGTCCGGCAATGGCAAGAGCTGCTGCATTAACAGCATCACAACTAGCAACATATGATGAATCTAAGCAGGTTGTTTGTTGTAGGGCGTTTCTTTTCCTTTCTTTTACAACAATTTGTTAGTGGGATTTGCTGTGCGCATTGCTACAACTTGGTTTGCATTTTGCTTAGTTGGCAACATGCAATATTAATCTCTAAGAAGGTTAATAGTTTTTACTCAAAAAATTTGGGAACTTAAATGACTGCTTGGATATAATGTTTTCCTAAATTTGTTATAACAGGTTATAACACGCTGGACATCTCTTAAAGAAGGATTCTTTCTACATCTCAGGTAAAGTAAACCTTGCACCATTGCAATTTTAAGTCACTATCAATTCATTTTGTACAATTGGTGTATAGTCTTATTTTGCTAGATTTATGGAGTTGAAATGAATGGTGATCCATTGTCTACTAACATCATACGCTTAAATGTAAGATTGTATGCAGTGCAAGTATAATAGCAGGCATTGTGGGAACTTTAGCTACTGCACCTATTGATACAATCAAAACTCGACTTATGATGCAGAGAGAGTCTGCCCAAATCGGAATCTATAAGAATGGGTTCCATTGTGCTTACAAGGTAGAAAAGATTCTTTGAAACCGACTCATACTATTCAATACAAATTAGTATCATATCATAAACTTCAGCTTACTATTTTTTTCTTGTGATTAAAGTAGAATGTTAATTAAAATCAAACTCTTAAAATAATTACTGAACATATCTTTTTTTTTGGGTCAGTGTCATATGGTCTTCGGGACTTGTTTTGGTCAGTGAAATGTGGTCTTGGGGATAACTCCCATTATATTAAATAACTGAATATTTCTTGTTAAAGTTGAAGTAAAATGTTTATGTCAAAACATCTACGTAGCCTCCAATTGTAGCTTATCAGATATCATCAAACTTCCAAATTATTGAAACTTTAGGATTCTAACTGTTTGACTGCCAATCTGTTTAGTTTCTTGTAATAAAATTAACACAAACCAGAAAATCCACATTTTTAACCTAAGTATTTCCTGAAAACTTCTAAAATATTATTGTGAGATGCAAATTGGAAATAAGGCTCCTTTTGGTTCTTAATCTATTTCATTAGTTGTTTTTCTATTGAGTTCTTTTAGATTGTCATTTTAATTTTTTAGGTACTGGAGGTGAGAAAGGGGTTCATAATTTTATAAATTGTACCCTAGTCCTACTTTTACTGTTTTTTTGTACTCTAAGATTGGCTTTTATTTTGAAGTTCTGTTATTCATCTCATATAGTTCACGAAGAGCATAACATGTGATATTTTGTTTTCTAGTCTTAGTTTATAGTTAGTGTTTGCCATGTTGTGAGGAATCCCAGTAAGAAAATCAATTTGTTTTGATGCCACTGTTACAGATTGCCTGATCTCTGAGATCAGTACACAACATAAACTTATAAACATTATGGAAAAAAACTAAAAACAATGTTTAAAACTTTATACAATACCTTTGAAACATACATAGACCAAATATTTATGATGTTTGACTTTGGAGTGAGAATTAATGAGGAATTAACACAATAGATTATTGTTAGACATTGTGGGATTCTTATCAGAATGAGAAGTGGTGGCTGAGAAAATAGCCAAGGGAAACCTCAAGCATCTAATATATATTATAAATAGAGTGCAAGAATATACTAAAATGTACCAGTATTTTTTTTCGATATTAAAGGCAAATGTGACAGTGGCTCCCAAATGCAAAGCAAACAAGAAATAGGACTCCATGAGAAATGAATCACCATGATATTAACCAAAAGCAAAACCCAAACCTAACGGCAGAATTACTGTACAGTCATAGTGGATAGGTTACACAGAAGAAATTAATTTTAAGCTTTTCATTCCATTCCATTTGTCTCTGAGGAAGCCCAGTTGTTGCTCCATGACCTCACTGTCCACAATGATAATCTTGTTTTCATTGATTATCTTAAGATGCCTTTTCTTCCCCTTCTTTTGCGTGGGGGAAATAAGGCCAAGGTTTGATTACATGTAACTAGAATGACAGCTAATGTGGCAACTGAAATCAGAAGATGCTGACTTAATTCTAGAGAAACTAGATCACAGGAATCAGCTTAGAAGGTTGCCAATGCCCATCAGAAAACATCGGAGCAGATCAGCTCCAGAAGACAAAATAAATGATCTTATCTTGGAATATAAGAGTGCAATTTTGCATAAATAAAACCACCTTGATATTTTGTTGTCTAAAGAAGTAAATTTTTGCTTTTCTTAGCACTTTTGGTGGGATTAGAACAATTGGGATCCCCAAATTCTTGATGGAGAGGTTATAAGGAAAGATAAAGACTATATCATAATGAATCCAATAAAGATCATAGGATTATTTCAAACATATACACTTCAAACTTTAGAGGCGATAGAAAACAATTGTGGAATGAGTTTCTTGTTTTCAAGAATGATTTCAAAGACCTTAAATGGATGCTAGTGGGTGATTTCAACACCCCTCTCTTCCCTTAGACAAGGCTGATGGTAATGAGGTCTTTATGGATAGTTGACATATGTTGCTGAGTTATGGCTAATGGCAGATCAATGGGCATTGAGCTAATGGGATCTCTTTTCATAGAGTGTAGTAGGACAGGTTCTGATCTTATATAGGTCAAACTTTACAGATTTCTGGTTTCCTCAAATTGGTCTTTCTCAACTAAAAGTTGTCATTCAACTGCTGAGAATCAATTTTGATCACAACCCTCTTTTGTTGTGTATGGAAGAAGATTGTCGAATAGGTAATTATCTTTTCTGATTTGAAAACATGTAGATCTCTCATCCTGATCTTAAAGACAATATTAAATGTTGGTGAAATTGAAACCAAAGGGACTGCCATGCATAAAGTGAACAGGAAAGCAAAAAATGTGAAAAAGGAATTGAATTCTTGGAACAAAAACTCCTCTGGCAATATATTCTCAAACAAGAATTCAGTCGCTACTGAATTAGATGCTCTGCATAAAGGAATTCACACTGAAGGCATGGATCCTGATATTCTTCAGAAAGAAAATGAGCTCCTCTCTAGATTACACAATGTTCTTACCAAAGAAGAGATTTTTTGGAAATAAGAATCCAAAGTTCTATGGCTTTCAGCTAGGGACAAGAATTCTAGATTCTTTCAACTGTCTACTATGAAAGACATAAGAGGGAATATAATCAGAGTTAATCCCAGAAGATGGCAGCATTGTCAATGAAGAAGAAAATATCAAGAAGGATCAGTTATTTCGAAGTCTTGCTTTTGGTAGTTTTGAAGCCAAATCACCACTATGAAGATCTCTTAGAATTTTATTCCCAAAATCCTGTCAATGGAAGATAATGATAAACTTGGTGAAAAGACTACAATAGAAGAGGTAAGAGTGGTTGTTTTCTCTTTTGATCCTTTCAAATCCCTTCGTCCCAATGGCTTCACCCTGGGTTTCTTTAAAAATATCTGGGACACCAGTGCTTTTGACATCATTGAGGCTGTGCAAGAATAAATATACTTAGGAACTTTTCAAATTTAGTCAAATTTCAATGACCCACAGTTTCAGTGAGCTGTTTCAGACCTGTAGTGGCTGTCATTTACATTTTAGTAAAGTCTATCATGTTTAGCAATGATTTTGAGGTGTGTTTGGTGGAGTTTGAAGTGATTCTTGAATAGTATGCTTGTGGGTATGTTTGTAGGCTTCTTTAATAGTTTCCAGAGGATCAGTAGCAGTGTATGAATTCTGATTGTCCAAGTACAGAAAAAAGGGTGTTTCTAGACTTGCATCAGCTTTACATGTCATCTATGCAAGGTATATTGCTGTTGTTACATTATTAAGCTTATCATTTTATGATATTTGACACTAATTTGGGGGTGTTACAACTTACAACAGTTCTGTTTAACGTCAGCACTTGTCATCTGAACTTGATATTCTTTTTTCAATCTTTATGATGCAAATGTACTAATCTTGTAATGCTTTGAATGGTCATACCGCTGAAAGTTATTATTTTAATGCATTTCTGTAATATCCCTGACTGGATATTATCTTGAAAACTCCTCGAATAAAACTCAAAAATATAAACTAACATTCACATGCAATATAATACTGATTCGACAGAAATAACCCGCAAATATATTCCAATAACTCCTCATAAAAACATTATCGTATTATACAACAACAATACAATAACCATGAATTACAAATATTCCAATCTGAAATACAGAAACAACACTAAGATTGGATGATCAAGAATTTGTAAACCAATGGCGAACTCTGTTGTGAATCCACACCGGAGATGAACTGGGTTTTCGTCCAATCCACCGAGAAAGCTTGAAGGTTTCCGTCCTCAGGTTTCAGAATTGAAAGTTGAAGCTTCGTGGATTCTCCAAGAGAAATTAATTCATAAACTAAGCATGTTCGAATGAGACTCCAAGCCTTCTTTTAAAGCTACAGCTGTGACTCTTCAGTTTCCCCACTTTGTCTCTTCATATTCCACTTAAAGTCACTTTTTAAATAAATATAACCGTTAAGCTATAAAGTGACATAATAAATAAAGTAAAGAATCTTCTGGCATTAAAATAGAGGACCAAACGAACTTGGATGATGATGTGTGATAGCTTGCTGAAAAGCTCTCAGTGAGATGCTCCAAGTCCACTATTGAAATGTCAGGAAAACTGAGTTCTGCCGACTTACTATAAATAGTAAGTACTTTGGAAACCCTGTGGAAACCGCTCCAATTGGCCTGAAACTGAAATCTCCTAGGCCAAACAGCCCTCTGATCATTGCCAAGCCTTGGCTAGCCCACCGGACCATGATGAAAAGGCTAACGACATAGCACGAAATAATGTGCCCCAAGAAGGGGACATTACAAATCATCCCTTCTCGGAGATTGCTTTCCCTCAAGCAATCAGTATATGCATGCTGTGATTATTATACCTGGATCCCAAACCAACCTCAGGGAAGTTGCTCCACCAATCTGTCGTGTAAAACTGAAACAGACATTATGCCCTGACCTGTGAAGCTATTCCCGCAACAACAATACAACAACCAGTCTGATGCCAGGATCCCAAATCACTGCAGGATTAGTCGTACCAATCTGCCCTGTGCTGCCATCATCTGTGAGAAAGTCCTCAACCCAACTTAGAACCTCACTCCAATTGAGATCACCAACACCTCTACGGTTAGATGCAAGGGGAAACCAAACCTCATACTAATCGGCTCCCTGAATAAATACCAATCGCGAGTATGTCCCTCCTAGATCCCATAAGCAAAAAGGCCATCCATCTCTCCAACTAGCTGAAATATCCTGATGCTCTATGCCCAAACTGAGTGAATCACCAGAAATGTCCAACTGCCATAACATTGCCCCTCTGATCTGTAGCCCAAACTATCTAGACTGTAGGACAAGGTTTCCTCCTGCAAGAAGGGAAGCGTACCAAACCAATCACTCACCCCACACCTCTGCAATAATTGGAAAAGAAAGTCCTCCGAAGGTGGGCTGAAGGGAAAACAAAATGCATCCCATACAATGTGGCCAACATGTGATGCACTAACCAACTCTACTGGAAATCCTGAATTAGCATAAGGATTCCATAACTGTCTCTCTGTAATGTCCCTGTTTTTTAGACTTATGGGATTAGCTTGGTTTGGCGCCCCTCACAGGCTAATCAGGCAATCAGAGGGGTCAGATGGTGGAGCTAGCATTGGGATTCCATTCTAGAGGTTCAAATTATCAGGTCTGCTCTTCGTTCGGATCATTTTGGTCAACTTACTATTTTTAGTAAGTGGTATTTTGGGTATGGCCAGGATTAGCAGGGTGTTTGCACAGAGTGTCAGATGTCTCAGGATCAAGTTTCAGATAATCTCCAGTTTGAGAGACTTACTATTTTTATTAAGTCTATTTTTAGCAGTTGGCTATTTTTTGGCAGTGGGTTATTTCCGGCAGGGCAGTTTGCATTTGAGGCTCTGGTGTCGGAAATAAGTTTGTTTTAGTTGGCGGAATTCAATGGCTTTGTTTTTAAAGTTATAGTAATTAAATTCAGTTATTTTAATTTAATAACTTAATTACTTTATAACTTTAATGTTATAAAGTGAAGTTATCATTTTAAAGCCTTTTATATTAAAAAGGTGAAATTGTGCTTTTTTTGAAAAAGCTATATAACCAACTCGAAAAAGCACTTTTCATTATCTATTGTTCATTTGATAAAAATTGGTTGTGAAGAAGATGGCTAGGGTTTGAGGACTGATTCCTCTCTTTTAGCAATTTGAATCATCACTGATTGATGGTGAATTTTGCAAACTGAATTCTGAAAATTTATTCTGATTCTGTGGATGCAAATTTGGTGCTGTTGTATCCAAATTTGAAGAGAAATATTAAATTGCTGCTGTTACAAAGGTATACAAAATTTTGGTTCGATTTTTTCAGAATATCTCATGTTCTTGGAAGGCTGTTGTATCTTCCTTTGCTGCAAAATACATCTGGAGGCCATGAACTTTCACCTGGTGGATGCGTATTTATTTAGAGAAGCTGCATTTTTTCTTTGGCAGCCTGCGACTTCTTCTTGGAAGGCTGCGTTTTAAATCTGGGAGGCTGTGTGGCAAATAAGAAGGGCTGTGTTTCATTACAGGCAGCTGCGATTTATACTTGGGAGGCTGCTAATTATTTTCTGAGGATTGCAAGGCTGCATAATGGCTGCGTACCATTTCTCATTGGCTGAGAAACATTTCCAGCTTGCCACATTTCATGATAAGGTGCCAATTTGTATTTATTTATTGAAAAGTTGATTAGACAATTTGCAAATTAATAAATTTGGTCTTTTCTGGTGAAGTTATGGAGTTAGAATAAATTGTTATTTATTATATTCAATTCTGGAGAAATTCAAAAGGTCAAATATTATCAAAACAAAACAAACTTGAAAGCAAATCCAGAAATAAATATTATCTTCAGGAAAGAGCCAGACAGGTTCTTTATAGTGGTATCAAAGCATTTTTCTTGCCATCCTATGGGGTCTGGATTCATTTATTTTCTGAAGTATTTTAAAAGTGACAAGCACTTCCATTTTTCCCAACTATGGATAAATACAAGAGATCCACTTCCGGAAGTCGTCATAGCAGTAAGGGAAATAGAGAGGAACTAAATGCTTTAGTAGAAAGCGTGGAGAGACTTAGACTGCATCAGTAGAGATTAGCAGAGTTTGTCGGACCCAGTTACAATAGACAGGGCAACGAGATATATGGCCTCTGCCTTTAGAAGGCCGACATCAAGTTTGTAGGGGAGAAAGCTGAAGTTTTCTCCGACAGTAGTCCGTGATGCTGATGTTCTTACATCTAGTTCAACACCTGCTATTTCCATTCGCAGTGCTGATGATGGATTTATTGCATCGGAACCAGTGGATGTTTCAGTGCCGTTGGATGACAGCAGTGCTGAGCATCACTGGGTTGAGGCTCCCAGAGTAGTCACTACAGATTGTACAGAGGCAGCTGATGTTGCAATTATCACTGAGAATTCAGACTCTTTCATGGACGGAGTTATTATTGGAGATGTTTATGTCAGTTGTAGTAGTATTGCTCTAGTTCAGGAGGCAGTTGCTTCCTCAGATAGGACCGAGGCATATACGGAGTCTCGCAGTGGTGAGGTTGGTGATCTAGGCATTACAACGGGGTCAGTTGATGACAGTTCGTGCTCTAGCATTATTGGTGCACAGCTTGACGTTGAGTCATGTGTGCAGAGACACCTGTCCGCAGATGAGATTTCAGCAGGAGATGTGGGAGCTGATAGTATAGACACATCTGATGACACTTTTGAGGATGCTGTGAGTTGCATTGGAGATGACACCCCTTGTGAGATGTTGGGTGATGACTGCGAGGAGCGTATGAGCTCTGAAAGCTCAGAGATTTATGATAGCAGTCACAATGTGGGATCAGTACAGGAGACAGTGGTTTATTCCTGTGTTGAGGATGTGAGCATGGAGCTTTCTAGTGATGACACTCAGGATGGGAGTGTTGCAGTTGATCTGGGTGATGTAGTTTCATGCCACAGTTTAGTTGATTCACATGACGACATTGAGTCGTGTATGCAGCCAGAGTTAGTAGAGGAGATGCAGATAGATGATGTGTACACTAGTATGGCAGATATCTCTGATGCTGAGAGCGAGAATGATGAGTGCTGTAGTGTTTCTGGCTTTCTATGTCTGACTTTGGGCATTGATTCAGCGTTGTCAGTTGGTGATGGTGGGCTCCAGGAGTCTATGTTACAAGGACTCACATATGAGGACAGGGAAGCTTATGAGTGGCAGGAGTTTGTTATAGCCAGGGCTTCCACTTTTAGAGTCGGGGTTACTTCTTTGGTAACTCATGAGGATGTGCCTTAGGGTCTGGATTATCAGATAGTTGCAGAGGACGGGGGAGCTGGAGATTGTTTTGAGTCAGTTTCAGCAGCAGCTTCCCCAGATTTAGATGAGGATGTGTCTGATGCCTGTACTCAGTTTGTAGAGGTGTACTTAGATGTAAGTACACAGAGAGAGGGTGATCTTGAGGGGAGTTTGTTTGTTACAGCTTCCTCTCATAGTGTAGACAGTGCGTTTGAGGTTGTTCATAGGAGGCCTGTTGTGCAGAGTCATCACGTGACTAGCCAGTTGTGAGTTGATGAGAGGGATATTTCTTCTACTCTCGAGCATTTTGATGCCGCTCGTCAGTTGCTGGCTGTTTATGGTTGGGGTGCTCCTATGACAGATGAGCCCAGCGGTGGTTACCTTTCATTGACAGAGATTCATTCTTTGCGTGAGGCTGTCAAGATTTTGAGACAAAACTACTTACAGATGGTAGCTGACCGAGATCACCTAGTTGAGTGGGGGAGTACAGCTTATGAGGCACTGATGGATAGAGAGGAGGTGAGTGAGCTTACCCAGGAGCTCACAGCGACTACTGAGGTTTTAGAGGACACTCAGCGGGCTCTTCAGGAGTCACAGATTCAGTTGGAGGAGGTGATCGTGGAGTTGGAGCATTTACGGTCTACACCAGCCCCAAACTCAGTTCGATTGCACATTGAGGTGGTTGGTGGTGAGTTTGCTCCTACAGTTGGTGATGAGGAACATGATGTTGTAGCAGACACATCTGTTCCGGATATGGGAGCACTTGGTACGGATGAGGTAAGAGTACCAGAGGAGACAGGCTTTCAAGTTGATTTGCTTCCTTTAGCTAGGAGTGAATCTACTTCATCATCTCACTTAGCTGATAGCACGGGACAGTTGGTTGTGCCACATTTGCAGTGGGATTAGTTTGGATTGCGGGGGAGCGAGTTGATGCTTCCACATATAATTTCTATTGCACCGAGTCATTTATGAAGTATCTACTTGAGAGTGTAGACGTGCGTCGGGATTCTTATAGAGTGTCTGAGGGTACTCTCATCTGAGGCTCTTGTGCTATTCGGAGGTTGGTCGGGAAGATTGTGTAGACTCTTTTTACTATGCTTCCCCACAGGGATTTTGAGGTTGGGTTTGTTGAGAGGGTTGCTCAGGTTCCTACCCAGCCTACAGTGATGCGGAGTTAGAGATTAGAGCCATCTTTTGATTCCCGGTTTGGTAATGATGAGCCATTGACAGAGATTGGGGATTCCTACCGGCATTATATAGTGGGGTATGCTCATCATTTTTCTTTTGACCCACAGGTGGATGATTTGATCTCACATGGGGGTAAACCGGCTTCAGTATCTTACCATCCATTATGGGATGGATTAGCACCATCGTTTGCAGATGGATTTGGCAGTTGCAAGTTAGATTACTTGCAGTATCCACACACTTAGGACTGTTTATCAGATGGCAGAGTTGATAACAATGATTTAGGCACATTTGGTCACTGTTGTTTTCCCAGTGCAGTTGGGTGTGAGTGCCGGATAGACAGGGACTTAGGTTTTGACAGAGTTGTTATTTCAGTTGGGTTGAGTTCCACTAGGTTGTTTTCAGCATCGACATCTACAATTGGTTTACAGATGTTTTCAGTGATGTTTGTTTTGTTGATGTTGGTTCTTTCTTCACAGGAGTTTGGTGAGGATCAGGACATTACTTGTGACCATCCTTGGGATCCGGGTGGTTTATGATGTTGCTTGTTTTCCTGATTGCTTGAGGACAAGCAATCTTGGGGAGGGAGGACTGTGATGTCCCTGTTTTTTAGACTTATGGGATTAGCTTGGTTTGGCGCCCCTCACAGGCTAATCAGGCAATCAGATGGGGTTAGATGGTGGAGCCAGCATTGGGATTCCATTCTGGAGGTTTAGATTATCAGGTCTGCTCTTCGTTCGGATCATTTTGGTCAACTTACTATTTTTAGTAAGTGGTATTTTGGGTATGGCCAGGATTAGCAGGGTGTCTGCACAAAGTGTCAGATGTCTCAGGATCGAGTTTCAGATAATCTCCAGTTTGAGAGACTTACTATTTTTAGTAAGTCTATTTTTAGCAGTTGGCTATTTTTGGCAGTGGGTTATTTTCGGCAGGGCAGTTTGCGTTTGAGGCTCTGGTGTCGGAAATAAGTTTGTTTTAGTTGGCGGAATTCAGTGGCTTTGTTTTTAAAGTTATAGTTATTAAATTCAGTTATTTTAATTTAATAACTTAATTACTTTATAACTTTAATGTTATAAAGTGAAGTTATCATTTTAAAGCCTTTTATATTAAAAAGGTGAAATTGTGCTTTTTCCGAAAAAGCTATATAACCAACTCGAAAAAGCACTTTTCATTATCTATTGTTCATTTGATAAAAATTGGTTGTGAAGAAGATGGCTAGGGTTTGAGGACTGATTCCTCTCTTTTAGCAATTTGAATCATCACTGATTGATGGTGAATTTTGCAAACTGAATTTTGGAAATTTATTCTGATTCTGTGGATGCAAATTTGGTGTTGTTGTATACCAAATTTGAAGAGAAATATTAAATTGCTGTTGTTACAAAGGTATACAAAATTCTGGTTCGATTTTCTCAGAATATCTCATGTTCTTGGAAGGCAATTGTATCTTCTTTTGCTGCAAAATACATCTGGAGGCCATGAACTTTCACCTGGTGGCTGCGTATTTATTTAGAGAAGCTGCATTTTGTCTTTGGCAGCCTGCGACTTCTTCTTGGAAGGCTGCGTTTTAAATCTGGGAGGCTGCGTGGCAAATAAGAAGGGCTGCGTTTAATTACAAGCAGCTGTGATTTATACTTGGGAGGCTTCTAATTATTTTTTGAGGATTGCAAGGCTGCATAATGGCTCCATACCATTTCTCATTGGCTGAGAAACATTTCCAGCTTGCCACATTTCATGATAAGGTGCCAATTTGTATTTATTTATTGAAAAGTTGATTAGACAATTTGCAAATTAATAAATTTGGTCTTTTCTGGTGAAGTTATGGAGTTAGAATAAATTGTTATTTATTATTATTCAATTCTGGAGAAATTCAAAAGGTCAAATATTATCAAAACAAAACAAACTTGCAAGCAAATCCAGAAATAAATATTATCTTCAGCAAAGAGCCAAGCAGGTTCTTTACACTCTCAATACCCGAAGTTATACAATGCACATCATGGTGTGAAAAATTCACCCCAACAAGCATAATCATCATACCAAGCTCGATAACCCCCTACTGAATAAGCTCTACCCGATCATCATCATCATGCCTAAAATATGTGGTGATAGAATTACCATAAGCACTGGATGAATCGGTATGATAATGTAGTGGAGCCACAACTGCGTGAAGAGAGGAATGAATCAAGGGATGCTCGCCAACACGAGACATCTCACCATTAGCGAGAGGTAGTGCAAGGAAAGGCATATCACCCATCATGCCATAAGACATAACCGCCCATCCTGAACTGTTGATGTAGAAACTAGACTGATCAACAACTGAGCTCACCCTGCTACTCCAATCTGGTGCCGAAAACTCCTCTCTAGTAACTGGCCCTAGGTCCCAAATCCTGCAGCCAATCTCATCCTCATCATGGGAGTAGGAAATATTTTCGTCATCTAGCTCGAAGAGGGGATTATCAAAGTCAATTCAGCACCCATCTCAAACAAAGAATTATCGATCGCCTGAAAGTGGTCTAACTCATAAAGAAACTTTGGGTGACCCAAAGATCTTTTTGGACAACTATCCAAGTCATAGGTCTGCTGTATGCTGTCGAGCTCCTGAATCACCTCCTGAAAGAATTCAGACCTTTCCTTGTCATCCTGTTCCTTGTATTGGCTAGAGGTAACAATCTGATTTCTCGCCTCCTGTAGAGCAATATGTGTATGCTCCAAAGTGCCCTTAGTAGCACTAAGCTCCCTATTGAGCTTATTGACCTCATCCTCCTTTTCCCTCAACTGCTCAACATACTTCCTGACAATCTATAACAGGTGGTCACGGTTTGTAAGTAAACTCAGATCTTCTGATTTCCAATCCTCAAATGTTGTTTTGACCCCCTATAAATCGGCAACGTAAGATCCAATCCTTATACTGTTTTGCTCTCCATCCCTTTGAGCTGTCCTGTATAGATCATCAATAATCTGGTGAGTGCTATCATTGTGAACAAGAACTGCAATAATGGCATCGTCACTGACTTTCAGGTGACTTTTTAAGGCACGCTTCTCATCAATGTTATCCTGGGATGTACTACAAAATGGGTCATCCATATCAGCATGATGCATGAGTGAGGTGCTGCTAAAGAAGTCACGATTCCTCATTACATGAATCGCTAAAGGTCTCCAACTGGTTACCACAACCTATAACCATGGATTTGTTGAACTCAGCCACCAAGTCACCAAAGTAAAATTTTGAACACTCTCCACTAAGTCTGGAAAGAGATGTAGTCACAACTATATTTTCTTTATCACTAGGCTGCAATTTATCTTCCCCCTGATTAATATTGCAAACATGCCCCTGTGACCAGCCCTCTTGGCATAAGAAACAAATCTGTCCTGTACTCACTTGGTCCTTGCCCATTACTGGGGATCTTGCAACCTGTAAGCCTAATGATACTTGTTCATTTTCAGTCAATGAACTCTTGAATTTTTCAGCCTGAAGTTTAATTAATTCAACTGAGAGTTCACATGCCACGGATGAGTACTATATTCCTCCTCTCCAGATTGCCAACAATTTTGATTGCAATTGTTTGCATATGTCATAGTCCTCATCTAAGATCAAAGATAAGATAGTCTTTATGCATGCCTTCTCTTCATCTGGATGACGCTCCCTGAAATTACTTAGGAGGCATTGAAATAAATGTTGAACCATTTTATCACAACCTAGATTCAACATGTGACTGAAAATTCGAGTACTTGCCATTAACTCCGAGATTTTTACCTGCTTACCAAAGGTAGAATCTCTGTCATATTTCAATCCACCTAAACTGTCCACAATCAACTGTAAAACTTGTCTCCAAATGTGATTGATATAAGGAATAATAGGAGTTGTTATTCGACTGATCTCACTGAGACACGAGGCGACTACAAGTCTAACATCTCTATGTGGATGTCCCATAAATCTGCGTTGTACCAAGGCAACCATTGAGGGATGCATGGCCCAATTGAAAAACTTGCAATTAGCTTGATCTATCCTAGATAGATATGAATTTATTTCATCTAATTTGACAAGCATGTTTCCCATAATTTTTTGCTCCTCCAATTGCCATCCAAGACAACATAACTCATTTCCTATCTCAATTTCCTTCTGAATATCTCTTAGCCACACACCATAAAACGTGCCATTAAATTCTTTTGAGAATATTGGGCTTTCCAACATCTCCTTTGTTCAATTTTTGTCATGTCCCCATTTTGGCTGACATCGTTTGGCATGACGGATTTGCCTATCATCGACTCTTGTAGGCAAATGGTTTGGAGAGAGGGTCATTATGTTGATCATTTGATTGCATATTGTTGACAGAGCCTACATTCGGTAGAGCCTATATCCAGTTTGGGCCTACATGCAGTTGTAGTGGAGCCTACATCCAGAGTGAGCCTACATCCAGTTTGAGCCTACATCCAGTTGTAGTAGAGCCTACGTTCAGTCGTAGTTGGGCCTACATTCAGTTATGAGACATTTGGGCCTACATTGTTATAATTTTGAGTTGAGAAATGTACTTTATTATTATAATGTTATTTTATTATAAAGTACATTATAATTGGATGTTTCTAGAAATTCTAGCAACTTCTCAAGGAAAAGAATAAATAGAGGGCTTGGGCTTTCATTTGGACATGCTTGGATTTGGGATTTCTTCTACTTCTTCCATTGTGGAGCAATTTGTAGCCTTTTGGTCTGCAAATCTTATTTGATCTTCGAGAACGATAACTCCCTTGGATTAGCATAACTGAGGAAGTGAAATATCTTCTGAAGGGTTGCATCATTGGAGATGGTATTTAGCCATTTCATGCTGAGCTTATTGAGTATTCAGATTTGGAGAGAGTTTTACATTGAGGGTTTGGAAATTGGTTGTTAAAGAATAATTTTTACCCATTTATCAAGAGGATTACCTTGGCATTGATTGATGACTATCTCAGTATTTTCTGGTAACATTTTCAGTATACAGCGTTTTCAGCTTGGATCCCATTTTGCATTCATAACTCCTATTTGACCAGGAGATTAACTTTTATTTGGTGGGAGGCTCTTATCCTAGGCCAGGCGTCCAAGACCATAGCATTTTCGGTTCATGTTTTTGAAGATAAAAATTACTATTAAAATTGCCCCTGTTGGTACAGTACGGCCTGGTACAGCAGCATAGTACGGACATCTTTTGGGGAGTAGTTTGTGGTTTGGTTTCATCTCCAGCAGCTGCATTTGCATTGCCATCAACAGCACACTTCCAGGTTCTTTCTAATCGGTTGTGTTTGATAGTTTGATGTCAAAATTTGTAACAACTGTACAGCAGTGAACAGAGGCAGTTTGGGGTGCAGTTCAATCACCATTTCATCAGCGTTCTTCATCAACATTTTGACAACATACAGGGCAGCATTTCCAGGTTCTTTCATGTACTTTGGATGTGGTTATTTGATGTCAAATTTGTATTAAAAGTTGCATATGTAACCACTGTTGTATCAGTCCAGTATTTGGCATAAATCAGTCACTGTTATTGTCATGGTATCCTAGTTTTGATAGTGCAATGAATGAGGGTCTATGTTCATATAAAGACAGTCCATACATTTCATGACATAGCTCAGTAGATATAAACAGTCCATTGTATTCAGAATTTTGCTATACATTGTCTTTGGATTGATCTAATAGTTAAGGTGTATTGCAAGGGCATTGGCTTGTCACAATTCAGTGCTCATAAGTAATAGTTTGTATTCAGTCCATAAATCTGAACATTGCAATCAGAAATTAGTGAAGTTCATAATATATTGGCATCGAGTTAGAGTTCATTGTTGCTCTATTGTATTTCATTACTTCATTGATATTGTTATCTCAATAACATTTGGTGCCCAAAAACAAATATCAATCTGAACACATCATTTGAAACAAGAACATTCAGTGCATGCCAACTGTTCGACGAATTGACATGGGTCAGATTTGAGGGTTTTAGTGATCCTATTGGTGAGGGTCATTACAATTTCCTCCAAGTTTCACACAAGGACTGAAATGCTGTTATCACAATAATAATTTTGACCTTTCCAAAATTTCCTGAGCAATCCCTAGTTCATATTGGCTGTAGGTGTTCATGCAGTTTACTGGTGCTACCTTGTTTTCAGAATGTAAGAATTGCCGCTTTCAAGGTACTGCTGTCCCCATCTTGTTGTATTTGTGCGTCCCAGATTTCTCAGCATATAAAGAAATACATAAGAAATACTAGCACCAATTCTGAATAATGTCATCCACTATTTTAAATCTGGAAAAATGCATTTCCTGATTATATGATGGTAATCTCAGAGGTGAAAGTATTTGAAATATGGGCATGAATATAACTGATTTGATGCTCTCAACAGACTTTGATTTAGAGACACTGCTATATTGATGTTTGTGCATTTGTTCTTCCAGATTTTAACACATAAGGTGCTCAAACAAAATGAAATACAACGAAAATAATAGCCGGTTTTGAATGCTATAACAGTAAATACACTTCTTAAGTTTCCAAAAGCCATAAACATGAATGTCTGAGAGAATGTTACGCTACCAGACTCACTGTGCCTACCGAGATGTCTCTTCACAGACTTCTGTCCGCACCCTGCGTGGAATATCCAACAGATATCTAACCGGTTGTATTTCCCGACCTGCGCTGGATAAACGTGTAGCGACAAGGATAACTAACACGCACCAACAGATTGTCTTCGAACCATTTTTGACTCAAAGGTGCAGCAGTCGCGCCCGAGAATTAGTGGTGTCAAACATTGGAAGACAATTCGCGGCTGAAGGCAGTGGTTGCACGAGCTTGGTCTCCCATAATGTGGGCACCCTCACGGTCTCAGACTTAAGGACTGTTGGTTGGCGTCAATACACAATCCGGCTATACAAATGCAATTCCAATTATCTTGCGTGGAGTTACAAAGACTCTCTAAAGGTTGAGTATCTACTCGATATTTAGGAAAGTCCTTAGCATTCAAAATACAATCCTTGCTGCTGTATTGAATTTCACTTCCTTGTTACTGTGCGTCCATCATATCCAGCTCAAAACTTTGGTTTTAAAAATATGCACCCATGCGTAAGATACTTGCTACATGGTAGACTAACAGTCTCCACGCATCCAAGGTGTTCACTTCGAATCTATTCCGCCAGTGCTAAGGCGACGACTCTTCCTGCCGTGAGCCCAGTCACCAACACGGATTGGTGTGATGAGCATGGTCCACACTCATTTCTAGAGCTTACAAAAATCACCGTCGTGTTGCATGCAACCACTGGCGGCTACCTGCTATGTCGTTTTCAACACCCCTATAGAGTACTGAGTGCCAGCGACATCCCAAATTCACTTCAACAACCTTCTGAGTTGCGTGACTCAAATATTTGTGTCACGGTTGCCACCTACTGTGAATGCGCTTGTTCAACCTCGATACTACCTCTGTCGTTCCCTCTCCCACGATGGACTAGTTACTTGTCGCTGCCTTCGATTATCAAACAACACACGTTCTTGAACAAGTAGAAAATTTCTAGAGATGCAGGTAGTCGGTCACTATTGGGCACACTCCCTCATGTAGAACCGATAAATGATTATCTGTGCAGTGCGGTGCTGGCCCCCAGGGTGATTTCCTAAATTTCTTGTGCTTGAACTGGCGCACCTTGCTATGGCTGTATAACGAAAATTTGGTAAACCAGAAATTGAGACAATCATTAATGAAGTGTAACCCAATAACTTTGATTTTTGTAAATTTGTTTCCCGAGAAGACCTCATAGGTTGGCAAGATTTTTAGCTCTGATACCACTGTAGGCCCAACCACTACACCAAAAGACCGGCCTGGTGGTAAGGGCAGCTACCTAGGGTGTTAAGGGTGTGGGGAACATCTCCCATCACCGGAGCATCCGAGGGTGGGGACCACCCCCAATTACGTAGACCCCAGACACGTGGTTGTAGGGAACACCATCCGCACACAGGACATTACAGATCACCACGCTCCGCGGGTCTCGACCTTGAGACCTCGGCTTTGATACCACTGTAATATCCCTGACTGGATATTATCTCGAAAACTTGAATAAAACTCAAAAATATAAACTAACATTCACATGCAATATAATACTGATTCGACAGAAATAACCCGCAAATATATTCCAATAACTCATAAAAATGTTATCGTATTATACAACAACAATACAATAACCATGAATTACAAATATTCCAATCTGAAATACAGAAACAACAGTAAGATTGGATGATCAATAACCTGTAAACCAATGGCGAACTCTGCTGTGAATCCCCTCCGGAGATGAACTAGGTTTCCGTCCAATCCATCGAGAAAGCCTGAAGGTTTCCATCCTCAGGTTCCAGAATCGAAAGCTGAAGCTTCCTGGATTCTCCAAGAGAAATAAATTCATAAACTGAGCATGCTCGAATGAGACCCCAAGCCTTCTTTTAAAGATGCAGCTGTGACTCTTCAGTTTCCCCACTTTGTCTCTTCATATTCCACTTAAAGTCACTTTTTAAATAAATATAACCGTTAAGTTATAAAGTGACATAATAAATAAAGGAATCTTCTGGCATTAAAACGGAGGACTAAACAAACTCGGATGATAACATGTGATAGCTTGCCCCACCGGTGAGTTTCTTTGATATTTGCTGATGTACTTGCCCCACTGAATAAGTGGTAACGTTGTAATCACTTACGACTGAATAAGTGGAAGAAGCTTGTTTTTACATTTTCAATATTGTATAATCTTTCCAATGGAATAAGTGGATTGGCTCCTTCTCTCACCACTGGATTAAGTGGAAGATGCTTATTTACATTTCTAGTAATGCATATGCACCTTGCTGAATAAGTGGTATTGGCTGCTTGCTGCTTTCCTTTCAACATTGCATTTCAATTGATTATAATTGGGAACACCATATGGTCTCACCTTGTCCATGCTAGGATCTAGGCAATTAGAAAAAGGAAAGGAATTTGCTTTGCATCTCCATTTTAGATTGGTTTCCTTTTTAAAAAAAAAATCTAGGGTGGTTATTATAGAGTGGGTTTGTCTTATAGTCTACAAATCAAGGAGATAGCTTATGACCCAAATATAAAGCATATGACTCATGCACAATATTGTATAATCTTTCCAATGGAATAAGTGGATTGGCTCCTTCTCTCACCACTGGATTAAGTCGATGATGCTTATTTACATTTCTAGTAATGCATATGCACCTTGCTGAATAAGTAGTATTAGCTGCTTGCTGCTTGGTGCTTTCCTTTCAACACTGCATTTCAATTGAATATAATTGGGAACACCATATTGTCTCACCTTGTCCATGATCTGGGCAATTAGAAAAAGGAAAGGAATTTTCTTTGCATCTCCATTTTAGATTGGTTTAATTTAAAAAAAAAATCTAGGGTGGTTATTATAGAGTGGGTTTGTCTTATAGCCTACAAATCAAGGAGATAGTTTATGACCCAAATATAAAGCATATGACTCATGCACAATATTGTATAATCTTTCCAATGGAATAAGTGGATTGGCTCCTCTCACCATTGGATTAAGTGGAAGATGCTTATTTACATTCTAGTAATGCATATTCACCTTTCTGAATAAGTTGTATTGGCTGCTTGCTGCTTGCTGCTTTCCTTTCAACACTGCATTTCAATTGATTTTAATTGGGAACACCATATGGTCTCACCTTGTCCATGCCAGGATTTGGGCAATTAGAAAAAGGAAAGGAATTTGCTTTGCATCTCCATTTTAGATTGGTTTAATTTAAAAAAAAAATCTAGTGTGGTTATTATAGAGTGGGTTTGTCCTAAGTTACTGATTCGGGTGCGGATCCGGATGTAGATGCAAGAATCGGGTGCGCGGATGCGTGGAATTTTTTTTTGGGGGTTGCAGATGCGGATGTGTTTGGATGCGTTTGCATATATATATGTGTGCGCGTGTGTGTGTGTGTATATATATATATATATATATATAAATGAAAGAAATATACAAAATTAAAACATTTAATAGTATGATACTTCACCAATACATATTCAAATTGAAGTTCAAATAAGTTATACCTAATAATTGAATAATAATTAAATGTCAGTTGATAGTTGTCATCACCAAATCCATCGCCAACAATTCAATCACAAAACTATTATGGCCAGTCATCTATGACTAAAATCTTAGTTGACAAACCAATCAGTGACTCACTATCCTTATTTATGAATTTTGGATATGAATGTTTAAATGTGTGTGTGTGTGTATATATATATATATAGTATGAATCTGCATGACGTTAGTGCATACATTTATAAAAACACTGTCAATAAATAATTATGTATTAATAAATCTATACACTATAAAATCTCCATATTCAAAATTCGTAAGTAAATATAGTAAGATGTACCACCAGTTATTTAGAAAGAAAGTATAATGGTCATGCTGAGTATTGATTTACTAAAATTTTGAATTTCCAGATTACATTGTTAATGTAATGCCAAATTGTTTACCATATATAGTCGTGGTGCCTTATAGAGGACATCAACCAACTATGGTTCATTTGTATACTCTTCTTTCCGTTTAAGCTTTTTTCAGATATTAACCTCATAGCATTTACAGAAATAATCTATAATCTGGTTTTACTCCTTCACCAGGCCAAACCGACACTTATATAACATCCTCATCTTATCTATTGACTGTTGCTTTGAATAATCTTTTTATCTGGATGCCTGGGATGCGCTTCCGGTAGGCACCCACAGGGCATCTGCCTCCGGATCCGCATCCAGATTTGGGCTAACCAGGGCACATCGGTATCTTAGGGTTTTTCTTATAGCCTACAAATCAAGGAGATAGTTTATGACCCAAATGTAAAGCATATGACTCATGCACATGATTTATGTGCCAAATCATTTATTAGCATAACATAAAAGTTAATATAACCTTTAAGTCAAGGTCATTGTATGATAGTCATTTTTCTCTAACTATAAGGCATGTGACCCACCCACATTATTGATGTGCCAAATCATTTAAAAATTCACCCATAAACTAAGTACCTATAGCCTTTGGGTCAAGAAAATACTAGGATAGACATTATGATCCAACTATAAAGCATATAAGCCACTCACATAATAGACATTATGATCTAACTAAAGCATATCAGCCACGGCCATAACTGATTTGCCAAATCATTTGTTAGTATGCGCTTTTAAGCTAAATATATGTGCCTTTGAACCAAGGCCATAAATTATGATGCTAGTTTGAGTTTGATTTTGGGGCACACTGATTTTTTTCTTTCTTTGGTTTGGTACAACAAGATTCAGTTGTATGATGTGTGTGTGTGTGTGAGAGAGAGAGAGAGAGAGAGAGAGAGTTATATTAAACAAAAATAAACATAGTCTGCAGAAATATTACAAAATTAAATACAAATATAGTTGGTAATCGATAATTCAATGTCAATTGTCATATGTTAAAGAGAAGTTCAAATGATTTTTATCAGTACTATAACACATGGAAGATGAATACATATCATCATATTGCCATTTATCGAGAGCCTCAACATCATTAGCTAGTTTGCTAGTACAAGAAGCACTACAAGTGGCACTCTTACTAGAAACACTATGTTTGTCTTGCGTAGCAGTGTTGTGACTCTCATCCTCAGTTGAGATTTGAGGAAACTGTGCAGAAGGATCCAATTAGAGATGTGTTGTGAGGTTTTCACACCATCACTCCGTTGCGAATGGGGACCCCCTCTTTTTGCTTTGGCAGTAGGAGTAGTGGTCTTAGATGCTCTTAGGAGGTCTTAGGTAGTCTTAGTTGGTAGCATTTTCAAGTCTCCAAGCCTTAGGAGGAGGTTGATGAAGCCAAGGAGGGAAATCAGTCAGGTCCTTAGAATTGAGTTTTAGCATGGATAAGTGAAGGTGTTATTATCTAGTCAGACCAAGTGCAACCAATAGATGAGACACCTCTTTGCAATTTCACCTTGAGGGAGTTTAAGAAAGGCCAAAATTGATTATGGGGGCACCAAAATGCAAAGACAAATCCAAAGAGAATCCCCCCACTTTTGAAGAGACATTGGAAGGACAAAATCAGTTAAGTATGGACAGCAAAGTAGACAAGAGGAAAATCCTCTAGGCAGGGTGGAATCCGCCTGCCCTTGAGGACTCAAAAATCCTCTCCCCACCTCAAATTCCGCCAAGGAGCCAGCCATTCAGGTGATTAGATGAGCAAATGGACACGCTTAGAGGTCAAGATCTTGGAGAAAAGTGAAAATCAGATTAAGAAAAGATGAAAACTAGAGAATGAAATGAGACTTAATTAAGCGCAACTCAGATTGGAATGATTAACAATCCACCTAAGAGACAAAATTGGAGTTGAAAGTTAATGACTTAATTTGATTAAATGGAAGACAAACTCAATCAAAGGCAACAGGATATGATTCTAAGGGGCTGAAAAGTTTGAGTGTGAAAAATGGAAATCAAGGAAATTCCTGGAAGGGCGGCGGATTCTGCCACCCTCCAAGGAGTCATTATCCTCTCCTACCCTCAATCTCCGCCTTGTGTGGAAGAGGGTGAAAGCACAATTAAGTCCTTTCAATTTGCATTTAGAACAATACGAATGTAAAACAGAGAAGATAAGGGTGGAGATTGAGTTTTGAAGTGAATGAGGAAATCCTCTAGGTAGGGCGGAATCCGCCTGCCCTTGAGGATTCCAAAGCCCTCCCTTCTCCTTAAATTCCATCCATAGACTAAGCTCGAAAACTTGCACAAAATGAAGGCCAACATGCATGAAGGGATAACATGATTCAAAATGATAATGAAATTTCAAAATTAAGCCAAACTTAATAAGGGGATAAAACTGAATTGAAGAAAATGAAAGTGAAGGATTAAAAATCCTCTTGACCACCTAAATTCTGCCTCAGACTAATTGCCTTCTCTCTAATTTCTGAGAAAATGACGTGAAATAGAAACCAAAGAACATGGAAATGATAATTAGAATCAAAGTTGGCACAAAGACAAAATTGAATAAATTTGGATGAAGAGAGCAAGTGGTGGTGGAAATCCTCTAGGCCCAAGATTTCTGCCGAAAGTTAATCCTCTATCCTCAAAAACTCCGCCCAAGGAAAAGCACAACCTTTGATGAGAATTGAGTTGAGGGTCCAAGTCGTGGGGATAGAGAAATCAATGGTCAAGAGATGAAAATGATGAAAATTGAAGGGGCGAGTGATAGAAGTGTTGAATGCAAGAAGAGTGTTTTGATCAAGACCAAGCATGTAAGAGGTGGTGGAAATCCTCTAGGGCCAGGATTTCCGCCCTAAGGTAATCCTCCAAACACCTCAAACTCCGCCCTTAGATAAATGATGCTAAATGCTTGCCTTTGGCTGTAAGTTTGCACGGAAGAGAAGAGAATCTGGTTGACCAAGCCAAGAAAGGGAGATGAGAAGTTTGACATGAAACAAGAATTGAGTATGAAGAAAAGGAATACAATTCCTTGAGGGATGGTGGATTCCGCCATCCCCCAAGGATTAATAATCCTCCCTCATGCCTAATCTCCACCCAAGAGAGGATTGAGCAAATAAGAGAGGTGAAGGAGTGAGATGATAATTAAAAATCATGCCGTTGACCCCCTTCACTATGTCGGCCTGCATATGGAGAAATAGAGGAATTAAAATGTTTAAATTACTTTAGAATGAACAAGCCAGCCTTCTCATGGAGACATGCTTGTTCAAGCTGACAATCACCTATTTAAGGAGGAGGAGGAAAAATCATTTTAACATCGCATGGGAAGCAGATTTATCTTTGCTAAATTAGTGAACTCCTTAATTAGCAGCAAGTTACCTTAGAGTGAAGTGGGTTGTCTTGCATTAGCAATGAATTATCAATTTGGGCAGCGAATTATCTTAAGGAAAAGAAGATTATCTAAGGAGGAGGAGATAAATTACATCCTTGTCAACAATTTGAAACTTCAAAAGGCATCAAGTTTGAGCATTCAAAGGCAGATTTCTTCCAAAAATCAGAGATAAGGGTGGTAAGAAAAAGTGAAATCTGGGCATGCTAGTCATAAAAAAACTTATTTATTCCCCAGATTTTAAGTGAATTCATTTCAAATTGCAAGATTAAGATCATTTTACCAATAAAATCAAAACTTGGGAATTATAAGAAGATAGAGAAATTTGGTCTTGAACTTGAGAAAAATCCATGATCAAATCCATTTTTGCCTCCTTGTTTTGATATTAATGCAATTTTATTTCATGAAAGCTTTCAGATTGCCTTCATTTCATTTATTTCTTATCAATTTCATGAGCTTAATGCAATTTGTCTCTTGTTTTTGCAAGGCCAAATTGATGACTTCAAGGAGAGAACGAGTGGATGGTACAAGGTCAAGCTCAAGGACATCAATTGAGGAGAAGGTTCAAAATCAGATTATCAAAGTGCAAATTCAAGGCAAGATCAAGATGGAGTTCAAGAAAATTCGAAGAGCAAGGAGAAGGAAAAATCAACTTGAATTTCCATTGGAAAATCCAAGATCACTTTGAGGGGTCCAGCTACATAAAAATTTCATCACTTCAAGAAGTTCAAGATTCAAGTTTTCAAGTACAATCAAGTTCAAATTATGGCCATGAGAAAATTTCCAAGAACGAAGATGGAGAAAATTTGAGAAGATGAAGCAATTTGGGAATATGCCATCACAATTGAAGGCTTGATAATGTTGAGTATTAAGAGATATTTTCTCATCACCAAAGAATTTATCAAGTCTACAAGATAAGGAAGTTGAGGTGGTGCCCACTTGTCTTCTACCAATCAAAATATTCTAGATACACATGTTCAAGCACACTCAATCATATTATGCCAAGCGTACATATTTTCTCAGTGGCTCTCAAGAGCATTGTAATTTTCTTATTGGCCCATAGGGTGGTGCCTTCATGTAATTGTATGATAGTGTGGCAACTCTAATCAGGGCTTGCAGTGGGTAAATCTTGGCCCTTGATCTTGAATTGATCTTGGCCCTTCATCGTAATTGAACAACTATAAAAGGCCAAGGCCTTCTCATTTGTAATAGTTAGTAGAAAAAGTAGACTAGGAGGAGACTTGCTGAAATTGTCGCCACAATGCCATCAAAGTAAGTGTTGATTCATTGTTGGTCATCATGATGAATTACTTATGTTGCTTTTGAGTATTGCATGGTTTCTTCAATTTCTAACTTAGAGTAGATTAGAAGTAGTGTTTAGTTGAATGGAAGATATTCTGGATGTTTCTTTGGTGAACTTGTTTAGACCAAACCACTAGCTACTTGCTCATTGTAAGTTTGGCTTGCGTGGTCGAATGACATTTATATGAACTTAACTTCGATTATTGATATGCATCGATAGATGTTGTTAATGGAATGGTGGTAGTTTGAACATCTTACATTTACCTTAGGAGATTGCACTAGCTTGGTTGATGTCGATGGCTAAACTAAGTCTACTAGAGTCATAAAGACATCCACAATTTCTTGCATTCTAGGAGTAGAATAACTTTTTAAACCCTTATCCTTTGCAGTTTATTTGGTTGGAAGTGATTGAAGAAGTTAAAGCAGTTGATATCCATGGATTGAACAACATAAGTCCCTTTGTGATATCACATCATTATAACTGAGTGAAAGTCCACAGTAAGAAGGAACCTTGAGGTTGTCTCATTTGATCACACAATTCATCTACATTATTTAGCATATGAGCATCCTTATTCACGAGAGAGTTGGAGATTTGGTGTTTCATCTTGAAATACTGAGTATTTAATGCTATATGTTGTAGTGGAACAAAACTTACATCAACAAGATGCTATAGATACTATAGTATGGTTAAGCCACACTGGAAGATTTGAAGGCCCAACTATGAAGAATAAGGGGGAGAGGTGGAGAAGAATGAGGAGGTGGTCTAGGAGAAGAATTATGAAGTGAAGAATTGTGAGGTGGAGATGGAGTCAAAATTTTAGTTCCAATGGTTTTAACAGAGTTTATTGTTTACCTTTTTGGTGAATGTAACGTCCCCTTCCTGAAATGGAATTTAATATTAAACTATAATAAAATTAAAAATCAAATAAATAATAAATAATGATTAAATAAATAGTAAATATATAAATAATAAATGAAATATTAAATAAATAAATAGAATATAATATGATAACTACTATTAATATGAACAATGAATCAAACACTATCCATTATATCCCTAAGATAGCAAATTCAGATCCTTATGAGCAGCGATTTCATGTTCATAAGGACAGCAAACATTATGACAACTTCCTTAAGAATGTACAGCAACTATTATAGATGACTAAAGAAATAATTTTGGTTGAAGGCCTTTGCTTATTATATAAGCAATCAGTGACTCCATGGTTATATGCACTCTTTTCGTTAGCAGTATGGCAGCCATTTCATATTAAGGTAGCTAGCATTAAGCAATAAGAATATCCTTAAAGTGGCGCTGTATTACAATCTATATAAAACAAAATTTATTTTTGTCTTATTCAAGGAAAAAGACAAATTTTAGTGTCTTATTCCAAGACAAAGACAAAGCAGCTATTTGTAATTAAAGAAGGGGAGCAACACTTATTAATCAAAGGCAGCGATTCATTTAAAAGAACCAACTATGCTTAATACAAGAGAATGATTAGAAGGCAATGATTCATATGAAAGTAAAAGAAATTTGTTAAAGAGTCATGTCTTCGTAAAAGGTTATCTCTATCTTAAATGATGTATCTCTTCGTAAAGATTTGAAGGTATAAATAAAGATGGTGAATGAGGGTGAAAAAGAGTAGGATAAGCAGATCTGAAAGTATATAAGTCCAGGCATAAGAAGGGAAAATAAAGCATATTAAGCATATTCTATTTCGGGCAGCATCGTCTGACAGCACATTGGTATGATATAAATTATCTATAAATCAATACTGGTCTACAGGTTATTGTATCAGGATATTATTAGGAAATAAGGGACCTATACACACACACAGACAGTATTAATTTCAGTTATAATAGTGAAATTAGAAATATATATGGACTACGAGATATATATATATATATATATATATATATATATATATATATATATATATATATGTGGCTGAATGGTTTAATATATTTGGAATATAAGAATTATCATATATATATATATATATATATACTATTATATATATTATTTATATATGATAATAATAATGACATTGGAATTATAAATATGTAAGTTATGTTTTATACATTTGTATATATAGTGGTAATGCATGAGATATTAATATATATAGCCTGTTTCTTAATGTCTTTCTATATTAATGGATTTCCCTACACTTACATAATTTTAAGATACTACAGGACACAAATGATGCAAAAGAAGATTAAAATTTCCAACAATAAGATGAGGATTGACAAGATTTGGCTTAATTTCCTCCAAGGTCTCTAGGATCCTTTTAGATTTGGCATGAAATGCAAAAGAAATAAAGAAAATACAATAAAATAAACTCTGAATTTCAATTTTGGTTGATTCCTTCTAAGCTTGAACAAGAAAACTAACTAGACTAGTGCCTTATCCATTACAGAGTCTAGAATTATTCAACCTCTCCTGATAACAACCTAAACACAGGTTTAGTGGTTAATTAAACATTGCTGAATTACAATAGTGAAACCTACGATTGGCCAACAGTGTTATTCTTCTTATGAGTCCTTAACATAATACAATATCCTCAATATTTAACTGAAAGCAAGATTATTCTATTCCTTGAACATAAGTTATCAATTAAACATTTATCATAACTAATGTGCAATGAAGACCTCAATAGTGCTTGATTATATTGATCATAAAACATTATATTACATTTAAAGGAGACAACATTGTGACATGCTATTCATATATGCCACAATTGAACTGTGTGTTATTAGTACAGAGAAAATCACAACATTCTCTTTCTGAACTTCAAAAGAGTACTGAAAAGGACTGACCTACCTGTCCAAAACTACATTACCCAGATTCATAACCATTTACAAGGCAAAACAAAACAAGTCCCTTGAATAGAAATGTATCCTCAATATTTAACTGAAAGCAAGATTATTCTATTCCTTGAACATAAGTTATCAATTAAACTTTTATTATAACAAATGTGCAATGAAGACCTCAATAGTGCGTGATTATATTGATCATAAAACATTGTATTACATTTAAAGGAGACAACATTGTGACATGCTATTCATATATGCCACAATTGAATAGTGTGCTATGAGTTAGATAAGATATGATAAGATATATCTATTAATGTCCAACAAAAGACCACAAATGGTCAAAGGCCCAGCCGAGAGAAACAAAGGGGGGAGCCCACAACAATGATACTAAACAACATTCGAAAGAAGCAACAAGAATAGGAACAAAACAAAGCAAAACAAGGGGGAGGAGGGGCAGGGGGGTGTGGGGGAACCCCTAGAGCCCCACTAAGAATCTTGAACAACAACAAAGAACTTCAACATAGAAGGATAAACCATAGAGTAAGACGAAGCTCTGAGCCGCTTCTGGGTAGTCTTGGAAGATAAAGAGTGCTACTGGTAAGAACCCGTCTTGGGCCTCACGAACCTAGAACAAGGGGCAATGACAAGATGACACTTGGTCTCACGCATCGAGTGAAGCCCGGTGAACGAGGTGATGAGCTGACAAGACTGAGGTGCTGCAGGATGCTGGTGCTAGAGTGTGTGGTCCCTACGCCTAACAACTTCTTGAAGATAAAGAGCAAGGCACCTTTGGTCCGTGTACATGAAGAAGGTGGAGTGCAATTGTGCCTCTTCGAAGAGACAGTAAAACCTCCCTCTAATCTTGTAGTATAAAGGGTAGCGGAAGATAAAATGCAACTTAGATTCAACCTTGCCGATACTGTAAAGCTGACAAATCCTGTGCTCTTTGTCAATCTGATGGTTTGTCTCAGAATGAAGCTGATGAGAACCCACTCTAAAGGAACCAAGGGGGAGTTGGAGGGAGTGGGACCAGTATTGGGATAAGTACGAAGGGCAGGCAATGAGTTTGTCCTTCAACTCTAGAAAGTGCTCCGTGTAGAAGGCCATCTTAGGCTGGAGGCCCCCATGGGGGTTGATCCAGATGGTGTGGATAAACTGCATGTAGATATCATCTTTGACACACCTGTTCAACTCTTGCTAGGAAGGAGATGAGGGGGGCATCGAGAGAATACTGAAAGGGGGGGGTGGGGGGAGACGATCCATCCTAATCCCGATAGACCCAAGTAGGGCCGAAGTCTCTGCGAACCAACCCCGAGCTCGATCGGAGGACCCCAAAGTTGCAATAGACTTCGAAGAGTAGTAAGTGAGGAAAGGATACTTGCGACGTCCTATTGATGTGAGTTTTGTTCCACTACAATATACAAAATCAAATACTTAATATTCCAAGATGAAATACCAAATTTCCAACTCTCTCTTGAATAAGGATGCTCATATGCTAAACAATGTATATGTACCGTGTGATCAAATGAGACAACCTCAAGGTTCCTTCTTAACCATGGACTTTCACTCAGTTATAATGATGTGATATGCTAGTTATCGCAAAGGGACTTATGTTGTTCAATCAATGGATATCAACTTATTTTTTCTTCTTCACTCACTTCCAACCAAATAAACTGCAAGGAATAAGGGTGTAGAAAGCTATCTAATTCTAAGAATGTAAGATAATTGCTTCGCTGTATCAACTAGGCATAGGAGGGTGCTAGCTTCTAAGGATGCAAGAATGATTTTCACATTGTCAATATTTATCTAAATACCCTATGAAGGCACAATCTAAATGAACATCTCCAATTGAAGTTAAACACTTGCAATTTAGGCCCAAACTAATCTTATACTGTTACTTACAATCAACAAGTACCAAAAGGTATGGACTCTAGCTCCACCACTAATCACCATTCAACAATATCTTCCATCCAACCTACTTCTACCTCTATTCAACATTAAATAAAATCGTAATCTAAGTGAGAGATGCAAAGAACCACGCAATACTCCAAAATGATCATATATATCCACCATGCAAGCACAACAATGAATAGAGAACAATTTTGGTAGTATTTTGGCAACAATTCTCCAACATAACTCCTTTTACATTTGATGCAAGCAAGCCTTCATATTCATTTCTGCAAACCCCGATTTCTGCAAATGCTGATTTTGTGCCTAGATATTCCTTTATGTAGAAACTAATGTTTGACTCATTTCTTACATAATGTATTTGATTAAAGTTCAATCAAGTTTTGAAGGGGGCTTGAAACCCTTTACAAACAGATTTTGGAGGGATTTGGAAACCTCAAACAAACATTTGCATAGATAAGAGCATAGACAACCAACAACCCTACAATCAACAACCCATCAACAACCCTACAAAAACTAGAGAGACTAAGTGTGGTCTGATCCAACATGAAGGCCTAGCCTCAAGAAACAAAGAGGGCTTTAGAAGGCTCCCTAAACCTTGAAACAAGAGAAAAGGGTTTTACTAGGCTCTCCTAACCTAAATAATGGGTTTTAGCAAGGCTCGCATAGTCTTATTGAGTTTGGCCATAGACCCAAAACCATCCAACAACGAACTACAAAGTCTTCCCAGCGGAACAACAACTTCTCCCCTATAATGTCCCCATTTTTGTGAGCATCAAAGTTTGAGGGATTAGCCTATTAATTGGCCCTCGTAGGCTAATGAGGTTGGTTAGAGGGTCCCTTGAGAGATGCATCTTCTTTAGTGGTCAGAGTTTTGCTGGTTTGGCTTTCGTTCGAGGTCTCCAGGACTCTATATGTAGTAGTTTCCACATTTTTCTATTTATAGTAAGTTTTGAGAGGCTCAGAGAGGGACCCCTGCTATTTCTAGAAATGGGGTATGGTTCTATGAGGCTTGATCATGTCAGCTCCCAGTTTAGACGACATGCAACGATGATGAGTAATAATGGAGATATCAATATTTATTTGGCTAAAATAAATATTAATAGTTTTGAGCTTATATTATTAAGTTATAATATATTTTATATTATAACTTAAGTCACTTAAGTGAAGGGTCAAGTTATCATAGATGGGGCCAAGTGAACATTTAATTTTAAAAGAATTATTTGTACACCAACTATAGAGTTTTAAGTGAAAAAAATTAAAAGTGGGAATATATCTTTTATCCCACATTGGCTAGGAAAGTGTTTGAGCTCTCACAAGAAAAGAATAAAAGGGACTTAACAGCTCATTTTCAGGGTTATGATATTGATTATTGAAATTTGTGAATTGAAGTTGGCTCTGGAGAAACAAGGGTTTCTACAAGCTCTTTTCCGCCATTGGAGAACGTGGTTCTTCTATGAGAAACCATCTGAGCTGGTGAAATATCCAGTGAACTTGGTATTTAGGAGGGTTTCATTTCCGAGACTCTATTTGTGCTTCAACTGGAGAAATTCCGAGTTGGATTAGAACTTGCATAGTTTAAGTTTGCAGATTCAAAAGAAGATTGTTTGGTATTTATTCCAGTTGTTTATTGGCTTACACGAGCCATACTTATCAGTATTTTTTGCTGCTGTACCTATACTTGCTGGACGCACTTCCACACAGGTGCGATTTAATTATTTGAGGGCTTATTTATTGGCGATTCCTGTTGGAAAGGGGGCGTGTGGAATGCAATATATCAATCACTGCAATAAGGAGTCAAATCACCATCACCAACAGTAGATTGGATAAAAAAATCAGGTTTTTAGTGTTGCCGAGTTGTTGCTTTTTAGTGTACTCTTCTTCAATAAAAGTTTGTAATTGCATATGATGCCTTAGAGATGAATTATTATGTAAAGAGTTGTTATGGAAGTTGAATTCTTTAATTCCTAAAAGTTAGTTTCAGTATTGTATTGTTTTTTTTATATTCAAAATCTTCAAAAACCCAAATAATCACAGCAGTTAGAGCCTTGAAGGGTTCTTATAGTCTATGGTAAAACTCAATAAGGCTATGGGAGCCATGCTAAAACCCATAATTTAGGTTAGGGGAGCCTGGTAAAACCCTTTTCTCTTGTTTCAACGTTTAGGGAGCTTTCTAAAGCCCTCTATGTTTCTTGAGGCTAGGCCTTCAAGTTGGATCAGCCCGCACTTAGTTTGTCTATTTTTTGTAGGGTTGCTGATTGTAGGGCTGCTGGTTGTCTATGCTCTTCTCTATGCAGCTGTTTGTTTGAGGTTTCCAAATCCCTCCAAAATCTGTTTGTAAAGGGTTTCAAGCCCCCTTCAAACTTGATTGAACCTTAATCAAAAACATTATGTAAGAAATGAGTCAAACATATTATTTTCTACATAAAGGAATATTGGTTCAGTTCAACTATTAGAAGGAATATCAAGTTGAACAAAAGAAGGAAGAAGCCCATGGCTAGGTCCATAAGGACAAACCCATAATTTAGGTTAGGGGAGCCTGGTAAAACCCTTTTCTCTTGTTTCAACGTTTAGGGAGCTTTCTAAAGCCCTCTATGTTTCTTGAGGCTAGGCCTTCAAGTTGGATCAGCCCGCACTTAGTTTGTCTATTTTTTGTAGGGTTGCTGATTGTAGGGCTGCTGGTTGTCTATGCTCTTCTCTATGCAGCTGTTTGTTTGAGGTTTCCAAATCCCTCCAAAATCTGTTTGTAAAGGGTTTCAAGCCCCCTTCAAACTTGATTGAACCTTAATCAAAAACATTATGTAAGAAATGAGTCAAACATATTATTTTCTACATAAAGGAATATTGGTTCAGTTCAACTATTAGAAGGAATATCAAGTTGAACAAAAGAAGGAAGAAGCCCATGGCTAGGTCCATAAGGACAAACAGAACCAAAGGATAAACATAAGGGTAACCAAATCAGTGTTGAAGTTAGTAGACATGCTTTGGATGAAATAAATAAAGGCCACAAAAAACAACACTGGTAGGAGGGACATGTCTCTTGGATTGGGTAGTGATATTGAGAATGATTACATGTTTGTTAGATGTAGAAAAAGATGTGATGAGATACCTATTTGCATTTTCTAACATTTCCAGACTCTTTACAACAGTCACGATCTATATAAACACAAGCTCTTGTAATGAGATTTTGAAGAATGCATAATAATGCCCTCAACTGTACCATTACAGATGTATTTTGGTCTATTCTCCCCCAACTTTGAAAGTGGTATTTCCTGCTGACTATGGTTGAACTCATATTCAGCAGTATAATGACTAGCATGCCGACTTTGTCTGTGTTAGTCCATGTATACTAAACAGGCTGTCCAATGCATGAAACATGATAATCCTTTATAGTGACTTCAACTGTGAAGGTGCAGAGATCTGCAACAGGGGATATGTATTTTGTAGATGTGATCATTTTAATCATTGGTCTATTACTTGGCTAGACATATAGTTACAATTGTTGCGACTCATGCTAAGTGATGTATAGCTCAATAACTAGTTAACAAGGTTGATGGCATAGATACAGCATAAATATGAATGTGAGTTGTGTTACTGATTTTTGGTACCAAGCTCAATACAATGAGCTGCCATGTTTTAAAATGATTTGAAGGTGCATTTTTGTTTCTGCTGAAACACATACATATGCATAAAGGAAAGGAACAAAAGACAACATTTTTGCATTGCATCATACTGATTGCTGTTTTAAGAAAGTTCAAGACATTTTAAGAGCAAAGTAATCTTTATTGAATGTAAAGTGTACATGATGTCTCACAGAAGCCGTGAGACGGACTGATTTTTTTTCTTTTTCAATGCAAATTAAAAGGAATTTGTATTTGAATAAGAAAATGAGATATAGGAAGGTAACCAATCATTGCCTGTATGACTGGTTTGAAGTTGTCTTGCTGCCTATCTGAAGTATTTGTCCTTCTAGCTCAATAGCTCGTTAGTGCTCCCTGTTCCTGCATAGGTCATAAGAAATGAGTTAGATCAAAAGATCTAGGCAATGACAAGTTACTAGCTCTACATCTCATTTACCTATGCAAATACAAACTAGCCTCAATATACATTAAACAAGAAAGAAATCCATCAGAGGTCATTTGCAAAAAAGTACATCTATTTTCTAACTGGTTTTCTTCATATAGTTACAGATGTCTATCCTATAGCACGTGGAGTTAAATGACGCTCCCACAAGGGTAGAGCCCAGCGTGCTACAAGATAGCAAATCAACTACAATGAGACAGTGGCATCAAGCTGGTATACAATGAGATAAAGTAGAAGTACAGTCCATTTATTGAGTACAATATTGCTGGTGTTTCAAAAGAGCTGTCATAGAATCAGTATTTAACATTTAAGACAGCAATAAGCTCAATACAGTTGATTGTTCAAAAATGGAATAATCCTATTCAAGTGCCACAATGGCTACAACAAGATAGAACATCCGTAGTACAATATTATTCAGCTTTGGAAGCAATTTCAAGGGAGCAATACAGTTCACATAAGTCATAATGTTTACTTCAAGCATGTATAAAATGCCCAGATGCAAGCAATCAAAGCCATAGAATGGAACAAAATATATTTCATAAAGCTTTCATCATATAAATTCCAGATCAGAGATTTTTAAAGCCAGCTGCGAAATATGAGGAATATACAAATGAATGAAGAAAGCTTACACACATAGCTACGAAATCTGCAAGTAGCTGTCAATCTCCAGCCATTTTTTTCATGGCGACTGCAACAGTAAGAGTAAAACTCCAAGTGAAGGGAGTCGCAACATTCGAACTCACATCCTACTTCATCCATGGCGTGAGCAGAGACAGAGATGCAGCAAAAAACGCAGTCAAAGCCCTTTTTTTTCTTCCATGGCGGCTGCATTTTTCTTTCCCAGCCAAGCGAAAAGATCAAGTGAAAATGCAAAGTGTGAAATGAGTCTTCTTAGGGTTTGAAAATGCCCTTTTCTATATGCTACATAACAAGGAGAAAGGCACTTTAGCCTTGTTTAATTTTTCTTTCATTTTCTTCCCAACCATGACTCACGCCATTTATTTTATGGTATGTAAAAGTGATAAATTTATCACTTCTTTTTTTCCCAAAGTTCCATGGTCTTAAATGTAAGAAAACTATATTATTAAAATGATAATTATAAATCATTTTTAATAATATAGTTCAAAATGTAATATATTTATTTAATTTTTTTAAAAAGTAAATAAAAATCTTATTTTAAAGAATGATTAATAATTATTAAGAAATCGTTTATTATTTTTTATTTTTACAAATATTATTAAATTAATGATGTTATTAAGTGATTTTAATTATCGCTTAAATAAACATCATTAATATAATTAAATATTTATAAAAATAATAAATAATAAATAATAAATTAATAATTTTATTATTATTAAATTATTATAAATAGTAAATATCTTATAATCTGTTTATTTAATAAAATATCTTTGATATTTATTAAAGAAATGGATAATAATCGTTTAAAATTTATAATTTAAAAATAAGATTTTTATTTCATCCTTTAAAGATCTAAGCAGATATTCTACAAATGCTATGACCAATGCTGACGTCATGGAGATGAGGATAAAATTTTCTAAGTGGAGTTGTTTTTCAGAGACTTTTTAAGAGCTTTTGAGAGATAAGATTGAATTTCTGGGAGATATTTATGATGACATGAATGAGGCATGAATAAGAGATAAGAAAATCTTTCTTATCTCTTTTCCCAGCCAAGTTTTTTACCATTTTACGAAAGTTTCAAGTGAAGTATCATATAGGAACCGGCCTAGAACCCGAAGATTCACTCCATTTATGGGAAACCCACTACCCAGGAGTGTTTCCATGTTTCTCCAAAAGGTTAAGTTTCTGTGAGCTTAACAGGGCGCACTTTTGAGAGCTAACAAGTTGTGTACCTTGTGTTTACTTCATGTCAAAAAGGTCTAGGCTTATGACTTGAAATTTTTTGATAAATTGCAAACTCTCTAAGAAAATAAGATTTTGATTTGTTTTAATGGTAATTATTGTTATTATTGTCAAAGCCCTGGCCATGCTATCTTTTAGTGCGGAGGTATGACCTTTGCGCTTTATCCTGATTGATAAGGATTAATAAACATAAATGCTTCATGATTTTTAGCAAATCTTAGATGGGCATGTCATAATAATAAACCAAACATACATTGAAAAGGTGTAAGTTTTTTGACAAATATTATTGAAAAATATTAACTAATATTTGCCTGGGCCTTAGGGTACAGCTATCTGTTCACGGTTGGGGGACATTTGGGTGTCCCTTGGCTGTCTCCTAATGTACTGAGGCATCCTCTAAACAAAATATGCATACCAGGAATGTTTCCAATTCTTGTTCTAAAATAGGGGATGAGGTGGGAAGTTTTTTCCCATCCTTGCATCCTTGAAATACCTCCTATGGTCATATTTGGCAGGGGATGCGTCCCTGGGGAGCACTGATTCAGGTATGCAAAGCAGTCAAGGGTGAAGGGATCCAAACTGTCATAGGCTCATTATCCCAATTGTTTCTGACAAGTCCAACATGGAGCAGTTTTATGGGGGCAATATGCACTTGTAAATGACTAGTCAACTTATCATTGTATGATGATTAGTGCATAATGTTATTACGCTGTAACCACTAGGAGGTTGCATGGAATCTTTGCTAGTATTGCATTATAACTATTGAAATACCTGATCTTTGGCCATGGCAGTTTGCTTGGTTGCCACACCAAGTGTCTATGGTCTGTTTGTGCCCCTACAGTAGCTTCTGATTGAAAAATACCCTCTTCACCTTACCGAATTTTTGGTACAGTGTTTATGGTAATCTCTGTTTAAGTCATATTCTAACCAACCTAATGTTAGGGGATTGGTGATAAACGTAAAATGATGCCTCACCACAAGGGTTGAGTTAGATTCATACCGTCTTACCCCTTGAAAATCTCAGTGGTTTCTTTATCACTTGACTGCTATATTCATCTATTTACAAATTATATTTGTGCACATTTTGTCATGTTCAGAGCCAGGGAAACCAGTCCGTAACATTTTTCAAGCCTTTATACATTTTGTATATTTAGTAGATGTCTTAATGTTGATATGCCTGAAACTTAAAGCTTCATTTGTTTGCGGTATCCCCATCCTAGTTATGTGTAGCTGTGATAGTTTTCCATCCCTGTTTCTGAACCAGACTGCTATTAAGAAATTCCAATGTTAACTATGGACCACAGCATTAGCCATAAACAGTGGAAGAGTTAACAAGCATAAAATGTAAACATTTCTTTTGCAGCACAATACAACATCAGTTAACCTATATATTAATGATGCTAAATTGCTTATGTCAGGTGTTGCTGAGTGAGGGGCTGCAAGGACTTTACAAAGGGTGAGATTTTACTTTTTGTACACAAACATATGAGGTCTTAGTTAACTCTTTCATGTAAGTGTTAAGAGGGTGAAATGGATGTAGAAGGTATTCTAGATTGTGTAAGACTAGTGTTCTTATGCTTTATTTTTTTTCAACAGATCACTATTTTAGTATCTAGTGAAATTTTTTATTTTCTGTACATGTTTGTGCAGATCACATTTTTGGAAACTGTGTTGGATTTATTCTTTCAATATTGACATTTCAAGCCACTTGTCTATTAAATTTTTAGGAAACTTGTCAAATGTGTCTATTTAGATGGTAGTGTAGAAGCAAAATGAAGCCCAGTGGAACCAAGTTGATCAAAACAAATAAAGAAATTGAAGTAATCATAGCATCATTAATCGTTTCAGGAATAAATTGGGAAACCAAAAGTGTAGGATTTTTTGAAAAAATGGAGAAAAACTGGCAAAAAATCGGATTTACAAAAAAATGTAAAAAAGTTGAAGAAAAACAGTCAAAAGCTACTTTTAAAAAAAAGTTGAAGGACATTTCCATAGCATTAATATATTGGGAGCAACTAAAATATAGAGTTCAACACATTAATTGCAGAAAATAGATTTTCATTGTTCATATTCATATTGCTGTTTGCATTGCACAAAACATGCCTCAATAGATTGCAATATAGTTTGTGACTTTGTACAAAATCAACCTATAAACTAAGTACAAAGTTCCAAAAAATCAAATGGTAACCTATGACTTGCTAGGGGGCTGGAGGCCCTAATGATGTTTCTCCTAGGAAAGAGACTGTTCTAATTCCTTGAACAATATTAGTGGGAAAGTTGGCCTATTCCATGATTTCAAGATCTTCAGGCTTAAGAACATGATCATCAGCAGCAATTCACCTTAGACTTCAGATCAATCTCATCAAGGTCAATTGGCTCGTCTTCCTCTAGTTCCCGTTTTTTCCACATGGAAATTGGTCTTTGCCTTAGTGAAAAAGACAATGAATACAACTTCAATTGAGTGCAATTTATTAAAATTCCTAACTTGAGCTTTCTTTAGCTTCAAGTGGAGGCTGTAGTGAATAAACACCAAGTCATTCATCTGTTTTTTTGTTATACGGTTGGGTTTCTTGGAATGTATGTGTTAAAAAACACTCCAATTATGTTCACAAGTGGATGAGCTACATGACTGGGTCAAAATGCATATTGCCAACCACCTAAGATTTTTGCATTCACGACCAAAAAAATTTGACTGTTGAGCTGAAAAACACATTATATGGAGATGATATCATGTAAAAATATCTTTGAATCTTAACAAATTTAATAACTACGTCGACAAAATAAATGGACTATCAAAATTTTATAGAGTCTACCTGGTTGGGAGGTCTCTTTGCCTTCCACAACAACCCTAGTTGAGAGAAAACCCCTCATCGGCCTATACATTTGCAACTCTGACATAGCTTCATTTAATTGTTCTTGGTTGGAAACATTTTGTCCATGCACTTGAACAAGCCTTGTGTGATCTCAACATCAAAAGTCCGAATTTTGGGTTGTAGAACAATGATGGATGGAGAAAGTATCCTACAACATGGAGAGGAGAGTGCATATGTCCATCCCATCTCCTATCAATTATGTCCCATAATGACATATACCTATCATTGTCATTTTCCAACCAACCCCTCATCACCTCCTAGGTCATATCCCATTAGGGATTTACCCCCATTCACTAGTCTCAAGACTTTTATTAGAGGCTCTAAACATTCTACCCCTTGTTCAACTACACCCCAAAAATTGGTAGAATACACATACTATGCCACTACCATGCCTTCTATTTGATTTGTGAAGTTGATGAGGGTCAATTCCTTCTATCTTTCCATGCATTTGACATAATGGTGCACCCACTACTAGCCCACTCGAACCGATGCTCTTTAATGACATCTTGAATATCATATACTACCTCATTGACCATAACAACCCTGGATGTCTCGTAAGATGGGGTTCAAAACCCAGGCCCCGCAGTTCCAACGACATCCATCATAGCTTGCCAATGGAGATCTGGTAGCATGGAATGCCAAGCTAGAGGAGTACCAAAAATTTGAAATTTCCTTGTGCTTGTTCATGGACATTTTTCCTCCACCCCATATTCTCCAAAGTGGTCTATGATCCTGGTGTAGTGCGACGTGCAAATAATTCATTGATGTTCTCTTCACCTGTGTTTTGGGCCACATGTTGTAGAAGTAGGTGTTGTTCTAGATTCCTCTCCTCTACCATCTTCCTCATTCAATCAATTCCTCCTAACATATGTAGAATTAGAACCTATTTCAAACCTGGATCTTTCCTTTTTTGTCTTGCTCTCATGAATTGCATCAAGAGTTCTTTTGGCCTAATATGTGACATTTGTAGGGCATAGAGTGCATATGGCGGTGTTATTTCTCATTTCTTTTGCCAAATGCCATTTGAAGCGGTAGATTCCACCTTTGATTTCATTTTGACATATGCATTTAATCTTTGTGCAATGGCGTACAATGTGTCCATGCAAAGTATTTCAAATGTGGCATTGTGATCAAGAATCAAATCTGTAAAAGCATTTTAATTCAATCTTTCAACATTTTGACGTAGAAGTTGTGTGTTGATAAGCGATGCTCACCATTTACATAGTTTTTTATGATTTGCATGAAGTTTTTGCAATAAAATGAAGTTTTTTGCAATAAAATGCATGGACAAAATTTCTTATATGACAAGAGATCCCACTAATATTTGTGGGAAGCAGAAAACAGTAATGAAACAACCCACACCCCAAGATTTTATGATGTGCTTCTGTGGATATTGGGAAGCTACCCAAAACCCCTCAAACTTTATGATTTCAATGCAAAAGTAGAGCAGAAAAAATACAGAACATTTCTTTATAAGTGGAATGCAAGAAAACAAAAACCTTTTCTGAAAATTTGAAACTTGCATTTATTTAACTATTTATATGTTGGCACACATAGGCACATCCCTGTTCCTAAACCTACAGGGTGTTGATGTTTTGTAGCTTCAGTTGAATAAACACTATGAGTCAATGCTAGTGAAGATATATATATATATATATATATATATATATATATATATATATATATATTATGTAAATATTCGAGAAATTAATATAATACTCAAGAGATATTATATATATATGTATGTATATATATATAATCATAATTGTCATTATATTAATTACATATTAATGAATAGACATGTCTCATGAAGGGACATGTCTCTTCTTGGCTCATTCTCAATTTAAAATTTAAATGCAAGAGATTGTTGCATTTGGAAAACACATACAATGAGATAGTGCTATTACATTTGCAATGATCCTAAAAACTTAACATGGTATTAGAGCCAAGTTGCAAATGTAAGAGAGTAGTTTATTGATGGTGAATGTGTGACTGTCTCAGAAAATACAGTCTCGGTACAAGGACCATATCTCACAAATGCACTGTTGGATTTTGCTAAATTTTGGATATGTTGGTGATAAACAAATTTACAAGAATCTCATCGGAGCGATTGAAGAGAAAATGCCAGGTTCAAAATTTATGACCGACTATGTACGGGTCTATGAAAAAAATCTGAAAAAGAGCAAGGTTCCTTCTTTAAAAGCCTTACCACTTGAAGGGAGATCTAATAAGATTGAAGGTTGTGATAGTGTATAGAACCTTTGGATATTAAATATAGTTCATGTGAAGAATTATAGTAATGTTTGAGAACGATGACATCATTCTGTGAATTTGCATGATATTTTCTATATGGGCTCACGTTACAGAATGAAATACTTGAAATTTATAAAAGATAAGTATTTCATGTTTTATTAATGCACATAAGTTTTGAGTTTGTAATTCATGCTATACTATTGGTTAGTAAAATCTTGTATGCTTCAATCATTGGTATTTTCGGTCGAGATAGTTTAGTGAGCTATTTGTAACCTCTCTCTGACATACCTTCAGGACAAAAGTACAAGATAATTGCATTCAAGGGAGAAATAATTTGATGCTTGTAAATGAATTGATGATTGAGACTAGATGCAAAGGGAGTCTGACATTTCAAAAGAAGTCAAGAAGTTGATAAACTTGAGCTTTAGAGGGAGTAGATGGTTCAGTCAACTTGTGACAATCTTGATCATATTGATTGAGAGGGAGTTCACTATTGAAGGTGAAACACTTTTGAGGTAAACTTGATATAATTGATTATTATACTAATGAATCATGAATGTTTTTAATGGGCCTGCCCCTGTGTAAATCATGAGGAAGTGACGACTTCCAAATGATTATCACTTGTATTTGCATAAGTTATTGGAAGGTGACGATCTTACAATAACTTAAATCATGATATACATTATTTATAATATTGAAACAGATCATGATGTATTAAATCAACAACTAAGTGCTAGATGTCATTAAATTGACGATCTATGAGTTGTTTGTATAGATATATCTTGTAAATCAACAACTAAGTATTAGATGTCATTACTTAGATGTCATTAAATTGACAGTCTATGAGTTGTTTGTATAGATATATGATAGGTATTTGGTGAATATCATGTGTTGATATTCTGCAGGTCAGTACCTTATTGAGTACTTGGTGAATATCATATGTTGATGTTTTGATAGGCCAATACTTAGAGTATTTGGTGAATGTCATGTGTTGACATTCTAATAGGCCAATACTCATGATATCAAATGGATAGAATCGCCGATGGAGGCAATCCACCTGAGAACTTGTGGATAGAATCACCGATGGAGGCAATCCACCTGAGAACTTGTGGATAGAATCGCCAATGGAGGCAATCCACCTGAGAACGTATGGATAGAATTGCTGATGGAGGCAATCCACTTGAGAACTTGTGGATAGAATCGCCGATGGAGGCAATCTACTTGAGAACTTGTGGATAGAATCGCCGATGGAGGCAATCCACATATTGACTACATCTTGAGGATGATGCCTTTATTTCTTACATCATATGATTGATGTTGTCAAGTGTCTTAAGTGTTGACATTGGATTGATTTATCCTCCCTAGCTAAGAGGGAGTGTTGATGTTTTGTAGCTTCAGTCGAATAAACAATATGAGTCAATACTAGTGAAGATATGTATATATATATTTAGTATATATGAGATGTATATATATATATATATATATATATATATATATATATATTTTATTATGTAAATATTAGAGAAATTAATATAATACTCAAGAGATATTATATATATATGTATGTATGTATATATATAATCATAATTGTCATTATATTAATTACATATTAATGAATAGACATGTCTCTTCTTGGCTCATTCTCAATTTAAATGCAAGAGATTGTTGCATTTGGAAAACATATACAATGAGATAGTGCTATTACATTTGCAATGATCCTAAAACCTTAACACACGGAATCTGAAAATGGCATATTGATACCCACACTCATATCTAAACACACAAACGATAGTTATCATAGACATTTTAAATGTCTACCAATAACAACCCCTAATGACACTGATTCAGTAAATCAGTTTACTCACGTCATGTTCACCTTAGGGCTACATTTATAATTGTTTTTAATTTGTCTTCGTATTTGCACATTTAATTCATTACCTTGAGTTTTACATATTGGATGGCACTAAATCTTCAAACCAAAATAATCACTGATTCAAACAAGAGTGAAAGTGGAGGAGAGTTTGGGATTTGCTTTGATATAAATATATGGTGTGAAGTTGCTACAAGACCTCTTATTTTCATCACAACCAGGGACCTCAAGGAAATGGAAAAAATTAACCAAGAAGACACTTGAAGCACTATAATGTTAAACTTAAAACTATGGTAGGGCAATTTGTGTATTGGTCTGAACACTGTAAAGTGGTTATTTTGGTCAGTTGCTGCCTATGTTTAGGGTCCGGACATTTTTGATACTACTACCTTCATGAACAGTAACGAAATTTAAGGCAGGCTGCGGCTCAATAATTTCCAATTTATTCTCAATAACATTTCCAGTTACTTATGTCTGGGTTTATTAATAAAGTAAATAACACTTCTGAAAAACCAATACTTAAATTTTGCAATAGTTTGATCGTGCATATAAAAACTATCCAGAAAAAACCAATACTTCAGATTCTAAAAATTTTCCATACTATGATCGTTTAATAATAAAGTTAATAACACTTAAAATTTACCAATAGTTTGTTTGATTGTGCCAGATTCTGACTTTATTAATGAAGTTAATATCACTTCTAAAACACCAATACTTAACATGCATGATCAAACTATGGTAGACAACTTGTCAAGCAGTGACCATTCATCAAGAAACCAAACAATGCAGGGTGTGAAATCAAAAGCAATACTTGATAACAATGCAAGTAATCTGCATACCTCTGCAATATTTGCTGAATCTGCCTGCAACACATCCAGACTCTTCCTGCAAGTAATTGCCGACTCTGCCTGCACCTGACTGCTCAGTCCCTTCACATCGCAGTGGTGATAATATTTCAGCCTCACACATCCATTCTATAGAAAATCACGTCAAATTTGTGTGGTTTTTTTCCATCTAGGGATTCAGAAATTTCGTTCCATTCTTTTTGTTGATTAATCACGATTTGTAACTGATTAATTGTCAAAAAATTTGAAAATAAATTGTTGACCAAATAATCACAATTTTTTGGTGAAAAATTGCTGCCGTTGCCAATTCCTAATTAATTGTGATTTTTTTCTGTTTTCTGCTTCTATGGAAGTAATTTTCCAAGAAACTGCATTTTTTTGTTAGAAACAATTTGATAAAAGTTATAAGTATAAACTGAGTTTAAATTTCAAAATGCTATTGTGATGCTCGTTCATCCAACTTATTTCGTTTCTCTTCTATCAGCTATGAATATTCCAATTGACAGAGAAAAGGTTTACAGTAAAGACAAAAAACCTAGAGGAGCAAAATGGTAAATGAGTGTTGTTGTAATGGCTGGTTATGTAGCTTGTAAGCTGTCAAATGAAAACCTGGAGTTTGTAGAGAGGCTTAGCATGCAAAGCTTGTGCAAAATTAATGGACTCTATATGTTGTCTTCTTGGACCCGACAACAAAGTGTGTTGCTATAGCTATGTGTGAGAAAGCTGACGCAAGAATTTTCCAAAAAGAAGCCACCAAAAGTATCTGTGCGAATCCATTCAGAGGAATACAAATTTTGCTAGATCCACAATGGGGATGGTTGACTAAAATAATTCTTAGTGCTATTGTCATGTCCCCCATTTGAAACCCTAACTATAATCCTTATCCTTGACATCATAATATTACGCACGATTTTTCAATTTTTGTGAAGTCTCTAAAAGAGACAAAAATTGCAGAAATAACATATCCGTTTCGAGTAGGAAGACCACCCTTACAGAAGAAGAATTGGATCAAGTCAACCAACCAACCAAGGCAAGTGTATGACAGAGGATAATGCTAAGACAAGTATCAACTTAGCATATCATTAAAGTAATTGAATAATGTTAAACATCGACACCAAGAGTTAACTAACAACAATTATGATAAGTAGATATCGCTTATAAGCAAGCATGCCTTGGTTATGATAATCGATATTATGGGAGTTGTGAAGAAGGATAATATTAGTAGTATACGTATCCTAGTGCCATGTTAATAAGACCTAGATGGTGAGACACAAGTCAAAGATCACAGTCATTGAACCCTGGAAGACAAATATCGATGGAAGACGTAAATAGGATGGACTATAGTTTGTAATGGAGATTCCTCATTTATATCAAATCGATAGGAATAACATGAAGTAAATTTTTACAAGCAATAGATGATACTTAAATCATGATGGAGTCACCAACCAACCTTCGAGAAAGTTCCAAACAAATCTTGACATAGTAACGACAAACATTGACTTGGAAATGGATAACATATGCTGCGATAAAAGACCAGCCATAAATAATGAAATATTATGCCGACAACTAGTTCACACCTCCGTTCATCAGGAAGAGTTAGACAAAGATTGATAGGAATGAAGCATTGCGATAAATAGCATTTAGTTAAATAAACCAAGGAATCGATTAATTAAGGGGCCATCACATACTATTAATAAATTGCTTATATTACCGACTAGACATAAAGAAAGGCTTACCCGGTTATTATGAAGAAGTGCATCAAAATAAGGAGATATGATTAAGACCATGTCCTTTGGGAGACAACCATCCCCACGTTTGGGGTATAAGAAGAAACTTGGACACATCTCATTCAGAAAACATGGCAGAAACAAACAAAAACAATAAGCAGTAGTAAGGGATTGAACCCAGTCACCAAGAAGGGATTAAACAAGGCAGTCAAGAATGCACTTACGGCTGGTAAGGAATACACACTGGCCACCTCTAATATCTGGTGCTAAAAGAGGTGCTTCCACTATCCCTAACATGGCATCTGCTGTCCTTAATTTTATATTTGATGTCACCCGATATTGATATCACTATATACATGTACATACACACACACACACACACACACATATAAGCTTATTTTGTGTAATTCTTTTTCATTATGATATAAATTGGATGATGTATACTTATATATCTACAGAGATAAGAGTCTATGTTTTCTACAACAAGAATCATGTACCGCAAACTATAAATCAGATAAGGGTCTGCATACTTATTTATAACATATACTTGCATAAATATATAGCATATGAGGGTCTGCTTATTTATTTGCAATATACATAAAGCATATTCACCAGTCTGTGATAATTAGACATATGAAATGTTGAGTACTTATTAGATTAGTACCTCACAAAGTAGGTAAGGCCTGTGCTGGAATGGACTATGCTACATGATACAAAGGCACTAGGTAAGGCCTGTAGCAGAATGGGCATGGGCTACATTATATAAAGGCACGAGATAAGGCCTGCGATGGAATGGGCATCGGTTACATCATACAAAGGCACTATTTTGTGAGGGATAATCCACATGGGTGGGAAGTAGTTGCAATAAGGGGGAACAGTGAGACCTACTAGGTACGCTAACCCCATGTGTGGGGCCAAGGGGGATAGAGTTTCCACCCTTGGGCCTAGGATATGGTTAAGGGCAACCTATTCTAATCTTTCCACCAATCCTTAAGTTAAATATTATACATTATAAATTTTCTCCTAAATCTCTAGGTTAGAATTGAAAATCTCTTTTATCAATATATGGCACCTAGAGATAGTTATCATGCTAACAATATTGTCTATGAATGTATATATGTGCACTTTCTTCTTATTAGTTATTTGTTCATCGGACTTACATTCAAGCATAGTGGAACAAAATATTCTACTTGGTAATACATCTCTCTAACCCTGGTTATTGCAATTGCGCTTGCAGGGCATAACCTAGGGTGAATTCTAAGAGGGTACATTACAACTATGTGCAGCTGAGGGTGAGTTCAACTCAAATTCAAAAGCAAAAACTGGTGTAGAAATGGTGCAATCCAAAAAATTATGTGGGCTGGATTTTAATTGCGGATCACCCATTTTATTGGCAAGGAATTGCTATGGTGATTCAAAAAATTGCCCATATGATTGGTGAGTGGCCAAGGTGATTCGACATAAAAAACACAATTTATAACTTAAGGGACAGAACACTTAATTTTGGAAAGCAACAAGGAACATGGACATAGTTAAAGATTCTCAAACATCAAAAGGAGACAAGGGAGGATCCTATGAGCTGACTTAGCCACTCCAAGTTTGGATAAGCTGAGAGTTTGTCATTCATGTCGCATGGATTGTGTGTTGGATCATTAGATCATCATAAGACTGCCATGTATGCTTCCCACAAGTTTACACATTTGCAAAAACTTGCACATCAAAGCATTTTGGGAAATAGTGCTTTTCTTCATCTAATATATCAGATCCCAAAAGTACCATAAGAGTCTTGAAGAAGTAGGGAATCACACTAGTACATTTTGTTAAAACTAAGGTGTGCTAGTCGCTTGTAGATTTTGGTGTGAATAAGGTGTTTTACCTAAGTAGTTCACCCAGTAGGTTCTAACTCTGACAGACACTGGATTGTTTCAATTAATGGATGTTTGACAATTTGTCAAACACTTTGCATGCAAGTTTTTTGTTTGGTCTTTGCATAGTTTAAACACTTTCACATTTTTTTTGAAACATATACTTTAAAGAGTTTTGACCTTATTTTTGAAATAGCAAGCATAAATTCCAAAGATAATTATATAATCTGAACACAAGAATTCTTTATTGGCTGAGAATCAACTTGCAACTATTTACAATGACTATCTTATGCAATTATAATTTACCAAATTCAAAATGCAGGAACTTGATATCAAATCGCAGCCTGCTGGATTTTCCTCAATAACAATGTTGCCACCTTGTGCAACTGTAAGACTAATCGCCAATGAAGACCAGGGGACCAAGACAACTCCCAAAACTAAAATGTTCCCTTACAAGTACTCATAAACCCTTCATATCTCATGTGGCTGATATATAGATGCTGTGGCTGCTAATATTAAACCCTTATGCTGAATCTTAAGGCTCAAAATTTGTAATGCAAATTGATTAAATAATCCTCCAACAAACTCAAAAATATCTATGGATTCAAACTTCAATTTCACCTCCATTAAGCTCAATCATGGCTTCTGTATAAAGCCATAGCATTTGCACAATTCACTGGCTACAATCAACCAATTCAGTGTGCTTGAACATCTGAGAATTATCAATTCTTCAGACCTTGGAATTCTAAAACCCTTGTTCCAGACTCAACACACACAAATTCATCAAATAACAATGCACAATGGAATGGTTTGATTTCCTCCTTGAAGGCATTTATAATTCACCAAATACAATGGAGCTTGAAGCTTGAAGCTTACACCTTGCATAACTTAAAAAACATATGTGCTTTTTGTTGCAAAGTTTGAAATATAATAATTTATTAATATTTCCCTCCATTTGGTGCACGATAAACTAATATAAAGTATATCTTTTTTTTATCGGTAATATTTATTTTATTGATTCAAAAAAGCTGAATACAAACCACTTAATCTGGCAGATTATATTTTCTCACCCCCCAAAACCCATTGAATTCGAACAAGAATTTCAAAATACAACCCGAATACATCCCAGAATGGCACATAGTGCTATTAAGAAGCAACACAAAAAGTAGACAACAACACAACCCTAGAACCATTAACCCATACTAACAAAAATGGGCATGCAGAGAAACAGAAACCAGACGCTAAACATCGAAGGAAGAAGCCCGTCGCCTCCTCCTTTGAGAAGTTCGGAACAGATGAGCCACCATGAGCTTCCCAAACTTCACTAGGACCGTGACTCACATTGCCACCCTCGCGGACACCACCACAGACCGACTGTTTGGAAGGAATCTGTCATCGGGGAACACGGTTGCCTTCATTCCTCGGAAGGGCCATCGACTTCACCAGAGTGTGTTTCGTCTTTCTCGTCTCAACTTCCAATTCCAGCCTCTCCATTTCCATTTTTGTAGAAAAACTAAAATAGCCCACCACCCCTTCCAAGCATCCACCATTTGCACCGCCATTGGACAGGAGGAAGTCCAAATGACCAGGGGTTGCGATTCCCTTTCACCACCACCAATGAACTGCCATGGGCCTTGGTTCATGTGCAGGCCCACACCCACCTCCACCCTTCCTACAATCTCCGCGAGCCCACCAACCCATTTGGGTTCCAAGCACGCACGAGACACCTGCAACACCTTTTGTCTCGACGAACTAGCCATCAAAGCCAAAGCTAGGAACAACGAGGAGATATCCAAGTTGGTCCTAGGTCGTAGATCAGAGTTGAGAAACTCATTCCCCATCATCAAACACACAGCCTTCCAGAACTCCACATGATCAATTTCGAACACATTCCTCATCCGGTGCACAAAAACCGCCCCCTGAAGCCCGACAACTGATCCGACGACTCCATTGAGAAATTTGCCTCCATGAAAAACCAGCACTTGAGCTCCAACAAACCCCAATTCTAGAAAAACACTGGCAAGAACACAACTCCACAAAACCCCACTTTCCAGCCTTTAAAGGCTGGCAAAGCCTCCGGAGACAATCCCCATCACCATACATGATGTCGAGACATCACATCACCCGACACCTTACTGAATGCGAATTAGAGAAAATCTTGCACCGTACATCTTGCACGCTACCACCTCATCCTCAAATGTCCTCACCACCTGCAAAGGCCAGTTTAGAAAATACTTCCTTTGCCTCCAAATTCATAAACCACCCAATGTCACGACAATGAGACGTGAGAATAATGATTTTAAAAATCATGTCCTTCCACTACAAAATCTTCAGATCCCAAAAACCGAAGGTCCTCAAAAAGTTCAAATTTGTCCACTAATGACCCATTCACCTTGACGTTAGATAATTTGTCTGCAGTTGTGTTGGCCTCCCGAAGAACATGGGACACCCGAAAGTCAACAAATTCCCCTAGAAGATCTCGAATCCTCTGAATATGCTTATTGAGATACCATGTATCCATCTCCCCTTTCACGAGACCATTCACAACAAGTTGTGAATCTCCTTCTAGATGAAGCCTTTGAACTCCCAATTTTTTTGCCATCAGGATAGCCTCAATTGTTGCCAGACATTCAGCTTCATTATTAGTACCATTTGCCAACCTTTTGGCACCTAGAGCAAGGATACTCCCATTCTTATCGCAAGCCACAAAACCAGACCTCAAAGGTCTAGGGTTGCCCTTAGATGCGCCATCAAAATTAATCTTAATCCACCCCTTTAAATTGGCACTTTACATTATGCACTTTATAATTTGACTTTATAATCATTAAATAATCCCTTTTAATAATAAAGTCAAATAACATTTAATGATGTGCACTTTTTAATTAATTATTAATAAAGTACTACTTTATTAATATTTAAAATCTCATAACTCTAAAAATACTCATTATTTCTAGATTCTGTTAGAACTAGGAGATCCACCATTGTCCCCACTACGCATCCAACTGCCTTACTAAAAATAGTAAGCGTCCACCTCTATCAACCCCTAACTTGCTATAATTACCAAATCCATGAATACCTAATCAACAAAGATGCCAAGGGTCATCATTGCAAGTGAGGTTAGTCCAAGTGCCCTGCCAAATATAGAAATGCCGGATAAATGAATGACTATAAATAGTAAGTGTACCAAACTGACCCAAACGAAGAGCAATCCTGAACACCTTTGGCCTCCGAAATGGAATTGGCCCACTGAATTGCCACCCGGGACCCTCTAACCAACTGACTTAGCCTACGAGGGTCACTGATAGGCTATCCAAACGACCAACCATGGTGAGCTAAAAAGGGGACATTACATGAGATCTTATCACATTTACTTTCATGTGTCCTAGGTTATTTGATATTTGTTTTTGTTAGTTGTCTCATGTCATAGGATCAAGACACATGTTATGATCTTGTCTAAGGGGACATTACATGAGATCTTATCACATTTACTTTCTTGTGTCCTAGGTTATTTTATATTTGTTTTTGTTAGTTGTCTCATGTCATAGGATTAAGACACATGTTATGATCTTGTCTAGTCCTATGTCTCATCACATAACCATGTTGTGAGTATTTCTTGATTGGTGGAATAGTATCTTCTGTTGTTGCTTCACTCGTGTGTGTGGAAGGTTATTGGTCTTTCAAATCATAGATCTTGGTTGCATCCTAGTTGCTTGGTTCAACATGGCACCGAAGTGTGAGTGCCTCCAACATGCTATAAGAGAAAAATTTGGTAAGCTCATTCCCTATTCAGAGAGTTTCTACTATCAGGGTTTTTAATTTTGATTTGAGTTTCTTGTATGATTTTGTGAATTCCCGTATGCTCTTCCTTTGCATTTTAATATGGTCTAAAGAATTAGAAAATATTTACAAAGATTTGTTGATCAGAAATTGTAGCTCTTTTGGTTGTTGCAGGGACATTTTTTACTATCCCCTTGTGTTTGAGAGGCTCAAGAAAGTTACATTTGGCATTTCTTTCACTCAATTTGGCCACCATTTACCACATTAGCAAATAAGAGCTTGAAGATTAGATTTGGTGGACAATTCTTTTATGGTGTATTTTTGGCCCAAACAAACTTTTGCCATTGTGTTCTGGAAGCTAAACATATGACTTTTGATTAAAAATTTACCTATTTTTGGAGATAGTTGTTTTTGAGGCAAATTGTTTTTGCGAGGAAGGTTGTATGACCCCCCCGTACGCAATTTGCATGATTTTAATTCAAAAAGGGTGGAGCGCTTAGTGTCAATTGCCAATGCTAGCACAATGGTTTGTATATAGCCGCTATGGCCTACGCAACATCCAAGTGGCAGCAACTAAGATGCTAGCCGCTAGACGCTAGCCGCTTAAAAACCGCCAACATAAACTTTCCACTATGACTGCCACCAATTGCTAGGAAAATAGTCAACCCCGCGCTCTGTGCTCGACTGACCAATGCCTAATCTAACAACTGTTGGCATTAAGTATGTTTGTCATTAGTGACAACACTTATTCAGACTCTGTGTTTACGGAGTAGACAAGACAGTGTTGACCGAGCAAACAGGACAGTGTTTCTCGAGCAGACAGGACAGTGTTTACCGAGATTTGTAGTGCTTACCGAGTTATCATTACCAAGTGATGAAATGAGCAGTGTTTACCGAGTGCCAGCATGGTAAATAGGGAATTTAGTTTCTACCGAGTGACACTATATCTATCGAGTCTCCAGTATATACCGAGTTCGAAACTACAACCGAGTGGTTAGTATGGACCGAGCCTCCACTTCTACCGAGAGCATGACGATGCCGAGTAACACAGTGGATGCCGAGTATCAGAAAGTCACTGAGTTAGTTTGCAGTAACCGAGTAACTATATTTGGGCCGACTCAGTAATATTTGTGTCAGCTTGTTTAAGAGCCGACTTTGTAATTATTTTGTAATTGTTTTGGATTGATATATAAACAATGTTTTGTATCATATCCAAGGTGTGAAGTAGCGAAGTATGAAAAAGAGAGAAAGATAGAGATAAGCGAATTACAAAGGGCTACAGCAGTATAAGAAGCAGCAAAGATCTATCCATCACAGAAGGTGATCAGTACATCAGAGAATCTCAATCAGCAAGTACAGTTGCAAGTAAGAGATCTACTGTTTCATCCTAACAGGTGAATCAACTTAAAATCCTTTAACGGGGTAGACTTAACAGTCTTTGTAAAATCTCTTAACCGAGTGCATACTTTATTGTATGTTTGTAAATCCTCTAACAAGGTGGACCTAGCAGTCCTTATTGCTCCTAACAGGGCAAATCATCAGAAGTGATCATTGTAAGCCTTAACGGGCAAACTTTATACTGCAGTATTGAAGTTTTGTGGGTATCATCCCCACCCTAGTTTTACTTTCTATTTGGAAGGTTTCTGGGTCACCAAATCTCTGTGTTCAAAGTGTTATGAATGTTTTATTCTTTCTGTTACTCATGCATGCAGTCAGATTATCAATCTAATGTTATTTGAAATATGGTTAAGATCTGAATTTGTTAAAAGTTTTGAAATTACTGATTCACCCCTCCCCTCTCAGTAACCTAGATAGTCTTGAATATTTCCAACAATTGGTATCAGAGCTTTGTGGCTCTCAGGATAAAGTTTGACAGCTTGAGAAAAGATTCAGAACAATGGAGATATTTAGACTTAACAAAGTAATTGAGAATGAAAAGCTAGATCTGGAAATGGCCATAACTCAATTCAAGGAAGCAAAAGAGCATCTTTCCCAATCCCTAAAAAGAAGGAAGGAACTTGCAAATCAGATTAATGACCACCAGTATGTTGAAGAAAAGATTGAAGACTTTTTCCCTTCAAGCAGCTCAGATGAAGCAAACAATGCAATCAAAGAACTTCTAGAAAAGAGTGGATCTCTGCAAGAAGAGGTAAGAAAATTGAAAAGAGAACAGGAAATTCAGTCAACAAGATTTTGTGAAATCTTGGAACAAAGAAACAAGATGAAAGATGAAATAGATGGAAAGAACAATGAAATCCAGAATCAAACCCTTCAGCTAAAAAACCTTATTGATCAAGTCTCCAATGCAAATGAAGAAATCTTGACTCTAAGATCAGAAATTGAAAATATAAGAGAGGACCTGAGATCTGAAAAGCAAATCAATTTAAGATTGATGAATGACCTAGATACTGAAAAGCAAATCAATGAGAGAATGTTGAAATCTCAAGAAGATATGAATCAGGTGTATGAACGAAACCTTCATAAGCAAAAAGGAAAAGCAGGACTTGGATACAAAGAGGAAGGTGAATCCTCCAAACAAGGTACTCAAAAGAATCAGAAACCCACTTGTAATCACTGTGGCAAAATTGGTCATACTTCAAACAAATGTTGGAACAATGGAAAAGCAAAATTCAATGGAAAATGCTACAATTGCAATCAGCATGGTCATAAAGCAAATGAATGCAAGGAGAAACCAAGATTTAAAGGCAAATGTCACAAATGTAGCAAACAAGGTCATAAGGCATCAGAATGCAGAACTAAAGCACCCAATCCAGCAGAACAAATTATGAAAGCAATGTTTGGTTGGGATTACAACACTTGGTGTAGATGTCATTACTGTGGAGAATATGGGCACATTGGCATGAATTGTGTAAGGCATCACTTGAGAAAAAGGGATACTACCATAAGATGTTATAAATGCACTAAGCTTGGTCACATAGCTAAAAACTGCATGAATTTAGGCAAAGTTGAAGACGAAAAGAAAGCAAAAGCAAATAGCATCAGGAAGCAGATGAGACAACAGTGGATTCCTAAACCTACCAAGCAAACCAGTCCAAGTAATGGAGTCACTCATGAAGAGAGTGGCTCTATCAACTCTAACTAAGTCTCCAAGAAAGCACTGGAACTGTATCTTCATAGACATATTCTAAATAGTTCCTGAATTGAAAGGAAGAAAGATCCAAATTAGTATGCAAGATACAGCAGGATCACAAGAAGGTCGGTATCAGTTACCACCGAGCAAGGTCGGGAGTAACCTAATTTCATTTGGTTACCGAGTAAGGTCGGAGCAGTATGAATTCGTATGTTCTCTGAGTTGCGGAATCTTCACCGAGTATTTAATGCATAGTGGATGACAGTCTGTCGAATTCAATACCCTAATTCCTACGGAGCATTAATGACAAAATTTTAACAAAAAGCATGAAATCGAGTTCATTCTTCACCGCGAATATCAGCATATTGAGCAGAGAAATTTCTAGTGCGATCAAGCGATTCGAAGCAAAATTTTGCAGCAGAAATTTCTTCAAAGAATTTTTTTCTTTTTTTACCGAGCTAGCATGGCATCATCCAGCACCAAAGTAAAGAAAGGCTCGGAAATGTTAGTTCAAGGAGAATGGAAAGTGCCGGATTTCAAACTCGTGCCCGCGATTGCAGAAACCCTAGATCCGAGTGGAGCTCAATCTCAAATTCCTCCAAAGGTACTTCTTGTAAACGACATTCGCAGTCATTTTAAAGGTACAATTCAAGAGCTTGGAACCCTAGAGATAGATGTTGTTCGTGATGAACTGTGTGTTGATGGTGTTCTCAAACCAGAACATAAACATTTGGAAGATAAGGGTTTGACACATATCACCCACTTGCCTCGGAGTTTCCAGATAAAATGGATTAGATATATCCTAAGCCGAGTGCATGAAGGTAAAATTTGGCTTGAGCAACTAGTGGAAATAACAAAGAAGATGATTCACCGAATCACTGGTCTTCCCATGCTTGTCAAGGCTAAATCTACAAAAACCCTAGGTCGGGTAGAGTTGGAAAAGAAAACCCTAGCCGAATGGGATGGTAGAGGTATGAGAATAAACAGTATTACCGATGTAGAACTAAAATTTGGCACATATGTCATAGCTCACAAGATAGACAGTTCAAGTCGGCAGAATAGTGTTCCGTGTGAAGCAGTTGACCTAGCTTATAAAATTGTGAAGAACAATCTGTCATTTGACCTAGCAGATTTATTGTTGAAACAGTTCAACAAGAATATGGAGAGCATCCAAACCTCAAAGAACAATCCATGTAAGTTTGGCTCGCTGTTGGTTTGTTTATTTTCATATGCTCAAAAGTTTTTCCCATCAAAAGGCACGGTAAAATGGAGAAAGGATGTGCCTGTTCTTTATTAGATAAATGAGTATATTGCAGAAATGGATGAAAATTTTGTAAGCATAATGGATAACTATTTTGAATCTTTTAAAGAAAAGATGAATAACATATTCCAGATTCCACTAAAGCTAGTGGAAGATTATAAAGATGATGTTTGTTTCATGGTTGATTGTGATAGAGTATACATTCAGGCAGTAAGGCCTAGGATTGTATGGGTGAAACCTCCTTATGATGTAAACATTGATGAAACAAAGGATATAATTGAAGCCCTAGTAAATCAACCTGTTGATCCAAATGCTCCATACTTTGGAACATATGATGAAGCTAAGGTAAGAATTGAGCTAAGCATAAAACTTCCACAGGCGGTTAACAAAGGCAGAAAGAGGATGGCCAAGATGCAATCTAGCAACACCTCTAATGTTAACTGAGGGCAAAGGAGAGGATATTGTAGAAGAAGAAGAAAAGGATGAGAGTAAAGAAGAACAAGTGCCTGTAAAGAAGAAAGGAAAGGTAACTATCACCAAGGAACCCGAGCAATCCACTGCAGTATTCACAAGGAAAAGATCAAGGGGCAAGGCAGGTAAATTCAATGATGATATAGTACTCAAAAAGCCTCCTCTCTCATTTGAACAAAAGATTAAGGATTTGAGAGAAGGATCTGGAATTGCAAATTTCAAATCTCTCAAATATGAAATTAGATCAGAGGCAGAGTAGCAGGAAATTGAAGATGCTGTTATTGAGAAAATGGGAAAATGGAAGTACTCACCTGATGATATGGCTTCTCAAATTCCAGGTGTTCTATTGGATAAAGTCAAGTTGAAATGGTCCAATGCAAGACAAACTGTCAAGGACATATATGCTCAAACCTTAAGACAGTTGATGCCAAGTTTGAAAAATGATGAAATAAATAAGGCATTGATAGAAAATGAGCGCAAGATGACACTAAAATTCAACGGTTGTTTGATTTTGATCAAAGATATAGAGTTGGTTGTGAAGAGTGCAAATTCTACTTGGAAAAACATCTATCATCTTCACAAACCGAGTACTGAAACTGTGATAATAAAAGATATTGAAGATGATAGTGATGAAGAAGAAGAAGAAGAAGCAGTTCAGATTGATAATGTTGAGGTAGAAGAAGCAGAGGAAGAAGTTACCAAGGAAGCTAAGAAGAATGTTGAGGAAGATGATCCAATTCGGATAGCTGCAGAGGTGATTGCCTCACTTCCTCACTCTCCAGTAAAAATTACTACATCTAGCCCGAAGAAAACTTCAAGTGTGATTGTGACAACTCCCTTAGATACATCAAATGTCCAATCATCACTAGCACAGCTCAATGTATCAATGACAGAAGTGGCTACCACTTCATCCACCGAGCTTCAGCCTCCTTCCACCGAGTTGCAGTCTTCAGTACCTTCTTCAATTTTGAGTTTTTCAGCAGTAAGTACTTCAGATTCTACAGTTGTAAATACTTCAGTTTTTGATTTATCAAGTATTCCAGTTAGCATCCCATCAGTCGGAAGTTTATCAGTTTTCACTACAAGTCCTATTGTGTCTACAATAATTTCTACTACAAAGGCAATAAGTATAAAGACTCAACCGAGTACAAAATTTTTGAGTAAGAGTGTAGTAGAAGATATAGATTTAGATGAGGAGATAGAAATTCCCCAATTAGATTTTGCAAACCTCACAGCAGACCAAATGCAAACAGTTGGTGAACTCCTCCAGAAGAAAGCAAAGCAGAAGAAACTAAAAGAAGAAAGAGATAAGGAATATAAGATCATTGAGGATGCCAAGAACATTTTGGCAGAAACAATAGGTGTTGAAGTTGATTCCTCTCAACACATTTTGTTGCAGTTGGTAGAGGCAGTAAACAAGTTCAATGAGGATTCCTCTAGATCAGATAAGTTGCTTGAGAAAGCTGAGAAGAAGTTTGAAAATGAATTGCTTGAGCACATTTCTCAGCAAATAGCTATCAATCAGGTAGGGTTATCTTCAGTTTTGACTAGCATTGAGTCCTATTCCAAGGTAACATCATTTTTTGTCAAAGTATGTAATGTTGCCGAGTTCTCAAAGGAGATTAAAGACAAAATAAATAAGATTGATGAGGATCTGAAGATCAGTACACAAAAGTTGCAACTTGAACCTAGTTCAAGCTTTGCACATCATATGACAGTCAGATTCCTATCTGATAAGCAGTCAGAGTTATTGAAAGAAGATGCAAGGATCAGATCAACATTAATAGATATTCAGAACTTGATCCTTCCCATCATGGATACAATGCAGAAGCATATTGCATACTCAAAAACATTGATCCATGACAATCAGTTTTCAATTGCAGATCACATGATTGAACTCTCTGCAGAAGTCCAAGTTGCACTCCATACATGCAAGATTCTGCAAGAGAATTGGGATAGAACTCTAGCACTAATTGGAAAGGTACATTCTGATTTTCTCTCACATTTTGGTATCTCCGTGTATAATATTTGTATATACACCTTTGGCATTATTGTCAAAAAGGGGGAGAAAGTATATAAGATATATGAGATATGAAAGGGGGAGAAAGTATATGAGAGAAATAGGAAATATGAGTATGAGGTGAAATAAGATATTTGTATATATACTGTATGAGGGAGACATGAAATGTATATACAGCAGTATGACAAAGATAAATTTTTTGAAAAATCAAAACCAGTATCAGCATGATTGTGTATATAAGTTTTGGGTAATAAGTGTTTTGTCACTAATGCCAAAGGGGGAGATTGTTGGCATTAAGTATGTTTGTCATTAGTGACAACACTTATTCAGACTCTATGTGTTTACTGAGTAGACAGGACAGTGTTTACCGAGCAGACAGGACAGTGTTTACCGAGATTCGCAGTGCTTACCGAGTTATCATTACCGAGTGATGAAATGAGCAGTGTTTACCGAGTGCCAGCATGGTAAATAGGGAATTTAGTTTCTACCGAGTGACACTATATCTACCGAGTCTCCAGTATATACCGAGTTCGAAACTACAACCGAGTGGTTAGTATGGACCGAGCCTTCACTTCTACCGAGAGCATGACGATGCCGAGTAACACAGTGGATGCCGAGTATCAGAAAGTCACCGAGTTAGTTTGCAGTAACCGAGTAACTATATTTGGGCCGACTCAGTAATATTTGTGTTAGCTTGTTTAAGAGCCGACTTTGTAATTATTTTGTAATTGTTTTGGATTGATATATAAACAATGTTTTGTATCATATCCAAGGTGTGAAGTAGTGAAGTATGAAAAAGAGAGAAAGGCAGAGATAAGCGAATTACAAAGGGCTACAGCAGTATAAGAAGCAGCAAAGATCTATCCATCACAGAAGGTGATCAGTACATCAGAGAATCTCAATCAGCAAGTACAGTTGCAAGTAAGAGATCTACTGTTTCATCCTAACAGGTGAATTAGCTTAAAATCCTTTAACCAGGTAGACTTAACAGTTTTTGTAAAATCTCTTAACCGAGTGCATACTTTATTGTATGTTTGTAAATCCTCTAATAAGGTGGACCTAGCAGTCCTTATTGCTCCTAATAGGGCAGATCATCAGAAGTGATCATTGTAAGCCTTAACCGGCAAACTTTATACTGCAGTATTGAAGTTTTGTGGGTATCATCCCCACCCCAGTTTTACTTTCTATTTGGAAGGTTTCTGGGTCACCAAATCTCTGTGTTCAAAGTGTTATGAATGTTTTATTCTTTCTATTACTCATGCATGCAGTCAGATTATCAATCTAATGTTATCTGAAATATGGTTAAGATCTGAATTTGTTAAAAGTTTTGAAATTACTGATTCACCCCTCCCCTCTCAGTAACCTGGATAGTCTTGAATATTTCCAAAAGCAACTGCTAACTTTTTTTTCTTTTTTGGCACCATTAACAGATTTGGAAAAAATGTCATGACTTTTTATCTAGGAGTTGGACTTTGGTGAACAAATATTGATAGAAAGCTAGTTCTGAGCACTATCCAATGGTGTGGGTATTTTTCTCAAATTTTGTTGTTGGTGCATTTTATAGCTAGTTGAAGTCAAATGCACAATTGTGGCTCCCAAGCTCATAATTTTTGGCCCATTCCTGCATTTTTTGCAATTCTTGCAGTATAGTGGTTTTGTTATGGGGGCTTCTCTTTGTCCATTAGCGCTATGCTCTTAACTGCAAGTCATTTGGAGAATAACTTACAATTGGGTAATTGTAGGTATTTCACTAGAAATGTTTATAATAGTGTACATGCACTTGTGACATCTTTGGAGTACACATAGTGATAGTCAATAGCATAGTGATGTTCAGGAGAGATGCCTAGAGGTGTTAAAGACAACTATGTTTTATTGGGAGAATATCTTTGCTACCACAAACCATGGGTAGTGTTTGACTATAGTGCAAAAGACAATGGCACATTTTAGGAAGACTGGGTGAAAAACCTTTGATTAAATATGAGTGGTAGTGGTTTATTAAATGCAATGACTACACATGCATAATCTGTGTTACATGTAATGTTTGGCATGTTGGTGCTATGATATGGTTATGAAATTGTGTGACTATTGGTATTCTACATGACAACTTGACATTTGGAATTCCTCGTTGGATGTTCTTGCGGTTGTAACTATTTGTAAATACAAATGTATCAAGGTTGGATAGTAAGAAGATGAGTTGGTTGCATATCTTGAATTTGGTGAAGGTTGATAATTGTAAAATAAGGATATGTTGTAAGCCAATAGATTGAGGCTCCGTAAAGGGACCTATTATATTGAATCTTTGATTTTGAATAATATACTTGTGATGGTTCTTTTTCTATGTTCCACGAAGTTTCAGGGATGGAGATGAGGGGACGAAAGGGGACGCATTTTCGGGACGTTTCCTAAAGAGCCAAAAATAGGGGACGTTTCCATCTCAATTGGTAAATTTGAATTTAATAACTTGGATTTATGAATTGCAAAGTTTGTAATCTTAAACTAGTTTCTCTCTTCATTCCAAGGTTGTATCATTAGGTTGATTTGGATTGACTCAATAGTCTGTCTCCATCCAATATAAATTCTTATCTTTGATTTACTCAAGTTTATCCTTGTGCCAAAGTAGAACCACACAAGGAGCATACACTTGAAAGAATGAAATATACATATGAATACACAAAGCATACATGAAGTAGACACAAGAATGGATGAAGACACGAAGCAGACACATGAATGCATGAAGACACAGAGCATACACCCAATAAAAACTTTGTTAGATTTCTCGATTTACAATTAGCAATAAGCTAGGGTTAGGGAGATGCTTTTACAAAAAATATTTCTTTACTAAGTTCTTGACTATAACCCCGCAATAGGGACACAAGTTAGCACATTATAAATTAAAAAAAATGTGTTTGTACTATTATCATTTAGAAACGAATTTGACCTAGCCAATCTTGTATAGAATACATAATGTGAATTGCTTATGTTGTTAACTATTCAATGACTTAAGGTGGAGTGGTTGAGTTATTATAAGCTACGTCAAGACAATCCCCTACTAAACCCAAGAGTGGAACTTTGGCCCTCTTGGCCTTGGTGTCATGGCTGACTCCTACCAAGCTGATCTACTTAGTGGGATGCTTACTTTGCTTTATTAGAACCTCATCCCCAATAATCAATTTGGCCCATTATGGTAAGAATGGTGAGGTGATTGTAATAGGGTCCTTGACTTGTCCATTCTAAGCCTAAGAACGGAACTTTGGCCCTCTTGGCCTTGGTGTCATGAGTGACTCCTACCAAGGTGATCTACCTAAATGGCAGTGCTATGCCTTCTTATCAATCCCTCCCCATCTTATCCATGATGAATTGAAGTTTATGCGTAGTGAAACTAAACAAGGTAATTAATCGTAGTAGGGTTATCCACCTAGTGGATTATGGATCAACTCATATCTTTGCTTCATTTGAATGGCATCCTCACAATTTGTCCAATATATAATCTCAAAACTTGAAAATCTCAATTTTAACTTGGACTAGGCTACTCAACAAATTGCACAAATTTTAAAACTACTTAAATTCACTAACCAAATTTTTGGTGTGTAATGCCCCTTACCTAATAAAAGCCTATATTCACAATTTGCAATATGTTAGAATCGGGTGGGGAAATCTTATAATTTATATCTTGCAACCACAAGGAAACAAGAAACATAATATGCTTTCATGAGAATTAACCTAACTTCTAATGAATTTGAAGGTGAGATGGAGAAACCTATCCAAAAAATTCCTTGCTAAGCCCAAGAGTGAAGCTTTGGCCCTCTTGGCCTTGGTGGCAGTCTCTAGTGCAAACACAAGGTGGTCTACTTAGTGGAATGTCTAACTAGCTTACCAAGCCTCATCTTGTTAACTGATTGGGCTCAATAGGGTAGGAATGGTGAGGGTTAGTAATCCGGACCTTGGCGTGACCAAACTGTGTCCAAGAGCGGGACTTTGACCCTCTTGGCCTTGGTGTCATGTCTTGATTCCTACCAAGGTGGTGTACTTAGGTGGCAGTCTTATGCCGTCTCACTTGCTCCTCTCCAACCCAAACTCATTGAGTATTAAAAGCCTTACGTGGGTAATTCAGCTAGATCAAACATAGTGGATGACCCTAATGTACATTATTATTAATTTCTTGAGTACTAATTAGAGAGTGGACTGATATGAAACGATTCACATTTTATTTAATTATCTGAATTTGGGATTGTATAATAAACTTGATTAGCCATACATTCTAAAAATATAGCTGTGAATTATCAACATGAAATATGAATTGGATGTGCTTATATCTTTCACCAATTATTTATACAACGGTATAGACTTTGCATGTTTTTTTCCAGATTACTAGTAAACCACGTACCTAACCCTTGTTGCTGGTTGTTACTAGATGTCAAAACCTTCATGTTGAGATGTTATGCCCTGTTCCTTCTATAATCTGCAATTAATAAGGTATCGCATGTGGCAGTATATATGTCTCTTATGTTAATTCCTCTGTCTTAGAAACAATATTTAAACTATCACTAGGATCATCTCCTTGTCATCGGTAGCTGAGACTATTATCTTTCCTTCTTATATAGTATTTAGCGATAGTAGTTTCCCCTGCGAAGGTAATCTCCAGCAATGGTCTCTCTTAGCTTGATCGCAATATTCTTATTTCTTCTATCTAGTCTCCTTTTGCTGTCCCAGTCTTCTTCAAAACTTTCTTCCTTAATTTGTTTCTTTTTTTTCATATAGATTTGCATAAGATAGTCTTCACATTTTACCCTACAGGTTGGCAGGATCATGCTCTGATACCATTTGTAATGTGCCCAACTTGGGATCCACCTGATTACTCTTTCTTACTACATGAATTCCTTGGTTGATCGATCCCAACAATATAATCCTCTTCGACAAGACATGATATGTTTCCAGCTAGCTCCTGATTACCAAACTGATTACCTATATCTATTCATCGATGAATTGCCTATGACGTTCATGGGCACCAAATATGAATTTGAAGCCCGAACATGAATTTGAAGAGCTTGATCTTATGATAAGAGTCATCAATACTTCATTGGATCAACTCAACACATCTAATATTCTTCTTATTAATATTGCCAGATATGACCGCAAATTGCGGGTTGTCTCTTGAAGACTATTGTCTATTTTGATGTCTCTATATTCTGTCGTCTTGATTTGGGGGTTGCATATGATAATCAACTTTGATATATGTATTTTTCTTTCGCCACTGATTCCAATCTGTACTAAGGAAAATGCCGTATATTCCTGGTTCACTGTAGATGCAACTTTGTTTTGTAATTCCTGGTTGTAAATATAATTTCCTTCCTCTATTCGTCTTGCTGACTAGCGTAAAATTTCTTTAAATATCTGAAAAGATGAAGGAATCGCATCTCTTGATAAGCGATGAGACATGCTCTATTATGCTAATGATTATTTATCTTATCTTAAACATGTAAGCTTAATGTTGTTGACATGTTATAGTTCGTATATTAGCAATATAAACTAGTTGTTTGTTTCTTTCCTTAAGCAATATCTTCGAATCTGCATATGTGACTATTAGTTAATCTCTAACGTATGATTAGTTTGACTCCACACTGTTGCGGTACATCACCATGAATCGTCGATGATAGGACCCTTCTAACCAAGGAACAGTTACCAGACTAATAGCTTTGTGCCAAGGGAGATATACGGTTCATGTCTTAGGGAAGCTTCACGTCAACTGGGAGAAATCGAACCAAAGTGTAACAAGGAGGTTTCGTATGTCTCATTAGATGTACCTCTCATGGCCACATGTTATTTACGGTGGTCTGAACATTTGTGTCTGTATCGCCTTAAAATGGAAGCACGCATGTTAGGATATGTTTAGCCCTCCTTAATGGATGCTTTGGACTCCATTCAAACGCCTCGTATAGATTCATGGATGTGCATATGCTTCCGTGCTGGTTCGGGCCTTGTTCTGTCCCTTCCCCCGCTTCTTTTTCCTGCTTTTTGAGACCTCGAGGCGATTTTGGGAGGCCTTTCCCTTTAGGTCCAGGCCGAATTTTGGCCCTGACCCTTTGGGTCACCCTCTACGGGATCCCGAGCGCTTTCACAATTTCAAATTTCTTCCCAACTTCTGGTTGGCCCTTTTCGATTTTAGAGATGAAATGGGTATAAATAGAGATCTTCCCTCTTCATTTGATACACAAGCACTTACATTCAATCACACATGCATACAAGCCTTCATATTGCATTCAAGAGCATTCTACAAGCATTCATAAGCATTTTTGGAGCATTCAAGGAGATCCTTTTGCAACACTTCAAGACTTTAAGCATAGGAGGTTTCTTGCATTCTACGAGCTTTGAAGGAGTTCATTGGAGGCCTTTTCATCATGTTCTTGCATCCACCTTTCAAGATCTAGCTTCCTTCCTTGATGATAGCGGAGTTGGCAATCAAGGAAGGGCTTCTTCATTCTTCATTCTTGCATACCTGATTTGAGTACATGAGCACATCTACATCCATTGATCTATTGACTTGGTGAGGTGGATCTGTTGCATTTGATTGAGACATCCTACTCTTCTACAAGATTCAATTACATTAGAGCACTTCTTCATCCTTGTGGAATACAAATCCAAATCCTCCTCAAGGGTTCCTACAAAAGTAAGGTGAATTCATACATTTGCTTTACAATTTACATACACACTTTTATATTTATGTAAGGTTGATTCCTCAACCGGGGCTTGACAGAGGCAAGCCCCTCAAAAACCAAACAAAACCATTTTTCTTGCAGGATCAGGTTTTTAGGAGTTTCAGATCTGCTTTTCAGGAGTTTCGGAACAGGACACAATCACAGATTTGGATACAGAAAGTTTAGAAGAGAAGGTCTAGGCCGACCCCAAGTTGGCAAAGACTTGAAAAATCAGCATAGTCCTAGAGCAGAAGGATTTTTGGGTTTTGTTCGTCTCGTAGTTTCAAATCAAGATCTAGTCTTGTTTGCTGTTGTGAGCAGTTCTGAGTGCAGAAATACAGATTTGAATTGGACTTTACTTCTAAAGGTGAGTTCGCAATTTACATTATTTACTGTGTATTTACCTTTCAGATCTGTCATATTTAATTAGATTTAACATCTTTCCTTCTTTCCTAGTTCATTTCCAAATCCTAGGCTTAAAGGAACTTGTATCTTCTTTCCTAGCTCTTGGATCTTTGTTTGCATTGACGCTCCTACATCACTTTGGTAGTGCTAATCAACTTGGATCCAAACCTTGGGGGCTTGACTTAGAGGATCTATTCCTTTGTGGCTCTTCCGAGGTATAGTTGGCCACGGAAAAGCAGGGTGTGTTACACTTATCCTCATCTCATCTTTCCCCCTATACATTTTGGTGAACCCAACAGTTTCACGCTTTGTATCTTTTGATTGGGTGTTAGATTCCCTTTGTGTGTCTTACCTTCTTTGTTTCATAGATAGATTACATTGTGTGCTTTGTGTATGCATTGTGTCTTCTTTGCATTTCATTTCATGTTGGATTTAGATCTATAGCTCATACTTTGTTGTGGTTAGATCTCCCCTTGGTGTTTGACAACCCTTTGTGTGATCTCTCTTTAGCTTTGCTTTCCTTTGTGTATGAGCTTCATTACCTTAAGTGCCACCTATAGCATTCCAGTTAGAAGAAGTCATAGACTTATGGGTTCCTTTGATCCCGATTCTTCCTTCTTCCCTAGGAATCTTGATGATAACTTGATCTCTCATGATCCTAATCCTTCCATGGAGAATAACTCTTCTCATTCATCCAATGATGAAGATGAAGCCCTAAGAGTTCCTCCCGTTCAAGTCCAAAAGCTTACTAGTGACCTTGAAAAGATGGAAAGTTGGCTTATTCAAGAAAACCATAACCTGGATACTATTGCCGCTATTGAAGCTATCAAAAAAAGTTATTCGAATGATGAGAATGGTGTTAACCTTTTGCATTGTATTTCTCACCTCGTTACTTCGAATGTTAAACGTTTAGCCGAAGAAGCTCAGGAGTTAGAATATGTTCCACCAACTATTAGTGTTGAACCTTCATTCCCTATCTCCGTTCCTATGTCTAGCATTCCTACATATGCGCCTTCTCTTATGACCACATCTATGCAAGTTTCAAATTGTCTTCCTAATGCCTTTGTTCCATTTCTTCCTATGAGTGTTCCCCCCGTTTCATTGCCTACCTCACAGCCTTTTTATCATAGTGTCCCTTATACCTATTCCAATCCTCTTCCTACCATGGTTCCAAGTGTTCCTCCTGTTACTTCTACTGCTCGTGCCGCTTCATACACTTTACCTAGTGTATCGAATGTGTGTATGCCTCCTACTTCCTCTAATGATTCCACCATCATTAGTCTTGCTCAAACGGTTTTGTCCTTACAGCAACTTGCTTCCTTGACTCAATCTAAGTTTAATGTGCCGACATGCGACATGGGAAGTCCTTTGTCCTTAGACATTATCCGCACGATTGTCCCTCAACAAGTTGATATGGCTCGCCTTGAGAATTACAATGGTAAGGGTGACCCTGTGACTCATGTTAAGACCTTTCAAATCTTGTGTAGCGACTATGCCCATGGCCATAGGATTATGGCTAAGTTGTTCACTATGACCTTTTGTGACAAGGCTTTACACTGGTATTGTTCGTTGCCTCCTTATTCTATTGATTCTTTCCAAAAGCTTGCTAATGCCTTCATACAACAATTTCAAAACAATATTGGTCTGCAAGTGTCTTTGACTGATTTGATGCATTGTAAACAAGGAGTGAAAGAAAAAGTTTTGATTTCATTGGTAGATTTAATCATTTTTATGCTCAAATTTCTTATCTTGTGCCTGATATTGATATACAACACATGTTTATTGCTAATTTACAAAAAGACATTAGAGATAAGATTCTACTTACTGAATTTACCTCTTCTTCCCAACTCTGTGCAACACTTCACCACTATTAATTACAAGTGAGTCAATTTGAGAACACCACTCCAATGGCTCCTGTACATGTTGATAAGAGTGATGCTGCCTCTAATCAAAATAAATATTACAAACCAAACAGGTATGTCAAGATTAACGAGGCGTCGAATACGGTAGATGAACAAGTAGTCGTTGCATCCAAAGGTGCCACTTCTTCTTTTGCTATTTTCCGTCTAAATCGTAAGTATACTCCTCTTTCTGAGTCTTTACAAATTGTAATGGAAAAGTTGTTAAATGCTAATATCATTAAACTTCCTCCTATTAAACCCATTCATCTTGCTATGATGGCTTCCAAGTCCTTTGATTCCAAAGCCTTTTGTCAATACCATCGTTAGCTTGGCTGTGATACTGAGAAGTGTTATTCCTTGAAGAATACTATACAAGAATTGATTGATTCCAATGCTTTATCAGTTGATGCTGATGATATTAGTGGAAACAAATTTGTAGCACCTCCTAACCAAAATCTTCAGATTTATACCAATCCTTTACCTTTACATTCTACCAACACTATTGTCCAACCATATTCATCTTCTATGCAGATTGCCTATGATGAAATGTTGAAAGAAGAAAACAGCCATGTTGTTAATCATGTGGAGCATGAACCTCCACCTGAACCTGAATCTGAACCTAAACCTCAACCTCCACCTGAACCTAAACCTCAACCTAAACGTAGTAGAGAGCTTGTTATTACCTTTGACCATTCTGAAACCATTAAGGCTCCTGATGGTCCTCTTTACATTGCCGCTAGGGTTGCTAGGACTTCTTCCTATGGTTGTCTTGTTGACCCTACGTCTATGGTGAATGTTATCACTGAAGAGCATCTCTTTCATAAACATTTACAACGTGATTTCTATGATACGACAAATGCTTGGATTCAGACATGTAATGGCTTCCTTTATACACCTCATGGTTCCATCTCCTTGCCAGTTGAGCTTTGTGGTATAGTGGTGGATAGTACTTTTGTTGTCATCCCTACTTCCAATAAATTTTAAGTGAAGCTTGGTCTCCCTTGGTTGTCTTCCATGCAAGCCATTGCTTCTCCTATTCACAAATGCATTAAATTTCCTCATGATGGCGAGATTAATACAATTAACCATAGTCTCTATCACCCTTCTAGGCCTAGGGATTGTGCTGCCCTTGACTTCTTTTGGCCTTCCTTACCTACAACACCTCCGACTCGTCCTGATTACCTTTTTCGATACTATCAAGCCTATAAACATAGAAAGATCGCTGAGTTAACTATGCCTAAGCTTGATCTTACCCATGGTCTTTTGCCTACACCACCTATACCTCCTTTGTCTGACTCTTCGACTTCCGTTGAGAAACCTCCTATTCCTATCTCTCAACCTAGTGTGGTTCATTTTGTTCCCCTTTCACAAGGAGAAAAGGACCCGATGGTGATTGATCCCACTCCGCAACCTATCTCTAGTAGGACCAAACCTAACCGACATGCTCGTGACCATGGAAAGAAATGTCAAGCTAAAGCCAAGGCATGTGCGCATGCTTCCCAAACCATCTTACCTTCTTTTGACCAGCCCATGCTTGAGCCTGTGGAGGAAGTTAATGATCCTAATAATGTTAAAATGGATAAACGTGATGATTCTATTCACATTTTGGATTCTATTGTGATTAATCTTGATGAGCAAGATACACTTGATGATCCTATTGATACTAACAATGCTTTACATGATAGTGATAATGATGAATATGAAACTATTGATATTGATCATGATTTGCCTAACATGCTTTCAAAACAATTGTCAATTACTCCTAGTCTTGAACACAGTGACCCTCAAAATGGTCCTTGTATGGAATTGACTATTGTTCCTACTGTATTGGATGTTGCTCCTCTTGCGAGTTGCCCACCTTCCCTACATGATATAGATCGAGATGTTGTGGGGGGGGGGGCTTGATTAGCCTCTCTAACATGGTAGTCTTTATGTGCTTGCTTGTTGTGTTGTGCTTCCCCTGTGTTGTGTTTGCTATATGTTTGTTTAGATTTCTTTAAACAACCCTTGTTGCTTCCTTGGCGCAAAGTGATAAAGGAATCGCAAATGTTATATCATTCTTCTATATGTATCTTGCTTCTTCTATATGTTGTTACATGTTGTGTTGTACATGTGCTATTATTCGTAAATGTGCCTTTGTGTAGTTCGCTTGGGACTTGCAACATGGTAGCACCGAATCTTTTTGCTCTTCGTGATGCTGGCCCAAAAAGACTCTTCTTCATAATTGTTATGTGTTTTTCCTTCATTGTGTTGTAGTTCTACTTTGGAGAATGATGACATTTCATTTGACATAATATTTCATATATTATCTTATGATCATACTGACCCCAGAGTTAGTAGATCTCTTTCTTGCTTCTGTTTATGTTATGTGCCTATTTCCCTTGATTTGTCTTCGCTTGGGGGCATTTCATAGTGGAAACGTATCTAGTGGATGCATGTACACTCCATTAAAGCCATTGCTCCCGTTAAGGTACTTGCAATAGCTTTAATATGGGGTTATACACTCTACTCACTTTTACAGACAATTTTGCTTTATTGAATCCCTTTATAGATTACTACACGATCCTAAAGATTGGATTCTTTTTTGACCTCTTCTTGGATTGCAAACAATTTGGAAGTTCGATCCCTTGGCAGTTTCTCTCTTTGATCTCTTAAGGATGTACGCATCCTTAGATCTGGATGGCCTCTTTTCTGGTTTTGCTCTTTTGGAAAAGAATTTTCCGGAGGGTGAATCCTTGATAGGTTGACTAGCATGCACACACACTTGTTAGACCATTCAACACCATCTTTTGCAGCAACTCTGTCTCTTTGTGTGGTTCATAGTAGGATGTACACTTCTTACTAGGCAAGTTAATCACACTTCTTTTCTTTTCTGTTTCTGTTAGTGATATATCTCTTGTTATGATTTCAGAGTTAACAAGGACTCAAGTTCGCTGGGGGCTTGATGGATTCTTTGTCTCCTTAGTCGTGATAAGATCATCTTATGCCTTTTTCTTTACTTTACCAAGAGTTTGTGTTGAGCCCATACTCTTGCTAAAGTGGGGGCTAAATGTATCGTCTTAAAATGGAAGCACCCATGTTAGGACATGTTTAGCCCTCCTTAGTGGATGCTTTGGACTCAATTCAAATGCCTCTTATAGATCCATGGATGTGCATATGCTTCTGTGCCTATTCGGGCCCTATTCTGTCCCTTTCCCCTCTTCTTTTTCCCTCTTTTTGAGACCTCGAGGCAATTGTGGAAGGCCTTGCCCTTTAGGTCTAGGCCAAATTTCGGCCTTGACCCTCAGGTCTTGGCTGAATTTTGGCCCCGACCTTCTGGGTCACCCTCTTTAGGATCCTGGGCCCTTTCGGAATTTTAAATTTCTTCTCGCCTTCTGGTCGGCCCTTTTCGATTTTAGAGATGAAATGGGTATAAATAGAGGCCTTCCCTCTTTATTTGATACACAAGCACTAACATTCAATCACACACGCATACAAGCCTTCATATTGCATTCAAGAGCATTCTACAAGCATTTTTTGAGCATTCAAGGAGATCTTTTTGCAACACTTCAAAACTTCAAGCATAGGAGATCTCTTGCATTCTAGGAGCTTTGAAGGAGTTCATTGGAGGCCTTTTCATCCTTCTTTCATGTTCTTTCATCCATCTTTCAAAATCTAGCTTCCTTCCTTGATGATAGTAGAGTTGGCAATCAAGGAATGGCTCCTTCATTCTTCATTCTTGCATACTCGATTCGAGTACATGAGCACATCTACATCCATTGATCTATTGACTTGGTGAGGTGGATCTATTGTATTTGATTAAGACATCCTACTCTTCTACAAGATTCAATTACTTTGGAGCACTTTTTCATCCTTGTAGAATACGGATCCGAATCCTCAAGGTTTCTACAAAAGTAAGGTGAATTCATACATTTGCTTTACTTTTTATATACATACTTCAATATTTATTTAAGGTTGATTCCTCAACTGGGGCTTCATTGAGGCAAGATCAGGTTTTCAGGAGTTTCAGATCCGCTTTTCAGAAGTTCCAGAACAAGACATAGTCACAGATCCGGAGACAGAAAGTTTAGCAGAGAAGGTCTAGGCTGAAGTTTGGCCTAGTCCTAGGTCTAGGCCGACCCCAAGTCGCCAGAGACCTGAAAAATTGGCGTAGTCCTAGAGCAAAAGGATTTCTGGGTTTTGTTCATCTCGCACTTTCTAGTTTGGATCTAGTCCCATTTGCTATTTTGAGCAATTTCTATGTGCAGAAATACAGATCTGAATTGGACTTTGCTTCTAAAGGTGAGTTCGCAATTTAGATTATTTACTTTGTGTATGTACCTTTTAGATCTGTTTTATTTAATTAGATTTAGCATCTTTCCTTCTTTCTTAGTTAATTTCCAATCCCTAGGCTTAAAGGAACTTGTATCTTCTTTCCTAGCTCTTGGATCTTTGGATCTTTGTTTACATTGGTGCTCCTACATCACTTTGGTAGTGTTAATCTATTTGGATCCAAAACCTTGGGGGCTTGGCTTAGAGTATCTATTCCTTTGTGGCCCTCGCAAGGTATAGTTGGCTACGAAAAAGTGGAGTGTATTACACTTCTTATCCTCATCTCATTTTTCCCCCTATATAGTGTCGATAATGATAGTTTAGACCATTATTTCTTTTTATTGCAAATTGTTCTATTGTCAAACTCATGACATTTTTAGGCTATCATTTTATTGTATTATGTTATATTAATTATATTTTAGATTATTTATTATTAATAATATATTATATTTAACAATAGACTAATTTATATTATAATATTATTATATCTGTAATACTTTATCTATATAATATTCCTTCATAAAGTTATTCTAATAATAAATATAATTTATTATTTGTTCATTAATTTACTTTTATTATTTATTATTTATTATTAAATTCTATTTTAGAAAGGGGACATCACAAACAACTTATCCAAATTGAAGGAATGTTGAAAGAAACACAGAGACTGAGCAAAGTGGAAAACAAAAAACAAATATTTTTTTGGTTGATGCAAGATTGCGAAGAAACCCAAGATGCTCCTGCATCAATTTTACAACTTCGTTCAAACAAAAAATCAGAAATGCTTGTGAGGAGATGAATTCAACTGTTGTTATAGGTAAGGGATATATGAATCTCTATATTGGTGACTTGGAAATGGTGATTGACAAACATTTTGATAATGATGGTGTTACTCAAGGAGAGAGCGTGTTGGAGACTCAAGATGTGTCCAAGGAAGAAAATCAATCTTCATATGATGAGAAATTGTTTAAAAATGATGATATGGCAGTGGCCTTAACTTTGCATTCAGATCAATCAAACAAGGGTTTTGAGGCTTATCATAACATTGAGAGCTATGATGAATCATGTGCCCTTAATAGCTGTAGTTCATTGATGGATGATGGCGTTTTGGATGACCAATCAAAAAATGCATTTCAAGATGATGGTGTTGAGAAACATACTTTGAAGAATCAATAGAAGCTCATTGGTGATATGATTGTTGCAGCCTTAGTTCATTATGATAACACTCATAAGATCATTGAAAACCTCTATTGGAAGACTCGGATTGAAAAGAGGCCTATGGGCATGGGAGGCGACTCTTCTTTTGTTAACTTGCAGGTGGTAAAAGTAGCCCTTGAATCAATGAAATCTGATTATTTGTGTTTACTTTCAACCAGGGATCATATCTTTAAAGTTGCTGAAGTATATGCTGATAAATTGAAGGAAAAGGAGGATGAGATCAATAAGCTCATCATGGAGCTCAACGATACACAAGATATATTGGAGAATATGCAGATGGCTCTACAAGAAGCAAAAAATAAGATTGTTGCCACCAATCATTTCAGGAAGTAGGAGTGTAATGTCCCAAAATGACTCGATAAATAATATTAATTATTTATTATTATTAGTTTTATCATATAAACTAATATTAAATAATTATTAGAGTTTTCAATAAATAGTAATTATTAAATATTAGTGTTCTTAATATAAACTAATATTTAATAATTAAAAGTACGGTTGCAAAAGAAGTTCCTCATGGGAACCGAATTACGGGAATTAATAAAGGATTTTAAAGGTGGTGTCTGGGAGGAACGGGTATGCTTGAATAATTGGTGAAAAAATGAAGATTGAAATTGTTCGTGTGTGAAGACAAAATCCTATTCCTTTTGTCAGATAGTTATTTGGCCTAGTGGAGTTGGCAGTGGGAAAAAATGGCGTGGAAGCATGGGAACAGCCGGAACTAGAGACAAAGATACATCCTGTCAGAACGCATTTCCTGGCATCGAGGCCTAACAAATATTGGATCACGACAAGTTTGGACAGTAGCTGGAAGAAGGAACTTCACGAAGTCTTGACACGACAACCTTGCGAGAAGATGTATAGCCCATGGCAATAGCGAGTGATTCACGACCATCAACCGCATCATTTCCAATACATACGGTGAATGGGTTGTTGTATACGGCGGCCCTGTGTGGCAAACAACGGAGTACTCTTAACACCTGGCATGACAAAGGAAGACACGGGCCATTGCGGCTAGTTGGAAGAAGTCAGTAAAGCATTGAATCTGGAATGTATGCTACCAGTACACACAGAAATCTCTGGCGTCAAGAAGACAACAAAGGAAACAGGCAGAAGTAACAAGAAGTTTTGTCTGTTGCCACCGATATATTAACAGGTGCACCAAATACTTCCTTTCCTGAAAATACAGTAATCTTATGTAATCTTAATAAAGGGACCAACGTTATGGGTAATTGTATTGAGAGGAAAATACAAAAGATAACTTGTTGTTCCTTTCACACCTTGTCAATGCCGTGAGCATCAAACAATAATTTTGGCAAAGAAATTCAAAGACTGCAAGCAAAATAAATACAATTGTTGCAAATCTGACTTAAACTTGGGAGCATTTCTGAATGTATTCATTTGTGGGAACTCATAGTATATTTTTTATATATATTTCCACTACTTCTATTCTTTAGTAGACAAAATATTAGCAAGTTTGGTTGGATCCAGTAAGGGATTTTACAGTGGTATCAGAGCTATGCATCCTACCAGCCTAGAGGGGAATTAAAACAATCTTAAATTTTGGTATGGGAATAGAAGCAAAATTGTCTAAGGCTCTACTAGAAGCCGGTGGCAACATTCATGACCGACAACCCAGCAAGGTTGTTCTTAGCAACCTGATTGAATTAGAAAGATGTTTGAGTTTAGTGGAACAACCACTTTCATCTCTTCTGAATTTGTCCTTCGTTTTCGTGAAATTTTCTTTGAATTAGGATTGGTTGTTGAGGCATTCAGATATAGATATCAAACTATTGGTAGCTTCATGCGTTTGTGAAGTTTTAAGAATTTCAGTACCCCATATTCCCTACAAGGATGAAACCATGAGAAAGATGCTGATTTTGATTTTTGGGAGTTTTCGGGATCTTGATGATGTTAGTAGCATTCATGCACGAAGAAATTTTTTTGTATTGAAAGCTTTTGCAGAAGTTAGAATAAGCAACCTCATGCTGGATTTTGGATTGCAAGTTTTAGTTTATGATATGTTTCACCATTTTTTGACCACAGTCAAGCCAGCACATGATAAAGAGGTTGTTACTTCTATGCAGAATATTATGGTATCAACTATCAATAAGAGCAAAACTATTTCCCAACCCATTTTGTCGATGCTATGGACTGTTTTGAAACAGGAATGTGCTATTTCTTCATCGGCGTACACACTGGTTTGTGAAGTGGTTAGGCTTTGTGCCGGGAAGCTCAAGTCTTTGTTGCAGGAAAAAGAACAACATAATTTATCTTAGGATAGATGTGAAATTGCATTTCAGGAAGTTCGTAAAGAGATGCAAGAAGAGAAACTTAGCTACGATTTCGCACAGGATAAAGGTGAATCCTGTTGTACAAAACAGTGCAGTATTACTATCATAAATTCTGATTTCACTAAAGAAGAGTGTTCAAATTTTTATGTGGGTGAAATAGAAATCAGTATTGATGAGTACAAAACATGGAACAATCATGTTCTTGAGATTGAAGAATCTATGGTAACTTCAAGTGAGTTAACTATTTGTGTTGAGGAAAGTGTCACTATTGATGTAAATGAAAACGAAGATTCATTAGGTGATATAGGCACTAGTTACTATGATAACTGTGAATCTCTGCTAGGGCGAGATTTGAAGGATCAACTAGTGGTGATAGAAGAAAGGATTGTGCAGGTGCTATCAAGAACTGACACTGCTCATAAACAAATTGAAAATCTTGTATGGATTTCTCAGCAGAAGGAAAAGAAGAATGGAGTTACAAATGGAATTTCCTGTAATGACCCTTACTATAAAGGCCACTAAAAACCACTAATACTGAACTGAGAAAATTTGTCAAACACTTGGCATGCGCTGAATTGTTTTGTTTTGCAATGAGATGTTTTCAGTGTGATAGTTGTTTTGAGCATCAAGTACAATTGAGATAACAAAACCAATATTGAAAAGTAGTACAATGAACAACAATGAAACTCTAAACAATGCAAAGACCCAATGCCAATATGAACTTCACTAATTCTGATTGCAGTGTTCAGATTTCATGGACTGTATACAAACTATTACTTATGAGCACTGATTTATGACAAGGCAATGCCCTAGCAATGCACCTTAACCATTATATCAATCCAAATACACTGTATAGCAAAGTCTGAATACAACGGACTGTTTACCATCACTGAATAATGACACTAAATGTAGGGACTGTCACACATAAACAGTGAGCTCTAATGCACCTTATGTCTATACCATTCCAATTACAATACATAGCAATGTCTGGTTACAATTGCAATGATAACAGAGACTGATTTCTGAATACTAATATGACTGCTGTAACAGTGACTGAGAACATGCAATCTTAAACAATTTCCTTAAATTCAAATGCATTCAAAACACATGTATGAAACGCTCCTTGACAAGTGCTGAATGATGATGACTGGAAATGACCCCGAACTGCCTCACAATGCCTGCTGTACTGTCCTCTGCAACCTGACGTACCAGGGCTGTACAGTACGGCACTATTATAAAATAATGGGCACGGTTTTGTGCCCTCAAAGATATATGTTCTGAATCGCCAAAGATGTATTATGATTCCCCCAAAAGCATAGAATTAATCTCCAGGTAGTTTAGGAGATATGAACAAAAATCTAAGTCCAAACCCTGGTATTGAAAGTCTGAAAATGTGCCAATTTGTCTTCAATCCTTTGCCAAATTAATTCACCAATTAAGTGATGAATTCCAAACCCTTATTCAACCAGTTACAAACCCTCAATATCAATTTTTCAGGTTTGCTTTTTCGGACTGCTTTTTCGGGTTTGCTTTTTCGGATTTGTTTTTTCGGACTGCTTTTTCGGACCTGCTTTTTCGACCGCCTATAATTTCGGCCCTACTAAAAATGCCTCCTGAAATGCTGTTTCAATCACAAACAAACCCTTACATCAAATTCTCAATGAAGTACCAATGAGATGGCTGAGTACCAACTCCAAATTTGCAACCCTTCAGTAGATATTTCACTACCTCAGTTATGCCAATCTAGGGGAGTGATTCGTTCTCGAAGATCGAATAGTATTTGCAGACCACAAGGCTACAAATTGCTTCACAATGAAGAAGTAGAAGAAATCCCAAATCCAAGCATGTCAAAATGAATGCCCAAGCCCTCTATTTATTCTTTTCCTTGAGAAGTTGCTAGAACTTCTAGAAACATCCAATTATAATGTACTTTATAATAAAATAACATTATAATAATAAAGTACATTTCTCAACTCAAAATTATAACAATGTAGGCCGAAATGTCTCATAACTGAATGTAGGCCCAACTACGAATGAACGTAAGCTCAAGACTGAACGTAGGCTCTACTACAACTGGATGTAGGCTCACTCTGGATGTAGGCTCCACTACAACTACATGTAGGCCCAAACTGGATGTAGGCTCTATCGAATGTAGGCTCTGTCAGCAATATGCAATCAAATGATCAACATAATGACCCTCTCTCCAAACCATTTGCCTACGAGAGTCGATGATAGGCAAATCCGTCATACCAAACGATGTCAACCAAAATGGGGACATGATAGTCCGCCTTTCCTGAAATTGCTTGTCCCCAAGCAATGGCTAAACAAATAATCAATCAATCCACCTGGATCCCAAATGTAGTCATGATCTAAACTGCTGCCAATCAACGCAAGCTCCTGCAATATTCTCTGAGATATAATCAAGAGGAATCCATAATCAAACTGGCAAATACAACTCAACCAAACTCCAACATCACAACTGCCAGTGTTAGGAGCCCACGAGAAACAAACTCTCGAAATATCAGAACCCAAGTAGAGAGGACAACTCAAACTGCCAACATAGTAAATATCACCAACACATCCCACTGGCCTGTGTAAAGCACACAATCCAACTCTGCAACAATAGTGAACACTCCCGAATAAATCTGTACCAAGTACGGAGAATCCACACACTGTACAACTCCTGAAGTGAAAACAACTCTGCAAATCACCGACCACTGTCTCATAACCATAACTCTCATGTACCGCTGATGGCGAAAAGACAGCACAAGATAGACAGCAAGAAATAGAACCCAAACCAAGTCTGACGGCCATCAACTGCTCAACACATGGATCAAATGCAAATTGATGAACATATCCTGCAGTATGATGCTGATAAAAAGAACCAATTTCAGTCAATAGCTCACCATGCACAGGTAATACAACCCACTGCGGCTGATCATCAGCTAAGTCAAGAGATGACATAGCCAAAGGAGTAGAATCAATAACAACAACCGCTGAGGTATCACTCCCAAACTCCTGCTCTAAGTCATGCACTATCAAGATGTCAACCACAGAACCTATCGCCATGTCATGCTCATCACAACTCTCATCCCGTGGCGTCAAACCATCCCATAACTGATGACAAGCACTAGGGACCAAAGTATATCTACGTAACATCATCTCATCAACATGGTCATCAAAGGTAAACTGATGAGCATACCTCACAGTGTAATGCTGATAAGATGCGCCAATCTCAGTCAGTGACTCAAACTGCACTCCAGAAGAAACTAACAGCAACCAATCACTAACCAAGCTGGAACTAACTACTACCTCCGAAGACATCGTCAAGGGAGTAGTATCACTAGCAGGAACCATGCCAACTGCCGGCTCACCAACATCACACATGATCTCTGATACAACACCCCTAGTCTCCGTGTTATCAATAGTAGAGACCACCATCATGTCAGGCATACCACAACAATCTGCTGCAGCACCCAACTCAACTGAACCTGACTCCAGTGGAAGACAATCCGAGATGCCAATGCTAATATCAAGGATGGATGCATCCCCATCTCCACTGTCTCTGACAATCTCGACCATGAACATCCTCGAATCACCAGACACCACAACCTGTGACTGTACAGAATCTGGTAAAGACTGCAGTCGCTCTAACTCCATGGTCACCTCAACCAAATGAAACTGTGACTCCTCAAAAGCCAACTGCATACTCTCAAGAAACTCAGAAGTCACCTCGATCTGCTGAGTAAGCTCACTCACCTCATCTTCCTTGACCAATAATGCGTCATATGCTGTACTACCCCACTCCATAAGATAATCTCTATTGGCTACCAACTGCATATAATTCTGTCTCAGAATCCGGATTGCCTCCCATAAAGAGTGGATCTCTGTCAAGGAAAGATAACTGCCTCCCTGCTCATCACTAGTAGGAGAACCCCATCCGTAAATTGCTAACAACTGACGAGCAGCATTGAAATGCTCGCGAGCGGCAGAAATGTCTTGCTCACTAACTCTTAGCTGACTAGACACATGATGGCGCTAGCTAGACTGTCTCCTACAATCCTCTGATGTACTGTCCAAAGGAGTAGACTCAAAATCACTGATCTCTGGAGTACTACCATCCATACTCTGTGAATCAACTCCAAAGCTCATATCAACATACGGAGTATCAAAAACTGTAGCATCACTATCCCACTCCACTGTACTGAAAGAATCTGCTGAGGAAGCTAAGTCCTCAAGACTATCCATAGCATACTCCTGGATGTCCTCAACACCAATACGATCCTGGGACTCATCTGTAATCTCTATCATGTCTGAGAGATCATCAACCCATTCCAACAAGAATGGTCGACTGGATACATGAACAATGCCCAACACAGGTGTATAAAAACTAATTCCAGCATCAGACAAGCTGCTGACATGGATGAGAACTACACCTGTTAAACTACTAATCAAGTCCATGATAGTGCAATTGATACTACTACCAATAGGTGATAAGGATCTCCAGTCAACATAATCCCAAACACCAATATAACAATCCCGAATCCACATCCGTAAACTAGAATCAGCTGGTAACTCAAGCAAACTCCTCACCTGAGTAATATGACTAATACCAACTAACTCCACATACATGTCTGATACTGTCCCCAAATCTTGGATATGAATGCAAGGTGTACTCTCACAACTATCATCCACCACATGTGATCTGACTGTAAAAGAAAGCTGAGTATCACGTGTGTAAGATGGATCTGAACTCAACTCTACGCCATACCCATCCACATGTCTCTCTGCGGCACTATTCCAATCAACTGTACTATCCTCGATCACTGTAACATCATCAGGATCAACCATACCGCAATCACTATCAGTGTCAATAACACAATCTGGTGTGCCTGTGATGTCTCCCTGTATCAAATCAGCATGTCTCTCCGAGTCCTGTAATGCCAATGGAGTAGTCAACAAAGAGGCTGGAGTGTCCTCGAACTCTCGAGAAAGCCTGCCAACTTCCTCCTCCTTCCTCCTCAAGGCATCTAAATGGTCTCTGGCAAGGCTAAGAAGATGGTCACGATCTGAAAGAAGATGTAAATAACTCATCTTCATCGCTCCCATTCCTTCCCTGATCGCCTGTAAGTCAACACAAGAAGACTCTGCCTGAACTCCCTTATGTCTATCCTGTAACTGAATCATCCAGATGTGATCCCCTATCATATCCCGCATCCTGTCATAATGAGATAATGTAGACACAACACTGTCTTCATTTATCTTCAGTTGGCTTGACAAACCATGTGAAGTGCAACTAGCCTCAACCTCATGTGACAAAGCATCCAACTGTGCCTGATATTCTCTATCAGCAAAGTCATGAATACTCAATGTCTGCTCATCGCTGATATGTATCTCATCATCATGCACAACAACCGCCTCACAATCATCATCTGAACCCACTATGCTATAGTCGCTACCTGTCGTAACCAAACCAATCTGAGCACCTGTGACATCGTCCTTAGGCAATCTGTATACAACTGTCTCAACTTGAGTACCAAGTTGACAGTTACTATCCATTTGCATAGTGTCCTTCACTTCCTCCTGTGGCTGAGTAGAAACTGAAACATCTATCGGAATGCTAACTTGTTTCTCAAAATCCTCATGAAGGTTTCTGGTAACTGTGTCTGCCGATCTCATGTTATCTCTCTTGCGAGAAGATCTGCCAAATAAAAATCTAGTCAACTTATCCACCTTGGCTAGGTTGGATAGCATATCATTCATCCAACGATTTCTTTTTATCACAGACTCATTCAACTCATCAATTTCTTTCTTGATCTCAACCCAACTGTCTGAATGATTACTTTTTTTGCTGCTTTGTGGTTCCTCTTTCGGAAAGGTAGGCATTGTAGGACAGTTAACTGACCATGAAGTGTACCTCTTCCTTTCCATTCTGCAATCAATCGAGTGCTGGTCACTCATACAATTCTGTTCTTCCCCAACAAGATGGCAGGAAATCGCTCTGATACCACTGTAATGACCCTTACTATAAAGGCCACTAAAAACCACTAATACTGAACTGAGAAAATTTGTCAAACACTTAGCATGCGCTGAATTGTTTTGTTTTGCAATGAGATGTTTTCAGTGTGATAGTTGTTTTGAGCATCAAGTACAATTGAGATAACAAAACCAATATTGAAAAGTAGTACAATGAACAACAATGAAACTCTAAACAATGCAAAGACCCAATGCCAATATGAACTTCACTAATTCTGATTGCAATGTTCAGATTTCATGGACTGTATACAAACTATTACTTATGAGCACTGATTTATGACAAGGCAATGCCCTAGCAATGCACCTTAACCATTATATCAATCCAAATACAATGTATAGCAAAGTCTGAATACAACAGACTGTTTACCATCACTGAATAATGACACTAAATGTAGGGACTGTCACACATAAACAGTGAGCTCTAATGCACCTTATGTCTATACCATTCCAATTACAATACATAGCAATGTCTGGTTACAATTGCAATGATAACAGAGACTGATTTCTGAATACTAATATGACTGCTGTAACAGTGACTCTTAAACAATTTCCTTAAATTCAAATGCATTCAAAACACATGTATGAAACGCTCCTTGACAAGTGCTGAATGATGATGACTGGAAATGACCCCGAACTGCCTCACAATGCCTGCTGTACTGTCCTCTGCAACCTGACGTACCAGGGCCGTACAGTACGGCACTGTTATAAAATAATGGGCACGGTTTTGTGCCCTCAAAGATATATGTTCTGAATCGCCAAAGATGTATTATGATTCCCCCAAAAGCATAGAATTAATCTCCAGGTAGTTTAGGAGATATGAACAAAAATTTGAGTCCAAACCCTGGTATTGAAAGTCTGAAAATGTGCCAATTTGTCTTCAATCCTTTGCCAAATTAATTCACTAATTAAGTGATGAATTCCAAACCCTTATTCAACTAGTTACAAATCCTCAATATCAATTTTTCAAGTCTGCTTTTTCGGACTGCTTTTTCGGGTCTGCTTTTTCGGACTGCTTTTTCGGATTTGTTTTTTCGGACTGCTTTTTCGGACCTGCTTTTTCGGCTGCCTATAATTTCGGCCCTACTAAAAATGCCTCCTGAAATGCTGTTTCAATCACAAACAAACCCTTACATCAAATTCTCAATGAAGTACCAATGAGATGGCTGAGTACCAACTCCAAATTTGCAACCCTTTAGTAGATATTTCACTACCTCAGTTATGCCAATCTAGGGGAGTGATTCGTTCCCGAAAATCGAATAGTATTTGCAGACCACAAGGCTACAAATTGCTTCACAATGAAGAAGTAGAATAAATCCCAAATCCAAGCATGTCAAAATGAATGCCCAAGCCCTCTATTTATTCTTTTCCTTGAGAAGTTGCTAGAACTTCTAGAAACATCCAATTATAATGTACTTTATAATAAAATAACATTATAATAATAAAGTACATTTCTCAACTCAAAATTATAACAATGTAGGCCCAAATGTCTCATAACTGAATGTAGGCCCAACTACGAATGAACATAGGCTCAAGACTGAACGTAGGCTCTACTACAACTGGATGTAGGCTCAAATTGGATGTAGGCTCACTCTGGATGTAGGCTCCACTACAACTGTATGTAGGCCCAAACTGGATGTAGGCTCTGTCAGCAATATGCAATCAAATGATCAACATAATGACCCTCTCTCCAAACCGTTTGCCTACGAGAGTCGATGATAGGCAAATCCGTCATACCAAACGATGTCAGCCAAAATGGGGACATGACATTTCCAGCGCACAATTACAAGCGAGCAAAGAAGAATTAGAGATGACAAAATTTGAATACTTGCTCTTACTCAGGGACAGGGACACATCTATCAGGTTTGCTGAAGATAAGGACAAAGTGTGTGGTGATTTGTGTTTGCAGTTGAGTATGGCTTACGCGAGAAGAATGAAAAGTGAACATGACATCCCTTCAAAAAGTAGAGAAGTGCAACAACTATTTAAAGGTATTAGTGGCCTCGGTCAGGAAGAATTGTTGACATAGGATTTAGGGTCACCACATTCAGTACAGGACTCAGCACAACAAAGTGAATGGATTGGAGGAGTTAGTGAAGAATCAGTGGTAACAGGAATTGAACCCAAAGAGTTGATGGTTGGACGTCAACATGTAGAGAGGACCCTCTTGCAGTGTAATGAGTGGATGGAAAAAGCCAAGCATGCAAAATTGATTGCTGCTCAAGCAAGAGAGAATTTGCAAAGAATTAAAGTAAGACACAGGAAAATGGATTCGCAAACACATTCAGAAACAGGTGATCAAGATGGACTTTGTGAACATATTAGTATATCAAAGGTTGAACAAGATTTACATGAGCAAATAACGTCTCCAACAATGTTTGTGATTTTAGTGGATATCGAGTTACAAGAAACAAATTTCTTTGAGTTTCCTAATTTTCTTTCTCGGAAGGATTTAATGACTCATAAGGATGATATTAAAAGATCTATTTCACTATACTACAATTTGTTCAGTACAGTTGGTTGCACAGGACGGGGTGAATTGTTTACTACTTTCAGATTATGGGCTACTGAAGAAGCTTCGATGTATGATGCTTTTCCTTTCTTTTTGATAATTGATACTGAAGATGAAGTTCAAATTTGGGATCTTGGGGTTTGCACGATTAGTAGAATATGCTACAATAAGGCAAATTCTACACATATCAGAATGGTGCAGTGGAGTCTTGCTAAGGAATTTGTGAGATTGATTTGGGATCCAAGAGTTTTGGTATAAATGGAAGTTGATTCAGTGTTTAGAGGTTTGATTGCTTGATGACAAGCAATCATGGGACGGGAGGACTTGTAATGTCCCAAAATGACTCGATAAATAATATTAGTTATTTATTATTATTAGTTTTATCATATAAACTAATATTAAATAATTATTAGAGTTTTCAATAAATATTAATTATTAAATATTAGTGTTCTTAATATAAACTAATATTTAATAATTAAAAGTATGGTTGCAAAAGAAGTTCCTCACGGGAACCGAATTATGGGAATTAATAAAGGATTTTAAAGGCGATGTCTGGGAGGAACGGGTATGCTTGAATAATTGGTGAAAAAATGAAGATTGAAATTGTTCGTGTGTGAAGACAAAATCCTATTCCTTTCGTCAGATAGTTATCTGGCCTAGTGGAGTTGGCAATGGGAAAAAATGGCGTGGAAGCATGGGAACAGCCGGAACTAGAGACAAAGATACATCTTGTCAGAACGTGTTTCCTGGCATCGAGGCCTAACGAATATTGGATCATGACAAGTTTGGATAGTAGCTGGAAGAAGGAACTTCATGAAGTCTTGACACGACAACCTTGCGAGAAGATGTACAGCCCATGGCAATAGCGAGTGATTCACGACCATCAACCGCATCATTTCCAATACATACGGTAAATGGGTTGTTGTATATGGCGGCCTTGTGTGGCAAACAACGGAGTACTCTTAACACTTGGCACGACAAAGGAAGACACGGGCCATTGCGGCTAGTTGGAAGAAGTCAGTAAAGCATTGAATCTGGAATGTATGCTACTAGTACACACAGAAATCTCTGGCATCAAGAAGACAACGAAGGAAACAAGAAGAAGTAACACAAAGTTTTGTCTGTTGCCACTGATATATTAACAGGTGCACCAAATACTTCCTTTCCTGAAAATATAGTAATCTTATGTAATCTTAATAAAGGGACCAATGTAATGGGTAATTGTATTGAGAGGCAAATACAAAAGATAACTTGTTGTTCCTTTCACACCCTGTCAATGACGTGAGCATCAAACAATAATTTTGGCAAAGAAATTCAAAGACTACAAGCAAAATAAATACAATTGTTGCAAATCTGAGTTAAACTTGGGAGCATTTCTGAATGTATTCATTTGTGGGAACTCATAGTATATTTTTTATATATATTTCCACTACTTTTATTCTTTAGCAGACAAAATATTAGCAAGTTTGGTTGGATCCAGTAAGGGATTTTACAAGGAGGACAAAGGAAGGACTAAGTTTATCAAGGAAGTGATTAAGGAACTTGATAGCATACAACAAACTTATGATTTGTACCATAGTTGAAAAACTCAAACTTGGCAGTAATTTGGCCGACCCAAAAATTTTGAAAAACTCAAAATCGCCAGAAACTCAATGAAAAAATCGGCACATTATCGAACATTTGAAAATATATAATTTCTGAGTCGTTCTTAAAAACACACACATATCCACCAAATTTGTAGAACATATACAGATTTGAGATTTCCATCATATATTAATCTACATTTTGAGTTAAATACATAGCAATTAGAACTTAACAAATTAACATAGAATCATATACTGAAAAACAAGTGTAGCATCTAAATAAAATTGAGTTCAATACATATCAAAGTCAAACTCCATGAAACTACAACTTTTGAATACATATTAAGTTCAAGTTTCAGTATCAATGAAAACTAGAAGTAGAAATCATAAATTGCATCCACGACTAAAGCTCAAAAGAGATTGCTGCTGCTGGGTGGGTGGTGTTGAAGTAGTTGCAACATCCTCAATGGGTGCTTCAACAAAAGCCTCTGATGGATGACCAAGCTCATGTTCCTCACGGATTGCCACTTTTGCATCCCAGTCATCTACCTCCATCTCGAACTCAGCTAGATGATCATCAGTCAAGAAAGGATCCACATCCACATCCACATCCACATCATCACCATCAGGAGAAACAACCCAATCTGTTGAATATGGATCAATCTCATCCAAGTCAAGTGCTTCATATGATGCCTGCCCATGCATCTTTTTGTGCAGTTGAAGGTTGTACTGCACATAAAACAAGTCATTCAAGCGCTTCTGAGTCAAGCTATTGTGCTTCTTTGTGTGTATGGCCTAAAACACACCCTAGTTTCATTCACAACTAGAAGCACTACAGGGCTACGATAATATTCAGATGACAAGCTTTTGAAAATTAGGTGATGTGGCACCATAACCTTCCCACCACAGATATGCAAGGATAAAGAAATGCCATTTATAATTTGGTAAAGAGTCCAATAAACGTAATGAGCAAAATAAATGGTATAATAAAACTAAACACATTTTCTTTTTTACCTAGTTGTGGGATCTCTCCTACGTTTGCAATTAGGCGAAGAAAACAATGGTCCATCAACCCTCTGATAGCTCTATAACTCATCAAGTACGAGGCCTCAAAGGTTCAAATCAGCAACTAATCTCCAAATACATGTGTCCAGGCCAACTTGAACCTCTACATCTTCTCTAAAAGTGTCAGAGAAGTAAAACTCGGGGTTCAAGTAGTAGGCAACAGCATGAATATGTTGGTGGAGTTGTCGATTACACCTCTTATCGATTATGCACCATATGGGTTCATATTTGGTCTTGTTTGACCTATACAAGTGTTAAATGGCCTCATCTAGATATGGGCCATGGGTTTTTTTATCCCCATCTACCATCCACATAACCCTCACCAACGACTCTCACACCTGGACATAAATTTTTTAACAAAAATCAGCGAATCACAATATATGAAAATAAAATAATAAATCATCAATCAAGGTTTGAAAAAATACATTGATGATCTCCTCCATCTTGGCAAATCTAATATAAAAAACAACCGTCACAACCTTCTCTACTTCAGACTTCTTGGCATAAGAACTCTCCAGCCATCTCTCACTCACAAACATCTACTTCAGGTTGGGCAATGTGGCTAATATGCTCTGGAAGGTGAGAAAATTAGTGGCAAAGCATGTGACCCTCAATCACACGAGATCCTTACTATCAGTGTGCTCTCTCATAAGACTTAGAACCCATGTGCGGTTGTAGATGTACTTTGTGATATTCCTTCCATCTTCAACCACCTTCTCCACCCAACTCAGTTTCCCTAGGTCCTCAAGGAGCAAGTTAAGACAATAGGCAGCATAAGGGCTCTAAAATAATATGGAATGCCTATCCATCAGAAGTTTACTAGCTGCCACATATGCAACTGCATTCTCAGTCACAATTTGGACAACATTATCCACTCCCACTTCCACCACCACCTTATCCAACATGTTGCACAAAGTCTGCATTTTTCACTTGATCAGAATCATCAGCTGATTTTAGAAATACTAACTGGCCCCTTGAAGTAGCTAGAAAGTTGACGAGTGTCCTATTCCTACCATCTGTCCACCCATCGGATATAGTGGTGCGATCTTTTTGTTCCCAAACTCTTCTTTTCTCTTCCACAAGTCGATCAGTGTTTTGGACCTCAACTTGCAACAACGGCCCAGTCACCTCATAATGACTTGGGGCCTTGAACCCCTTACTAGACACAGTCATTGCAGTGACCAATTGATCCCAATATGGACTACATAAAGCATTGAAGGGAATATCGTTGTAGTACCAAAATCTTGCAACTACCACCTTTGTTTGCTAGTGCATCTCTTTGCTCCATGCAATGACTTGCAATTTGGGTTGAGCACCAGGAGTGTTACATGGAACCCAAAAGTTTGATAAATGCTTGTCCACATTTCCCGATCCTCGTAACAATGACCCAATGGAAGAAGAAGCCCCTACCCCTATTTGCAACCCTGTAGAACTAAATTCTCCCATTGGGACTGCCATGGCCTCTGTTGTCCTCTTTTTTTGCTGCCTTATTTTGTGTATATACTTCATGGCTTGCCAAAGCCTCCCTTGTAGCCTTTTCGGGACAACCATCACACAGTGTAATATCATTACATGAAATCTTTGCAAGGTGATATTTCAGTCAACTTATGCCCCCTCTCATTTTCTTAGGGAAATGGTTACATTTGACATCTCGATTTGGTCCTGGTGTCCCTTGTTTCCATAATTTGTCCCTTGTTCTGCGACCAACCATTTTCTACAATTACTGGCACTAGAAGTCTACAAGTCCAAGGATAGAGAATCAGATATTAGATAAGTCTGAGATCAAATATTAGCCAAGTCTATGAGTATGAAGTTATAAATATAAAGTAATTGAGATCAAAATTTATTGGACTTTTAAAGAGATCAATCACCAAAAAATTGTCTAAGTCTGAGATCAAATATTAGCTAAGTTAATGAAGTAACTAAGATCAAGATTTATCAGACTTTTAAAGAGGGCAGTTACCAAATAGTTATCCAGTTTGAAGTCCAAATTCCAAAGGCCGAAAATTGTTGACTAATAGGATTCCACAGAGCAAGTGCTCTTCTGTACCATTTTTTTGAAGAAAACTCAGTGCTACATCTTTTGTATGTTGATGGGGACTATGGAAAAACTACAACAGCTATGCCTCTGCAGAGCTAGGCTTTTTTTAAGTTGGCTGTCATGGAAATTGTCATTGAGGGATTTTGCATTGTAATTGTTGGTTTGCACATCTGTATTAATTGTAATCTAACATTGCATTAATGCAGAAGAAGCTTTTCAATGCTCTTTTCATACAGCTGTAATTTTCATGCATTATTATTTAAGCTTCATATTTTGTCTGAGATTTTTTCTGCCATTCAAGCCTTGCTGGTTGATGACAAGATCCAACAGAAAATCTAAAGTACTTGCTCAAATGTTACATTTTATGACAATGTTATATTTAAATAATAAAAATATGTAAAAATGTAAATTTATTTACATTTTATATGTAAATATTTATTAAAATTTATTTTATATTTACATTTATATGTAAAGAATTTGGGAACATGTATATTTTAGTTTTTACACACATATATTACATATGTAAATATATTTATATTTAGTATTTACATTTGAAATACAATGTAATTTACATTTACAATGTAAATATGAATATATTTTATTAATATTTACAATTTTAGAAATTGCGGATCAAATATTTTGGCAAATATATTTACATATTTACTATGAGTATGAACTGATGAAATGCATTTACAAATAGATTTTAACAAAAATAAAAAACCTAAATTAGACAACACTGGCAGGGGTTTTTGAATCAGACGAGTGAATCAAAAGGCACTGGCAAGTGTTTTTGTAGTTGCAATCCAAACTGTATCATAGTAAATGAATTTTCCAGTTGTTTTCTGCAAACGGTAAAACCCTATCGTTTTTTGCAGTCGCAATGGAATCAAAAAACCCTATCGTTTTGTAATCGCGCGTTTTACATATGAAATAAAAGTCAATACGAGTCGAGAAGCCTAACTTTTAACTTTTCCTTTTATTATTTTAACTTAAACATTTTAGCCGTGATTTATATACTGTAAATTCACACAATTTTGCGAGTTTTTCTAATAAACCCGCCCCGCAAAAAACGAAAAACTTGACAACGATTTTAATGGTGTTTTAATCATTTGGCATAGTGACTTGCAAAATATCACGAGTTTACCGATATATTGTAGAGTCTTTCAACCATGATTTGGACAACTATCCCAAAAAATCAAGTAATAAAATTTTGGACCAGCTAGAACTTCAGTACATGAGTTGGATAATATTCAATTGGTTGACAATTCTTTGTATGGGGTGGATGCTGATTGGACATTGATAATCCACTCTTCAAATTGGATGAGAGAGTTCTTTTTGACTCCATTGATGAGAATGGAATTGCTTGTAGTATTTATGACCTAAATGGAGTTTATAGTGCTGAGTTTTGGTCACATGATTGGAGTAGCGAAGTGATTTCTAGAGTTAGTACTGCTGCCCACTTTTCGATCAGCTTACACATTGTTTCAAATTCTAATCTACAAATGAGTTGGATGGATTCTGTGGTTCAACAGTTGAGTAGTTCCTGGTTGAGGATTGATTGTAGATATGGTTTGATCGTAGGAGATGGATTTTCAACTACTTCCTTATGATTCCTATGGATTCAATGGTATTCCAGATTGATTACTATTGTTATGCCGAGAGGTGTACCTATACAGCCATAGCACAAGCTATGATACCAACACGAGAATATGCCATGTACATAAAAAGATTTGTCGTCAGTTGCACATTATTTAGAAAAAAAAGTGAAATTAAAAAAGTTAATGCCAAATGGCATTCAAAAATAAAAAAACCAAATGGCATTAAAAAAAATCAAAATGCCAAATGTCATTTTGCTTTTTCGGATTTGTTTTTTCAAATTTGCTTTTTCAGATTTGCTTTTTCAGATGTATCAAAGAATACAAACAGTCACAAAAGTATATATAAGAAGATTTAATAATATATAGTCCTAAGCATAGAAGCATTAATCTGGAATTAATCCTGATTATACCCGATTAATCGGGAATTGATACATATGCCAATTTTTTCCCAAATAAATCGGTAAAAATCGGTCAAACAGGTCAATGATTTTTTGCCCCAAAAAACTTGAAAAAATCATGATTAAACCTGAAAAAAACGTGTTTTAAACTAGAAAAAATCGTTTGCAAAAAAATGGCTAAAGATGGCGCCAAACAACCCTAAAAATGCATGAAAGACGAATTAGGGGCCAATATAATGGGGTCGCGGGTAGCATAGCTGTCTATCAGCAGAAGTAATACCAGCAGCGGTGCAAGGGGGGACATAGCCGACGGAAGCAACACCAGCAGCGGCGTAAGGGAGGACATAGCCGGGTATGCAATAGTTTCTTCATTTTGTTTGTTGTTTTCTTTTTAAAGAAGTGTATTAGAAGTAGCGCTTCTCCCTTACTCGCCATTGCGCTTCATGCTTAGAATTCAATAGGGTGTCTCAGTGAATTGAAAAGGATAATAATCAATGGTGACAATAATGTTGCGAGTTTGCCAGCAAAATTATCATTTGAGATCAAATATCATCACTACCCAATAGTTTCTGCCGTTTGACAAATCTGCGGTATCTCAATTTGAGATGTTGCTTGAATTTGAAGACACTGAAGGTTCCATACTAAAATCCTTGCCTGTCTCTATTGGAAATTTATCCTCCTTAACTCATCTTTCAATAGTGAATTGTCCCAGCTTGGAATCCTTACCACCCTGAGATTTGTTCTCGCTGACCTACCAGTAAACCTTGAAAGATTAGTTATAAAGTCGTGTCCAAAGTTGGACGTGCTTTCGAGCTTTGCACGACTAACTTCTCTGAAAGAATTTGAAGCATGAGATTTAGACCGGATTCAATTCACAATTTTCGCACAGGATCTACGACATGTAATTAATATTCTTTTATCTATTTATATTCTTCCTGTTAGAGATCCACATTGGGTTTTAGGCTTACTGATGTAACCCTTTGTAGTATTGTTGGATGCCTGTAGGATTCTGGAGCACCAATGTAGGTGTATAAGTCTTTGTATATAAACAGGGTCTAATGACAGTCATATGTAGATTTTTTTTAATTCAATTCTGTTAAAAACACCAACAGTCACCAGTATGTAAATTGCATATAAAGGATAAAAACTATTAAGAACGTGTTTATCTGAATTAGAAATTGTTTGTGGACTGTGTTAGAATCTTAGAATTATATCTTTTTAATTCTTTTTAGTGCAGATATATTTATGTATGTTTTGAATATATTTCAATGCATATTAGAATGTTTTATATTTTTGCATTTTTTGAATATAAAATCTGCATATATTTATGTTTTTTAAAAATAAATATGCATATATGTTTATGAAATTTTGTCCACATTTTTTTATTGCAAATGCCAAAACTTGTTGCAAAACTTTAAAATCTAGCAAAACTTAAAAGACTGAATTAAAATACTCTTGCATATATTTTATCACAATGCCGCATACAAAAGATTTTGCGTGGATACATTGCACAGCGATTGTCGGAACAAATAAGGTTAAGTGCAATCGGTGTTTGAATGAAGTTAGCGGTGGAATTTACCGCTTCAAATGGCATTTGGAAAAAGTACCGGGAAACAACACCACGATATGTGGCAAATGCCCTGCAGATGTCACATACCAGACCAAAAGAGCTCTTGATGGAATCAGTTAGAATAAGGAAAAAAAAGGCAAGAACTGGGAATGAAATAGGTTCCAATTTACAGGTGGTATTTGGAAACAATTGGCTGAGGAAGATGGTGGAGGGAGGTAGAGTTTCAGGGAATTTGAGACTGAGACTATAGCACATGGCCCAAACATGGGTGGAGGGAACATCAATCATTTCTTCGCACCTCGTACTACTCCAGGATCGCAAACCACTTTGGAGAGTATAGGGTGGAGGAAAGCTGTCCATGAACAAGCAATGAAGGGGATTTCAAATTTTTATTTCTCCTCTACCTTATCATTCCATGCTTGCAAATCTCCATATTGGCAAGCTATGATGGATGGCGTTGCAGCTGTAGCTCCTGGGTTTAAAGGCCCATCTTACAATTTAATGAGGGTTGGTATGCTTGATGATGCAGTAAAAGATGTTCAACATGTTGTTGACGAGCATCGGTTAGAGTGGGGTAATAGTGGGTGCACCATGATGTCAGATGGATGGACAGATAGAAAGAACATAACGCTCATCAACTTCCTTGTCTCTTGTGATAGAGGCACTATATTTCTGAAATTTGTGGATGCATCACATGTAATTAAAACTGCAAGAGCATTGTTCGAGATGTATGACTCAGTAGTCATAGATGTGGGGCCACAAAATCTGGTTCAATTTATTACAGACAATGCTGTTGCTTGAGTTGTTGTTGGGAAACTCTTGACAGACAAATACCCTTCTATGTTTTTTACCCCATGTGCAGCACATTGCCTTGATCTAACCCTAGAGGACATTGGAAAAATTGAATGGGTGAAGGAGGCATTGCAAAAGGCTCATATTATTAAAAACTTTATCTAAAATCACACGAGGCTTTTGAGTATGATGCGCCAATTCACAGGGGGCAAGGAGCTGGTTCGACCAGGAGTGACAAGGTTTGCAACACACTTCCTTGCACTAGTTCAACAAAAAATGAACTTGAAACGCATGTTTGTTTCAGCCGAGTGGATGGAGTTAGACTTTTCAAGACGAACAAATGGCACGAGAGTGGCAGAGTCGATATACTCTACCAATTTTTGGGATGCAATTGAGCAGGTGGTACAATTCTCAGAGCCTCTCGTAAAAGTGTTGAGACGAGTGGATGGAGATAAATCCCCAATGGGATATTTGTATGAGGCCATGAATAGGGCGAAGGAGGCGATGAAGGGTAGGTTGGAAAATGACAAAACAAGGTATCAACCATTATGGGACATAATTGATAGGAGATGGGATGGATAGATGCACTCTTCTCTTCATGCTGTAGGATACTTTCTCAATCCATCATTGTTCTACAACATTAATTTTATAGAGATTGATGCTGAGATCACACAAGGTTTGTTCAGGTGCATGGAAAAAATGTTTCAAAGCACAGAGAAATTGAAAGCCGCTATGTCAGAGTTGCAAATGTATAAGAAGGGAACTGGATTTCTATCATCTAGGGTTGTTGAGGAAGGCAGAACGACCTTCCAACCAGGTAGACACTTTAAACTTTTGATAGTCCATTTAGCTTGTTTGCATGATCAACAAATTTGTTAAGATGTGAAGATATTCTTACATGATATCATCTCCCCATAATTTGTTTTTCAGCTCAATGGTGGGAATTTCTTGGTCATGAATGAAAAAATCTTAGGTGGATGGCAATACGCATTTTGACGCAGCCATGCAGCTCCTCTGCTTGTGAGCGTAATTGGAGTGTTTTTTAACACATACATTTCAAGAAACGCAACCGTCTAACACAAAAACAAATGAATGACTTGGTATTTGTTCACCACAACCTTTGCTTGAAGCTGAAGAAAGCTCAAGGTAGGAGTTTTATTATCTTGCACTCAATTGAAGTTGTATTCATTGTATTTTTCACTTGGAGGCAAAGACTAATTTCTCCATTGAAAAAAATAGGAACTATTGAGGATGACTCCCCAATTGAAAATGACGAGATAGATCCAAAGTCTGAGTGGATTGCAGCGCCCCAAGGTGATGATGATGATGTTGATGTTGATCGTGATATTGAGCCTGAAGATTTAGAAATCATGGAAGAAGCCAACTTTTCTAGTACTGTTATTGAAGGACTTAGGTCAGGGACTTTCCGAGGAGAGGCATTAGCAGGGCCTCCTGCCCCCTAGTATGCCATTGGCTACATTTTAGTTTTTGGAACTTTGTACTTAGTTTATAGGTTGACTTTGTACAAAGTCACAAACTATGTTGTAATTGACATTTTGACAATTGTCTCCATCTAGTTAGCTTTTATGCTATTGTGGTATGTTTTGTGCAATGTAAAGCGATAAGTATATAAATGATGAAAATCTATTCTCTACAATCTAAAGGTGTAACTCTATATTTTATTAGCTCTCAATATATCTATGATGTGGAAATGCCCTTTAATTTAAAATAAAAAGTAACTTTTTACTGTTTTTCTTTTAAGTTTTGACAGTTTTTTGTAAATCCGATTTTTTCAAAAAATCCTACTCTTTTGGTTTGCCGATTTTTTCCCAAAAAGATTAATGCTACTATGGTCCTAAGATTTAATTATTCCAAGAGATTAAGATTATAACTAAATTGTGTTTTCATATTTAATAAATATTAATTAGAAACATATTACTCTAAAAAGAATAATAGAAAAATATAAAGAAAAAATAGATACCTCTTATTTTTCTAATTTACAATAAAGATATTTCTATATTCTCTTTATATTTTTCTATTAGAAATATCATTGCTCTTAGAAAAGTAGAATATTAGAAAAGTATAAAAATAATATAGAAACATCTTACTTTTCTAATAATAATAATTTTTTTCTTTGTATTATTAATCATATTTAATGAATTCTATGAAAGTAATAAGATTACCATGAACAATAAATTTTAGAGAGAAACAATTTAATCTTGAATATGCATTTAATATAAGTCCATTATTAAAGAAAGGGATCATGAAATTTTTGAAAATAGTAATTCATAATCTATTATATATCACAAAAGTATATATAAGTAGATTTAATAATATATAGTACTAAGATTTAATTATTCTAAGAGATTAAGATTATAACTAAATTGTGTTTTTCATATTTAATAAATATTAATTAGAAACATACTACTCTAAAAAGAATAATAGAAAAATATAAAGAAAAAATACATTCTTCTTATTTTTCTAATTTACAATAAAGATGTTTCTATATTCTCTTTATATTTTTTATTAGAAATAACATTACTCTTAGAAAAGCAGAATATTAGAAAATTATAAAAATAATATAGAAACATTTTACTTTTCTAATAATAATAATTTATTTTTTTGTATTATTAATCATGTTTAATGAGTTCTTTGAAATTAATAGGATTACCATGAATAATACATTTTAGAGAGAAACAATTCAATCTTTAATATACATTTAATATAAGTCCATCATTAAAGAAAGAGATCATGAAATTTTTGAAAATATTCATTCATAATTTATTAATTCAAATTTAATTATGTAATATTTTTTGAAATAATGTTTCAAATCACATCACCCTAAATTGAGACTTACCCAACTAAATTGAGACTTAACTCTAATTGTAAATGTTAATGTTTCAAATCACAATATTACCCTAAATAAATTGAGACTTACCAAACAAATTGAGACTTAAATCTAACACTAAATTAAATTGAAATCTAACCTTAAAACAAATTTAATCATAACTCTAACTCTAATCCTAATTAAATATTAAAACAACTTAATCTTTACTAACGACTAAAAACTAGAATCTACCATAAACTTAATACTAAACCAAACTAAACCATAATCATAAACCTAACTAAACAATAAATCATATTTAACCTTGACCCTAACCTTAATCAAATCAAATATGAACCCTAACACAAAACCACTTTGAACCTTATCTCAATACAAAATAGAACGCTAACCCTACCACTAAACTAAATGGAACCTCAACCCTAAACCTAATATATAAATATATTAATATTATATTTGTTATAAATAAAAATAATAAAAAATATAAATGTCAATTTACTATTTGATAACACTTATTATTTATCTAATATATTAGATATTACAATTCAAGTTTGGTTAACTTTGTTTGTGTGTGTGTGTGTGTGAAAGAGAGAGAGAGAGAGAGAGTTCTAAAACTGGCCATAATTCTAACCGTAACTTTAAACCATAACCTAAGTCTTAACTCTAACCATCACCCTAACCTCAACCTTAAACTCTAATTGTAAACTTTCTCGTAACCTTCCCTCCAACCTTAAATCATATCCATGTACCCTAATATGAATTCAAATAAACTATAATCTAATCACTAACCGTCATCCTAACCCCTAACCATAATTATAATCCTAACCTTAATCATAACTTTAATTGTAATTGTTAACATAATAATACTAATTGTCACTTTAATATTAATCTCACCCTACCTCTAACCCTAAATATAATTGTAACCATTAACATAATATTACTCCTAAGTTTAAACCGTTCACCCTAATCGTAACCATAACCCTACCATTGACCCTAGGTTATATGCTAAGGTTAATTGTGATACTAATTGTAATTATAACCCTAACCCCAATACTAACCTTAAGACTAACCCTAATTACACCATTGACCTTAAATGTTACCCTAACACTAACATTAACTGTAATCCTAACACTAACCTTAACCATAATAGTAGCACTAACCGTAATACTAAAACTAATTGTAACACTAACCCTTACATAATTATAGAATTAAATTCATATAATATCCTAACCTTATCTTAATATTAACCTTAACCGTAACCCTACCACTAACATTAACCATAACAGTAACACTAATTGTAGCAGTAACTCTTACCACCATATATTCAAATATTAAATAATCATAAAATGTCTTCCATGTCACACCGCGACTGCTACTAGCATATGCATACTTGTATATATATATATATAGTACGCCGAGTAATTCTTTTCGAGACTCCTATTTTCTTCAAATTGCAAGGTGCAATAGGTGCCTCGAGAAGGATTACTCTTGGCGTATTATATATATATGTATGTATATATATGCTAGTATTAATTCCTCCACATCATTGGTGTTGACCTTAGCCTTTGAGCAATTTGATTTTGTGCACTTGCAGACTTCGGTGCAGCTAGTTGTGGGACATCTTGTGGGCACAACTCAATTATTCTTCACTTCTATTTGGGAGAATTTGGGTCACTATGGTCACTTCATAACATCAATATGTGTGCTTTCATATGATGATGTGTTGTTTGCAGTGAGTTGGAATACTTGATTTTCCTACACTAGCACTTGGTGGCTAATAGTTGATGTCATGTTTTCAATAGTTTCCCACAGAGATAATACTTGGATTGTGATTGGCAGGGAGTTTGTTGATGTGGTTTTTCTTTAGTTAACTTGGTAGAATATATTACATGGCATTGAATCCAACCCTATTAGATTTCTCAAACCTATAGGAGTTGTTCTAGTTTACACTAGTAGCTTAGGATGGGCTGATATGTTTTATTGTGTGCCTATGATAGGTGTAATGCACATACATGGGAGATCATTTATTGTTGCAGAGTTGTTCAGTGTTGATAGCTCCTTGAGATGCTACTATCTCCTCATAGTTGACAGTTGTGATAACATGATAATTTGGGATCTTGGCATTGGCTTGTTTGGTGCATTACTTTAGTTGGATTTTGATTAGTGGCTTCACAATTTCAGACATATTGTGGTTTAGATCAGAGTAGTACAGCAGATTGGCGGAGCAACATTCTTGAGGTTGATTTGGGATCCAGGCATTTGGTTTCTGAATGTAGGTGCACATTGCTTGAGGGAAAACAATCTGGGAAGGGATGACTATAATGTCTCCTTTTTGGGACATTAGAAGTCAATTAAATAATTAAAGCTTAAATTGTCAAACTATATCAAATTTAATGATGACTTAATTTAATTATCTAATCAAGTATTAAAATGACTTTAATGGAGCTTAGTGAATAACTAATAAAGCCATTTAAATTTAAAGGGGCATGATAAAGAGACAAAAGAAATAGCAAGAGATGGGCAAAAGGAAACGAAAAGTCACGGGGATGCACTATTAAAGAACATTGAGAGGCTCATTTCTAGCATGCTTGGTTTATGCTTGATTATTGTTTTCTCTTGGAGAATTCTGGGAAGTTTTGGCTTTCAGTTTTGAAAGTTGAGGATGGAAATCTTCAGGATTTCTCAATGGATTGGACAGAAACCCAATTCATCTTTGGAGGTGGATTCACGACGGAGTTCACAACGGGGAAAATTTGTGAAAATTTCTTTTGAAGATATACTTGTAGTAATAGAGGTATTTCATATATGCTGAAAAATAAGGTTGTAATGATTTGTCATCAAATTGAATTCCAGATCTCTATTTTAGTTTGATTTTATATGATTTTTAGTTAATCTATTGGATTAAAAGAAATCAGTTGCATGCAAATTGTTTGTTTAAATTTATGTGGTACATTTCGAAAAATTTGGAACAAATATCCATAGGGGGATATTTCAACTTCCTTGAAGAAGGGTATAGAAGAGGAGACAAGGAAGTCAATTAAAGAAGACAGATTGGAGTATCTACATTAACCAATACAAAGAACATGATTACAGACCAAGCGAAGATCATTGTGAGTAGTAAATTCAAACTGGAGCAGACCTGTAACAGATCAGATCTAGGACCACTATATTGATCAAAAGGAAGAAGAATATCAATGGGAAATAAGCAAGAATAATATTGAATCACAAGGGAAGGAAGCAGATTTGGCATTACTGATTAATAATACACAGCAGATTCAAACATATACTGTGGTCTTTGGTATGAGTTCCTTATACATGGCCAGATTCGTACCATTTATATCTGCACAAGATTGACTGATGATGCATCGTTGTTATGACTGCTTAGCATTGCATAATAGGTTTTATCTATATCTGCTCATTACTGATAAGGATATGCTTTTGATAACTGATTAATGCATATACAAAATACATGAATAATATTGAACTCTTTATATGTACTGATTGATTCTTAAGGTCAGCCAAGTAGGGGAATGGTGATGGGATCACCTTCTAGCATGCCACCTCATATAATATGACCAGGGAGTCCCATGAGGCCAGAGGGGTACAAAGGGTATTGCCTTTGGGCTTAAGAAGGTTGGACTTTCATGGCACCCTATTGTGAATGAAACAATGAGGAATTACAAGAAGGGGAACATTGATGGGCTCACCTTCTAAGCATGCCACCTCATGGTATATGACTGGGTAGTTCCATGGGGCCAAAGGGGGAGAAAGGGAGTCCGCCTTTGGTAGGTGGTTTTTGGGGCACCTCATCAAGTCATCCTACCTTGTCACTTCTATGGTTGATTTTAAAATTAATTTTGGCAATCTATTGATTTGACTTACATTCCTCATACATGTTTTTTCCCTATTTAAAGAAATCTAACTATGAATTGTGATTATAAATAATCCCTAATTGTGTTGTAGGGCCTCAATCAAAGTGACAAGTTTCTCTAAACCCTACTTGTTTTGATAAAAAATTGTAAACCAAGGAAAATTTGGATACTCATAATTTGGAGTCATTACATTTACATAACCCTAAGTTGTTTTCTCTATCCTATTATGTCTGTGTAATGTCCCCTTCCCAGCAGTAGGCCATTTCGATGCCTGATTAGTCTATCTACCCATCCAGATAGGCTAATGGCTTCTTTATGAAGGATGTCAGCCAGTCACAAGGTTACGTGGGCAAATATTTATTCTCCGAGCTCTATTTATAAACTCAAAATCACTTTATTTTATAAAGTGTTGTTATAAAGTCACTTTGTCTTATTATAAAGTCACTTTATATTTTAAAGATTCTTTACTTTATAAAAGTGACTTAAGTGAGCTTTTATCCCACATGGCTTAGTTTTGTGTGCTTGCTCTCACTTCGAAGTTATAAAAGAAAAAGGTACACCTCGAGAAAAGCACCATGAAATGTTAAAAGAAAACAAGAAATATAAAATCTGGTTACTCACATGACTGGTTCATTTCCAAGGACGCAAACCCATTGGAAATTTGGAGCTTGGACGCAAACCTAGCCTTCTTGAGTGAAATCACCCAAGTTTCACCATTCGAATTCAACGAAGTGGTAAGAGGAAATCTTCCTTTTGCAACATTGTTCATCAGAATAAATAGTATAGCTGGGAACAGGTGATTTGAATTAAAAATGTATATGCACTAGTTTGGTCACGCATTGTAGTGAGCAGCAACTAGAAGAGTTAATCGTGAAAAGCAACTTCACTCTCAGCATTCACGCTCAGTCCCGTACATAGAGCTCATAGCTTATTTGTTACACAAGATATCGCGCCAGCCAGACATCTAACAACATTCTCAACCGGTTGTCATAGGCTCACAGGGGCAGTAAGTGGCGGCACCAACAGTCATAAGAGACTTCCGAACTCAAGCCATTTGTAGTTAGTCACAACTCCCTCACCACATACGGGAGTTAAGGAAACTGGTCTCAACACAAGTCTTTAGCGAGTGACAGTAAGTGATATAGGGGCTCCAGCAGTCTTCTTCCCCAGCGTTGGTTGCCATCACGCACAGGGATCCTCACGCATTGTCCAGTGATGTTGGACATCAACAGCGGTGGTGACTGTAACTGTCACGACAGGGATGTAAGCCGCAGCAACTGCTAGCTTTCGGTGGAATAAGGGAGAGTATGACAGTTAGAATGTGCGCATAGTCTGGTCCAGGCAAATGACAACTCCCACACACTTGCAGACAGTCCACAACATCCACGGGTAGCAGTTCATCATCTCTGCACATGAGCATATGGTCTCGGTTGGTATCCGCGAGCCTTCACTAGCTTGTTTAGTGTCATAACATGGGAATGAATGTATCATTATATTTTCCTGTTCATTATTGAAATATATTTATTCGGAGTCCATTCCTATGTGTCTTGGAGTTCTCAAACATTGTGTAACTTTGAAGTTTACATTTGAATACATATTTCATAGTCAGTTTGACAGAGATAATGTTAGGATAAAATTCATATGAGAACACAAACAACATTCCGTATCAAAAAGGAAATTCTGGTATGCTGTGATAATAACTAAACAATGATTTTTTGAGGAAGCAAATTTTGAGTATAGTCAGTAAAGTTAGTCTAGAAATTGCATCAGAGATTGGCTTAGGATCATTACAGTGGTGTCAGAGCCAGTGGTCTTGCCAGCCTAGTGGGCTTTATTTTCAGGTTCTAGCAATGTTGTAGAGGCATGCATAACAGGCATAGGTAGTATAACTTTAGTCACAACAGAGCTGAACGGGGAGAGCCAGAGCCTTCGGTACAGGTTGACATAGAGGACAGCCATACCAAGACAGACGAGTATATTATTTTTGAACAGGGCACTTGAGGTGCAGGCATGGCAGAGGAAGATAGAGAGGTCAGAGAAACAATGAGGGCTCTTCGCGAGGGACATGACCACATCATTGATGTGTTACACCAGCTCACAGGGGTTATGCAGCAGCTGACAATGATAGTTAGGAGGCCCCAGAGCCATCAAAGTGGTAGCCTAGCCTGTGGCAGCAGCCGGACTCTTGGATAATGTTGTAGTTACACACGACGAGTGGGATATGTTACCTAAAAGAGTCAGGGCTGACTTGACCTTTGTTCAGTACATGTCACAGAAGAGAGATTTTGGCAGAACACAGCAGGATAGGAGACCTAGGGGTCCTAGCATGGATCTAAAACATGCAATGAATAAATTGACCCTTCCTACTTTTGATGGCAGCGGTAAGACTTCCGCAAGAGCTTGGATTCACAAGCTAGATACCTTCCTAACCCTAAAACCCATGTCAGAGACGGAAGCGATTAAGTTTGCAACCATGCATTTAGAGGGTGCAGCATATGATTAGTGGCATCATGGCCTCGTCACCCAGGATCACGGGTTGATTGCATCATACGAGATCTTCAACACTAAATTGATCACTCGCTTTGACCGGAAGGACATTGAGGTCTACTACAGGGAGTTAGCCTAGCTGAGACAGAGTGGGTCATTGGACCACTACATTGATGAGTTTCAGAGGATCTCCATTATGGTCCCGGACATGGCCGAGAAGAGGAAGGTAATGCTGTTTATTGAGGGCCTGCAGGATAGATTCAAAGGATTGGTTAGATTCCTCAAGCCGGACACACTAGATGATGCTATTAAGTTAGCACATGATTTGAATTCGCCATCTTCTATCCTGCATCCACCGAAGAAAACCTTTAAAGGGTCTTCTTCCTTTCAGAAAAATAAAAATCAGAATAAGAGCACACCTCCTAGACTTGACTTCGAGACAAGGAATGAGTTGAGAACAAAGAAGTTGTGCTTCACAAGCAGAGAGCCTTGGGCTCTAGACCACAGGTGACTTGGAAAAGGCAAGATACACTACATTGAGGTGGTTTCTGATGATGAGTGTGAGCAGCAGGAGGGCAGCGATGATGGGGACAGCGATGAGGAGGCTCAGGACGAGCATGCAGCAGAGGGGAAGAAGAGGGAGGTTCACCCGTGGCAGCCCCTTATTACTTTAGCATCCCTCTCGGTTATTCCCGCTTGTCATTCTTTTCTTCTCGAGGGAGTGGTTAGAGGTCAATGGATCATTTGCCTTCTAGATGCAAGGGCAACACATAATTTTATCAGCGCCAGTTTGGTTTCTAAGAGAGGACTCCCGATAGATAGCATCTCAGAGTTTGAGGTAAAGGTAGTCGGGGGAGATTGATTGAGTTTCACAGGGAGGATTTCAGGACTCCAAATTCACTCTGGAGATTATCTCTTAGAGGCAGATTTCTATGTCATTGACTTGGATAGTCTTGACACCATCTTAGGCATGCAGTGGCTACAGACCCTAGGGAGATATACCATCAATCATGAGTTGAAACAGTTAGAGTTTATGCAGGGTGATCAATTGGTTACGCTTAAGGCAATGATAGACGGTGGATCACGAGTGGTTTTGTTGTGAGGTTTTCACACCATCGCCCCAAAGAATTTGGGGACCCCCATTTTTTTTGAGCAAGCCTTGACAAATTTTTCTAGATCCGGGTATTTGGGTGCCTTAGCGAATTTTTGGGCGATCCAGAGGTTTTGAAATGAAAATTTTACACCTGGGATATTTTTGAAGTGCTTGGGAGGTTATAGCTTGTTTTCACCTTGTGTGAAACATTGATTTTCCTAAACAGTTGATTTTGTCTTTAGGCCAAACGAAATTCAATAGGAATATTTTATTTCGATTGTTAGAAAAATATCTGGCAGGGCAAATTTGCAAAATTTTCAGACTAAGATGAATTTTGAAAATTGATGAAATTGAAGAACTCGAGATTTTCAAAATTTAATTGTGAAATTGGATATTTTTGGGAAAATCTTGTAAATTTTTTTTGGTGGAGAAAAATGGAAATTAAAGAATAAATTTAAAGTTGCCAATTAGAGATAATAAATTGCAAAAATAAAAAAGGATAAAATTGCCAAATGGAAATTAAATTGCAAAATGATTTTTGGGTTGCAAAATAATAAAAAATTAATTTTGGTTGTCATGATTAAATGCATTAAAATCATATTTTTTTGGGCTAAGTGTTTGTAATTTAGAAATTTAAATTGGGCCCCTTTGTGTGTTAAATTCAACGTATTTTAAGGCCTAGGAGGTGTGAAATTCAAGGCAAGTTATTGGGTCCACAATGGGGAGGGTTTAAAGCTATATTGGAGGCCTAAATGACCTTTTTTCAAAATTTCAATTTTAGGGCCTATGATAATTTCGGATTTGGCTAATTTAAACCGATAATTTTGCACTAGGTTGACCCAATTTTAAATTAAAATAAAATCCCCTAGGGCTGGGCAATTTATTTCATTTAATTCATGTTTAATTTGGCAATTTTAATTTTTTTGTTTTTCCCTCCTCCTACAAAGTCGGCCTTGCTTTTTTGGAGGCAAAATTTGGTATATAAGGGGAGCTCTCCGCCACTTCATTTCACCATCTCATTCACTTCTCTCCTTTTCTCTTGGCAGTCCGAAAAAGCAGAGCGAAAAAGCAGTCCGAAAAAGCAGATCCGAAAAGAAAATTCAAAAATTGGAGAGTTTGATGAAGAGAAGAAGCTTGAGTTGAGGCAAATCAGATTTGTAATAGAAGAATTTATTGATAGAAGATTCATAGCAATCAGATTTTGAGAGTGAATTGGAGAAGGGGAGATTTTCTTGTGGAGATAGAAGATTTTGAAGATCAAGCCCAGCTAATTGCATAGACAAAGGATTCCTAGCCCTTGTTGGTGAGTGGCCTATCTTTTCCTCTCTCTTTAATTGCTTTCATTTCATTGGTGCTAGTTTAGGTGTTGAAAACTAATTTCAAGAGTAGAGTTAGGTATTTGGATATGAAGTAGATTACTCGATTGTCTTGATTGGCTTTTTTCCCTCAAGTTCTCGCTTGCATTTCATCATTGCATTTCATCTTAGGCGAAGATTTGGAGTGATAAGTGTAGCCCATCTTAAGGTAACGGCGGGGAGTGATAAGTGTAGTATTCCACCCCTAGGCGAAGATTGGAGTGATAAGTGTAGTCCATTTTAAGGCAAAGGCGGGGAGTGATAAGTGTAGATTGCATTATTGCATTTCATTTTAGGGAGAAGATTGGAGTGATAAGTGTACTCCATCTTAAGGTATCGGCGGGGAGTGATAAGTGTAGTATTCCACCCCTAGGCGAAGATTGGAGTGATAAGTGTAGTTTCACTAGCATTGTAGAAAAGGCGGGGAGTGATAAGTGTTTAGGATGGCTGATGTTAATGCAAGCAAGCGACCCAAAGGAATTAATGCTGAAATAGGAGACAAGGAAGTCATGATACCCAATTCCAACTTCCGCTCAAAATTGAAATGCGTTGGAGACACCAACATTGGTACCTTTGATATGATTCAATTAAGAGAGAGGTTGAGAGACAGCCAGTCACCTGTGGCAAAGAAGATCAATCAGTATGGATTTGTGCAAGGAAGTGTTTAGTCTACCCCAGCAACAGACATAATACGACAGAATTGGTTACATCAAGTCATCAAGGCTCACAAAGTCGGATTGCAAATCAGAGTGCAGCGACCTCATCGTGCTTCTCAGTCGGATCCCAAGCTATGCTAAAGGTACACAGTTTGATCTTTGGATATTTTATTTTATTGAAGAGATTGAGAATGGTTAAGGAAAATTGATTGGATTAGGATCACTAGCATGAATTTAGAGTTGCAACTTAAATAGTACAAAATCGGGGGCAAATCTACATGGGGTCCTACTTCTTCAATTCGGGTGCAAGACTACTAGTGATGCTTTTCCAGTCGAGCCAAATCCAATTTTGGGGAGATGCACTGCACCACTATGGTTGAGGCAAGTACTTATGCCAAAAGGGCAAGGTTGTGGCAGTTCAAACAGTTGAAGGCAGTCAAGGGTTAACCAAGGAGGAAAGCATTGATGAAAGCAGTTGATGGACTCAGTGATGGGTGGATTGTGGAACAATCAAGGAGGTATGGCGAAGAGGAGTGCCCCTAAGGCCCAATGGTGTTGAAACAAAGATGCATGCATGCAGATCAAATCCAAATAGGAAGAGTTAAAATGGCAAAGTATTGAAGTAAAGAGGAAAGTGATTGAAAGGTTGAGGGAGGTCAAGTTTGATTTCAAGGCGGTGGCTAAGAGCAAGGCTCTTAAATTGCACAAGGTTCACATCCAGGCAAGCCACCAAGGTCAAGGCAAGATTACCCCAAGTGCATGGAGACCTCACCCTTTCGAGGTCAAGACATCAAGTACAAGCAAGTTCAAGTGGTGGTGAGAAAATTCCTAAGGACAAGCTCAAGCATCCAAGGCTTCATCTCATCTCAAGGATTAATGAACTTTATAAGACAAGGTTGATGAGGTGGCAATTTCATGTGCATGCAATCAAATCATGCCAAGTGTCCTATGTTCTCATTGGTTGACAGATTATTGTAATTTTCTCATTGGCCCACAAAGTTGGTGCCCTCATGTAATTGGTTGAAAGATGGTAACCCTAATTAGGGTTTGTAAGGTTTAATCTTGGCCCTTGATTTTGCCTCTTAATCTTGGCCACTCGTAATTTTGAGCCTCTATATAAGGCCATTTGTACTCATTTGTAAAGGGAGTTATGTTGGAGAAATTGTTGCCAAAATACTATCAAAATTGTTCTCTATTCATTGTTGTGACTTGCATGGTGGATATACATGACCATTTTGGTGTATTTGCATGGTTCTTCTCATCTCTCAAATTAAAGTAGGATTTCATTTCATGTTGTTAAAGTAAGAATAGAAGTAGATGATTAGTTGTAATGGTGATGTTGGTGAATGTTTGATGAGGATCTTATACTAGGCCACTAGCATCTTGGCGGCTTGTCAAGGAGCCTTGTGTGGTAATCTAGTCAATTGCTCCCAAGTTCTACTTGCATTTCATCTTTCCACTTGTACTTCAAGTTGGGTTGGAAGATAGGTGTTAGTGTGAAAATCTTAAGAGTTTCCCTTAGAATCATCGCACCAATGGAGGTAGCGCCGCTGGCAAGTCTTCATTAGGTTGATCCCTGTCCATTTGCCAATCTTTCCATTCAGTAGGAGTAATAGAAGAAGTAATCAGTAGTTCAGTAGTTGAAGTTGAGAAGTTGAAGTTCGAAAGTTTGAAGAGCAAAGCTAGAAGTGATATAAATTAGTTTGATGAGCGAAGTTGGAAATGATATAAAAGAAGAAAGTTATCTCATCATCATCATAGCAAGAGTTTAACATCTCTGGATGAACAACGTAAGCCCGCCGAAGTGATTACCAGCAAATCACATCATTTTAACTGAGTTAGTATCCACAGGTGTAAGGAACCTTGGAGTATTCTTATATACTTTTCAAGAGAGGGTTGAGTGTTTGATACGCTGTATCAAGTATTTCAATTGCTATATGTTATGTAGTGGTACAAAACTCACATCAACAGGTTTCAGCCCATATGGAGGCTATCATCAGGCACAACAATATGGGAGTGGGCAGCCCAGTACTTCATATCCTCTAGCCCTTGACCAGATTCAGGGCAGCAGATTCACACTGACATACAGGATTGCTTGATAAGCACAAGCGCATTCTTGAGGAAATCCCTCCAAGTATACCTCCAGATAGGGGCTTCGAGTACATCATTGAGTTGGAGGAGGGGTCCAAGGCTGTAATCACCACTCCTTATAGTCATCCTAGGCACTATAAGGAGGAGACTGAGAAGACGATTAAGGAGCTTTTAGACATGGGGCACATCAGACCTAGTTCCAGCCCTTTTGCTTCTTCAGTAGTTTTGGTGAAGGATGGCACCCTTCTCATGTGTATTGATTACTGTGCACTGAATAAGAGAACCATCAAGAACAGGTACCCCATCTCCAGGATTGATGAGCTTCTAGATGAGTTGCATGGGGCAGTTTACTTCTCAAAGATTGATCTTTGATCAGGGTACCATCAGATACGTGTTCGAGATGAGGATGTCCATAACACAACTTTCAGATGCAATTACGGACACTACGAGTTTCTAGTGATGCCATTTGGGCTCACTAACGCACCTGCCACATTTTAGTCTTGCATGAATCACATATTTAAAAGGCAATTGCGCAAGAGCATCCTGGTATTCTTTGATGATATTCTAGTCTTCAGCAAGACATGGGCAGAGCACTTACAACACTTGGAGTAGGTTTTGAGCATCATGGAGAGTCAGTCTCTATTTGCAAAAGAATCCAAGTGTGAATTCGAGTTGACTGAGATTCTTTATCTGGGGCATCTGATAGGGGTAGATGGAAATATGGTGCACTAGGAGAAGATCCAAGCAATTCAAGATTGGCCGCCACCGCGGAATGTGTCAGACTTGAGATGGTTCCTTGGACTAAGTTCTTACTACAAGATGTTTGTTAAGGGATTTTCTCAGACAGCGGTTCCCCTCACTGATCTTACTTGGAAAGGAGCCTTCAAGTGGATAGATGAGGCTGAGGTAGTCTTTGATAGGCTCAAGACTGTTATGAGTACTTGTCCGGTTTTAGCTCTTTTGGACTTCTCTCACTCCTTTGTTTTAGAGTGTGATGCTTTGGGGAACGGGATTGGTGCAGTTTTGATGCAAGACAGGCACCCCATAGCATTTGAGAGCAGGAAACTCAAGGATAGTGAGAGGCTTTATTCCACTTATGACAAGGAGATGCTTGCCATGATGCACGCCTTGGCTAAATTCAGACAGTATATGGTGGGTGGCAAGTTCACAGTCAAAACAGACCATAATAGCTTACGCTACTTCCTGGAGTAGGAGTTGAATGAGAGGCAGCAAAAGTGGGTCAGTAAATTCAGGCATATGATTTCGACATCGAGTATGTCAAGGGGAAGAATAATATCATGGATGACGCACTCTCTAGGAGACTCTTAGTAGCGGCTTGTTGTGTGTTGTCAGAGATTTCTGCTGATTGGAAATCTCTTTTGCTGGTTGAGTATTCTAAGAATACTCAAGCTTGTCAGGTTTTGGACGGATAGTTTCCGGGTAGCAGGTACAAGGTAGTTGATGATATTATTCTTTATAAGGACAGGATCTACCTAGTGCCGGGCTCTAAGCTTAAGGCTAAGATACTGAGGGCTGTTCGTGATGCACCTACAACAAGACATCCGGGATTCTACAAAACTTACAGGTAGGTCAGAGAGAGGTTCTCGTGGAAGGGCCTCAAGGATGACGTACTCCAGCATGTCAGAGAGTGCCAAACTTGTCAGTAGAACAAGTCAGAGCACGAGCATCCAGTAGGGTTATTGCAGCCCCTTCCCATTCCAGCTCAGAAGTGGTAGGGTATCTCGATGGATTTCATCACTGGTTTACCGAGAGTGCAGGGTAGGGACAGTATCTATGTGGTGGTCGACAGACTCACCAAGTTCATTCACTTCTTTGTTATGGCCGCAGACTAGTCAGCTTCACAGGTAGCAGAGTTGTTTTTTCGCGAGGTTTTTAGATTGCATCGTCTCCCAAAGACCATTGTGAGCGACAGGGACAACAAGTTCCTTAGCATCTTCTGGCAAGAGTTGTTCAGGTTGGCAGGCACTAAGTTGAATCCTAGTACTAGTTACCACCCGCAGACAAATGGTCAGATGGAGATTGTGAACAAATGGGTGGAAGGCTACCTTCGGAGTTATGTAGTGGGACAACAGAGAGCATGGGTTCGATGGTTGTACTTGGGGGAGTTTTGCTATAACTCCAAATATCACATGACTATTGGCATGTCGCCATGTCGAGCTCTCTATGGCAGTGAGCCACTTTCTTTCATAGGTTTGGCTCTACAGGACAACAGGGCGCCGGTTGCGGGAGATTGGCTACAGGATCACCAGGATATTTTTAGATCTCTCAGGGAGAACATTCAGAGGGCACAGAATCAACAAAAGATGTATGCTGATCGAAATAGGAGAGAGCGGAGTTTTGAGGCAGGTGATATGGTTTACCTACGTCTACAACCTTACAGGCAGAGTTCACTGAAGAAGAGTGGGTCAGAGAAGCTCAGGCCTAGATTTTATGGTCCTTGTCGCATCTTGAGGAAAGTTGGCAAGGTGGCTTACAAGCTAGAGCTTCCGTCAGGTAGTAGGATCCACAATGTTTTTCACGTATCTTGCCTCAAGAAGGCAATCAGACAGCAGGTATTGGTTTTTGATGGATTACCCCCACTGGATGAGGAGGGGAAACTAGTTTTGGTTCCTGCTGAGGTTATTGAGGTTAGAGAGAGGAAACTACGGAACAGGGCTGTTCGTGAGTACTTGATTCGATGGAAGGACTTGCCATACGAGGATGCTACATGGGAGGGTGAGTCAATTTTGCAACACCTAGCATTGAGATTGCTTGAGGGCAAGCAATCGTGGGAAGGGAGGACTGTAATGTCCCCTTCCTAGCAGTAGGCCATTTCGATGCCTGATTAGTCTATCTACCCATCCGGATAGGCTAATGGATTTTTTACGGAGGATGCCAGCCAGTCACAAGGTTACATGGGCAAATATTTATTCTCCGAGCTCTGTTTCTAAAGTCAAAATCACTTTATTTTATGAAGTGTTGTTATAAAGTCACTTTATATTTTAAAGTTATTTTACTTTATAAAAGTGACTTAAGTGAGCTTTTATCCCACATGGCTTAATTTTGTGTGCTTGCTCTCACTTCGAGGTTATAAAAGCAAAAGGTACACCTCGGGAAAAGCACCATGAAATGTTAAAAGAAAACAAGAAATATAAAATCCGGTTACTCACGTGACTGGTTCATTTCCAAGGACGCAAACCCATTGGAAATTTGGAGGTTGGACGCAAACCTAGCCTTCTTGAGTGAAATCACCCAGGTTTCACCATTGGAATTAAACGAAGTGGTAAGAGGACATCTTCCTTATACAGCATTGTTCATCAGAATAAATAGTATAGCTGGGAACAGGTGATTTGAATTAAAAAAGTATATGCACTAGTTTGGTCACGCGTTGTAGTGAGCAGCAACTAGAAGAGTTAATCGTGAAGAGCAGCTTCACTCTCAGCATTCATGCTCGGTCCCATACATAGAGCTCACAGCTTATTTGTTACACAAGACATTGCCCCAGCCAGACATCTAACGGCATTCTCAACTGGTTGTCATAGACTCATGGGGGCAGTGAGTGGTGGCACCAGCAGTCATAAGAGACTTCTGAGCTCAAGCCATTTGTAGTTAGTCACGACTCCCTCGCCACATATGGGAGTTAAGGAAACCGGTCTCAACACAAGTCTTTAGCGTGTGACAGTAAGTGATACGGGGGCTCCAGCAGTCTTCTTCCACAGCGTTGGTTGCCATCACGCACAGGGATCCTCATGCATTGTCCAGTGAGATTGGACATCAGCAGCGGTGGTGACTGTAACAGTCACAGCAGGGATGTAAGCTGCAGCAACTGCTAGCTTTTGGTGGAATAAGGGAGAGTATGACAGTTAGAATGTGTGCATAGTCTGGTCCGGGGAAACGACAACTTCCACACACCTGCAGACAGTCCACAACATCCACGGGTAGCAGTTCATCATCTCTGCACATGAGCATATGGTCTCGGTTGGTATCCGCTAGCCTTTACTAGCTTGTTTAGTGTCATAACATGGGAATGAATGTATCATTATATTTTCCTGTTCATTATTGAAATATATTTCTCTGGAGTCCATTCCTGTGTGTCCTGGAGTTCTCAAACATTGTGTAACTTTGAAGTTTACATTTGAATACATATTTCGTAGTCAGTTTGACAGAGATAATGTTAGGATAAAATTCATATGAGAACACAAACAGCAACATTATGTATCAAAAAGGAAATTCTGGTATGCTGTGATAATAACTAAACAGTGATTTTTTGAGAAAGCAAATTTTGAGCGCAGTCAGTCAAGTTAGTCCAGAAAATTGCATCAGAGATTGGCTTAGGATCATTACAGTCTGTTGGCTGTATCAAGGATCTGAATCCCAACACATTTAGGTGAGCAATATCCACCTTATCATCATCAACTTGTTAAGCACACACTTATACTGAGGGTGGTGGCAGGTATAAGTTAATCTTTCACCTAATTAAACTTAATAATCACAATAGAAGAAATCACACAACATATAACAATATATACACAAGATTTAGCAGAAACCCTCCAAGGGAAAACCACAAAGATGAATTGCTTAATAAATTCCTCCTATTTCGTAGGATTCAATCTACAAGAGACACCAAACCCCATTGCTAACACCGACTTAGCAAGAGACACCAATCTCTTCTTTTGTGAAGTATCGATCAAAACAAAGTTCCATCTTCTGAATGGTGCCTCTTCAGAAAATGATGGTCATTTTGAGTCTTTCATTCATTCAATCCATTTATTTACTCCATGACATTCACTTCATTTATTTGCTCCATGATGATATCATTCTTACTTATTCCATCATTCCACATTTATATCACTCATTGACCATTTTCTTCTCTTTGAATGTTTTCTTTATATATTCTTCATCTCTCCATGCTTGTTGTCCTTCACCAAATCTGCTTCATAAATGCTAGATATGATTAAACGATTAAATTTTTATTCACCACTCTCATTTCAACCAAACTTCTCATTTGCCCTTCATACCTTGTCATGCCTCTTGGAAAGTGGAGAGGCAATTATTCAAAAAGAGGCATCGTTTTTATTGCTAACATTCCCTTTAATCTTAAGTTTTACCTTTTGATAAGTTGAACTCTAATTTTATTTTTATTCCCATTTATGTTTATTTCTAATGTCATTCTTCAGCATAGTCTATAGCCTTAATATCTTATTTCTCATTTCGACTTCCATGGTCGTAGGCTGCTTAGTGACTTTTTTTGAATGAATAACAGAAATATACTGTCACTTCCCTTCTAGCAGATCAGTCTTTTTTGAAACATGATCTCCATTAATATCAGCAAGCAGTGCTGCAACACACTTCTTATATTTTTTGTCAATGTGTTCAATGATGCCTTGTTTATCATCTTTCTGTTTATGTGACGCAGTAGGGCCGCAACCTTAAAAATCCAGTGAGTATTCTTCTCATCAAGAGTAAGAAGCATTCTTTGTGCATTACGAATATGATTCAACATACTGAACCCCTTGGAGTTCTCTCTTGTTACAAATACCATACTCTCCACCCTCGAGTTCTCATATAATGATGTATATAAGCATCCACGTGACTGAAACTCTGAGAAAACAGAGCTTTATAGTGTCCAACCTAGCATGACGTGGTGTTATGGAAGCCACAATCCCCTGAACAACTCTAGAAACATCCACAGGCCGAGTACACAGATCACCATCTGATCTCATACCCTGCAGACCTGAAATGGGAACACTAGTTGCAGTAGTAGAAAAGGTAGGGTTTTGGGAGGGATGGGAGCAGAAACCATTGCACCTTCTGTTTCCTAATAAATGTTGGCCAGGAAATTGTCGTGCATATAAGTAGAGTTGGACTTTGGCAGGTTCACATTTTGCAGGTAAACTCCATAGTAGACTAATGGTATAATGTTCACAAATTAATGGATTTTAAACTACCTGTGTTGAACCTAAAAATGTATTCACATGAAGAAGTATAGTTGAAAGAAAGTACAAAAAGATGGATGAGAAAAATGATATTGATTTATTTGCATCAACAAGCAAATCTTGTTCCAAGAGCTAATACTTCAATTTTTTTTAATAAAGTTGTAACTGGAAAAACTAGAAGCTGGTAAGCTCTCAATAGTCATCCCATATCAAACATAAATTCAATACACAAAGCTTCAGCATAATGTTATTTCCAGATGCAGTTGTGGCTTGTATATCATTCCCATTTTGTAGAGTATGAGTGCTATGATTGCAGGCTATATGGAAATATTTACATAGGAGATGGATATAACTCGCTTATCAATATCACAATTTGGATTTTAATGGATTGCATAGCTAATGTTTCCTTAAAATCAAGACCTAGGCTGCTTCTGCCGCACCTTGATATGGCCCCACTGCATCCCAGTCAGCTGCAAACTTTTCAATTTTTTGTTCCTTATATATAGTCAATAAACAATTGATTGATCATGCTGGCTCAATAGCTCCAAACGATTGCCTACTCTCTCAGTTTTCTCAAGTATTATTTCGAAGCCCATTCATGGTTGGAGAAATGTTCTGTAGTGGTTCATCATATACAGTAACCTGTTTGCAGGTACTTTACATTTTTTTCTCCATTTCATTGACATATATGACTCTTCAAATTTTCTAATAATTTACTAAGGACTTTCTGAATCTACATTTCTGGTTTTACCTTCTGTTAAAACCCAACCTTCAGCGGGTTTGACAAACCCATTTATAATTATTGCCTGCCCTCTACTATTAGTGGAATTCGGATTTCCTATTGAACATCACCTTCTTGAACGGATATTAGGTAGGATTTACTTGAAATTTTTGCCTGCTATTTAGTTTTTGGCTGTTGTCAGATCCCATCTGCATTTATATTTATGCAAGTATTATCATTTGATTACATTTTTTTGGTTTCCTAATTATGCATGCACCTGCTTATTCATGGCTTATCTTTTTTTGATTCTGAGATTGAAATGGAAACAGGGGTACTGCATTGTTTGCAAGATTGGGCCCACAGACTGCAATTACCTTTCTTGTCTATGAGAAGATGCGGGAGTTTGCTGGCTTGAAAGCTTTGTGACATTTTTCTTAAGTAGAAAATTATTTCTGCAGCTTGGAACAAAATGGCTTATTGCATCAAATATCAACAGTAAGAGTCCAAGTTTCTTTTCTTAAAATTGGACAAAACATAACCTATTCCTTATAAGTTATTTTTTATGTGTTATTTATTTCATCAATAACAAAGTTGCATATTCTTTCTTAGTTCTCCTTCAAGGAGAGACTAAGGTAAGTTTGAATTTCCTCCTTGCGGCGTGGAACAACTTACCTTTTTGGAATCAAATTGTATCAACTCTTGCCAAGAAGGATTTGTAACAGCATAAATAAAATATTAACCTCCATTATTATTACACTGGGAAAATATGATTGCAGTTCTGCACTAATGTTGTGTGCATTGATCATACACTTATTGTGGAAAGTGGTAATCTTGGTTCTGCTTGTGTTTAATGTTCTGGACTGATGATATAGATATTTCCGCTTTAAAAATTTGTAGAAACTGTAAATTCTACTATTTCACTAGAATGATTTTATTCAATGCTAGGTTAGTCAACTAAACTTGTGAAGGGAAAACAATCCATACATGGACATCTCAATAGCCCCAGAAATTCAACCGATAATTTTTTTTTTCGCTTGCCAAGATACCATTTTCTGATATGACCAAGCTTATTGTAGGCTAGCTTGTAAAAGTGTACCTGTATATAAATCTTGATTGTGTTGATTGTTGCGTATTCTGTTGTCTAGCGGCTCCAGTTGGCTGTGATAGGGTCACCTAGAGTTCAACCACAATTTACAGTTTTATTTTACCTCCTAGCAAACAAAAATTATTAGGAACACTTATATCTATTTATTTTTTCAACACAAATATCAAATTTCCTCAAAGACATGCAAAAAAATCCCTTAAGACAGTTTGCTTGAAATCTTAACAATGTTGCAAGTATCTAATTAAAAAAAAAGCTTGTAAATTATCAATTCATGTTTCAATTCACCTATTATATAATGCTCTATTGCATAGTGATTTCTGCGGTTGGCCCCATAGGGCCTTGATTTGAGGGTCTTGATAGCTGCTTGTTTTCCATCTCATGTTTGATATTGGTGTTACCAGTTGATATTCGCCCGTTCTTTCTGTTCTTTGTTTCTGGTTGACTATAATTATTTGTTGACAAACTCATGTGGTACTAATTCTTCCATCTTTGTGTTTAAAGATACATGTATGTATTGTAAGAAACTGACCATGGCAGTTTTATACATTAATGTACTTGGAGAGCTATGCTTGTATGCATCAATAGAAGTATCGAGAAGACTTGTGATACACTCCTATACACTAGAAGACTTTTGAAAAGACTTGCTCATACAAAGTTGTCTGAGAACCCTCTTACATTAATATGGTTTCTTACTAAGACCATATTTAAAGGTGCTTATGATTTGCCTATAGGCTAGATGTAAAAACAAATAAGTGAAGAACTAAGAGGGATGTGAACAAGTGAATTTAAATACTACATAAGACTTTGGTTAATTCACAACCTTGCAAGATAACCTCTAAACCTCATGATTATGTAGAATCCAACCTTGGCAAACCATCTATTTTGGGGTTTAGTTGATGCCAAAGTAAAAATATTTTTAAATAATGGGGTACGCAATATAGATTGTTAAAAACAAAACATTGTAGGAGTAGCATTTGTAGAACAAAATATGTTGTATCATATTTGCAATAAATTTATACAGAATACTTGGTACAAGTGTTTGCGGTGTCTCAAGAATTAATTCAGGGTAGGTTCACTACCGACAGTTGTTTTCCACTAGCAAGAATATGCGTCTACTCAATTCAATTTAATATGCTTTGGCTCTTTGGGGCATGATTGGATGATTTTATTGTGGTTCATTATGTTTATGTTTTGTTTTCCTTTGATTTGTTTATATATTTATTGTTACAAGTGAAGATGAAATATATGTTAATGGTTATATTCTTTTAAGAATAATTTATAAAAAATATTTATGATCTGTTACTTTATATTAAGGCAGTTCAGATCAGGTGCTTTATATTTAGTATATATATGGAAACAATTAATTAATTGAGAAAATTGTAGTCTCTATGTTGTCTAAGTTGATGTATCACAAGTAACGGTTGGTTATAATTTTGTAGTTTGAGTTGTGATTCAGGTTTAACATTATCTTATAATTTGCTTTAAAATATGGTGTAGTGATTTCTAATACCTCTTGTTAAACTCAAGTTGGTTGATTGCTCCCCTAACAAAAAAAAGAGTAGGACAAGTTGCCATTGCAAATTCAAGCACTGTTTTGCAAATTTTTTTCACTGCATTGATATCATTTGGTACAAATTAACAGGAGAACGCTCGATGACTGTCAACTGTTGCAGCTGACAACAACTATGTTACCACTTTAGGAATTTCTTGTAGGCAACTGACAGCAATTTAATGAGATTAAATCAAATTCTTGCAGTCAAATTGCAACATTTTGACTGTATTAAAATCAAATAAAATTCTCTACAATCTGCAAAAAGCTACAAGCAACATTACATCCAATCTGCTTTTTCAAATCAAATATTGTCTTCAACATATTGCAACAACATGAACCCATTACAAATTTGAACAGGATGCTTTCAAATCAGCAATGCACATCCAATCTCATGCATTTTTTTTAATTGGAATTTCATAATCTAGATGTTAGCATTCTCTTTCTTCCATACTTCCTTGATAATCTTTTTTTATCCACTATCTCCAGCTATCTTTCATTCTATTCTCTTCGGGCATTAAATTATGTTTCTTGATTCTTCTTTTCCCTTGCTTATTTCTTGCTCAATGTGGACGTTGAAATCACTAGGCAACCATCTTTTGCAATTTGGCATTTAGACTTCCTTGCAAGTATTCAATTTTGTAACTTGTTCTCTTACAATCTCTAGGCACTTGGGGTAGTGCAATGCCAAAATAAGGGGCATTGGAAATATTGAAAATGGATCCATAACAACAATAAATAATCCACTTTCAAGCTTGGGCCTTGGATTTCCACCCCTCGATGTTTTGTCAAAAGTTTAATTTGATGAGCAATAAAATCCAGCATCTTCAAAATATTGGAGCTGCTAATTTACCCAGGTTAAAACATTATAATTTTCTATGTACTTGGTGTGTTTGCTGAGTGACTGGGAGCCTTGCATGCACATGACAAAACCAAACCAAACAAAATTAAATGCAAATACAATTTTTTTGTTTGGTGGAGTATCACTAGTGAACTTGGATGCTCTTGAATAAGACACTCTAAGTACGAAGAAATGTTTCATGAGTTGGAGACTTGCGAACATTTGAAAATCTTATATATTTCCTTTATCCCCCAATTATTTCTTCTTTTCATTTTATACCACTCTTCTTTCTTTGACTTTCTTCTTCTCTTTCTTCTATGCATGAATTTCAGTCTACTTTATGCATCTCCCACTCTATTTCCTCATTCTTAACATTTGTGCACATTTCATTATTACTAGTATCATAGAAATAAAAAAATCATTTCCTTTTCTTTATCAGTTTCCTCCACTTTCATCATTCTGCATATCAGCTACATTAACAACACCTTGTTCTTCAACATGTGGCCTCTTATTTTTGCACTTTTCTACTTCTCTTTCTTCACATCCCCTTACACTTTGATTTGAATAAATATCAACTAAGTTGAGAAATTCTACCATTATCTCTGTAATCTTCTCATTGTCTACTATTGCAACATCTTCATGTTCCTCACATCTTTCCAATCTAGCATGCTATCTACATGCATTTAATTATCTTCATCAAATAATTCATAAAATGCAAATTTTACCTTATCTTTCTCTGCTGCAACATGCATTAGTGAGTCATCTTTTTCCGTATTTGATGTTGTTCCTTCACATTTCTTGTTTCTCTTCATTTCCGTATACTCTTTTGACCATGTTTTTGTTATCAGATTTTAAACATTTTGTTGTGGATGGAAAAGCATGCAGAGCTACAACTACAAAGAATTGGAAGAAGACATGGCTCACAAAGGACATGGTAGAAGAGGGCCACAAAACAATGACTTGGTGAGAGGATTGATAGCAAGCACATAAGCGATGGAGACAACACTACAAAGAGAAGCCCATATATAAGATACTAGTAATAAAGAGACTGAGGCACCAAAGGTTGCATAAGGAGTAGATGAGCAAGAAGATAGATATCTATGGGCGTTGTCAGAGTTGGACTGTGAGCAAAGAATAGATCCACCAATCTACAACAGAAGTTTAAATTCAGAAGAAATCATTGCCTATTTTTTAGAGATGGATAGATATTTTGATTTGGAATCTATATAAGATAGGAAGAAGGTAAAGTATGCTTGCACAAGGTTGAAAGGACACACATCCCTATGGTGGAATTAAGTGCAATTTGAAAGACAAAGGTAGGTAAGGAGAAGATAAAATCATGGGATAAAATGGCAAATAAATTGAAAGCCAAATTGTTGCTTGTTGCTTACCATACAAATCTGTTTAAGAAGCTACAAAACATGAAACAAAAGAATTCGAGTGCCATTGGATACATTGAAGAATTTCACAAGCTTGACATCTGAGCTGGACATGTTGAAGATGATGAGGTGGCAAGGTATTTGAATGATTGATGAGTTTTTGTTTAAAATGAACTTTGCTTGGTTACATTGAAGGTACTAGTTCTAAGAATCCTACTGATATGCTCTCAAAGAAGGAAAAATAGCAATGAAACAAGGTAACTTCAGAGGTAGAGGACAAGTAAATAGTCGAAGAGGATAGCCAACAAAAGGAATATCATGTTGGTCACAAAATAATTATGGCCCAAGTATCAAGAAAAGGGATTTTTTAAAGAGAGGTGAATGTTCACGAGGAAGAGAGGAGATTAAATAGAGGAAGAGGGTTCTCAAAAATATTCTTTGATTGTGGAGAAGTTGGTCATATGACCTTTGAGTGTCCTTAGATACAAGAAAGTGGAAAGACAAACATTGGAAGGAATTTAACTATGCAAGTTGATGAGATGAAAATTTTGAACTTGAGCAAGGACAAAATTTAATGCTAAAAGGAGTACTTTTGAAGTTGGAGAAGGAATTGCAACAACCCTCGCAACGAAAAAAATGTTCAAAACTTTCCAAATTAGGAATGAAGTATTGCACAATAATTGTGGACAATAGTAACACATAATTTGTTGTCACAAGCAATGATAAGAAAACTGAAATTAGAGAAGACAGCATTTAAACTTATAAAAGGTTGCTTGCAAAAGAGGCATCAACTTCTAGTGACCAATGCGCGACAACTTTTCAGATTGGTAAACACAAAGAGTGGGATATTATGTGATTTGATGCCTATGGATGATTGTCATATCTTATTGGGCTGACGATGACAATATGATTGATAAGCTATGCATGATGGTGAGGCAAATACTTATACCATAGTCAAGGATTAAAAAAAGTACATTATGAATCCACTTAAGGACAAGCAAGAGGAAGTGGACAACAGCACAAGTATGTACGATTTCAAGTAAATAGTTTGTAAAAGGAATAAAGATTGAAGAAACATCTTTTGATTTGATTCTTGGCCCAAAAGGAAGCTAGTAAAGTAGTTTGTCTTGTTGAAGACATGAAATGAAAAACTAAAATTGAAGTTGCAGCAAGTGAAGAAGAAAAAAATATCCTAATGCAAGAGATCCCACAAGTAATGGGTTATTTTTCTAAAATTTGTAAAAGTGAGTTTTATGTTAAGTTACATGCAAAAGAGATTAATGCATTTGTGGATGTCAAAGGAGAAAATGATAACATTGCTTTGTGTTATGGTAAATCGATGTTGTTATTAAACAGACGAGATGAAGCTCCTTATTTAGATTTACAAAGAGGATGTTTCTAAAAGAAACAATCGTGAACTAAAGATGAAAATAGAAACTACCTAATAAACTAAAGACTAACTAAGATGAACATTAAAGAAACATTACAATATTCTAATACCCTCCCTTAATGGTCATCGTCTAACTGTTGTCTTTTGGTAAATTCTTCAAAACATTCTGTTACTGCTGTGACCCTCCCTGGATCTGCAAAATGTCAATGACCAACTGTAGCCAGAAAAAAGAGAGGTGGCCCTCTTCTTCAAAATGATTTGCAACAAGAGAGTAGATCTTGTCATAGATTCTTCCATTGACCCTCCTAGAATCGGCAAAACTACTGACCAGAAATCATCACAAAAACACCCAACTTGATGTTTGATAACAAAACTGTCCTTTCCTAGAAATAGAGATACACACTGAGAACATCTACGAAACCCTCCAAACTATTGCAGATGAGCAAAATGCCACAAAATTGACTGCAAAATACTATGATTTGAAGAGTACAAAGCATCATTTTTTTCAGAAAAAAATGGTAAAAACCTAGAAACAAAAACACATTATGAAATCCCACACGAACTTCGCATATTACAGATACCAAAAATGATTTTTGAGAAGAAAAATCGACGAAAATTCAACCCAATTTTTGAGGTGAAAAATTGATCAAAACTAGGACAACAAAATTTGAGACATGGATAAAATAATACAAAGCTTCGTTTTTGAAGAAAAAATTATTAAAACCCAAAAGATAATTTTTGAGGAAAGAATTATTAAAACCCATCAGAGAAACCTTTATGCGACAAAACACAAGACTTCACATGGTAAAACAACACATGTAATAACATGTGATTCACAAAAAGCACATGCAAGTACATGCAACCCTAAAAAATTAGAGACTTTTGCTCAAACCGAAAAATTGCACGATCAAATCCCTCGACAAGGCTCATGATTTTCAACAAAAATCTTCGAAGAGGAACCACAAAATTTTCATAAAATACTTCCAATGATTTTTATTTCAAAAAATTGAAAAACAAATTTCTGGAAAAAAAATACCAGATCTAAAGAGGCTCAAATTTTTCTTAAAAAATTCGCCAAATTTTATGAAATCTCATCGACCCTCTTTGATACCATGTTATAGTAAATCGATGTTGTTATTAAACAGAGGAGATGAAAGCTCCTTATATAGATTTACAAAGGCGATGTGTTTAAATAATAGAGAATTTACATTAGAATTTGGTTCATTGAATAAGTTGGAAACGATAGAAATTTTGGGACAGTAGTGTGAAAGAAAAGTATATTTAAAGGAAGACAAATGAGAAAAGTTAAGGGGTTGCAACAAATAAGGAAAAAGATGACTTACTAATGTATGCTGTAAAAAATGAGAAGATTATTGAGCTAATGATAAGATTTCTTGACTTAGGTTGAAATTAAATTTCATTACAATAAAATTGTAAAGGAGTATGAAGAAAAAATTGTAGGAAAGTGTAGCAATTGAAGAGCAAGTTATTGTTAATTTTATTGATGTGTAGGAAGAAAGTGAGAGAAATAGGTAAAGAAATTAAATGATTTTTTAAAAAAAAATTCAATGATATTGGTGTGTTGTAAATTATACCCTATGTTTTCATCATTACATAATGCCTCCACCTTAGCCAAAATTCCATGTAAACCTCTACATCATACCATCTACCTTGTCACTTTCCCTATTTGCATTCTTGACCCACACAACTTGTTTGGCTTAGGATGTGTGAATTAGGTGGAGGTGTCTGCACCACACACTCATACCATGAATCTGTAGACATATAGGTTGTCATTGGGTGTTACAATTATTGTTTCTAGCAGTGTAATGCCTCTTACTATTGCTCGTTGACGTTGGAAATCATCCAAGTTGCTTGAACTTCATGGTTTAGCTTCTTTTGTTTTTCTTTCTCTTGAGACTTTCTTGGACATCTTGGCTACTCTCTCAACACTTCTTAATCATCTTGGATAGATTTGGAATCTCTTTGGCCATTCTACATTGGTTCTCTACAACCTTCATTACTCACCAACTCAATCTCATCTTCATCCCACCGAGCTCTAGCTTCTTGGTCTTGAAGGGGAGTTGTTTCAGACTCATCTCATCTTATTCAATTGGTATATCATTGTATCTTAAGCATTTTCTTGTTTATATATTATAATTTATCATTTATTAGTTATCCATTATCAATCCATCTATCTTGATTGTCTGTAGAGATGGAAACACCAAAACAAGGATCTGACTTTGGCAAGCCTCTTAATTAAGAAGCCCCAATATTTTTGTTTCCTATTTTGTGTGTACACTTCATAGGAGGATGTGGCAAGCAATATTGAGATTCTTGTTCCTTTAGGTTGTAAGCATTTCTCTCTCATGTGTTCTTTGGAATAGATGCTTTTATAGCTTATTTCTACTTTCTTTTACTAGCAATTAGCTTAGCTTCATTTATGTTTAGAAGTTATTGGTCTTGCACCTTTCTAGTTTTGGTTTTTGTGCTTATTTCGAAGGAGGATGTAGTGAGAAATATTGGGATTCTTGTTCCTTCAGATTGTAAGTATTTCTCTCTCGTGTTCTTTGGAATAGTTGCTTTTATAGCTTATTTCTACTTTCTATTACTAACAATTAGCTTAGCTTCATTTATGTTTAGTAAGTTATTGATCTTGCACCTTTTTGGTTTTGGTTTCTATACTTTGTTTGTATGGGATGCACACACATTGTGTTGGCATTGTGCATTCGAGTTGTAATCCTAGACCTATGCAAGTGTTCAAGATAGTGAGCTAATAGAGACTGCTAATTGGCCTTGGCCATTTAATTTTTTGTTTGCAATAGTTAAAATATTTATACCTGTTAGTATCATAGAGTTATTTCTATTTCTTTAGTTTACCTTGCGTTCATTTGAGTTTCAAGTTCTATTTAGTTAATTAATCTTCTTGATCAACCTAGCTCACTAGGGCACTAGTTTAGTGAGGTGACACAAGGGTTGATTTGTCTCTTGGGATCTTATCAATCTCGAGGGTGGTGAGTTCCCTTCTCCACATTTTGGTGAACTAATTTGAGACTATATATCCTCCTACAACATCTTCTCTCCCTCCATTGAATGATATCCCATTTGTTAGTATGGTGACCATCACTCTCATCTTGCCACCCAATCAAAGGATGTGTAATACTGAGATATTGTTTACCCCTCTAGATGCCACCTATAGTAGAGAGTCTTCTCCCTTGTATATCCCAACACAAATCAAGGAAAATTTCATGAGAGGCGTGATGTTTGTTCCTGTGCATGGAGTGGATGTCATCATAGAGGAGGTACTCTTTGTGAATGGGCTACACCGTGCATGATATGACAAGTGTTAGGAAACCATTCGGATTCACAATGGACTATCGCTTCCCACTTAAGTGCCTACCACTATGATGATCCTTGTGAGGCCCAAGGCGATTTCTACAACTTTTCTCGCTATCACTGAGTCATACCTCTTCTAAGTAAAGCAAGCTATCCCTTGGTTGATCTCTATGGGGGCAGTCCCTCCCTAGCCTTCAAGTGCCTTAAGTTCTCTCACGAGGGTATTGTGCATACTATCTAGTATACTAGATATCAAACCTTGGTATCTAGTGTGGGCTTCTTGTTGAATCATTTATGGCCTACTTTGGTAGTTCATGACAAGATTTGTCATTCATAACTTATTACAAGGCCAGGTAATTTTCTTACAAATCTATAATGCCTATAGCCCCTCTCATTTTCATTCCCTTGTATCAGCCCACCCTTGTGGTTCAACATGCTTCTTCCTTTGTTCTCTTTTCGTTGAGGGCCCAAGGCAAGCATGTATCTTAGGGGAAACCTCTATGTTTGTTGAGGACTTTGCAACCTCCAGTAGTGTCTTCCTTTCTTGTGTCTGCACCTAGTGTAGACAATAGAATGACACCAATGCTTTCAAAGCCTAAGGCTTATCCTTAGTTCAAGCTTTTGATTTTGTAAGACATCTCTCACCCCGCTTTCTTATAAGGGAGGTCATCGCAAGCTTCTCCATCTCCTCTAGTACCTTCTTCCCAATGTCTAAGGACACCTTTTGATTCTCTAGCTACTCAGAGCGAAACAAGTAAGGGAATTTACGGCTAAGTCTACAACTGCCTCGTCAATAACACTTCCTACTTCATTAGTAGGGCTCTCTTCCTTGCCAGCCACAACATCAACGACCACCCTGATGGAGTAGGATGTTTCCAAACCTTTGTAGGCTTCTCATCTTGTTCTATATCTTTGTCAGATTCAACTTGTGTGCATGTGTAAGCATCGCGGGCTAGCTAGGGCCTTGGAGTGTGAGACCACTATGAAAATAGAGACTGAGTGTTTAGTTCTTGTATAAGTGCTTGTTGCATCCATCTCTCATCTAGTCACATCTTCAATTTTGGTTCTTGTTTCTCTAGGGGTGACTCTTCCGCCTTGCACTAAGAGGGTCCAATTATTCATCTCTCCTTACTAGGAACTCTCATTGATTGCCATGCTCTCTGATATCCCTTCATTCCATAAACCCATAAACATGTTGCATACAAATGGTGTCTGTACAATCATGTCTACCCAACCCACACCATTTGTTGATCGTTATCCTAGCTTTCTTGGGGTTCTTAGACTTGCTACAACAAATGAGAGGGTATCTCCTCCATCCTTCAAGAGAAAGTTTGAGTAGGGCCTTGTGTCAAAGTTTTGTTGTTGAAAGTCTACTTTGGTGGACCTCTGTTTGCTTATGTGCTTGTAGTGGAGAAGGCTTCATCTTCTCCCGAATATGTCACCACTCCTTTCACAAAAATTGGTGTTGTGGCTTCTCTTGTCTTGCCTCGGGTTGTGTTGCTTGCATCTTATGAGGCATGGATGTTCAACTCACGTGAGATGATTTGGGTATTGTTGACGATCATTACACGATCACTCACACTTGCCTCAGTTGAGCTTTTGGATGACAATGTCAAGGCACCTTCATCCTTAATTCTAGCTGTTAGTGAGGCGCTTGGGGATGTTGTAGTAGTTGTTCCACTCCAACCTTGGCCTCCCTCTTCGTATGATCAAAATAGGGAGGATGAGGATTTATTGGTGGAATTTTGAGGTATTTGTTGCTTTTGTTTCTGTAGATTATAGTGTGTGTCTGTGTTCCCTTGTGTTTGTCTTTTAATGTTGTGCCTCTTTGTAGGACCCAAGTTCCTTTGTTAGTTCTTGGGGACAAAGTGTGATGTGTGTTGGAACCCTAATTTTCATTAAAATAAAATAAAATTCCCTATAAGGAGAAAAATCCGTGAAATCCTACAAATTCCATATACCTGACAAGTGAATTCACCTTGAAATCATATTTTTCATCTTATAAACAAGCACATTAAACCATATTCAACTTTCCACAATCAAATTAGATGCATTAGTCAAGTGACAAATTTTAGGGTGTGCACATGTTTTGCAATTTTGAATATCACAACCATTTCAAGTAGCTCTCTTTGAGACACGATATTTTGACACCTTTTGATCCTCATGTCAATTTAGTTGTTACTATCAATTTTATATGCCACCAAGTGATCCTGTACCAATTTGCAGATACCCATGACTTCATTTACTATTTTTCCCAAACCCAATTCATATACATTTCATTCAGTTTTCTCATAAGGATCATCAAAGTAGCCTTTTGTGAACATTAATATTTCTCATCCAATTGAATCTTGTACCAAAATAATTGATTCCTACAATTATCTGTATTACAAAGAAGCCCTGTGAAAATTCCCAAGGCCCCAAGAGCTCATTTCATATTTTTCCCCGGTCAAAACCAAATATAGTTTTTGCAGATTTGTCATGTTGCAGGATAACAAAGTTAGTCAGTGACCCACTTTGAAAATTTATATCTCTTGGTTCAATCAACATCACATCAAATAGATCAGTCCCCTTGGTTCTCTATATGAGAATACACCCCTGTGTCAGATTACAGAGCTTCATTAATTTATTTGACATGTTTTCGAGATCAAAAGTAAAAGTGGTTTATAGGAGTTTAGCAATTGAAGTTTTCAGAAAACATCTGGAAGCCATCTTTGTTAGCAAATATTTTACACCTCAAGACAAATCTCTCAGAGCCGTTTGATTACGTGGCATTCTTTAATCAAAGTATTGCAAGCATGTCCATTCTCAGGATTTTAGGAAGGGGTCTGAGATGATTCTAGGTGCAGCTTATTCAGTTTGGTTAGACTTCCAAAGTGCCAAAATTTTATATTTAATTAATCTAATACATAAAGTTGAAAATGATTTTATCTTTATCCTCTGGATAAAGACAATTGTTATTTCATTAATATTTATATGGGGCCCGATGTAAATTGTGGTTCCCAAAGTTAGATTAAAAAACTTGAGCCATAATTTAAATTATTTAAATCATTTGATTTAAAGAATAATGCGAAGATAAAAATAAGCTTATGCCATCAAAGAGGGATGAGTCCATTTCGATATAACATGGAGGATCTACTAAGGAAAAATTCGTTCCACCGAAAAGACCAGTTACATCGAAAAGGAAATATTAAAGGAAAACGGTGGGCTCCTTTCGAACACAATATCACATTAAAGGGACCCGGTTACCAGAGGAAAATAATTTAAGTTATTTAGAATCATCACATTGTCGAGTTTGACATTATTAAAGGATGGAAATTATATATAAAAATTTAAATTGCTTTAATCATTTAAGCAGCTTCGGGTGCAGGGAGCGTGGATCTCTTGTTTTTCCATTCCATCTTGAAATGCAATATCTATAAATATGGGACGGAGGAAACTTTCTAGTTAAGTGCACTTTAGATGGAGTAGTACTTGGATGGCTGACTTCCTGGAAAGTCCCGGTGCTTCAACTCTGTGAGCATCACCTAGATCCAATAAGTGCTAAGTGTTTCATTCATTTTCATGAGAGATGAGTTCATGTGAACCACTACTCATGAAACATGGGTCAATGAGTTGGACTCAAAAAACTACACAATTGAATCCAGATAACAATATGACAATTTGAATAGCTGTAGAAAATATCTTCTGCTTATCAAAATATAAGAAATTCTCTTCGAAATATATTTTCGAAAGAAGATTGCAATCTTCCAAACATATTTCAACAAGTCTTATGACTTTTTTTGGAAGGAAGAATAAGAGGTCATGCCACTACTATATTTTCTCCATGATATATACAAAGTGTGCCCCGAATTTTCAATAAGAAGATACATTTACATGGTTTGCAGCTGACATAGAATTAGATAAAATAATTGAAAATTTATGCACCAAACAGAATAAAGGCTTTGGGAAGAATATCCTCTGAGACTTACCGACTTTGAAGATACTAAAATGATCATAAAAGTGAATAAAGGAGATTTTTATCAGTGAAGTTCTTTTCCAGAAATAAAATTATGAGCTGCACATAAGGGGTAAAAGTCATTGCAGGGAGGATGATGATTGAACCCATCATTATCTAATAAAGAAATGAAGTAATTCCAGATATATGATAAAATGGAGATTGAGATTAGCAAATAGAAATCCAGGATGAAAATATTATAAATATCAAAATGCGAATCAAAGTACACATGAAACTATGAGAACAAGAAGGAAAGTTATTTTTTCATAAAGAGGAGTATTTTCACTCTAAAATATAACTTCACAGGAGTGAAGTATTCGCATGAAGTACAGGAAAAGGTATTTTTATTTTGAGAGGAACATTTACACGGAAGTAGATGGTGGGACAAATTTAATACTTAAGTGAATTGAAGTGGCTTCATATATAAAAATTACTAGGGCAAATTCAGAGACAATTTAAAGTACAAAAAGAGAGGATTGTTTTTGGCCGAAGGAAATTAATATAGAATATTCTCACACAAAGGATGAATATTTTCATAGGAGATATATATATTTTTACTGAAGGGATTTTGTTTTGGATATAACATATATTATGATAATTTTTATCTTATGAGTGAAATATTATTGATAGAAAACAAAGGGAGATGACAATAAAATGATTAATTATTTTTAGTTATTATGTTTATGACAAAATGGTTAAATGACTTTTTAATAATAGTTGTGATGGTTTGAAACGCTTCTTCACTTTCTATATGAGGGAAATCAGGATCGGGGATCATCGCATTGTAATATATTTTTTCATCAATTAATAAAAGACATCATTACTCTTCTTTTTCAATTGTGTCATGGAATTTTTTTATCTAGATCAGTTCTCTGTGATTATCATATAAGGTGAATGATTTCTATCTTAAATTCACTTATGAAGAAATTATATGTTGTCATAACAGTTTCTTGCCTGATTGGTCTTTCACGTGAATGTTAAATTTAATTAGACTAACTGTGGTGGTGACATATAGTTATATAATATTGGGGGTTAGATAGTTGACAAATCCATCAACATGGAGGATTTAAAAATTGTCTCTTAGAGTTATATGTAGGGTTTGGAAGAGGATAACTCTATAGCCCAAAAGAGAAAAAGGCATTGGTCTATTACACAAATTTTATTCAAAATACAAATCAAAACATAATTTAGGAGAAGTAAAGTAGGAGCAAGAATTAGTTAAGAGAGTTGTGGAAAAGAATTAAGAAAGTAGCAGTAGATAGAAACAAGATAATCAAAAAGTTAGAGGGAATCAAGCAATCGGTAAGTAAGATAGTTCATTTCAAAGATATATGCCACTTTGAGTTGAACATTAAAAGTAGAATACAGTTAGGAATTACATTCTTCTATAAAAAAAACCAACTAGAAAAATCAGTTGGTGAGAAGGTGTATCCGCCTAGGTCTTGTACAGCCTGATCTGCAAGAGAGTTTAACCATATTTTGGTTAATCTCGTTCGTTGGCCAAGTTAGTTGGAGGGTTTAAGCATAAAGCTTGGCATACAAGTTTAGAACTTTCCAATTTGTTGATTTGTGGACCAACAATGTCTTGTACACATCCTCTATTTGTTATTTTATTCTTTTGTTTGTTGTGCATTGAATTTTGACATTTGGGGACGATGCAAAGTGTTGGGGGACATTTAGGCCTTCTTCCATGTTAACCTAAATTTTTAATTTTCTTTATCTTCAAGTGCTCTTCTTTAGGTCCGAAGACTTCGACCTTGATGAAATGCCCATATGTATTCATATATCAGAAATATTTTCACTACTATGGCTTTTGATGTTGAACAATCGAATCCCCTTATCTTTGCTTACTTGTTTTGGTATTTTTGATTAAGTGAAAATAGGTTTTGAAGAGACTTGAAACCCTGAACAAAGCAGGTTTTGGAGGAACCTAAAACTCAAATCTAAAGATATTCAAGACTATGCACTATCTGAAACATGAAAAAGATGAGACATGACAAAACCAAAAAAAGGGGGAGAGAAACCATAAATCTCTCCCCACCAAACCAAGTGGCTACATTAAAAGAGGAAACAAACCCATGTAAGTCCAACATGTAGCCCAAATAGTCCAAAACAAATTAAGTTTTACCTACAGATTTACCCTTATGAGAGTGAAGGGTCATATCAAACGTGGCCTGAGGGGATTTATATTTTTTACTTTTAACCGTGATCTTACCCTCTTCCATCTTTGCAGCAACATTCTGCCAATAAATTGAGTCCAACACAAAAGTACCCCCACCCTAAGAAGAAATACCAATAGAACCCAAGGAAGGGCCAACATTATCCTGAGGAACAAGATCAACAAAAGCCTGAGAAGAAGGACTTGAGATAGGTCTAGCAGGAGTCCTAGAAGCAGGACCAATAATAGGCAAGGGGGAGAAACCATCCACCATCACTCGATTAGTAGAAGAGCCAACAATCAAACACTCATTAGAACCAACAATAGTAACACAAACAATAATAGCAACTTGAACCTCATCAGATTCAGAAGAGCCATCATGAAAACCCGCACAAACAAGTTGTGGTTGGCAAGCCTCAACACTTGGAGACTCATGTGAAACCACCTGGGAAAATGATTTCTTCCAAACAGAGTAATGTTCAGAGGAAGCACCATTCCACCAAGAGACATATCTTTTCTTTTTCTCTAACTCACACTGAGTGGAAACATGCCCAGTTTTGAAACATCTACGACATTTGAAAGGAATGCCTTCATAATCAAGCGACCAAATACAAGAATCTCAAGAAGAAGAATCAATCGAGATCTAAGTAGAGAGCCCCTTGGAAACATCCATGTCCACCAAAATCCGAGCATAAGTGGAATGCAAAATATCAAAAGAATCTTTATCAATCATCAAAAAATCCCCCAAAGCTTCACCCACTTCTTCCAATAGGGAATCCGTCCATAGATGAAGAGTAAGGCTAGGGAGCCTAACCCAAATAGGAATCTTATTGAACTTCTCATAAGAGTGGTTAAAATCTAGATGCCAGGGTTTAACCATCAACAAAAACTTATCATCCCAGCTAAAGAAGTGATCACATACAATCTTAGTTCTATCCTCAACATTATTGAGTTTTGTAATGAAATAACCTTTAGCCATAGGATAAATATGAACAAAAATTATAAGGAGAGGCTACCAGTGTTCAGAAATCCAAGCATGCAATTATGAAAGGCTGGGCCAAAAAATCCAAAATTGACAAATCAAACTATGAGATAGGAAAATAGAAAATTATTATTAACAATCTCCTTCTTTGTATCTACAAACAACCTAAGGACCAAGGACTTACAAACAGGAACAAGGACCCTGTGCTGCACTTCCAAAGTCCTAGCCAAACCCACAAGTAGAGGCAGACCCTTGATAATAGTATCCGGAGAAGCCAAGGAGCAAACATAGCATGAAAAAGGATGATTATCAGCTAGTAAAGGATGTCCAACCTGCATCAAAGGACAAGACCCCGTTGACAACCATGGGATGGGAGCATGACCATCATCAGTGCCAACAGAAAACTCATAAACAATTGTAGCCACGAGAAACTGCACACACGGACTCAAGCTAGTTGTGACGACATAAGAAAACAAAAGAATAGACAACGCCACTGAGGAAGCATTATCAACAAGGGATGCAGGAAATGCAGAACCGCTAGGGGAAACCCTAGCAGGACCATGACAGGCAGGAGTGGGAGACATTTTTCAGTAGTATTCAAAATGTCGATTTGTTTGTTTTGGTGTTGTGAATATCATGTGTCACCTGTTGTGGGGTGACATTCCATGAAAAATCTAGCTAAGTTGTCATGCCACAATGTCTCTTTTCTCCTTAGAATGTATAATGTTCCCTTCTACACAACATGGTGCATTATAAGGGAGGGCTATTATATCTATATCATAGGATTTTTTGAAAACTTAAATTTTTTTAATCTATTGTATCTACCTTTGTGGGGGCCAATCTACATATCAAAATCTTTATCCTTATTGTACAATCGTTTAGCATTGCTACTCATATCAGCACAAATCTTTTTGCCTTATCATACAACCATCTAGCTTTGCTACTCGTAGCGGAGCTATCCAATCCCTCATCCCATTGTAGGACTATCTAGGCTTTTCTACTCATACCAATGTGACCAAAGTTGCCCTATTATATGACTATCTAGCTTTTCCTACTCATATTGGCACACTCAAAATCACCCTATCATATTGCTATTTAGCATAACATAATTTTCTATCCATACCAATGTACTATTGGTAATCACTATCTCATCATTATCTCTTTCATCTAGCATGCTTGTTTGCAACTTGCATGCTATGATGTGATCCTGTGAAAATTCAAGTCTTTTCCTTGGGGACGACTCCATCTAGATAAAAGACCCTTAGGGCCCGTTTGGCGCCTGGAATTGACCTGGAATAGGAATTATTTAATGTGAGAATAAAATAATTTGCCGTTTGTGGCATTTTTTGAATTCTCGAATTGGAAAACTAATTCCCATTTTTGGCCCAATGCTTGCATTAATTAATTCCAAAAAAAACTTGGAATTCATTTTATTCCAAGAATAAGCTTTTCATGGATTCGAAATTACAACAAAATATATAAGTTTTTCAGGTCCGTGCATGAACGGTTAAGGGATTATAATCTTATTTTTTTTATAATTTTATTTTATAATTTTTATTTTATAATTTTATTTTATAATTTTATTTTAATAATTTTTTTATAATCTTATTTTTTAAGTTAATAATACATATTTTAATTTAAAAATATATAAGTTAAAAATACATATATATTTTAATTAAAAAACCAACAACAAAAATGATAAGTTCAAAAATTAAAAATTAAAAATAAAAAATAAAAAAATATAAAATAATCCTTATTCCAATTTCACGTTATGGGATCCAAACGCAAAATAGATTATTCCAGCTTTCATTTTGAGGATTAATTAATCCGAGAATAGGTCCCTATTCTAGAATAGGCATATTCTGGGTAAGTTAATTCCATGCACCAAACGGGCCCTTAGGTAAGTTTCTCTCTACTTTAGCTTACATCTTCACTAATGATATGCTCATTAAAGTGGGGGGAAAATGTAGTGTTGTAAATTACACCTCGTGTAATTCCTTATTACACAATACCTCCACCTTAGCCAAAAATAAAAAATATACTTAAGCCTCTGCATCACTCCATTCACCTTGTCATGTTGCTTGTCTAAATTCTTGACCATGCAGCCTGTTTGGCTTAGGAGGTGTACATCACAGAGACAAGTCTACACAACGTGCACTCGTCCCACGAATCTACATACACGTAGGTGGTTGTCAGGATCCTACAACTTTAGTTTTTGGTAGTGTAACACCTCTTACTGCCAACCACTAATGTCATAAATCAACCAAGTTGCTTAAAACTTCATCATTTAGCTTCATTTGATCTTCTTTTTTACTCTTGAGACTCTCTTGGAGATCTTGTCTACTCTCTCGACACTTCTTGATCATCTTAGACAACTCTCATAGTTCTTTGTCCATCCTATGCTGTTGTTCTACTGCCTTCATCACTCACTGGCTCAATCTCACCTTCATCCCGCTGAGCTTCGCCTTCTTGGTCTTGAAGGGGAGTTATTTCACAGTCATCTCATCTTATTCGATTGACATATCATAATATCTTGAAAGAGAAAATGCATGTTTTCATAGCAAAAATGACATGTGAAAAATACATTTTAACCAACATTTTACCTGCATCGACATTTTTACCCATGGTTTTTTTATGCCTATAAAATTGCAAGACTTAAACATGTGAAAACTTGCCCAAAAAAAACAATAGAGATTGCTCGACAACCCGAAGAATACTTAGAAAGTTTGCAAATTACTTGCTTCCAACTTCTCTTTCACTTCCATATGCAATTCATATAAATGCTTTGCATAGTGTTTATTAACATATCTTCTCCTTCCCAAATCTACACGAATTTTTAATTGATGAACAACTCTTGTATCAAATCCATGAACAATATGAAAGGGGCTCTTACATGTGCTTCGATCAACTTAATTATTACATGCAAACTTATATTGTGTCAACACCAAATTCTGTTCGTTTGACTTATCATCTATTAAACAATTAAACAATTTTTTAAGACTCCTACTAGCTACAACTATTTGCCCATCTATTTTAGGATGATAGGCTGAGCTGAAAGATAACGTGCTATCCAACCTTATTCACAATGTTCTCCAAAATTGAACAATAAATTTAGAATATCATTTAAAATGATGCTCTTGGACAAACCATGTAATCTAGTTTTGAAAAATAAATTTGTGATGTGTGACACATAATTTGACTTATTGGATGGGATGAAATGTGCCATTTTAAAAAATATATCTACCATAACAAAAAAAAATAGTCATTACCTTTTATAGTCTTTGGTAACCCAAGAACAAAGTTCATACTCGCCTCTTCCTATGGTCTTTCTAGTGTGGGAAAACGTTGATATAATCTCATATTTCGAATTGCTCTTATAGCACGCTGACATATTGAACAACTTTGCACTATGTTTTTCACATCTATATTTATTCATTACCAATAGTATCCTTTACTCAGTTGCTCCAATTTTTTGCAACCTTAGCATTCCATGAAACGACGTCCGTTGAGGCATTTTGTCAAGCAGTTTCCAGTGTGATCCCAATCTGATCATTTTGTGCGCACACATTAATCACACTATTCCACGAAACTTGGTCTCTCTTTCCAATTCTGTAGAACAATTTCATTGCCTTATCGACCAGCTTATTTTGTGCATATCCCACAGTCCTCCCATTCCATGAATAAGCATATTTCTTTCCCATTTTCTAAAACAAATCTAGAGTTTCCTCTAGATGTTTGTTCCTTGCATATCTTGCCACCATCCAAGCTACTAAATAAACCAATCTGAAAATAAATAATGTGGTAGCCACCATCTTACTAAAATATTATTGATAATGTTATCATTATGGAGGCGTGTTGAGGTATATTAACAAATAGAAGGTTAAATCAAGACTAGAAAACTCAAAATGTCTACATATTTTTGTTATTAAATGAATAAGAGAGGTATATACTAACTAATGTTTGTGTTGTAGACATAGCATTAACCATATTGTTGATAGAATTTTTTTGATCCAAGAACATCAACGACGTTCATGTAAAGAATTTATAATTTCAAAACTCAAAATAAGCTCCGCACATAAAAATGTCCCTTTCTGAAAACTCTCGATTGCTTGATAGAGTCCATAGGGTACTCACGTACTGGGACATTCTTGATGTGAAATAAGTACAAATAGATGCTTTGAATACCTTATTCATTCCTCTTCCAATTCCATGCATTTGTAATGACCCAAATTTCTTTTTTATGTACACGGATTCCAATCTGTATTGTGGCTATAGAAGATGCTTCTCGACATTATAAATAAAATTGAAACATTAGTAAAATTTGAACGTCGTGAAAAATGAAAAAAATTGTGATTCACCCATAGGGACTTTATACTACCATAGTAATATCCACTATTTAAGTGCATATCTAGCTTCATGAAAGGTAACTTTCTAGAATGTTTAATAAATGATACTAAAATACTACATATGAAAATATAGATGATGTCTCTACCATTATGAGACCTTGTCCAATCCAATGAACCATAATTTAATAGACAAAATATTTTTCAATGTATATATTAAATACAATTGTACTTACATTATCTTCAACTATTCAAAAGTTTGGTTATGACAAATTTCTTGTGCATACTAACTATGTTTTTGAAAGCTCTTTGAGCCAAACAATATATGTGTTTTTATCTTATGGGGAAACCTCTTTCACTAAATTCACTTTTTACTTACAATTTTTTCCTTTCACTTTGTAAAATCACTGAAAATTGTTGCCATAATTAAACATCGATTGGGTCCTGACAACAAAAATGAATGTTAATCAAAATTTTTTACACATGAACTTCTAACCCACTAATTAAGTATTGAAGCCACACTTATTGACTTGCCAACAACAACTCCTGAATGACCTCACCCTAAGGGCACTTAGATTCAAAGACCCACTACTTGATTCCTATTATCCAAATATATTCTATACAAATATAAATACTAATAGATTAACTAATATGGACAAATAATAGGTGTAGACACCTAAATTTGACTAGCTAATTCCAATTAAATTTAGTCATCTTCTACACATTATTAATTAAATAATTATATTATTGTTTAATTAATTTATGTTAGCCTCCTAGTTAATTAATTTAATCAATTGACTATAGTCCAATTAATCTAATAGCAATCCACAACTATTTAATTAATTAAATTATCTTCTTCTATTAATTAATTAAATATATTTATTTATTTTAATTAATTCATTTATCTATTATTCTTCTATTTTAGATTAAATAAATCCTATTTAATCTATTTGAGCACATGACTCCTAACTTTAACCCTTATCTAACTACCCTCCAACCACCTAACCGGCCATGGTTCTAACTCAACCCAACCCACTTGCACATATTAACACTCAATTAGTTAAATATCTCTAATTAATTAATCTATCTATCCACCCATTCTCTCTCCTCCCATCACATCCTCCTAATAATCCCACTTGCCTACTAATCTAAGTCTAAACACACCTTAATCATTTGCACAAACCTAATAAAAAAGATTAAGAAATCCAAAGTCAACTTCATGTCATTTCAACTTCAATCCCAACCCATTTCTCTTTATCAACCTTAAATGCTCTTACACCCTCAACCACATTCTTCCACCTTTGTCCCCTCCAAGGAATATTTCATTCCTTCTTTCCACTTCTCCAAACCTCCCACTTTCCAAAATGGTCGCATTCCTCAAGGATTGACCTTTGGGATTTGATACAAGACATGTCTTTGTGAAATATCTTCCCAACCCCTTATGTCCTCTCAACCCCTCACATGGAGACACTTGTCACCATTCTATGGATTTAAGAAAGCACAATCCATGTGCTTTCCTACAAATGCATCCCAACCCTTCCTTATTGATCAATCTTGGCCATCAATTCAACCCTCCTCAACTCTATAAATTGATGACTCATTTCCTTCATTTTCATCCACTATCTAAGAAAAGTTATCATGCCATTTTGAGTTCTAAAAATATCAAACATATCATCCAATGCCAAAATCCTTCTGAGTCCCATTTGAAGCTTGAGAACACATTGAACACACATTCAACCATCGTTGGACACATCTAAACATCAAAGGGAGTCTTTGGGCTTATGTGAAGCTTTGTATGGTCTTTTAGTTTGTTTTACTCTCTTTTTGTCTTTTCATATATGCTTGTGTTGATATTAGTTGTTTGGATGCTTAACTAGTTTAGGTATTTCTTTGACACTATTTCTTCACATATAATAGGAACAATAATGGTAAACATCACGATTAATGATGAAACACACATTCAACCACCCTTACCCAAAAGGGCAACTAAGAGTCACTTCTTTCCTCCTGGTCTTCCCAGGCCTAATTATTGATTTGGATCTCACTGCTTTATATCTATATGTGAACATATGCATAGGATGTATGATTTTATAGACACAATTGCGTCCTATAATTATAACAGTAGCTCATCTATAATTATTTGCATGCACATTGCTTCATGTACAAGATAGATTATTAGAGGGCACCACCTCTTAGTATTATCCACTATATATAGGATTAAAAACATAAACATTATTATAATTAAAAGTTTAATGATAGATGTCTTATTCAAATGGTCTATTTCTAGTCCCAATATTAGGGTTCCAATTATTATAGATTTAATGGCATTGCAAATGCATACATGTCAAATCTTTTATATTATTATATTAAGCTCACAAGCTATTGATGATGTTTCTCTATCATGTATTTAGATAAACTTTAATTAATGAATCTTTACCATGGTTTGATATGCCCCATTCTTCTCAAAGTGAATTCATTCATTTTGCATGTGACTTTATTGAATACTTTCATAATGTGTATGCGTATGCTTGCATAGTGACAAAAATATCTTGATCTCTCATAGTCATTCATTAGAACATCTTATTACCACACTATTTTTCACATGATACATTAACTTTAGACATAGGCCATACTAAATCTCCTAGAAAACAACCTCATGCCTTAGGGACCATACTAAACATAATCATCATTCCATACACTACACATACCCTACCATCCAATATAAGAGTATACATCATGTCAATTTAATCACTATTTCCAATGACAAAATCATCAAAATAGGCTAAAGTAATTTAAAATGTTTAATAGATTGGTAGTTGCTTCTCATATAATAATACAACAATTTATACATAAAAAATGTATCACATTATCTCTCATCAAGTTGATAGATCCAAATATATACCCAAAAACCTTTGGTGCTAATGTCCTTTTGTGGCTATCATAGGATGTACATGAATACACTATATTTGTGTTGAAAAAAAAGGACAAAATTGAAGGTGTCATCAACAAGAATCTGATACAAGTTAAGGGTATTTATAAACATGCCAAAAATACATCTAAGTAGCACCTCAACATAATAGAATAAAATTGCATAAGGAAGCCTATTCATAAGGTGCCTATTGGTTTCAATCATGAGTCCAAGTACCAAAACTACCTCATCACATATATTGATATTAAAAATGAAGACACCCAACAATATGATACTAAAAACCATGTCTACACATTCATAAACATTAAGGGCATAATATGTGAAAGTATGATAGTTGACCTTCCAACACAAATTATTTTAAAGAGGCATGCAAAGAAAATTAAGATGAGATAAAAGTTGTAAATAATAAATCTCTACATACACATTCTCATGCTTATGATCAATGTGATGGGAGAGATATTTCCCAAAAAGAATTTGAAATAAAAGATACAAAAATTCAAAGTGTTGTGATCTTTAAACACCACTTTCGGTCATAAACAGAGTTCATGATCTTTGATCCATTGTCATCTCCACATATGACCATAGCATTTTAGAGGACACCCTTATAAGGACATGTTTTCTTGTCAAACTTTTGTTAATACCATGTGCATTTATACACATTGCACTAACATTCTTGATTCATTTGACTGTATCTCTAGTCATCAATTTTTTTTCATTTTAGTTATCATAGCTCATTAATACACAATTTGATCTCAATGCTCAAGTATCAATCTTTTGCCATGATGTCAGTCAAAATTCACATCGTGCCAATTTAAATATATACATTCCTAATCCACCCCATTTCTATTTGAACACATGTTTGAATCTAGAATATGTACCTTATTTTCTCTTAACATAGAGGGGACAAATTATCATACTCAACTCTATATCTAAATAGTGTTAGCTCATACCCAATTGATTAATCCACTCAATCACTGTGGATTGTTTGTTTTCTTTCTCTTGAAAAGTTGACCAGACAAATATCCCCTGAACATATAAGAAACTATTTACAAATATTGAACTTTAAGTTGCCAAGAGATTGTAGTCAAAGTGCCATCTCCTTACACTAGGGGTTGCCCCCTAACTAAATAGTCGACACACTAACTACAACATATTGTGGCGTGCACCAAGCATTCACAACCACCTAGCAATTTGTCTATTCTAGGGCTCAAAATGTTTGAGCTGGCTCCCCAGCGGCACATACTCTTCAAAGGAAGCCTCCAAATGATCCAAGAGAACCGACTTACTTACACTCTCATGGTGAAAAGACTTACAAACAAAGTAAAAGACACTGAAAGACAAGCAAGAGAAGAGAAGAAGGGCAGAGTGCAAGACCAAGAGAACGACAGCATTATAAGTACTCTCTTCCACCCCAAGCCCATGCAAGGCCCTCTCCACCACCCCCTTCTCAAAACACCACCCAATCAAACTCATCCCTAACAAAAACATAACATTCAACCCCACCCCCGTGCCTTCTTGCCCTCTAATTAGTTCCTCACCTTTCTTCATGGCCCCCAAACCATATCTCTCCTCCACCACACACGCCACGCTGGCAACCTGCCAAACCAGGGTAACATACACGTGGACCCCAAAACACATAGTGGCAATCAAAATCCCGAACAAAAATGCCACGCTGTCCATCCCAACAATAAATATCCAGCCAAATAGGGCAACCAACCCTGCCATGTAATCCACAAGCACAAAGAGGCAATACCAGAAGAGAGTAAGGAAGAGGCGCATGGAAACCCTAGGAAGAACCCTAATCACCTTGCCGTAACGCAATTCTTTCTCTGTATAAATGCACGCCACAGTATACACCACGGCCGCCATGGATGGCAAGAAGAAGGCCAGAATTAAGCTCAAATACGCAGCTTCCAGAGCAAAAAGTTCCCCCAAATTCCTGAACACGGAGTGCATCTGCATCTTTTCCTGCAATTCTTTGATGAAGAGGAGATCCAGTATGAAATTTCGAGCGAGAATTAGCAGGGAAAGGGGCAGAATTAGGGTTAGAGTGAGCTTCCACAGTAGCTCAGCGGCGCTGCGCAGGATTTTGAAGGCCATTACTATCACTCCTACCAGATCCAGGAGCTCCAGCTCTTCCGATTCTTTATCCATGATCATGATTCTTCTCAGGGATCTTTGTGGATGAGATTTTGAAATCTCTCTTCGGGAAATTGCTCCTGTTATGATTCTTCACGGACCTGTGAGTAAGGAAAGGAAACATTTTTATAGTGAATTTTTCTTGTTGCATTTTAGTCCTATTCTGTGTCGTTCTGGTGATTTCTCGTCGCAGGAACCGCCAGATTCAACAAATTTCACCTAGTTTTGTGAGAATAACCTGCCTCGATAGTATCAGCTGCATAGACCAGATATGCCTGTCGTATTATCATAATTGATCGCTTCAAAGACATCGAAATTGCAGGCATAACAGCTATTGACATAGTGTATTGTAATGCATCATACCAGGATAAGTTAAAAATTGTGATGTACTAAGTATTGGGAGGGCTCGGCTCATAAGTAGTTTAGCAAGAATTAATTATTGAGAGGTGTAATGGTGGAGTAATAGAGAAGATGAGGTTGACTTAAAAGATTAGATGAATTTTGGTAGGATGGATATTTTTAGTTTTTTTTAGTTTTTTTTTATTTGGTACAGTTGAAATGGTGGTTGAACAATAAAAAGGAATGTAGTTGAGTTAAAAATTGAATGGAATTGATAAAATGAATATTTTTTAGTTTTTGTATAGGTGAAATAGTTAGATCATAAAAGAAATGAGGTTAGTTAAAAATGGATGAACTTGGTAGAATGAATATTTGTTAGTGGTTGATTTAAAGTGAAATGAAGGTAATAGATTTATAAGAGAGCTTCCACAATCTTTAGCAATAAATGAGAAGAGGGAAAAGATTCATGCATACAATATGGGAAGACTGCAAATAGAATTAAAATATTGGGAGTACTTGGTTTATAAGTAGTTTAAGAAGAATTAATCATCGTAAGGTGTAGAGGTCAAGTAATAAATGGGATGAGGTTGAATTGAAATGGAATGAAGTTCGTCGAATGAATATTCTTAAATATTTTGCATTAAGTGAAATGGTCAAGTCATAAAAGGAATAGGGTGGAGTTTAAAATCGAATGAATCTAGTAGAATGCATATTTTTTGAGCTATTATGAGATGTAAAGGTTGGGTAATAAGAGAGATAAGGTTGAGTTAAACATTGAATAAATTCAGTAGAATGGATATTTTTTATTTTTTTATAAGTGAAATGGTAGGGCAATAAAAGGAATGAGGCTAAGTTAAAAATGGGAAAAAATTGTGGTAGACTTTGTATTCAGGTTCTTCACATACACAACATGCATCTTTAAATTACCAAAAAAACTTGGGCTTATATACCCAATTACAAAAATAATAACTTAACTGGTCAGCCATAAGAACATGAAACGTGTGAGATGTTGGTCAAAACCATTGTTAAGGTTTTAGGATCATTGCAAATGTAATAGCACTATCTCATTGTATGTGTTTTCCAAATGCAACAATCTCTTGCATTTATATTAAGAATGAGCCAAGAAGAGACATGTCCCTTGAAGGGACATGTCTATTCATTATTATGTAATTAATATAATGACAATTATGATTACACACACACACACATATATATATTATCTCTTGAGTATTATATTAATTTATCTAATATTTACATAATAATAATAATTATTATTTTATCAATTTAACTATTTATTTATTATGAGAATAATTATAACCTAACTTTATATATACATATATATCAATGTATATAATAATATCTATTATATATATATATATATATATATATATATATATATATATATATATATATATATATATATATCATTTCTCATAAATCATATAGTCAATATTATTTATTTGACCGATGCTACAAACATCAACACTCCCTCTTAGCTAGGGAAGATAAAATGTAACTCACAATAAGTTCATAAATTGTGAGGGTTAGTCCCTAGGTGGATTGCCTCTATTGACGATTCTATCCACAGTTCCTAGGTGGATTGCCTCCATCGGCAATTCGATCCACAAGCTCCTGTGTGGATTGCCTCCATCGGCGATTCTATCCACAACTCATGAGCTATGGTGTGGATTGCCTCTATCGGCGCTTCGATCCACAAGCTCCTGTGTGGATTGCCTCCATTGGTGATTCTATCCACAACTCATGAGCTATGGTGTGGATTGCCTCTATCGGCGATTCTATCCACAAGCTCCTGTGTGGATTGCCTCCATCGGCGATTCTATCCACAACTCATGAGCTATGGTGTGGATTGCCTCTATCGGCGATTCTATCCACAACTCATGAGCTACGGTGTGGATTGCCTCTATCGGTGATTCTATCCACAAGCTCCTGTGTGGATTGCCTCCATCGGCGATTCTATCCACAACTCATGAGCTATGGTGTGGATTGCCTCTATCGGCAATTCTATCCACAAACTCATGAGCTTCATAGTGGATTGCTTCCATCGGCGATTCTATCCACAAGTAAGATATTACAAAAGAAAAGTTATTGCAAGATTGTCACCTTCCAATAACTTTAACAAATACAAGTGATAATCATTTGGAAGTCGTCAATTCTTTATGATTTACACAGAGGGCAGGCCCATAAAAAACATTCATAATTCACAAGTATAATAATCAATTTTATATCAAGTTTACCTTATAAATGTTTCACCTTCAATAGTGAACTCCCTCTCAATCAATATGATCACTTGATTGTCACAAGTTGGTTAAACCATCTACTCCCTCTGAAGCTCAAGTTTATCAACTTCTTGACCTCTTTTGAAATATTAGACTCTCTTTGCATCTAGTCTCAATCATCAATTTGTTTTCAAGCATCAAGTTATTTCTTCCTTGAATGAAATTATCTTGTGCTTTTGTCCTGAAGGTATGTCAGAGAGAGATTACAAATAGCTCACTAAACTATATTATCCCAAAGAAATATTAAAGATAAAAGCATACAATATTTTCTATCCCAATATTATAGTATGATTTAATAACTACATAAAAAATTAATGAACATTAATCAACATGGAATACTCATCTCTTGATTAATGTAATGATCCTTTCCTTATTTGCACTATAAAAAAATGTTTGTAGCTTTTAATCAAAGAACTCTCTTTGTTCAGAAATCTGCATAGCCCTGTACACATTCGGTCATAACTTTTTAACCTAACATTTTCTCTTCAATCGCTCTGGTGAGATTCTTGTAAAGTTGTTTAGCACTAACATATCCAAAATTTAGCAAAATCCAATGGTGCATTTGTGAGATATGGTCCTCGTACTGAGACTGTAATTTTCTGAGACAGTCACACATTCACCATTAACAAACTACTCTCTTACATTTGCAACCTGGCTCTAATACCATGTTAAGGTTTTAGGATCATTGCAAATGTAATAGCACTATCTCATTATATGTGTTTTCCAAATGCAACAATCTCTTGCATTTATATTAAGAATGAGCCAAGAAGAGACATGTCCCTTCAAGGGACATGTCTATTCATTATTATGTAATTAATATAATGACAATCATGATTACACACACACACACACACATATATATTATCTCTTGAGTATTATATTAATTTATCTAATATTTACATAATAATAATAATTATTATTTTATCAATTTAACTATTTATTTATTATGAGAATAATTATAACCTAACTCTATATAGACATATATATCAATGTATATAATAATATCAATTATTATATATATATGAATATATATAATAAATCATTTCTCATAAATCATATAGTCAATATTATTTATTTGACTGATGCTACAAACATCAACAACCATTACCAAATCTTCATGCTAACCTCAAGAAATATCATGAATACCTTCTACCATGTCAGCTTAACCAAATAGAACTAGTAAACCGATCAGATCATCGATCTGTTAGGATTGTTGATCAATCCAACATCTAACTGTTATTGTTCTTCACTCTTTACTGTAAACTCAATACTTAGATCTTCATAACTCAAGAAAATAATAACATAAATAGGTTTGATCTTGGAATAACATAGTATATACCTTGTAGAATCTCCCTCTAGCTTTGCAACTTGAAACTCATCTGTACCTGTCCATACTGATCCTTTTATTGAACCATGTACACTGTCATGTTTCTAAACTCAAAATCACTTTATTTTATAAAGTGTTGTTATAAAGTCACTTTATGTCTTATTATAAAGTCACTTTATATTTTAAAGTTACTTTACTTTATAAAAGTGACTTAAGTGAGCTTTTATCCCACATGGCTTAGTTTTGTGTGCTTGCTCTCACTTCGAGGTTATAAAAGAAAAAGGTACACCTCGAGAAAAGCACCATGAAATGTTAAAAGAAAACAAGAAATATAAAATTTGGTTATTCACGTGACTGGTTCATTTCCATGGACGCAAACCCATTGGAAATTTGGAGGTTGGACGCAAACCTAGCCTTCTTGAGTGAAATCACTTAGGTTTCACCATTGGAATTCAATGAAGTGGTAAGAGGAAATCTTCCTTTTGCAGCATTGTTCATCAGAATAAATAGTATAGCTAGGCACAGGTGATTTGAATTAAAAATGTATATGCACTAGTTTGGTCACGCATTGTAGTGAGCAGCAACTAGAAGAGTTAATCGTGAAGAGCAGCTTCACTCTCAGCATTCACGCTCAGTCCCGTACATAGAGCTCACAACTTATTTGTTACACAAGATATCGCGCCAGCCAGACATCTAACAACATTCTCAACCGGTTGTCATACGCTCACAGGGGCAGTGAGTGGCGGCACCAACAGTCATAAGAGACTTCCGAACTCAAGCCATTTGTAGTTAGTCACAACTCCCTCACCACATACGGGAGTTAAGGAAATCGGTCTCAACACAAGTCTTTAGCGAGTGACAGTAAGTGATACGGGGGCTCTAGCAGTCTTCTTCCCCAGCGTTCATTGCCATCATGCACAGGGATCCTCACGCATTGTCCAGTGATGTTGGACATCAACAGCGGTGGTGACTGTAACTGTCACGATAGGGATGTAAGCTGCAGCAATTGCTAGCTTTCGGTGGAATAAGGGAGAGTATGACAGTTAGAATGTGCGCATAGTCTGGTCTGGGCAAATGACAACTCCCACACACCTGCGAACAGTCCACAACATCGATGGGTAGCAGTTCATCATCTCTGCACATGAGCATATGGTCTCGGTTGGTATCCGCGAGCCTTTACTAGCTTGTTTAGTGTCATAACATGGGAATGAATGTATCATTATATTTTCCTGTTCATTATTGAAATATATTTATCTTGAGTCCATTCCTGTGTGTCTTGGAGTTCTCAAACATTGTGTAACTTTGAAGTTCACATTTGAATACATATTTCGTAGTCAGTTTGACAGAGATAATGTTAGGATAAAATTCATATGAGAACACAAACAACAACATTCCGTATCAAAAAGGAAATTCTGGTATGCTGTGATAATAACTAAACAATGATTTTTTGAGGCAGCAAATTTTGAGCACAGTCAGTCAAGTTAGTCCAGAAATTGCATCAGAGATTGGCTTAGGATCATTACAGTGGTATCAGAGCCAGTGGTCTTGCCAGCCTAGTGGGCTTTATTTTCAGGTTGTAGCAATGCTGTAGAGGCATGCATAACAGGCATAGGCAGTATAACTTTAGTCACAACAGAGCTGAACAGGGACAACCAGAGCCTTCGGTACAAGTTGACATAGAGGACAGCCATACCGAGATAGATGAGTATATTATTTTTGAACAGGGCACTTGAGGTGCAGGCATGATAGAGGAAGATAGAGAGGTCAGAGAAACAATGAGGGCTCTTCGCGAGGGACAGGACCACATCGTTGATGTGTTACACCAGCTCACAGGGGTTATGCAGCAGCTGACAATGACAGTTAGGAGGCCCCAGAGCCATCATAGTGGTAGCCCAGCCCGTGGTAGCAGCCGGACTCCTGGATAATGTTGTAGCTGCACACGACGAGTGGGATATGTTACCTGAAAGAGTCAAGGCTGACTTGACCTTTGTTCAGTACATGTCACAGAAGAGGGATTTTGGCAGAGCACAGCAGGATAGGAGACCTAGGGGTCCTAGCATGGATCTAAAACATGCAATGAATAAATTGACCCTTCCTACTTTTGATGGCAGCGGTAAGACTTCCGCAAGTGCTTGGATTCACAAGATAGATACCTTCCTAACCCTAAAACCCATGTCAGAGACGGAGGCGATTAAGTTTGCAACCATGCATTTAGAGGGTGCAGCATATGATCGGTGGCATCATGGCCTCGTCACCCAAGATCACGGGTTGATTGCATCATACGAGATCTTCAACACTAAATTGATCACTTGCTTTGACTGGAAGGACATTGAGGTCTACTACAGGGAGTTAGCCTAGCTGAGACAGAGTGGGTCATTGGACCACTACATTGATGAGTTTCAGAGGATCTCCATTATGGTCCTGGACATGGCCGAGAAGAGGAAGGTAATGCTGTTTATTGAGGCCCTGCAGGATAGATTCAAAGGATTGGTTAGATTCCTCAAGCCGGACACACTAGATGACGCTATTAAGTTAGCACATGACTTGGATTCGCCATCTTCTATCTTGCATCCACCGAAGAAAACTTTTAAGGGGTCTTCTTCCTTTCAGAAAAATAAAAATCAGAATAAGAGCACACCTCCTAGACTTGACTTCGAGACAAGGAATGAGTTGAGAAGAAAGAAGTTGTGCTTCACAAACAGAGGGCCTTGGACTCCAGACCACAGGTGCCTTGGAAAAGGCAAGATACATTACATTGAGGTGGTTTCTAATGATGAGTGTGAGCAGCAGGAGGGCAGCGATGATGGGGACAACGATGAGGAGGCTCAAGACAAGCATGCAACAGAGAGGAAGAAGAGGGAGGTTCACCTGGGGCAGCCCCCTATTACTTTAGCGTCCCTCTCGGGTATTCCCGCTTGTCACTCTTTTCTTCTCAAGGGAGTGGTTAGAGGTCAATGGATCATTTGCCTTCTAGACGCAGGTGCATCACATAATTTTATCAGCGCCAGTTTGGTTTCTAAGAGAGGACTCCCAATAGATAGCATCTCAGAGTTTGAGGTAAAGGTAGTCGGGGGAGATTTGTTGAGTTTCACAGGGAGGATTTCAGGACTCCAGATTCACTTTGGAGATTATCTCTTAGAGGCAGATTCTATGTCATTGACTTGGATAGTCTTGACACCATCTTAGGCATGCAGTGGCTACAAACCCTAAGGAGATATACCATCGATCATGAGCTAAAATAGTTAGAGTTTATGCAGGGTGATCAATTGGTTACGGTTAAGGCCAAGACAGACAGTGGATCACGAGTGGTTTCAGCCCATAGGATGGAGGCTATCATCAGGCACAACAATATGGGAGTGGGCAGCCTAGTACTTCATATCCTCCAGCCCCTGACCAGATTCAGGGCAGCAGATTCACACTGACATACATGATTGCTTGATAAGCACAAGCGGGTTTTTGAGGACATCCCTCTAGGTATACCTCCAGATAGGGGCTTCAAGTACATCATTGAGTTGGAGGAGGGGGCCAAGGCTGTAATCACCACTCCTTATAGTCATCCTAGGCACTACAAGGAGGAGATTGAGAAGATGCTTAAGGAGCTTTTAGACATGGGGCACATCAGATCTAGTTCTAGCCTTTTTGCTTCTTCAGTAGTTTTGGTGAAGAAGAATGGCACCCTTCGCATGTGTATTGATTACTGTGCACTGAATAAGAGAACCATCAAGAACAGGTACCCCATCCCCAGGATTGATGAGCTTCTAGATGAGTTGCATGGGGCAGTTTACTTCTCGAAGATTGATCTTTGATCAGGGTACCATCAGATATGTGTTCGAGATGAGGATGTCCATAAGACAACTTTCAGATGCCATTACGGACACTACTAGTTTCTAGTGATGCCATTTGGGCTCACTAACACACCTGCCACGTTTCAGTCTTGCATGAATCACATATTTAAAAGGCAATTGCGCAAGAGCATCCTGGTATTCTTTGATGATATTCTAGTCTTTAGCAGGACATGGGCAGAGCACTTACAACACTTGGAGTAGGTTCTGAGCATCATGGAGAGTCAGTCTCTATTTGCAAAAGAATCCAAATGCGAATTCGAGTTGACTGAGATTCTCTATCTGGGGCATCTGATAGGGGTAGATGAAAATATGGTGCACCAAGAGAAGATCCAGGCAATTCAAGATTGGCCGCCACCGCGGAATGTGTCAAACTTGAGATGGTTCCTTGGACTATGTTCTTACTACAAGAGGTTTGTTAAGGGATTTTCTTAGATAGCAGTTCCCCTCACCGATCTTACTTGGAAAGGATCCTTCAAGTGGACAGATGACGCTGAGGTAGTCTTTGATAGGCTCAAGACCGTTATGAGTACTTGTCCGATTTTAGCTCTTCTGGACTTCTCTCGCTCCTTTGTTTTAGAGTGTGATGCTTTGAGGAACGGGATTGGTATAGTTTTGATGCAATACAGGCACCCCATAGCATTCGAGAGCAGGAAACTCAAGGATAGTGAGAGGCTTTATTCCACTTATGACAAGGAGATGCTTGCCATTATGCATGCCTTGGCTAAATTCAGACAGTATATGGTGGGTGGCAAGTTCACAGTCAAAACAAACCATAATAGCTTACGCTACTTCCTCGAGTAGGAGTTGAATGAGAGGCAGCAAAAGTGGGTCAGTAAGATTCAGGCATATGATTTTGACATCGAGTATGTCAAGGGGAAGAATAATATTGTGGATGACACACTCTCCAGGAGACCCTCAGTAGTGGCTTGTTGTGTGTTGTCAGAGATTTCCGCTGATTGGAAATCTGTTTTGCTGGTTGAGTATTCTAAGAATACTCAAGCTTGTCAGGTTTTGGACAGACAGTTTCTGGATAGTAGGTACAGGGTAGTTGATGACATTATTCTTTATAAGGACAAGATCTACCTAGTGTCGGGCTCTAAGCTTAAGGCTAAGATATTGAGGGTTGTTCATGATGCGCCTACAACAAGACATCCGGGATTCTACAAAACTTACAGGTAGGCCAGAGAGAGGTTCTCGTGGAAGGGCCTCAAGGACGACGTACTCCAGCATGTCAGAGAGTGCCAAACTTGTCAGTAGAACAAGTCAGAGCACGAGCATCCGGTAGGGTTATTGCAGCCCCTTCCCATTCCGGCTCAGAAGTGGGAGGGTATCTCGATGGATTTCATCATTGGTTTACCGAGAGTGCAGGGCAAGGACAGTATCTATGTGGTGGTTGACAAACTCACCAAGTTCATTCACTTCTTTGCTATTGCCGCAGACTAGTTAGCTTCACAGGTAGCAAAGTTGTTTTTTCGAGAGGTTTTTAGATTGCATGGTCTCCCTAAGACCATTGTGAGTGGCAGGGACAACAAGTTCCTTAGCACCTTCTGGCAAGAGTTGTTCAGGTTGGCAGGCACTGAGTTGACTCTTAATACTAGTTACCACCCGCAAACAGATGGTCAGACGGAGATTGTGAACAAATGGGTGGAAGGCTACCTCCGGAGTTATGTAGCGAGACAACAGAGAGCATGGGTTCGATGGTTGTACTTGGGGGAGTTTTGCTATAACTCCACATATCACATTACTATTGGCATGTCGCCATGTCGAGCTCTCTATGGCCGCGAGCCACTTTCTTTCATAGATTTGGCTCTACAGGACAACAGGCCCCGATTGCGGGAGATTGGCTACAGGATCACCAGGATATTCTTAGATCTCTCAGGGGGAACATTCAGAGGGCACAGAATCAACAAAAGATGTATGCTAATCGAAACAGGACAGAGCGGAGTTTTGAGGCAGGTGATATGGTTTACCTACGTCTACAACCTTACAGGCAGAGTTCACTGAAGAAGAGTGGGTTAGAGAAGCTCAGGCCTAGATTTTATGGTCCTTGTCGCATCTTGAGGAAAGTTGGCAAGGTGGCTTATGAGCTAGAGCTTCTGTCAGGTAGTAGGATCCACAATGTTTTTCACGTATCTTGCCTCAAGAAGGCAATCAAACAACAGGTATTGGTTTCAGATGGATTACCCCCACTGGATGAGGAGGGGAAACTAGTTTTGGTTCTTGCTGAGGTTATTGAGGTTAGAGAGAGGAAACTGCGGAACAGGGTTGTTCGTGAGTACTTGATTCGATGGAAGGACTTGCCATACAAGGATGCTACATGGGAGGGTGAGTCAATTTTGCAACACCTAGCATTGAGATTGGTTGAGGGCAAGCAATCGTGGGAAGGGAGGACTGTAATGTCCCCTTCCCAGCAATAGGCCATTTCGATGCCTAATTAGTCTATCTACCCATCTGGATAGGCTAATAGATTCTTTACGGAGGATGCCAGCCAGTCACAGGGTTACATGGGCAAATATTTATTCTCCGAGCTCTGTTTCTAAAGTCAATATCACTTTATTTTATAGTGTTGTTATAAAGTCACTTTATGTCTTATTATAAAGTCACTTTATATTTTAAAGTTACTTTACTTTATAAAAGTGACTTAAGTGAGCTTTTATCCCACATGGCTTAGTTTTGTGTGCTTGCTCTCACTTCGAGGTTATAAAAGCAAAAGGTACACCTCGGGAAAAGCACCATGAAATGTTAAAAGAAAACAAGAAATATAAAATCCGGTTACTCACGTGACTGGTTCATTTCCAAGGATGCAAACCCATTGGAAATTTGGAGGTTGGACGCAAACCTAGCCTTCTTGAGTGAAATCACCCAGGTTTCACCATTGGAATTAAACGAAGTGGTAAGAGGACATCTTCCTTATGCAGCATTGTTCATCAGAATAAATAGTATAGCTGGGAACAGGTGATTTGAATTAAAAAAGTATATGCACTAGTTTGGTCACGTGTTGTAGTGAGCAGCAACTAGAAGAGTTAATTGTGAAGAGCAGCTTCACTCTCAGCATTCATGCTCAGTCCCATACATAGAGCTCACAGCTTATTTGTTACACAAGACATTGCGCCAGCCAGACATCTAACGGCATTCTCAACCGGTTGTCATAGACTCATGGGGGCAGTGAGTGGTGGCACCAGCAGTCATCAGAGACTTCTGAGCTCAAGCCATTTGTAGTTGGTCACGACTCCCTCGCCACATACGGGAGTTAAGGAAACCGGTCTCAACACAAGTCTTTAGCGTGTGACAGTAAGTGATACGGGGGCTCCAGCAGTCTTCTTCCCCAGCGTTCGTTGCCATCACGCACAGGGATCCTCACGCATTGTCCAGTGACGTTGGACATCAGCAGCGGTGGTGACTGTAACAGTCACAACAGGGATGTAAGCCGCAGCAACTGCTAGCTTTTGGTGGAATAAGGGAGAGTATGACAGTTAGAATGTGTGCATAGTCTGGTCCGGGAAAACAACAACTCCCACACACCTGCAGACGGTCCACAAAATCCACGAGTAGCAGTTCATCATCTCTGCACATGAGCATATGGTCTCGGTTGGTATCCGCTAGCCTTTACTAGCTTGTTTAGTGTCATAACATGGGAATGAATGTATCATTATATTTTCCTGTTCATTATTGAAATATATTTATCTGGAGTCCATTCCTGTGTGTCCTGGAGTTCTCAAACATGGTGTAACTTTGAAGTTTACATTTGAATACATATTTCGTAGTCAGTTTGATAGAGACAATGTTAGGATAAAATTCATATGAGAACACAAACAGCAACATTATGTATCAAAAAGGAAATTCTGGTATGCTGTGATAATAACTAAACAGTGATTTTTTGAGAAAGCAAATTTTGAGGACAGTCAGTCAAGTTAGTCCAGAAAATTGCATCAGAGATTGGCTTAGGATCATTACAGTCTGTTGGTTGTATCAAGGATCTGAATCCCAACACATTTAGGTGAGCAATATCCACCTTATCATCATCAACTTGTTAAGCACACACTTATACTGAGGGTGTGGGGGGTATAAGTTAATCTTTCACCTAATTAAACTTAATAATCACAATAGAAGAAATCACACAACATATAACAATATAAACACAAGATTTAGCGGAAACCCTCCAAGGGAAAACCACAAAGATGAATTGCTTAATAAATTCCTCCTATTTCGTAGGATTCAATCTACAAGAGACACCAAACCCCATTGCTAACACCAACTTAGCAAGAGACACCAATCTCTTCTTTTGTGAAGTATCGATCAAAACAAAGTTCCATCTTCTGAATGGTGCCTCTTCAGAAAATGATGGTCATTTTGAGTCTTTCATTCATTCAATCCATTTATTTACTCCATGACATTCACTTCATTTATTTGCTCCATGATGATATCATTCTTACTTATTCCATCATTCCACATTTATATCACTCATTGACAATTTTCTTCTCTTTGAATGTTTTCTTTATATATTCTTCATCTCTCCATGCTTGTTGTCCTTCACCAAATCTGCTTCATAAATGCTAGATATGATTAAACGATTAAACTTTTATTCACCACTCTCATTTCAACCAAACTTCTCATTTGCCCTTCATACCTTCTCATGCCTCTTGGAAAGTGGAGAGGCGATTATTCAAAAAGAGGCATCGTTTTTATTGCTAACATTCCCTTTAATCTTAAGTTTTACCTTTTGATAACTTGAACTCTGATTTTATTTTTATTCCCATTTATGTTTATTTCTAATGTCATTCTTCAGCATAGTCTATAGCCTTAATCTCTTATTTCTCATTTCGACTTCCATGGTCGTAGGCTTCTTAGTGACTTTTTTTGAATGAATAACAGAATTATACTGTCACTTCCCTTCTAGCAGATCAATCTTTTTTGAAACATGATCTCCATTAATATCAGCAAGCAGTGCTGCAACACACTTCTTATATTTTTTGTCAATGTGTTCAATGATGCCTTGTTTATCATCTTTCTATTTATGCGACGCAGTAGGGCCGCAACCTTAAAAATCCAGTGGGAATTCTTCTCATCCAGAGTAAGAAGCATTCTTGGTGCATTGCGAATATGACTCAACATACTGAACCCTTTGGAGTTCTCTCTTGTTACAAAGACCATACTCTCCACCCTCGAGTTCTCATATAATGATGTATATAAGCATCCACATGACTGACACTCTGAGAAAACAGAGCTTTATAGTGTACAACCTAGCATGATGTGGTGTTATGGAAGCCACAATCCCCTGAACAACTCTAGAAACATCCACAGGCCCAGTACACAGATCACCATCTGATATCATACCCTGCAGACCTGAAATGGGAACACTAGTTGCAGTAGTAGAAAAGGTAGGGTTTTGGGAGGGATGGGAGCAGAAACCATTGCACCTTCTGTTTCCTAATAAATGTTGGCCAGGAAATTGTCAGTGCGTATAAGTAGAGTTGGACATTGGCAGGTTCACATTTTGCAGGTAAACTCCATAGTAGACTAATGGTATAACGTTCACAAATTAATGGATTTTAAACTACCTGTGTTGAACCTAAAAATGTATTCACATGAAGAAGTATAGTTGAAAGAAAGTACAAAAAGATGGATGAGAAAAATGATATTGATTTATCTGCATCAACAAGCAAATCTTGTTCCAAGAGCTAATACTTCAATTTTTTTTAATAAAGTTGTAACTGGAAAAACTAGAAGCTGGTAAGCTCTCAATAGTCATCCCGTATCAAACATAAATTCAATACACAAAGCTTCAGCATAATGTTATTTCCAGATGCAGTTGTGGCTTGTATATCATTCCCATTTTGTAGAGTATGAGTGCTATGATTGCAGGCTATATGGAAATATTTACATAGGAGATGGATATAACTCGCTTATCAATATCACAATTTGGTTTTTAATGGATTGCATAGCTAATGTTTCCTTAAAATCAAGACTTAGGCTGCTTCTGCCGCACCTTGATATGGCCCCACTGCATCCCAGTCAGCTGCAAACTTTTCAATTTTTTGTTCCTTATATATAGTCAATAAACAATTGATTGATCATGCTGGCTCAATAGCTCCGAACGATTGCCTACTCTCTCAGTTTTCTCAAGTATTATGTCGAAGCCCATTCATGTTTGGAGAAATGTTCTCTAGTGGTTCATCATATACAGTAACCTGTTTGCAGGTACTTTACATTTTTTTCTCCATTTCATTGACATATATGACTCTTCAAATTTTCTAATAATTTACTAAGGACTTTCTGAATCTACATTTCTGGTTTTACCTTCTGTTTACCACCCAACCTTCAGTGGGTTTGACAAACCCATTTATAATTATTGCCTGCCCTCTACTATTAGTGGAATTTGGATTTCCTATTGAACATCACCTTCTTGAAGGGATATTAGGTAGGAGTTACTTGAAATTTTTGCCTGCTATTTAGTTTTTGGCTGTTGTCAGATCCCATCTGCATTTATATTTAAGCAAGTATTATCATTTGATTACATTTTTTTGGTTTCCTAATTATGCATGCACCTGCTTCTTCATGGCTTATCTTTTTTTGATTCTGAGATTGAGATGGAAATAGGGGTACTGCATTGTTTGCAAGATTGGGCCCACAGACTGCAATTACCTTTCTTGTCTATGAGAAGATGCGGGAGTTTGCTGGCTTGAAAGCTTTGTGACATTTTTCTTAAATAGAAAATTATTTCTGCAGCCTGGAACAAAATGGCTTATTGCATCAAATATCAACAGTAAGAGTCCAAGTTTCTTTTCTTAAAATTGGACAAAACATAACCTATTCCATATAGGTTATTTTTTATGTGTTATTTATTTCATCAATAACAAAGTTGCATATTCTTTCTTAGTTCTCCTTCAAGGAGAGACTAAGGTAAGTTTGAATTTCCTCCTTGCGGCGTGGAACAACTTACCTTTTTGGAATCAAATTGTATCAACTCTTGCCAAGAAGGATTTGTAACAGCATAAATAAAATATTAACCTCCATTATTATTACACTGGGAAAAGATGATTGCAGGTCTGCACTAATGTTGTGTGCATTGATCATACACTTATTGTGGAAAGTGGTAATCTTGGTTCTGCTTGTGTTAATGTTCTGGACTGATGATATAGATATTTCCGCTTTAAAAATTTGTAGAAACTGTAAATTCTACTATTTCACTAGAATGATTTTATTCAATGCTAGGTTAGTCATCTAAACTTGTGAAGGGAAAACAATCCATACGTGGACATCTCAATAGCCCCAGAAATTCAACCGATAATTTTTTTTTTCGCTTGCCAAGATACCATTTTCTGATATGACCAAGCTTATTGTAGGCTAGCTTGTAAAAGTGTACCTGTATATAAATCTTGATTGTGTTGATTGTTGCGTATTCTGTTGTCTAGCGGCTCCAGTTGGCTGTGATAGGGTCATCTAGAGTGCAACCAAAATTTACAGTTTTATTTTACCTCCTAGCAAACAAAAATTATTGGGAACACTTATATCTGCTTATTTTTTCAACACAAATATCAAATGTCCACAAAGACATGCAAAAAAATCCCTTAAGACAGTTTGCTTGAAAGCTTAACAATGTTGCAAGTATCTAATTAAAAAAAAAGCTTGTAATTTATCAATTCATGTTTCAATTCACCTATTATATAATGCTCTATTGGATAGTGATTTCTGCGGTTGGCCCCATAGGGCCTTGATTTGAGGGTCTTGATAGCTGTTTGTTTGCCATCTCATGTTTGATATTGGTGTTACCAGTTGATATTCGCCCGTTCTTTCTGTTCTTTGTTTCTGGTTGACTATAATTATTTGTTGACAAACTCGTGTGGTACTAATTCTTCCATCTTTGTGTTTAAAGATACATGTATGTATTGTAAGAAACTGACCATGGCAGTTTTATACATTAATGTACTTGGAGAGCTATGCTTGTATGCATCAATAGAAGTATCGAGAAGACTTGTGATACACTCCTATACACTAGAAGACTGTTGAAAAGACTTGCTCATACAAAGTTGTCTGAGAACCCTCTTACATCAATATGGTTTCTTACTAAGACCATATTTAAAGATGCTTATGATTTGCCCATAGGCTAGATGTAAAAACAAATAAGTGAAGAACTAAGAGGGATGTGAACAAGTGAATTTAAATACTGCATAAGACTTTGGTTAATTCACAACCTTGCAAGATAACCTCTAAACCTCATGATTACGTAGAATCCAACCTTGGCAAACCATCTATTTTAGGGTTTAGTTGATGCCAAAGTAAAAATATTTTTAAATAATGGGGTACGCAATATAGATTGTTAAAAACAAAACATTGTAGGATGTCACTTAGGCTGCATGAACTGAGGCTAACTCCTTCAGAGGATCATATGCTTGTGATATTTTTAATAACTTCTTTTCACTATCCTTAATAATCTTATCTACATCATAAACACACTTAGGATATTCAATACAAGATTTGTAGATTTTACCTCATTTTGACAATGCATCCTTCAGTTGTTAATTAGTGATTCCCAATGAAGTTTTATCTTTGGCAATTATGATGTTCAACTGATTGAATATCCTAACATTGAATTTATTTTGAACTTTTATCATTGTAGATTTTTCTAAGGATTCAAAACGAGCGTCAACCATATCCAAAAATCCTTCAAGATGATTTGATGTAGATTCATTTTGATCAGATTTGTGAGTTGGCATGATCTTTACCAAAACTTCTGTTTCCCTAGTCAACAATATGTTGTCCTTCTCATGGGTCCTCAAAATTTGTTCTCTTTCTTTGGCTTGATCTACCGAAGCAAGCCCCATCAATTGAGTTGGACTAAGAGTGTCCAATTCAATTGGACCTTGTCTAATTTGCATTCCTCTTTTTCATTGATGTCTCCTTCCAAGAATTTAGTCACTGCCTCTGCAGTTTCTCTTGCCTTCTTAACTTGCTCAACTTTCACTTCCTGAAATCTCTCATGAGTTTGTTCTCCCATTGAGTCTATTTCTTCTCTCACCTCATCTTCCCTCTAACTATCATCATGCATTATCTCCACCTCAACTTCTCCTTTATCTAATTTCTCATTTGTTACCTTTGATCGATCATTTGCAATGTCTCTTGTTGCCTCTTCTTTCTCCTTTTCACCAAGAACATATTCATCTTCTGTCATAGTCATCTTGATATTTGTAACTCTAGGTATATCTTCCTCATCATCGGGTAAGTGCACTAAGATGGTGAACAAAAAGGGGGGTATAAGTGGCCACTTTTTTTTTATGAAATCAAAGAAACTTGAACTTTACAGAGAGATTTGTGAGTCATGTACTCAAAACTAGGAGTTGTGTAAAAAATAAGAATTTTAGTACTCTGAATCTAGTTTCTAAACTACTAAAGTTTAAAAATGGATAAGATTAAGAGGGTCAAAGCTCTCGTGCACAAAAAATTGTTCTTGATTTTTTTAGAAAAATATAACATAGTTGTTTCTGTGCACTTCACAAACTATATAGTTAGATTTAGCGTTTTGCAAAACCCTTTGGTAGCATGATAGATAAGAGTGAGATCTAGAAGTTGTGTATTTTTTTGTAATTTTCTGCTGAGTATTTTATTTTTTTATGATTTTTTGAACTAACTGCATCCTGAAAATCTGGTACCTAATCGTGCGCTGTGCATAACTTGCATCAAAAAAATCCAAATTGTAAACTTTTTAAAAAGTGTATAGAGTAGTGTAGAACAGTAATATGTGATTTGTTTTGAATTTGGTCATGTAGATCAAAAGTTATTAAAAAATGGTACACATATGTCTGTGAGAAATGTGAAGACAATGGTTAAAAAAATTAAAGTTTACTATGGTAATGTTGTCCAAAAATAGAAAAAATTATATGGTTAGAAAGCTTAGAAGATGTGTGAGATGATGGTAGTAATTTTAGAGATGCCCACTTGATCATTTGTAAAGCTAATGCTGATGAAGAAATCATGTTGAAAGAAGGAAAAATGTGTAAATGGACAAAATTGGAGGGAAAATGGGCTTGCAAGCCTTAGGGTCGTATTCCAAACATTTTACCAAGTCATAACCTGTACAGGTTATGTTGTACAGAATAACCCACTCGGGTTTTGAAAAAAAAAAATCACAATTTCAAGTTCTACATAACCCGTACAAGTTATGAAGACATTAAAAAAATTGCTTGTAAATGTGTAATACAATACACATTTGTATAGATTTACATATATGATATGTTTCTATGTAGGTGTATATGCATATCTATAGTAATATATATACATATACATATACATATACATATACATATATGTATATGTATATGTACACACACAAACACACATATATGTATGCATATGTATATATATTTGTACATATGCATGACTCCCCCCCTCTCTCTCTCTTTCTCTCTCCTTATACTCCCCCTCTCTAGTTTTATATAACCCGTACAAGTTATCAGAAATTGTGAGCATTCTCATAAGTTTACATAACTCGTTTGGGTTATGAGAAATTGTGAACGTTTTCATTACTTTACATAACCCGTACGGGTTATGCAAAATTCTTTATATTTGAGTCCCAACGGCCTAAAAACCAGCAGTGCAAGTTATTTGAAGGCCCCACTACTGTTGCACATGATTTTCTGGAACAATAACAATCAGGTTTTGTTTATTTTATTGCCATTTTTTCTTTGAAATTATCGATTTGTATTTTTTTAAATTCTTTTTGAAGTTATTTTATCATGGTTACTTTAAATTATAATAAAATGATGCTCATTTGTTGTTTTTATGCTATTTGATTGTTGATTGTCATCATGATGTTACGTATAGGACAATCAATATCAACAATGGGAAAGAACAAGAGAGGAACAATTGAACAATGAGAGGCAGCAAAGGAAAGACAAAGGGAGTGTATGAGGATATTACATGAAGGTACGTCATCTAATGCACCTAATGAAAATGATGAACATTCAACAATTGAAATCAATATTATGAATGCACCAAATCAAAATGATCAACATACACCAATTCAAATGCATGAGATGAATCCACGTAATGAATGCGATGAACATAAACCATTTGAAAATGATGTAATGAATACACATGTTAATGAAATTGAAGAAGATTTACCATTTGAATTTGATGTGATTAATGAACATAATGCACCAATCTTAATACCTCCTAGAATAATTCGTAGAAAACCAAAGTTTCTAATAGACATTGATGAAAATATTGTGAGGTCAATGCATGATAAAATTTCTGAAAGAACTTGTAGAAGAATGGTTATAAGAATTTGGAATAACTATTTTGAAAACTTAAATCAAAGTGGAAGATTCCAATTAGTTGTTGAAATGATTAAAATCTAAAATTTAGAGAAATTATAAAAAATTTCAGGTTAAGAACTGTAATGTCTCCAATTTAGCAGGTCTCTGCAGTTGAGCATAGTCAGTTCATCAATGCAACCCTCGTAAGCTGACAATGCATTTTGAGGGTCTTTGGGAGTCTCTAGAACGAACTTATTATTTTGGGTAAGTCTATTTTTAGCAGTGCCTATTTCTGGTAGGCAGTGTCTATTCCTGGTTGGGTAGTTGGTCCTGGTGCCTTGTCAGGAGTTCGTTGATTGCAGTGAGACAGTTCAGTGGCTTGTATTTTAAAATGACATTATTAAATTAAATTATTTGATTTAATTTAATAATGTATGACTTTATAACTTTATGTTATAAAGTGAGATTATTTTTAAAAGCCAATTAAGTGAAAATATTAAAAAGTGTTTTTTTCGAAAAAGCAATATAACCAACTCGAAAAAGCACTTTTTATTATCTTATGCAATCATTATTTTATTGAAGTTCATGAAGGATATAGCTCTGGCTAGGGTTTCGAGGATGGATTCCTCATTTCGTAATTTGAGCCATCTTCTTTTGGTGGTGAATTTTACTTCTGTTTAATTCTGCTATCTCAATTCAATGCTGTGGTATATTGAATTGTTGAAGGTTTCAAAATTTGGAATTTGAGTGCTGATAAATTTGTGTGGAGAATTCAGTAAATTGACAAGTTGATATTATTTTGCGACTGATTGAAATAATCAATTCTGGGAGAGTTTGAATCTAGCATTTGAAATCATTGTTGAAGTGTTTGCAAAGAGGGTGGATTATCGAAACCTCTTGGAGTTCATGAGTGGTGTGCGGAATATATTAACAGGTGGAGGTGTCAAGTGTTGGTAGGGATAATCCTAGCAATTGTCAACGATCAGCAGAAAAACTAGCAAGTGAGGCCCTTGGCGTGGGTAGAAGGAATTCTAGAACTCACGCAATTTCCTGGTAGAGCTCCAAACCTCATTCTGGCCGCATTTACTGTTGTGACTGCTCTGCATTTGCTAAGGAAGTCACGGGTGTTATAAGGGGGGGGGGGGGTGATCAATTCCCTATCTACGTGGAAGACCAACAGGGCTGCCCAGTCATTTGCTAAGCACTGCGTCCAGCAAAGATACCTCACGTTGGTTCTTCTGCAAGCATGTGAGCTGTTCATCAAGGATGCTGTACCATTGAAGGCAAACGTTGATAGCTGGTGTTGTCATCAATTTCCAGGTGCTTTGTTTGTTCTGATAATTGTAATACCCCAAAAATGGGCTATAAGTTCATTAACCTCCTATATCATCAAATCATATGAAATCGACATCAAAAGTCCTAATCTAAGGCACATCTAAACATCATCAAATCTAATTGATTATCTTAAATTTTGCATCGGGGAATATTCCTAGTAATATTCTTAATTATCTTAATTATCTTTAATTTAATGATTATTTGGCGATAAATCACATTTATCCTAAGTTTGATTAATTGAATATTTTCATATTTAATTAATTAAATTTAATATTTGCCACTTAATTATGTAATTAAATTTAATTCTATCTATTATTAATTATATTATTTAATTTTGACAATAAATCAAAATTCCTATCTTTAATTGATTAAATTCTTATTTAATTAATTAAAGCAAGTTGTCATTATTTAATAATATAGTTTTTAATTAAATTTTGATTAAATAATTGATTAACCTATAAATCAATTGTTTTATTTTTAAAAGCAGTTAAGTTGGAAATAAATCACTTTATTATTAAATTAATTCATAAATAAAACATGCACAATCATAAAAGCAGACAACTATCAATTATCAATTAAAGCTAAACTCTATTTTGAGTTAAAACTTAGCTTTTGCATGTTTTTGTGAGTTAATTATCTTTATTTAAAAATAACTCAAAAATCAAGTTGAGTTATTTGAGTGATTTATGGCTTTTTCCCATGCACCTCCAAAGCCCTAGATTTCTATAAATTAAGGCTTTAGCTCTTCACAAATCATCTCATATTTTGCACAATCACGCTGGAGAATTGGAATTGAAGAATCAAAGCTCTTGCGAATCGACATCTTTGTGAGATCAATCTTATTTTTGCATTCATATTTCATATCATTGTTAGATTAGCATAGCATATCAGTTTTCAATAGCATTCATATCATATCAGTTTTTATCATTCTTATTGCATAGAAAATATCAAAAATATAGATTAATTGCATTTATTCCATATCTAGAATTGCATTCAAATCCTTCATTTAGGTGTCGTCTAGGTCACTGATCTCGATTACAATCTGAGAACATTAATCTCGCACCTATTAGAAGGCAGTAAATCGCTTGGTTAGATAGCTTTCAATTTTGCATGATTTTGATTGTAGCTAACCTCTAATGTTTTACTGAGTGTTGTGTCTACAGATCAGGTACAATTTTCACACACACATTTCTGGCGCCCACCGTGGGGCAACCCACCTTTGCATGCTGGTTTTAATTTTTTTGGGAGCTAAAACCCTAAAGTTTCAAAGATTTAATTTTATCTCCCAAACGGCTTGGAATTTTGGTCTGAAATTTTTTTTGCAAGTTGGTGACATGTCATGGAAGCTACAGTAAAAAATTTAGAATTTTCTGAGATGTTTTGAATTTTTAATAATTTTTTCTTCAAATTCCAGAAAAAATTAATATCTGACGCAAATTAGCATATTTTTCAAAAAATTTTATATTTTCGGAAAGCTCTTAAAATTCTACAGGGGGTCCATTCTTTGTGTTTTAAATTTGGACATGATATCATAGCTCAAATAGTCAATTTACAAAAACTGGTCTGTTTTGATAAAATGGGTCTCTAGGGCACAAGTGAAGAGGTTTTTCTAAAATTTTTGCATTTTTGGAAAGCTCTCTATTTTTTAGTAGGGGTCTCTATTCTGAATTTTTATTTTTGTGGCCAAAATCATATCAAAAAAATTAGATCTTGTTGACTAGGTCAAATGCAAAAAAAAAAAAAAAAAGTTTTGTGATGGGTATGCACTTATTTTTTTTACATGGTTCAATGAATGATATGAGTTGTCATTTGGGTTGATTGCTGGTTATTATTACTGATAATAATTGATTTTTAGAGCTAACCCTATGGTTTTCATAAGTTGAATATATTTTGCATATCTTGTTTGCTTGTTTGCTTGTTGGAGAGTTCGTCACTTGCTTGCATGGAAAAGCTCAACAAAAATTACTAAAAATCAAGTAAAATCTACTAAGCGCGTTGCAAGGATCCCAGGTATTCTCCTTCATCTAATAATATTTTGATTTGAGATTTAAAATAAATCTCTTATGTGTCAAGCTTGTGTGCATCTTTTCATGCTTTTGGTCTATTTCTACACACTTGCATAATTGATACTAGGTTGTGAACCCTTAAGGATTCATTAAGTAGTCTTAGAATACTTATGATTGATCTTGATTGCTATCTTGGGTTATTGGACTCGCTAATCCGTCGGCCCCTCATTTCCGCCCCGTGGTTGCAATCTCAGCGCCATAAAGGGGAGGGGTCAACAGGACAGAAGCGTTAAATGTTCCACTTGGCAACCCTTTTGTGCTTTTAGGAAATCACTTGTTTTCTAAGTTGGGGACTCATTTTTAGCTTGTGTGAGGTGTTAAGTGTTCCACCTTGTGGACTCATCTCATATTCGCTTTAAACGTTAAGTGTTCCTCTTTCTACTTTTTGGATGCTTTTGGTAGATTTGCTTTCAGAACATACATCTGTGCTCACATAGTAATTAGGCCCTATGAGCACTATTTGTGATTCTTGAGAGATTGGATTCCTAGCGAAATCCTTCTTGACGATAGAATCCTTGTAGGTAGGGAGGATACTTAGTGCGTTTCACATTCAACTTAGTTAGTGAGTCTTCTCTTATTGATCGACACATTCTCTCTCCGGAGAGGTTGATAGATCACGTGAGGTTGATATCACGAGCTTTGGTGAATCAAAATTGGTTAGTGCGTCTTCTCTTATTGATTGATACATTCTCTCCCCGGAGAGGTTGATAGATCACGTGGAGTTGATATCACAGACCTTGGTGGAACAAAACTTTGTCTTAGCGTGTCGGATTAATCTGCTTGCTTTGTTTGGGTTAAAAGTGAAGAGGTGTCAAAACCTTGAATCTGGAGCCAAGTCCCCTTGTGGTATACTATTGTGAGTCATCTTTAGAGAGGGTTAACCGTAGCGGACAATCCCTTCATAGGGCAAACTGCGTTGATGGAACCTCAAGCGGTAATAGCCATTTTCGCCATGGTAGTGACAGCCGCTATATAAATGTCCTTGTGGAACAAATCTCCACGGGTATGGTTCATTGTTGGGTTGTCAGATCTCCCTAGCAGCTCTTGAAGATTAAGTTCTCGGACTGTGTCAAAACCCTGGTGCGCCGGGATTGGAGTTCACCCCTTTGAATTATAAAAATTGCAGAGTCAAACCATTACTAAAAACCCTAGAGAGGCCAATTTTTCACTTTCAGGTATATGTGCGTTATTGCAAAACTTTTTCAGAACATACACAATTAGTACTCTCAGGGATTAGCACAATTTGGTCACTTGATTGTTCGTGTGCAAGGTTGCTTTTGCCCTTGTTCATTATTTTCAGACATGCTTGGAATCACTTGCTTGCTATTCTGCGTGCTTATTTATCTACTTGGCTATTAAAAATGATCAAATCTGGTATAACCTTCAAAATCTGGACAATACAATTTGCAAACAATCTAAAACTGAAGACCTTACATTTTGCAAAAATTGACGTAAAATCTTTCTGGAGTCAAAAGTCATTTCAGGAAGTCAAAAGTCGTACGAGTTTTGTCAAGTATCGTTTCAGTATTAGCCAACTGTCGTATGAGTTTAGCAACTATCATTTCATAGACTACCCACTGTCATATGAGTCTGCAGAGTGTCATTTGGAAAAATTTGAGAGAGTTGTCAAAAATTGTCAAATTGCAAGATATCCAATGTTTCCAGCCTAGTTCCAAAATCTGTCAAAAATATCATTGTGTCAAGAACAGATCAGTAGCTATTGAGAATCCGTACACATGTCTCAAAAAATCAGTAAACAAGAGGAAGAAATTCTGATTGCCGCTATGATGCAGCTGCAAGCTATGCAAGTCCAGCTTGACAAACTTGAGAAAGAGAAAGAATCTAAAAAGTTCTCCATGGAATCTTTATACTCTTTTCCATTTGATAAAGATTTGTACATGTCACCATGCCCCCGAAAAAAATTTGAGCAATATGATACCTCTTCCACGGAGAGTGACACATCTAGCTTTGAAGACTCTGATGACTATGACGACAGACAATGTAATGATACCTATGACACCTCTGTTCCTAAGAGTCCTCATCGTTCATTCCTACTTACTACAAAGGGGCCGTCACATTGGATAGATCGTGATGGTGATCCATATGATTCTGATTTTGAAAGAGATTTTGATGGCTTTTGTGGACAATACCTTGATGATGATCCATCTACTACTGCTGAGGACTATAAAATACATCGTGCTAGCTTGAAACGTCAATACTATAAGGATCTCTCCTCTCAGAACTCTCCAACTGAAAATAAAGATTACACTCTCAAGGAAGATCATGTTAATGTTGGACCTTTGTCTTGTGATGGTTCCCTTCCATCCCCTACTTCCTCCAATACTCGTACATTTCCTAAAGCTTCCGAGTCTTTCAAATCTTTCACAGAACCTTCATCTGACACAAGCCCTGATACTTTTCATGTGGTTCCCTATAGTTATCCTCCAGGGCTATCTCTTAAAGAAACTCAAGCTAACCTTCACTTGGCTGCAAATACTTTCAATAATGATAAACCTAAAGAGCCTAAGCCTTCATATGCTATAATCCCTACTTCAACTAGTCCTCCACCATCTCTTCCAAAGTCATCCATACAATCCCAACATGCTTCCTTGTCCTTAGAAGTGGCTCCATGTCAAGAGGACTCTAAAAATGATAAAGAGAAGAACATAAAGAAAGATCAAGATCAAGAACCCTCCATGGCATCCACTCCTTTTCCCAATGTCTCTTATCTGCCTCAAGGTTCTTTTGATCCTGTACCCCCTTTTTCATGCATTCCACCATGTCTTAAGTCTTCGCCTAAGCAAGATCAAGCTACTACTTACACTAATGAGCTTATTGACAATCAAAATGACCTTACTACACTTGCACTTTCCAAAGATGATACTTCCATTAAGGTTGGTAAAAATAGTGTTGTTACTTCCAATGTTAAGCCTATTGAAAATCAAGAGATAAATTATGTGCTGGTGCTATCCAAAGATCCTTGTCAAGATCAAAGTCTTCCATCTTCTTATTCTACCACTCCATGTTCACTTTCACTTTCTACTCTTCCTAAGTCTTTGCAAGCTTTGAAAAATCCTATCAAAGAAGATGCTCATATTCAAGATGTCCATGATTCTATTGAAAATTCTAATGCTCACTCTAAAGATGTTGATATCTTTGGTTGTCATATAGATGCTGATGAACTTATTGATTATCCTTTTGCATCTTCCACTTCCATCCTTGGACCTCTTCCACCACTACAAAGATCTTCACGCATTCCTTCCATCTTGGGTCCTTATGTCCCTTCACTTTCCCCTCCTAACTTTCCTAATTCACCATCCATCTTGGGCTCTTACATACCTCCATCTCCTATCTTTCCTCAAGATCAACATAGATGCATACCCATGAATCTTTTTCATCCACCCACCCATCTAGACCAGTCGTATCCTCCCTTTTCCACATATCTCAAGTCCTTTGGAAGTAACTTGAATGTTCAATACAAGAAAAAGAAGCAATACAAGAATCCATAAAAAAAGATCACCATGTCTCCTCTAATAGACATGGAAACATAAAGTCAAAAGAGATATCTAAGAAAAAAATTACAAGACAAGTATGGGTTCCAAAATCTATCATTGAAGATATTATCTCTAAATCATCAAAAGGAAATAAAAAGCCTACACTATATGGATTCCAAAGTCTCTCATAAGAGAGTCTCATGTTGAACAAAAAGTGAAATTGACATTCAAGCTTCCAAAAGCTTCCACTACATCTCCTTCCAAAAATATTCTTCCATTTCATGCGCCCAAACCACAACCTCTGCTATCCATTCACCATATTCCTTCACGTATTCCCTCATTCACATTTTCTCCACCCTCTCACCACCCTTCAAGGTATGTGTTGACGTTGATCTTGCCTTCCTTTCCATCTACCCTTTCACAATCCTTCCATTCATTAACCTTCTACCTTCTATCCTTTTTTCTCATTTGCCTATTCCTCCTATCTTCCAACCTCACTCGCTTTACATAAAACCCTATCTTCCATTTTTCTCTTCCATGTTCCTTTCCCTATCAGCATCTTTGAGCATATCATTTTGAATCCTTGGCATATCATGGTTTATCCTTTCAAGGAGCACTATCTAAAAAGCTTGTCTTCTTCTAAAAAAAGAAATAAAAAATAAAATAAAATAAAATTGAAAATGTGCCTTGGTGAAAACCTGGAAACAGGCGCTTTGGTAGCAAAAGTAAAGAGAAATAAATTCATCCTATGGTGAAAACCACTTCCTTGTGGCACCTTGGATAAGTACCATGATGAAAACCTGGCAATCAGGCATCATGCGTAGTTCTTCTACATATTTCATCCATTCCATCTTCTCTCTTTGATCTTGACAATGTTGATCTATACATGAATATTTGGCTATTTTGTGAGCTATCTTACGGTGATCTTGCTTTCATTCCTTCCATGTTTAGCCTTCATATCCATCTTCCTCCATTCATTTTTGCCTATCACTATCCTTTTCCCCTTTGTTCTTGATCTAATAAAGAAAGAAAGAAAGAGTAAAACACAATGCTATGAAGCCTCTTGACATGTCTACTCCTTTGGACTACATCCTATTCTGCTCTGGCATTATGATTTTGTGCTTATCCTATGCTAGCCTTTCATTGCTTGTCCAAATGCGCTTTACATGACAATTTTTCCCTAGCTTGAGTATTCTTGAGGAGTTTCCCCTTGAGGATTTCTTCCCTTCATTTTTCTTCATTCTCTTATCTTCCATCTCTTCCACCAGCTTGCTAATCCCTCTTGTTCTCCACCTTGCTAAACATTGGGACTGCACGATATGATCTTGTTTGGGAGTTTGCAAATGGAAAAAGATGCTATCAAGTATACCAAGTATCAAAACAATTATCAGAATCAGTATCAGAATCAGTATCAGAACCAGTATCAGAACAATTATCAGAATTAGTATCAGAATCAGTATCAGAACCAGTATCAGAACCAGTATCAGAACAAGTATCAGAATGGGCCTACAGAACAAGTATCAGAACACCTACTGGGGCTACACCTTTCACTTTAGTTTATGGGTCTAAAGCAGTACTACCTATTGAGGTTGAAATCCCATCACTCGGGATCAGAATGCATGGACTTGTCACTGATGAAGACTACAGAGTGTCTCGGTTACAAGAACTTGAACTACTAGATGAGCGCAGACAAGCAGCGTATGATCATCTCAGAGTGTATCAGAAAAGAATGTCTAGAGGCTACAACAAGAAAGTCAGACATAGAGAATTTTAGGTTGGTGATCTAGTGTTGAGAGAAAATTCTAAAAATCAATCACATCGAGAACGCACGGGGAAGTTCAAACCCAATTGGCTGGGTCCCTTTGTAATCACTGCTACTTTTGGCTCTGGTGCTTATCAACTCTCAACGACTGAAGGAGAACAGCTCCAAGAACCAATCAACGTTCTCCATCTGAAGAAATTTTATGCCTAAGGCATTCAGTGCTTGGTAAAATGTCCTAAAAAAAATCTTAAAAATCGGAAAAAGTCCTGAAAAAATGAACATCTTGGTGAAAACCTAGCAATAGGCGCCTTGATGATTCACAAAAAAATTGATAAATATCAAAAGTACAAAAAAATTGAAAAAATGAAAAATACAAAAAAAAAAAAAAAAAAAAAGTGCCTTGGTGAAAACCTGGAAACAGGCACCTCGGTAGCAAAAATAGAATCTCTACCAAGATGGTGAAAACTCGGCAAACGGGCACCACTTGTTCCAAAATGCTCCATCTATCAACACAATCTTGGTCTTTCCCAGCTTTCAGTCTTGCTTTAGTTTGTACATATCTCCCAGTTTGTTTCTGCATATCTTGGTTTCAATAAATCGACCTGTACACCAACCAGCTCAAGCGTCTGCATCCTATCAATGTTCACACTTGGGGTCAATCAATGTCATATCCTATGGCCTCCAATGTATCTTAGACGTGTCATATCCACTCAGAGTCCTTTGAAGCTTCATGTGAGTCAGTCAGTCAGTCTTGTCTCCAGAAAGGATTTTGCATCTATAACAACGCAATCAAACATCAAAACTCAACTGAAAACAATTTGTGCTTTTCATGCTTTTATCTCCTTGTATGCTTACTGATTCGCATTGAGATTTTTGCATATTGTGTCCCTTCAAGCTCTTCGATGATGTCTTTTATAGGATTTAGAGAGTGATGACTGGGGGCATAATCTTTTCTTTGTCTTCTGCTTGTATGTGAAAATCTAACAGCTTTGGAAATTCTGGATTGAAATGGTGTCCGACTGTAAGAGCCTCTATCTCAAATTGGATGGCCATGCGTACCTCGACCATTGATACCCAGAAAATTCAAGGAAGTTTGCTCTAACTATTATCTTTTTGAGTAAGTTCTTTCTCCTACTGTGGAACGCAATCTTGCCTAAGGATGTGAACGATAAAGGGTCACTACGGGTAATTCACATTGGATTTAGAATGATCTCTTGACTGTTTGATGTGTTTGTAATGCAAGGCGTACTCAGGTCATCACAATGTTTTTGTTTTGATGCTTGTACAAATTGCTATATCAAAATGGACATGATATTTAGGTCATCCTGGCGTTTGTGCCTTGATGCTTATATCTAATCCGACATTCAACAACTAAAATCAATATTCATATGTCCATGGTTGTTTGACCAGTGGGTGTTGTATTGATTCTTGTACATACAAATCGATATTCATATGTCTATGGTTTCATGGCTAGTGGGCATTGAATTGATTTATCCGGTTACCTAAAAGTTCAATGATGATAACAAATCGACATATGATCAGTGACTAGGTCCTCGGTCTTAGGTTACATTTCATTTTGCATGTCTCATTTCATTTTGCATGTTGCATGATCTCACAATGATTAAACGAACTTCAATGCTTAAACGATTCTTCAAATCACCTCTTCCATTCTAACAAGAGCTGAATCTCACACGAAGGTTCCTTCAACAAAATAGCAAGTAGAATCCTTTTTCGGGATCAAAATTCAAATCTGAGATCATTCATATTATTAACTACTTGCATAATCAATCTTTAATCATCACAGAAATCTAGTATTCAACTTAACTGATTATCTTACATCAAACTATCGACATTTCAACTATGGTCACCTCATGGTTTAACCTAGTCAAATTTGGTCTTTTGGACCTTCCAACGATGCAGAATGCGTTCTCAGATGTAAATAACCACTTCTCAAATCAATTAACATGCTTCTAAACTATCAACGCTGACTTTTCTTGTCAGATTTCAATTTTAATCCCGAAGGGGGCATGGTATTGCACATCATTCAAAGTCTGTAAATCAAATTCTATCAATCAAATCTATCAATATCATTCATCAGTGATCAAGACAACAATCACGTCTAGTCACTGATTCATCAAAAGACCTCATCGCTCGAGGCAAATCTATCATCACTTGGGGCATATCAGATTCATCGATCCATATCAATCTGATATTCTCCTAATCTTGTAAACTGTATCAGTTTTTGCAACCATCAGATCATAGTGTTCTTTCCTTGGTTCTTCGACAACTGAAGGGTTTGGATGTGATACTTGCTAGTTCTGCTAAGACAATCGAGTCTAGAACGGGTCACTCACTTCTTATCAATCCTAAGGTTCAGAATCAGGTGTTTTGACACTTTTTCGCAATCATAGGTTCATTTGCTGCTACAGTGAACATTATCTTTGGTCATTCAAGACCTATTATCTCCATATCAATTCAATATCAATCAACTCCTATCTCAATATCTTTCAATTGGTTTCTATCTTGAGATCGGTTTATCTTTTGAATCAGTTTCATATCTCTATCAAACACAGACTATCTTTGAACCACTGCGCTTCACACAGTAATCCAAAGAGGGGCAAAATGTAATACCCCAAAAATGGGCTATAAGTTCATTAACCTCCTATATCATCAAATCATATGAAATCGACATCAAAAGTCCTAATCTAAGGCACATCTAAACATCATCAAATCTAATTGATTATCTTAAATTTTGCATCGGGGAATATTCCTAGTAATATTCCTAATTATCTTAATTATCTTTAATTTAATGATTATTTGGCGATAAATCACATTTATCCTAAGTTGGATTAATTGAATATTTTCATATTTAATTAATTAGATTTAATATTTGCCACTTAATTATGTAATTAAATTTAATTCTATCTATTATTAATTATATTATTTAATTTTTACAATAAATCAAAATTCCTATCTTTAATTGATTAAATTCTTATTTAATTAATTAAAGCAAGTTGTCATTATTTAATAATATAGTTTTTAATTAAATTTTGATTAAATAATTGATTAACCCATAAATCAATTGTTTTATTTTTAAAAGCAGTTAAGTTGGAAATAAATCACTTTATTATTAAATTAATTCATAAATAAAACATGCACAATCATAAAAGCAGACAACTATCAATTATCAATTAAAGCTAAACTCTATTTTGAGTTAAAACTTAGCTTTTGCATGTTTTTGTGAGTTAATTATCTTTATTTAAAAATAACTCAAAAATCAAGTTGAGTTATTTGAGTGATTTATGGCTTTTTCTCATGCACCTCCAAAGCCCTAGATTTCTATAAATTAAGGCTTTAGCTCTTCACAAATCATCTCATATTTTGCACAATCACGCTGGAGAATTGGAATTGAAGAATCAAAGCTCTTGCGAATCGACATCTTTGTGAGATCAATCTTATTTTTGCATTCATATTTCATATCATTGTTAGATTAGCATAGTATATCAGTTTTCAATAGCATTCATATCATATCAGTTTTTATCATTCTTATTGCATAGAAAATATCAAAAATATAGATTAATTGCATTTATTCCATATCTAGAATTGCATTCAAATCCTTCATTTAGGTGTCGTCTAGGTCACTGATCTCGATTATAATCTGAGAACATTAATCTCGCACCTATTAGAAGGCAGTAAATCGCTTGGTTAGATAGCTTTCAATTTTGCATGATTTTGATTGTAGCTAACCTCTAATGTTTTACTGAGTGTTGTGTCTACAGATCAGGTACAATTTTCACACACACAATAATAAGTTTGAAATCATTCCATATGCAAATGATTAATATTTATGATATGTCATGAGAACATTATTAAATTGTTTCCTTTTGATATTCCAAGTTTGAGCATAAACAAAAATTATAACTGTTGATTAGAGCAATATTGAGTTATAATTGCAAAAAATTCAAAGTTAATATTGAACCTTTAGAGAGAGCCAATTGAGGTTCTTCACAGTGGTATCAGAGCCAAATTCTTGCCAGCCTGCAGGGTTAATTGGGTTCAGCATGGCACAAAGGTTTAGACCTGGTATGTTCTACTCTCGTAGAGGTCCTAATTCTCCTCCTGGTGAGGGAGAACCTGAGATACAGTTTGGTAGTATGAAAGATAGGGGTGCAGGTGGTCTAGGTAATGCAAGTGGTTCAGGTAATGCAGGTGGATCAGGTAATGCAGGTGGTTCAGGTAATTCAAAATATAGGGACGTTGCTACTACTTCGAAAATAGATAGAGAAGTCTGTGATACTTTTCGGGGTATTGCAGACGGTCAACATCATGTTTCTACTATACTTCAGCAGTTATTTGATACATTATAGCAGATGACAATCCCTGTTGATCGTGGCCGAGATAGAGGGGCTCGGAGTGTTTCAACTAGCTCTCATCGATCTAGAGCTGATGACAGGTCACGTGTGGGTGACAGGATGAGAGCTGAGGATCGTCCTAGGCAAGAGGATAGACATGACAGAGCAGGGCATGTTGGTATTCATGATAGACCACAATGTCCTATATTTTTGAGACCTGAGGTGGATGCAGTTAGCATTGAATCTGAGGCCACTCCGTTTGTAGATGATATTTTTGCACATTATGCTGAGTGGGATGCCCTACCACATGTGATAAAACAAAATCTGAATTTTGACAGGTTTCTTTCATAGAAATGGGAGCACACTAGGGGTAGACTGGTACCTGACAGACAGAGGCCTAGGGATACATATTTACACCTGGCTACCAACAAGATGATTCTGGATCATTATGATGGCAGTGGTAAAGTGACAACATGAGCTTGGGTTCATAAGTTGGACACTTATTTGTCTTTACGTCCTATGTTTGAGGAGGACGCCATTTGTTTTGCTGTTCTACATCTGGATGGTATAGCCCATGACTGGTGGTACCATGGGTTGGTGTCACTTTGACACAATTAGATCTTTTATTATTAGGAGTTTGTTGATAGATTGATTGAAAGGTTTGATAAGAAGGACCCTGAAACATATTTCAGAGAGTTGGCTCAATTGAGACAAACAGGTAACTTGGAGACCTTTATCAGTGAGTTTCAATGGTTGTCTGTTATGGTCTATGACATTTCAGAGAGGAGGAGAGTTATGCTCTTTGTGGAGGGGCTGATGGAGCTTACCAGAGGATGGGTTAAGTCTTTGGACCCACCTACCTTGCAAGAAGCCATGAAAAAAGAAAGGAATTTGGAAGCATCAACTCCATAGAACAGATTTGCTATGAGACCTTCCAACACTTCTTATGACAGGACAACACCTAAAAGGGATGATAGAGCTGATTCTAGTCGTCCTACAACAGGTCCATTAGATCAAGAGACATTAAATGATCTAAGGAGAAGGAAATTATGTTTTCATTGTAGAGGGCCTTATGATTTGAATCACAATCGTCCCTTGAAACCAAAGGGAAAGAATAAGATGATGGAGTGGTTTTATGATGACGAAGATGATTCTAAATTTTCGGGACAACGAGTTGATGATGAACATGATTCACGTGAGGTTCCAGTAGATGATGATGAACAGGTGGGTAATTTTGATTTCAAGGTTGTGTACCTCATGAGCATGAAAAAAGAAGATTCCTTTAGGATGCATGGTCTCTTGGCAGGGCATCGAGTCATTGCTCTCTTTGACACAGGAGCTACTCATAATTTTATTGACTCACGTTTGGTGGCCAAGAGGGGATTTGAAACTGAAGATTTTGAAGGACTTAGAGTACAGGTAGCGGATGGTTACTCTCTCAAGTGTAATAAAAAGATTCCTGAGCTTCCTGTAAAGATGAATAGTTATTCCTTCAAGGCAGATTTTTATGTGGTTGACATGGATAGCACAGATATAGTCCTCGGCATGAGTTGGTTGCATTCACTTAAAGATATCTACATGAATACGGAAAGGATGGAATTGAGGTTCATCAAGGACGGCAAGACACACATTCTTAAGGCCATTTAGGGTGGTGATTTGAAGACTATTTCCCACAATCGTATGCAGCGTTTGGTGAGGCAGGATGATGTTATTGATTAGGCAGCAGAGTGTAGGGTGTTGTCTACATCAGAGAACATAGATGGGTCAACTTATCATCTGGATATTCAGCAGCTCAGAATTAAACACTCCAAGGTGTTTAATGATTTACCTTATGGTAGACCACCTGACTGAGGAATTGAACACATTATTGAGTTAGAGGAGGGCACTAATCTCATCATGATTACTCCTTACCGGCACCCTAAGCGATTGAAGGATGAAATCGAAAAGACCATTCAGGAGCTGCTCGCTATGGGACATATTAGGCCGAGTAAGTCTCCTTTTGCTTCATCTGTTGTTTTGGTAAAGAAAAAGGATGGGAAACTCAGAATGTGTATAGATTACCGGATGTTGAACAAAAAAACTATTAAAAACCGGTACCCGATTCCTCGCATTGATGAGCTTATTGATGAGTTACACAGAGCCAAATACTTCTCCAAGATTGACTTGAGATTCGGATACAATTAGATTAGAGTTAGAGAGCAGGATGTGGAGAAGACATTCAGATGTCATTGTGGCCATTTTGAGTTTCTAGTCATGCCTTTCGGTTTGACTAATGCTCTCGTTACATTTTATTCTACTATGAATAGAGTCTTCCATGGTCAGTTGCAGAGATTTGTTCTTGTTTTCTTTGATGACATATTAGTGTATAATAAGACTTGGGATGAGCATGTAGCACATTTGGATATAGTACTCAGCATTCTTGATGAGGCTTCCTTGTTCACCAAGGAGTCCAAGTGTGCTTTGGGCATGACAGAGTTACTGTATTTGGGACATATCATCAGCGCAGAGGGAGTTCACATGGATCCAGACAAGGTCCATGCTATCTTGGAGTGGCCTACACCAGGAAATTTGACACAGCTGAGGGGATTCATTGGTTTATGTGCTTTCTATCAGAGATTTGTGTCAGGTTTCTCTAGACATGCAGCGCTGCTTACTGATTTAACCCGTAAAGGGTTCTTTTATTTGGACTGATCAATCACAGGAGTGTTTTGAGAAGTTCAAGATCATCATGACTACATGCACGGTCTTGGCACCACCGGATTTTACGAGACCCTTTGAGTTGCATTGTGATGCCTCAGGGGAAGCTATTGGAGTGGTGCTATCTCAAGATTGCCACCCTATTGTTTTTGAGAGTCGTAAGCTCAGGGGACCTAAGAGGCTGTTTAGTATTTATGACAAGGAAATGTTGGCCATTATGCATGCCTTGGCCAAATTCAGGCAGTACCTGGCAGGGAGCAAGTTTTGTATTAAAACTGATCATAACAGTTTGAAACATTTCCTTGGACAACGTGATCTTAATGAGAGACAACAGAAGTGGGTTAGTAAGTTGCAGTCCTATGACTTTGATATTTCTTATATCAAAGGTACTCAAAATGTGGTAGCTGATGCCTTTTCACAGAGACCCCACTTGTGCATGATTTCAAAGATAACTGAGGATTTGAGACATCAGATTGTTGCAGAGTATGCTCGGGATTAGTGGGCCTTGGGTTTTGTTGAAGGCAGTGTACAGGACAACGATTATGCTCTTGTGAATGAGCTGATCATTTACAAGGGAAGGATATATTTGGTTCCAGGATATAGTGTCAGACAGATCATTTTTCAAGCTTTCCATGATTCACCCTTAGTGGGACATTCGGGTTTCTTTAAGACCTATAGGTAGATTCGTGAGAGGTTCACTTGGAAGGGGCTGAAGACAGATGTCCAACAGTATGTCTGTGAGTGCTCTGTTTGTCAGCAGAACAAATAGGAGCATACTTATCTGGCCGGGTTGTTACAACCACTTCCCATTCTTGACCAGAAGTGGGCTTGCTTATCTATGGATTTTATTGTGGGTTTTTCGAAAGCCCAAGGTAGAGACTGTATTTTCGTAGTGGTAGATTGTCTTACCAAGTATGCCCATTTCTTTTTGATTACTACCACTTTCTCGGCTGTTCAGTTAGCTGAATTATTTTTTTGGGAGGTATTTAGATTACATGGGTTGCCCCAGACTATTGTGAGTGATCGAGATATTTTCTTTATGAGTCATTTCTGGTAGGAGCTTTTTCGGCTATGTGGAACAAAATTGACTCCCAGCACTAGCTACCACCCTCAGACTGATGGTCAGACTAAGATAGTGAACAAATGGGTGGAGGGATATCTGTGAAATTATGTGTCTTCTCAACAGAGGGCTTGGGTGAAGTGCATACATTTGTGTGAGTTTTTCTATAATTCCACTCATCACATGACTATTCAGATGTCACCATTCCGGGCCCTGTATGGGTATGATCCACCTAGTTTCATGGATTTATTATGCAGTGACAATCGAGTACCTAGTGCCGGGGATATGTTACAGGATGATCAGGACATCATGAGGGCATTGAAAGATAATATTTAGAGGGCTCAAAATTAGCAGAAGTAGTATGCTAATCAGAGGAGGACTGCTCATACTTTTCAGGTGGATGATATGGTTTATTTGATGTTACAGCCCTACAGGCAGTCTTCTATCAAGAAGAGCAGAGCTAAAAAGCTCAAGCCCCGTTATTATGGACCTTTCCAGGTAGTTCGCCGGGTGGGAGAGGTTGCATATGAGATGGATTTACCTCCTGACAGCAGGGTTCATAATGTTTTCAACGTCTCACGCCTCAAGAAGGCATTGGGTCAGCATGTTGTACTTTCTTCTACGTTACCTCCCTTAGATGATGAGGGCAGATTGGAGTTGGTTCCCGAGGCTATTTTGGAGACCAAGGAGAGGCATTTGCAGTGTATAGTTGTTAGAGAGTTTTTGGTGAAATGGCATGGACTTCCTGATGAGGATGCCACTTGGGAGCCTGAGGATATTCTTCAACACCCGAGATTGTGATTTCTTGGGGACAAGCAATCTTGGGGAGGGAGGACTGTAATGTCCCTGATTTAGTAGGTCTCTGTAGTTGAGCATAGTCAGTTCATCAATGCATCCCTCATGAGCTAACAATGTGTTTTGAGGGTCTCTGGGAGTTTCTGGAATGAACTTACTATTTTGGGTAAGTCTATTTTTAGCAGTGCCTATTTCTGCAGGGTAGTGTCTATTCCTGGTTGGGTAGTTGGTCCTGGTGCCTTGTCAGAAGTTCCTTGAATGCAGTGAGATAGTTCAATGGCTTTTATTTTAAAAGGGCATTATTAAATTAAATTATTTTGATTTAATTTAATAATGTATGACTGTATAACTTTATGTTATAGAGTGAGATTATTTTTAAAAGCCAATTAAGTGAAAATATTAAAAAGTGCTTTTACGAAAAAGCTATATAACCAACTCGAAAAAGCACTTTTCATTATCTTATGCAATCATTATTTTATTGAAGTTCGTGAAGGATATAGCTCTGGCTAGGGTTTTGAGGATGGATTCCTCATCTCGTAATTTGAGCCATCTTCTTTCGGTGGTGAATTTTACTTCTGTTTAATTCTGCTTACTCAATTCAATGCTGTGGTATATTGAATTGTTGAAGGTTTCAAAATTTGGAATTTGAGTGCTGATAAATCTGTGTGGAGAATTCAGTAAATTGACAAGTTGATATTGTTGGGCGGTTGATTGAAATAATCAATTCTTGGAGAGTTTGAATCTAGCATTTGAAATCATTGTTGAAGTGTTTGCAAAGAGGGTGGATTATCGAAACCTCTTGGAGTTCATGAGTGGTGTGCGGAATGTATTAATAGGTGGAGGCATCAAGTGTTGGTAGGGATAATCCTAGCAATTGTCAATGATCAGCAAAAAAACTAGCAAGTGAGTCCCTTGGCGCGGGTAGAAGGAATTTTGGAACTCACACAATTTCCTGGTAGAGCCGCAAACCTCATTCTGGCCGCATTTACTATTGTGATTGCTCTACATTTGCTAAGGAAGTCACAGGTGTTATAAGGGGGGGGGGGGGGCGTGATCAATTCCCTGTCTACGTGGAAGACTAGTAGGGCCACCCAGTCATTTGCTAAGCACTGCAGCCAACAAAGATACCTCACATTGGTTCTTCTGCAAGCACATGAGCTGTTCATCAAGGATGTTGTACCATTGAAGGCAAACGTTGACAGTTGGTGTTGTCATCAATTTCCAAGTGCTTTGTTTGTTATGATAATAAGTTTGAAATCGTTCCATATGAAAATGATTAATATTTATGATATGTCGTGAGGACATTATTAAATTGTTTCCTTTTGATATTCCAAGTTTGAGCATAAACAAAAATTATAACTATTGATTAGAGCAATATTGAGTTATAATTGCAAAAAATTCAAAGTTAATATTGAACCTTTAGAGAGAGCCAATTGAGGTTCTTCACAAGAACATCTGAAAATAATAGTGCGAGAACCATTGTGAGAAATCTTTTTGATGCATACCAATCCATTGGTTCGAAGTCACATTCTAAAGATGCTAATGTTACTCGTCGTGTCCTCACATCAACCATAATGGGAAAGGAAATGAAAAAATATCGTTTAATAAGCAAAACAAGAAAGTCATCAATGATAAGTAGAACCACATTACACCATGCTTTAGATAGGCGAGAGAAAATTGAGGATCCTAACAATAATTCTCTTTGAGCATTCTTGGGTAGACTCCCATGCAAGGACAAGGTTGTTGTTGATGCACTAAGAATATTAATTGAGAAATATTGACATGAAAACATAAGGGTTTCACCCAACCAAAGAGATGTTAAAAGGCGATTTGGAATTAAAAATCGTGAGCCACATTGAAAACAATATTTAGATATGACACAAACACAATTTAATGAAAGGTTTCTTCAAAGCTTTCCTCAGATTAAAATTAGTCAATTGTTTTTGAGATGACAAAACCATTTTATGTTAAGATTAACCATGTACGTACTACATGTTTTTGTACGGTTCATGTTGAATTTCCATGCATTATGAGATTTATCGCTATATATGTGGTGCTTTGAATTTATCACTTTATGCCAAAACTTGCAGTGAGGCTCAGTTGAAAGTTGCACCATTGGGTATCTTCCAAACCATTCATCCTGGCACTGAATGGGCTGCATCATTAGCTCCCATCAGGTGGGTAAATGCTAGTGTTAACCCCATTCCGCTCACGGAGTCACCAAAATGTTTGCGACCATGCCGAACCAAAGTGTCCCCAAGGTGCACTAAGCATGATTGGGAAGTGATCTTTGGAGGCTTGTATCTCAGAGCTCCTAAGAGGTATCGACAAACTGTCAAATGCTACAAGACCATATTTTTGAGGCCTACAATAACCTCTCTTCATTCTGGGAGATTCAACTTTGTTTGAATTTGGCATGGTAGTCTCTCTTGATGCCAAAACTTGCAGTGAGGCTCAGTTGAAAGTTGTACCATTGAGTATCTTACAAACCGTTCATCCTAGCACAAAATAGTTTGCACTATTAGCTCCCATTAGATGAGTAAACACTAGTGACAACCCCGTTCCACCCATAGAGTCACTAAAATGTTCACGACCATGCCAGACCAAAGTGTCCCCATGGTTCATTAAACATAATTGGGCAGTGAACTTTTGAGACTCATATCTTAGACCTCGTGAGAGGTATTGGTGAACCATCAAATTCTACAGGACCATGTTTCTAAGGTCTACAATAACCTCTCTTTGATCTAGGAGATTTGACTTTGTTTGAATTTGGCATGGAAATCTCGCTTGATGCCAAAACTTGGATTGAGGCTCAGTTGAAAGTTGCACCACTGGGTATCTTCCAAACTATTTCTCCTAACACTGAATGGTCTATGCCATTCACTCCCGTTGGGTAGGTAAACATGAGTGACATCCCTGTTTCGCTAATGGAGTCACTAAAACGTTCACGACCATGCCAAACCAAAGTGTCCCCAAGGTGTACTAAGCACAATTGGGAAAAAGTCTTTGGAGGCTCACATCTTGGACCTCCTGAGAGGTATCAGTGAACTATCATATGCTACATGACCGTGTTTTCGAGGCCTACAACAACCTCTCTTTGTTCTGGGAGATTTGAATTTGTTTGAATTTGGCATGGCAATATTGCTTGATGCCAAAACTTGTAGTGAGGCTTAGTTGAAAGCTGCACCATTAGGTATCTTCCAAACCGTTCATCTTGGCACCAAACAATCTACAACAATAGCTCTCGTTGGGCATGTAAGCGCTAGTGACAACCCCGTTATGCACATAGAGTCACTAAAAAGTTGGCGACCATGCCATACCAAAGTGTCCTAGAGGTGCACTAAGTACGATTGGGCAACGATCTTTGGAGGCTCGTATCTCAGACCTCCTGAAAGGTATCAATGAACCGTCATATGCTAAAATACTATGTTTCTAAGGCCTATAATAACCTCTCTCCATTCTGGGAGATTTGCCTTTTTTGAATTTGGCATGACAATATTGCTTGATGCCAAAACTTGTAATGTGACTTAGTTCAAAGTTGCACCACCAGGTATCTTCCAAACCGTTCGTCCTGGCACCGAACGGTCTATGCCATTAGCTCCCGTTGGATGGGTAAACGCTAGTGACAACCTCATTCTGCCCATGGAGTCCCTAAAATGTTCATGACCATGCCAGACCAAAGTATCCACAAGGTGCACTAAGCACAATTGGGCATTGATCTTTGGAGGCTCATATCTTGGACCTCCTGAGAGGTATCGACAAATTATCAGATGCTACAAGAATGTGTTTCTAAGGCCTAAAATAACCTCTCTCCATTTATGGAGATTTGACTTTGTTTGAATTTGGCATGGCAATCTTGCTTGATGCCAAAACTTGCAGTGAGGCTCAATTGAAAGTTACACCATTGGGTATCTTCCAAACCATTCGAACTAGCATAGAATGGTCTACGCCATTAGCTCCCGTTGGTAGGGTAAATGCTACTGACAATCCCATTTTTCCCATGGAGTCACTAGAACGTTCATGACCATGCCGAGCCAAAGTGTCCCCAAGGTGCACTAAGCACCATTGGGTATGTCGACGAGCGTTCAGGTGTGTCAAGAGGCAAAGTGGGACCATTCCTAGGGTAAAACTACCCAACCAGACATGATGGAAGCATTAGTTTGTGCCCACAATGAATAAATGTTGCTACTCCAAGATGGTTATACAAGGCACATCATCGGTAGAGTAGGTCGGTTCCTATGTGTCTTAAATGTGTTAGGGTCCTATGGACCATTTTGGTTTGTAATAAAGACTACATGTTCAAATCTGGTCAAAGGGTCAATAATAGACTACTAATTGATGTTTTGAGTTCTCAGGATGATCAAATTTCAAGAAAACCTTCAAAGCACGAAGGGTACCCATAAATACATGTAAGGCATGGATCCTACAAAAAAAAACTCGTAAGACATTATTATAGTCATGAATGTATGCAAGGTATGAATTACAATACAAGTTAAGGATATTTATAACCATGCCAAAAATACATCTAAGTAGCACCTCAACATGATACAATAGAACTACATAAGGAAGCCTATCCATAAGGTGCCTATTGGTTTCAATCATGAGTCCAAGTACCAAAAATACCTCATCACATATATTGATATTAAAAATGAATACACCCAACAATATGATACTAAAAACAATGTCTACACATTCATAAACATTAAGGGCATAATATGTGAAAGTATGATAGTTGATCTTTGTTCTCCAACAAAAATGATTTTTAAGAGGTGCGCAAAGAAAATTAAGATGAGATAAAAGTTGTAAATAATAAATCTCTACATACACATTCTCATGCTTATGGTCAATGTGATGAGAGATATTTCCCAAAAATGATTTGAAATAAAAGAGACAAAAAATCTAAGTATCGTGATCTTTAAACACCAGTTTCAGTCATACATAGAATTCACGATCTTTGATCCATTGTCATCACCACATATGACCATAGCATTTTTGAGGACACCCTTATGAGGACATGTTTTCTTGTCAAACTTTTGTTAATATCATGTGCATTTATACACATTGCACTAACATTCTTGATTCATTTGATTGTATCTATAGTCATCAATTTTTTTTTCATTTTAATTATCATAGTTCATTAATACACAATTTGATCTCAATGCTCAAGTATCAATCTTTTTCCATGATGTCAGTCGAAATTCACATTGTGCCAATTTAAATATATACATTCCTAATCCACCCCATTTCTATTTCAACATGTTTAATTCTAGAATATGTACCTTATTTTTTCTTAACATAGAGGGGTTAGATTATCATACTCAACTCTATATCTAAAAAGTCTTAGCTCATACCCACTTGATTAATCCACTCAATCAGTGTGGATTGCTTGTTTTCTTTCTCTTGAAAAGTTTACCAAACAAAGATCACCTGAACATATAAGAAACTATTTGCAAATATTGAACTTTAAGTTGCTAAGAGATTGTAGTCAAAGTGCCACCTCCTTACACTAGGGGTTACCCCCTTCCTAAATAGTCGACACATTGACTACAACATATTGTGACGTCGACCAAGCATTCACAACCACCTAGCAATTTGTCTATTCTAGGGCTCAAAATGCTTGAGCTGGCCCCCTAGAGGCACATACTCTTGAAAGGAAGCCTCCAAATGACCCAAGAGAACCAACTTACTTACAGTCTCATGGTGAAAAGACTTACAAACAAAGTAAAAGACACTGAAAAACAATAAAGAGAAGAAAAGAAGGGCAGAGTGTAAGACCAAGAGAATGACAACATTATAAGTACTCTCTTCCACCCCAAGCCCATGCAAGTCCCTCTCCACCACCCCCTTCTCAAAACACCACCTAATCAAACTCATCCCTAACAAAAACATAATAGTCAACCCCACCATTGTTCCTTCTTGCCCTCAAATTAGTTCCTCACCTTTCTTCATTGCGTCGAAACTATATCTCTCCTCCACCACACACGCCACACTAGAAACCTTCCAAACCAGGGTAACATACACGTGGACCCCAAAACACATGGTGGAAATCAAAATCCTAAACAAAAATGCCATGTTGTTCATCCCAAGAATAAATATCCAGCCAAATAGGGAAACAAACCCTGCCACGTAATCCAGAAGCACAATCTCGCTTAATGCCAAAACTTGCAATGCGACTCAGTTGAAAGTTGCATCATTGGGTATCTTCCAAACCATTTGTCCTGGCACCAAATGGTCTATGCCATTAGCTCCCGTTGGGTGAGTAAATGCTATTGACAACCTCGTTCCGCCCACAAAGTCCCTAAAATGTTCACGACCATGCCAGACCAAAGTGTCCCAAAGGTGCACTAAGCATGATTGGGCATCAATCTTTGGAGGCTCATATCTTGGACCTCCTAAGAGGTATCGACAAACTACAAGAATGTATTTCTGAGGCCTACAATAACCTCTCTCCATTCTAGGAGATTTGACTTTGTTTGAATTTGGCATGGCAATCTTGCTTGATGCTAAAACTTGTAGTGAGGCTGAATTGAAAGTTGTACCACTGGGTATCTTCCAAACCATTCATCCTGGCATCGAACAGTCTGTGCCATTAGCTCTTGTTGGGAGGGTAAATGCTAGTGACAACCCCATTTTTCCCATGGAGTCACTAGAACATTCACGACCATGCCAAACCAAAGTGTCCCCAAGGTGCACTAAGCACCATTCCTAAGGTAAACCTACCCAACAAGATGTGATAGAAGCATCAGTTTGTGCCCACAATGAATAAATGTTGCTACTCCAAGTTGGTTATACAAGGGACATCATCAGTAGGGTAGGTCGGGTCCTATGTGTCTTAAATATGTTAGGGTCCTATGGATCATTTTGGTTTGTAATAAAGACTACATGTTCAAATCTGGTCAAAGGGTCAATAATAGACTACTAATTGATGTTTTGAGTTCTCAAGATGATGACATTTAAAGAAAACCTTCAAAGTATGAAGGGTACCCATAAATACATGTAAGGCATGGATCATACAAAAAAACACTTATAAGACATTATTATAGTCATGAATGTATGCAAGGTATGAATTCCAATACACATAAGGTAGTGATCATATGCTCAAGGCATGAATCACATATTTAGATATCCATACACATTGTTTGTATACACTTATGAAGCATGCATCTAAATAATGTATAAACCATGATTTTTATTTAGCCAAATAGAATACTCATAACGTATGAAGGATACACATGAATACACATGAATAGTCTGCTATCAATCTTAATTAAGTGAAGTCTTTTAAGACCAAATTAGATTGATAGATTTGCAAGCATTGTCAACATCTCATACTTTCATATTGTGTGATATGGAGGTTATCATTTTATACCATCATTTCACTTGGAATATCATCTTTCCTTGTGAGAGCATAACCAACATTCCATCATTCATTGTGATTGGATATTTGGTGACCTTGCATATATAATTGTTACGATTCCATGGAGATATTCCTACCAGTAATATTGGATGCAAAATTGAGTAGAATACCAGAGATATCTTGTAGTCCATCAACAACCACATATCATTGGCAATAATTCATGAGACCATTCAGTGAGAACTATTGATTACTAGAAAATATCTACTACAAATTACCATCTCAAAATTTATCCATATTGATAGCGACCATATTGGAATTCATCAACAATGACATAAATATCTATTGTGATTTCCATAAGAAATCACCTTATAATTCATAGCAACAAAATTATGGCCATGTACATATACAATATCATACATTGCATACTTAATGATAAATATCAGAGCCACTGCATCAATAATAGAAATCTCAAATTTAGTAGCAACATATATAGCTAAGATCAGTGATATCTAAATGGAACATCATAGTGATGTCATACTTGTGGGAGAGAAACATCCTAACACCACTAGGATAGACACACCAACGCCAACATGTCTAAATTTTAGACATCTACACCATCAATTATATCTAGATATGATTTTGGAACATAGTACCATCAATATATCAGTCATAGCGATATCATTATTTCCATAAATCCTAATGAAAATAATCATTAGAAGGCCAAGGTGGAGGGATTCTTGAGCCATATCTAGATTGCAATAGTAGTTATAATTTGTTTCAATATAACTAAAATCTTAGACTAGTAGTATATCATTGCATTTTTATATATTTTTGTTCTCATATCTTGTTTGGGTTATTACAGTGGTATCAAAACTTTGACCCTACAATCTTGTTGGGTTGAGGTTAATGAGAAAGAAGAGACAAGAATACATAGATTATTAGAGGAGAAGGCATCACTCCTTTGATATAATGAGGATAAACATGCAAATATGATGATCTTGGGTGCATGGATCTAGAAGATTAATGGCATGATCTTGGGTGCAAAAGACAAACACATATTTTTTAGCCTAATTATTTTCTTGAGGATGAAGCAATCAAGTATCAAACATTACACCTTTATGAGATTGTTCACGAGTGGTGACACCTTGAGATGGTTATACTAGGGCATGGTCAAATCACTTCCTATGTTAGCTTCAAGGAGAGACACATTGAATAATTTGATGGGAAGGGAATGTAACTCAACATTAAGGAGTTGGTGCAACTAAAGCAATGGAGATCCCTAGATAGCTATATTTCCAAGTTATAGAGGCTTTCTATTTTAGTGACTCACATTTAAAGAGAGGAGATTTATAGAAATTTTCATGGATGGATTGATGGATCCCTCTAGGGGTTAGGTCAAGGCACTAAGACCTAGCACACTCAAAAATGCAATCAAGAAGGCTCATTATATGTCTAAATCAACCCCATGAATATAATGTAGCACATAAAGCATGAATTCACTTAAATAATGAATTACACATGTGAACACACGTAGCACATAAAGATTACACATAAATTTTCTTAAGTCATGAATCATACATGTAGCACATAAATTATGAAGCATACACATGAATTCACTTAAGTCATGCATGTAGCCCATACACATGAATCTAGGTTATGAAGAATGTACTTGAATACACATGAATATACTTAAGGCATAAATCCTACACATGAGTACATACACACATGAATATTTACATACTAATAATGAACAAATGAAAACACAATGAAAAAATTGGATCGAATATCAAGTTTCATATATATCAAAATGAACAATAATTGTGTACATATCAAAAAATGGCATACATGCCAAATCAATAATAGAGTTACAAAAATGTGGCATCAACTATGTCAAGGTTGATATATACATTAAAAATGTTGAATATATGCAAAAAATGGTCATTCAATAACCATAACTAGATCTATATATCTCTATCAATATCTACGACTCTATTGGATCATCAAAACTGAGCCTCTTCAAAGTAGTAGGTGGCTCACTAGGTGTCTGCACAAGAACAATTCAAATGCTAAATCAAATATCTTTTCTCAAAATAACTAAATACTGGATTGTAATTTGTTGACAGTTGAATTATTGGTTACATCATCTCTTTCTTCTATAATTAGGTCGTTCTCTAAAGCTAATGATCCCCATCTTGCGCAAGTTGGACTCCTAACAAAATATAAAGGCAGAGGATCCATGGGAAGTTGTAAAGAGGGTTATAATAGGTAAAATAAAATCAATACAAGTTAATAACATATATGTCAGGAAACACTAAAAAAAATAAAATGCATGTACTCATATATCTAAACACATATGTTTAACATGTATATAGAAAAATGCATATCGAAACCTCATATGGCTCTCATGTACTCTTAGGAGGCATCGCCACTAATGAGGCAACTATGACCAATTCCTGTATGAACAATCATAGCATATGTCATAGTCACAAAGGAAGGATTTGTAAGAGATTTAGAACAATCAAGAATGCAATTGAAAGTAAATATAAAAATGTTACCTCTTCTTTCTCCTAAACATCAATGACATCAGGTGCATTCATAAATTCTATAAAACCTAATTGTTTCTATATATCAAAAAAATAAGTCAGGTGCATTCATCAATATAGACTACAAGTACATGTTTAACCATGAATAATACATTTGAACAAATAAACTTAAATTCTATTGAATTACCTTTTGTCGTTTGGGTGTCCTCGAGGATTTATTTCTCTTTTTCAGTGTCCATAAGTTAGGTGGGGTACCCTTTTTTTTAAAAAAATGACATAAGAGAAATGAATATGATACTTCATGGGTTCAATTAAAACTGTAAACAAGATATGTTCAAAATGTTATACCACAAAGCTTTCAAACCCAAAGTCAATGGCAGAAAGTGTGATATCATCAACTTCAAAAATGTGAGTAGCTGACAAGCCCTATAAAACACCAAATAAATATGTATATATTAACAAAATGTATTTTGAAATATACATATTATTCTATTTTTATAAATATTTTAAAAAAATTACCTTAGGTGTCGAAGCTACACATGTACGTCTACTCAAATGAACACTCTGTGGTGTGCTCGTATCACCTGTTGCACCCTGCAATGTATATTATTCATGTATCAATTTAAATTATTCTCTTAATAATTTTGTTTTACTTTTATAAGATATAGGTGATTAATTAATAACATGTCAAAACAAAAATAAACAAACCTGTCTCTGCTCTCTAGAACATACCATCTTCATCAAGTCGTCTGTGAGGGTTGCATCCTTAGTAGTGTATGCATGGCATCTACTCCTGCAATGTGTACAAGAATGGGATGCCAAACCATCCTCATTCACGTCAGTATCTACCCCACAATATATACCTTGACAATTGGGGCACATATGGTCAATGGGTTGGACTGATCCAAATGGTGCATCTGATGATGATGGAGGTGGTACAAGTGTTGATCCACCCTCTTCTCTAACAAACTATGTGCCATGCTCAATAATGACATCAATTAATGATGTGGTTGCATGAAGAGTATGTAAATCTATAGACTCCTTCACAACTATTGGGACCAGAACATGAACCATGAGTTTTTTAAGCTAGAGGCCTCCTATGTTGTGGTTGTACCACCCTACGAGCCCCAGGCCTATCCTGTGCAGAGCCTCTCCCTCTACCATGGAACTGCCAAATGTCAAAATAATTTGTCTTCTCTCCGAGGATAAACTCACAATATAGTTTTCTCAAAAAATATAGAGGCACCTCCCAATTATTATTGGGTGCTTGGTCAAAGACCATATACCACCTATCCCAAAATGATGCTTTCATCCTATCATGAAAACACCACTATATAGGAAACTGAGTCATATTTTTTCTAGGGTGTTACTAGTACTAGGATTGGTGAAAAGAGAACTTATGTCACTTTTAAGTATGGCCTTCTTTTTCACTTCATCATATGACAACCCATCCGCATAAAATTCTTGACATCTATCCCTCCATGAACCCCATTTGGTAACCTCCCTAGAAACCTCATTTTCACTATTGGTCATTTGTTCTAGCATTAAGGTGAGGGTTGAGTGGTGGTCAAGACTTGAGGACCTCAACCTATTGACCAATATAGAAATTTGGACACTATTTTGTGTAAGGTGTTTGATGAGATCATCTTGTGTGACATCTACATGATCTAATGGAGGACGTGGAGGGTCTACAAGTGGCGGTGGTTGTTGAGGAGAATTATTTTGAGGTTGTGGAGGAGGATTTTGTGGTTGTTTCTCATGTTCAATGTTATCAGGGTTTTCTTCTGTTGCTTGTGCATGGGGTCTTTATTTTATTTTTCGTTTAGGGAATTCTTTGTAGAATTTGACATCAAAATTTAAAAAAAACATAAATCAATTAACAAACCCTACTTCAAATAAAATACAAACAAAAATAATCAAAACACTAAAATCTTACCTTTCTGACATGGTGCCATTGTTGCAAATTGATGAAAAATGAAAATGCAAGCAAAACACGCTTGGGTTATGATGAATTTTTGCTTCCCCAATTGACTATTCCTCCATTTTGGCATTGGAAATGGTCCAAAGCCATGGGTTTTGGAGAATATAATGTTCCTCAAAACCCATATGGGTTTTGACGATCTATTGGATTTTTAAATTAGTTTTTAGCTAGGCTTGGTAAAACCAAGCCTAGCATGATTTTGAAAATTATAGAACCCGCACGGGTTATGGAAAATTTCATTTTTTTTAATGTGGCCACTAAACCATCCACCATCTTGGTGCACTTACCCCATCATCCATAGTTGAAAGTGTAATCAGTACACCAGAGATAAAGACATATGGCTCCACATTTATTGTTTGAAAACCAATATCCATTGTGTCTATATGTGTCTCTTCCCTATCCTCTTTTGATGGTGAATCATACCCATTGTTCAATAGAATTATTCCTATTACTTCTTCGGTCTCTTCAAAAACTTCATCTATTTTCCCACTCATAAGCATATTCATCCTTATTTTTCTCATCAATTACTTATTAGCTTCTTAAGGATTATGTTCAATTCATCTTTTGCGATAACAAGACATAGTCTGGTTATGACTCCTTCCCTAATCCTCTTGTCTTCTTCTTATGCAGTCAATCTTCTTGCCTCAAGTTTATCAAATAGATCATCATGGATGTCCCCTTTGATTTGAACTAAGGCTATATTTTACTTATTCAAATACACTATGACTCCATCTTCTAATTTTCTTTTCTCTTCCTCATCATATCTATGATAAAATCTATTTAATTGAACCAACATTTTATGCACATTCATATTCTTCAAAACATCATTCATTTTAAATTGTGGTTCACCAGTAACTTCTTCCTCAGGTTCTTTACCACTTACCACTCTTTCTTCTTTGGCTCCTTTAGTCCTTAATTTCTTCACTATGTCATCCAAATCAGTAGCTTCATCTCTTTCATCATCCTTGGTCCTTTCATATGTCATTTTTCTCTTTGACTTGACTCTTTTTCTTTTGGATTTAGATACTACCTTTGGTTTGGCTTATTTAGGCTTAGTAGCCTTCAATGTAAGAGTCTTAATATTCAATTTAATTGTTATCTTCTTCTCAGATGGACTAGCTGATGTTTTTATTGAGCTTCTAGTAGATCCGCTCCCAGATGGTGATATTATAGGTATGTAGGGTGGAGGTGGATCATCATCCACATTAATAAGTTTTTTTGCTTCAATTTTATTCCTTTCTTCCTCTTTATACTTCTTTCTTTTTCCATCTATTCCTTGGTGAATCCCATTCTTTCTCCTACCATTTCTACTTATTTTCTCACCTTCCGATCTCTTGTAGGTTTGTTAACCTCTAGATGCACTTTTAAGCTCTTCTCCTTGTAGGTACCGAACCTCCCCTCATTAGGATTAATTGGTTTGTCAAGTACATATATCACATATGCTTCAATTAATACATGATCTACCTCATATCCCATAGGCATGATCCAGTGAGTCCTTGGGTCAACTGCCTCCATGAAACATTCATCGATCTCTACTATGAAACAAATAGAATCTTCATACTTATCCACAAGTTCTTTTACAATTCTATATTTGTTTTGCATTTCCTTCTAAAAGGCCTTAAAGTATCCCCATATATTTATTTTCATTGATCAACTATTTGGCATAAGATAGTACTCTCTAATCTGAATCACCACAGGTATATCCTTCTTCCATTATATGTTGCCAATTCCAGGAAAGAAGTTCATAAAGTAAAAGAAGATATGTATAATCAATGATCCATACTTAAATATATGCTTCGTATCCTTCTTTATCTTTGCCAAATTCCCCAAAATTTGTAGTCTCTTTATTTCACAGACATCATATTGAGATTTCTCCTTAACCATCCTATAAGTAGTATAAATTATGGTGCTAGAGATAGAATCATCTTTGCTAGAATGATAGATTTTGTATCCCAAAAGCATTGAAAAAAAATTCACATTAGGTTTGTTGATGTCATTGATGCCATGGCTCTTTTGTCCCACTGTGATTATGTCAGTTTTGTCACTATATCCATCTTTATAGTCCTTAGGGATGGAACTTCCCCATTTGCATTGAATCATGTTACAACCTCTAATTTTGTGATCTAGTACTATTTGTCTAACCAAATAAACTGATCATGTATCCTATCGAGAACAATTTTTATCCATTATGTTTCATTAAAGGTGTGGAAATTCATAACATGAGCTATCTTCATGGTCTTTAACACTTTGAATTCATCTTTCAATTTTCCATTTTCACACATGGATTCATACATATGATGTATAGAGTATTGACCTAGTTCCTCAATGTTGCAGTGAATGTATGCCCTAATGTCCTCAACATGTAATAACTCTATAAGGTACATAAGAAAATTCACCAATGGGGTCATCTTCCATAAATTTATATGGTTGTTTCTTAAATTTAGGTCGTGGCCTATCCATAACATCAATTACCATAGGTGTATCCATAGTTTTCGATTCATTTCACCAAGTCACAAAGGATAAATCTCAGAAAATACTTCCAATATTTGTTCAAATCACTTCAAATATCTCTACAAGATTGTTCTTCAAATAGAACAATGTTGAATGATGTCATAAAATTCCTTTTTAATCCTTCGCATGCTCCAAAAGGTATTCACAATAAATGCGTCGAACCCTAGCTCAAAAAAATTGTATATGGCTAGTGATAAAAAATCTATTTGCAATCCTAAAAAATTAATCATAATCCATCAAGAGTGATTATGTTAAGATCTAAATTCAATTCTGTGTGTAACTGTATTGATCTCTTGTTCCAATCCTTCAAATTCAAGGGTAAGGTAAGATTTTTCTTGAAAACTCCCCCTTAGGTATACGATCTAATCAATTGGCTGATGAGATTTTCACACTAGAATCTGGTGTGATCTTTGCAGTAACATCAATTTATTCTTTTCTCACCCATGTCTTTCTCATTTCTTTCTTAACTTCTTCTATATCGACAATTTTATTTCCCTTATCATCATGCACCTTGTTTCTTTCTACCAAACCTCTTGTATTCACATTAGCTTTATTGTATCTACAATTTCTAGAAATGTGACCAAAATTATTACAATTAAAGAATATCACAATTGAGTTTCCATACCTTGGAGTCTCTTTATTTGTCCTTCATTTGCACTGCTTTTCTATGTGTCCAAAGTTGTTGCATTTGTAGAAAGTTACATTTCCTTGGTTCACCTTTTCTCTTTATTCAAGGAATTTGTATCCATAATTGTAGCAAGTGCAACATTATCCAAAAAGGTTGTAGCATTGGATCTAATTTTTAGCTCATTCACCTTATGACCAATTTTGTTACATGAAAAGAACCTTCCACTGAAGTTCTCTCCATTAGGTTGTCTCATAGGTGTTCTTTTAGGTTCCTTAGTCTGTTTGTCTGATATAGTATCTTGTTGTCTAGATCTAGAACTTTTACCTTTCTCAAAACCAAGTCCTTGTGTATCTCCCTTTTTTATTTTCCTTTCAAGTTGTCCATCAATATTTGAGAAACTAGATTTGAATTTAACTTTGAATTCACTAGCTATAGAAAGCTCTCTTTCAAGCTCCTCAATCTGCTTCCTAATTTCCTAGTTATTATGTTTGGCTTTTTGAATGAGACAATCATCATGCTTTCTTATTCCTTCCGATTCTTCTCTTATTAACCTAATCCTAGTTAGCATTTCATGATTCATATTTTCACATTCTTTTGTCTTCTCCTTCATAGATTGATCAAGCAGTTCTTCATTCATTTTCTTTTCTTCTATCTCTTTAGTCGTCTTCATTATTACTAATTCCATTTCATGTTCCAAGACTTCCTTCTCTTATGCAAGTTTTTCACATTCTTTTTTCAAGGCTTTAGAATCTTCTTTTTTCTACAATTCCTCAACAAGTTCTTTTCTTTTCTCCATGGATTTGTTCAACTGATCTTTCAGTTTTTGAATGTAATTTTTAGCATCCTTAAGTTCCTTCTTCAATCAAGAACCTATACTTTAAATTCATCAATATCTTCAAGTACAACTAGAAGTTGTTGTTGAGCTGAATTCATACTCTCCTCCATCAAGCTATTAGGCCTCCTCTAAGGCACAAGGATTTGATACCAATTGTTGGTATTGAGGAACACTGAGAAGGGGGGTGAATCAATGTTCTAACACTTTTAACTTTAGCAATCTGATTTCTCAACCATAAACTAAATGTAAAGAAAAGTAAACATCATAAGCAAGTAAATAACATCCACACCATCATAACACTATGTTTTTTGTGTGGAAACCCTATTAGGGGAAAAGCCATGATGGGGATGGAACCCACAAATTAATTATACAAAAATAATAATAACCCGATTAAGGACAATAATACAAAATAGGAATATACTTGTATTTAGGCTCATTGCTCAGATTACAACATATAGAGCCTCACTACCATACAAAATGATTAAACTACAATCCAAATAGTGAACTAATAAATATCATCAACTATGTCTATACAACTCCATTTAGGTATAGTACAAAATCAACTACCTAACCTTTGTATTCAGGTTCTTTGCATACATAGAATGTTAGCATATCATCTTTGTACTTCACACAATATTTCTTTTCAATCATATATTTAAATCACCGCAAAAACTTGGGCTTACATACATAATTAAAAAAAAAATAACTTAACTAGTCAACCATAAGAACATGAAATGTGCGAGGTGTCAACCAAAACCATTACCAAGTATTCATGATAACCTCAAGAAATATCATGAATACCTTCTACCATGTTGGCTTAACCAAATAAAATAAGTAAACTGATCAGATCATCAATCTGTTAGGATCGCTGATCAATCCAACATCTGACTATCATCATTCTTCACTTGTTACTATAAGCCTGATACTCAAATCTTCATAACTCAAGAAAATAATAACATAAACATGTGCGATCTTGGAATAACATAATATATACCTTGTAGAATCTCCCTCTATCTTCACAACTCAAAATTCATTCATACCTATCCTTACCGATCCATTTATCGAAACCTGTACATTGTCTTCTCTTTCCATACTTAGCCAAATATTCAATTTAACCTTCGATAATGCCAAAATATGTCAAGTGACTATAAGAGATATGTGTAGTTTCAATCAATGACAATATACAATCTATCCGTAGTAGTGACTCTTGCCAACACATAATACCAACATACCACAAATAGAATTAAGATATTTATCTTCCCCCATAAGTGATTATACTATACCCTTTTTAATTTAATTTTAAAATTAACATTTTAAATGTGAGTTAATTCGAATGTAGTTTTAATTATCTATACATTTGTAGATAAGAAAATTCATATATTGTGTGCTTTTCTCTACCTTTTTGGTACTTAGCATTGTCATTTAGGCGTTTATTTTTTAAGACATTGTGGCAAATAGCTTTAGATTAAACTCAACTTTGTCCATCATTTTTATTGACTCAACTATCATTTATCGCTTTACCCACCTTGATCCACATAATTACTACAATTAAGTTATCTAGAGAAAATGCTATTGTTATCCACTTTACCTAATCCAAACCTAGTTTCATTTTCCTTGGGCTTACCTAATAGGAAAAGTATACTATAACCCATTAGTTTATACTTGAAACCTTGCAAATTAACACATAGGATTACATAATAATCAAATATTAAAAACTATAGCATTAGAAAAATGGGAGATAACTCGAGCGGGAATTTTTTTCAAATTCTTGTAGTTCACCAACAGGCCATGGCGTACTGTGTGGAGATTCTATTGCTAGGAAAGGACTAGAGTTTGGTATGATTGTCAAGGGGAATCCTGGGGCTCCTTTTTCATTTGGGGATGGGTCTATCTTGAAGGTGTCAGAAGTTTATGTGGGCGGCACTGGGGACCTCCAGTATCATCCTTCTCTTCTAGTTGGTAATCCAATTTTGGAGAAGTGTCCTTCGGGAGTTTTGAAGGATAAGCTTAATCAATATTTGCCTAGTGCATCGATTAAAGGACCTTTTTTGGGGATGAGGTTTATTTAAGTGAAGTGATTTCTCCTCTACTAGTGGAGAAATTAGAGGAAAAACATCTGTCTGGGGACCCACATTATGGGATAGGCTCCAATGGTGTGACCACAAGTAGTAAGGAAGGCAGTTTATCTAATTCAGTAAAGTGGTCTGATCTTGTGGGGAAGACGCAGGCTGGTTATTCTTCTTTCCTTGATGTTGAGGTGATTGGTGATTTCTATAATAGTGAATTCTCTATCTTTTTTCCTGACCCTCTAGTGGATTCCTCAATCTCCTCCATGGACCTAACACTAGTGGGGAAATTTTTGGGTCCTTGCTCAAACATTGAAGCTATGGGTTCATTTGTGTGAAGAAAATGGGTGCTTAAAGGTCAAGTTGACATAGATGCTTTGCCCATAGGCTATCTATCCTTCATCTTCTACAATAAGATTGATCTAGATTTTTCTCTTTGTGGGGGGCCTTGGATGTTCGGTAGAATGACTTTAGCTTTTAGGAAGTGGATCCCTAATTGGGATTATAGTGTCAATTTCTTCATGGCGGCCCTTGTTTGGGTTAGATTCCCTAGTTTACCCTTGGAGTTATGGAATGAGGATGTCCTTAAGGGGATGGCCTCTTCCTTTGGTGGAGAACATTTATCTTTAGACCCCTTGACAATGGCTAAATCCAAGTTGGTTTTTGCTAGGGTTTGTGTGAATATTTGTTACTTTGATCATCTTCTGCCGACCATTACTATCAACTCTAAGTTGGGGAAGTAGGAGCAAGAGGTGGAGTTTGAATCTTGTTAGGAATGAATGCTAAATGTTTGGCAGCCATTCTGTACTAGTTGTTGTTGCATTCATGACTATGATTGTCATTGATGTCAACACAGTGATTTACTGGAGACTTGCAGAGAAGCAGGAAGAGTTTTGATTAGTGCACGTGGGTTATTATAGTTAGAGCTGTGTGATGTTGAGGATATAATCTTTGATATGTCATATGTCTATGGTTAAGAGCATAGATAGTAATTCATTTATTCATGGAAGTTATGAGCATTTTGGTGGAAGCAGTATTCAGGCAATGTTCTTGAGTAGCGGTTTGTGGAAATTGGATGATATCTCCTAATCGGGATGGAATTTGGTTTGCACAGCTAAAGGGAAGTTGAAGACACATTGATAGTGATGTGGATGATAGTGCAAACTTTGAGGTCACACGAGTGAAGAATTATTGTAGTTGGAAGCTGACAGTTTTGTGTAATTTTGATGTAGCGTGTGGAAACTTTTATGTTGTAATTGTATGCTGACTCATTTGTAATTATTTGAGTGTGGTATAAAGGAAGGAATGTATTTCCTTGTTGGAGTAGCGGTTGTGTGTGATGTTGTATGCATGAAGTGAAGAAAAGAGCTAAGTGTGAAAATGAATGTTATGTGAAGGATGACATGCGAGGTACAAAGATCTTAAATTGAGATCTGGTGTAATAGTGAGTGTGGTTTGGCACAGTCAGAGAAGAGGTAACATATTATTCTATTGAGTAATGCAAAGATTCTTTGGATAGTGTGTTCAGTGATCTTACCCTGAAGCTATTTGGGTAGTGGGTCCTTCTGTCTTCCATAACTCTTAACAGGGTTAGAATCTTTTAACAGGGATTCAAAATCTCCTAACATGGATTCATATGTACTAAATGTATTTCATAAGACTCCTAATAGAGTCCATCCTTTCACAAGGAATATTCATATTAGTGCATCTTTTTTGGGTATCATTCCCACCGGGGTTTACTCTTTGATCAAGAGGTTCCCTAGTCAACATATTTTGTGTCATTGTGTTATTGTGTATGAATATCTTTCTATGGTTGGTAATTATATTGCTTATATGGTTTAATGCTGTTGAAGATGATAAAATTTATAATTATCTGATAACTGATTCACCCCCCCCCCCTCTCAGTTATCTTGGTGGACTTTACTTTCTAACAATTGGTATTAAAGTGACAGGTCCTTGAAAAAGAAGTTTAACAGCTTAAGGAGATCCATGGAAAATTTTAGGAAAGAAAGCCCTAAGTTTTATGGAGTAAATTTTGACAGCTAGAAAGAAAAGATGAAGATGCACTTACTATGTTTAGGACTAGGTTATTGGTTGATTACAAAGAATGATAAGACTATCATTGAAGAGGACAATCTTGAAACATGTACTACTGATGAGAGAGATCTATTCATGTGTAACATACTTGCAAGAGAAGCACTTTTGACAGCCCTTCCAGAGAATGAGTAAAGTCAGGTAAAATGCTTGAAAAAATCTCATGAAATTTGGAATGCTTTACACTCTACTTTTGAAGGTGATGAACATGCAAAAAGAGTTAAGTTACATAATTGGATATGTGCATTTGAAGATATAAGAATGTTGGAAGATGAATCTATTAGAAGCTATATTGGTAGAATGTCAGAAATTATTACAGGTATAAAATCTTGCAGAGGAACAAAGATAGAGAATGAAGTGATATGGAAAATTCTAAGGACATTGACCCCTGTATTTAAGCAGACAACACAAATTATTGAACAAGTTATACCTTGCACTACAAGTTTTACAAGAGAGACTCTTCTTGGAAGATTGGAAGCAGCAGAAATGACCCTAAGATTATCAGGAGACTTACCTAGAATAGAGAAAACATTCAGTGCTCTTAGTGTTCGCCCTACTTTGTCAAGAAGCATAAGTGTGAGCGGAGATTATGATGGTAACAAAAGATCTAGAAATGAAGAAGACAAGAAGATTGAGGAATGCATTTCCTTGCTTGTGAAAAGAGAACCAGACAGTAAGAAAATATTTAAATGTTGGACTTGTCTAGAATATGGTCATTTTGCATTTAAATGTCCTAAGAGAGTTAACAATTATAGAAACAATTTCAAACCTAGAAGATCTAAGGAATGTTATTATGCTAATGATGAAGACCTTGAAGCTAGTATAGAAAGAACTTTAAGTGAAAGTGATACTGAGAATAATGATGACATAGGATTTGTAGCAATTAAAGAAGACAATCCTGAAATTGATGTTAAAGAAGAAAAAGCCTTAGTTTCTCAAGTTGAAAAGAAAGCTGATTGGATTATAGACAATGGTTGTTCACATCATATGACTGGAGACATGAAAAAATTTATAAAGATTAATGAATATGATGGAGGAGTTGTTAGAGTTGGAAATAATGCACCTTGTTTGATTAAAGGTATAGGATCCATTACTCTTGATGGAAAGACTAATACTGATGATGTTTATTTTGTGGATGGATTGAAACATAATCTTTTGAGTGTTTGACAGTTAGTTGATAAGGGATATCAAGTTTGGTTTACTGAGAAAACTTGTGTGATAAAGGATAAAGATGGAAATCTAATTAGAACTGGATCTAGAACCAGAGGTAATGTATTTCTATTGAATTCTACTGAGATGACATGTTTGATTACTAAGATTGATGACAGTTGGTTATGGCATAGAAGGTTTTTTCATATAAACTTTGATAACATTGTGAAAGTAAGTACTACACTTGCAGTAAGAGATTTGCCTAAAATTATGAAGCCTACTAACATGATTTGCAAAGAATGTGTAATGGCTAAACAGAAGAGAAGTTCATTTCCCAGTAAGAAGTTTACATCTACAGAAAAGCTGGAGATTGTTCATACAGATTTGAGTGGTCCTATGAGGACTAGAGGATTCTATGGAGAAAGGTATTTTATGGTTCTTGTTGATGATTTTACAAGAATGGTGTGGATTTCATTTCTTAAAGAAAAATATGAAGCATTTGATAAGTTTAAGATTGTTAAGAATAAAGTTGAGAATGAATCTAGAATGAAGATTAAATGTTTGAGATCTGATAGAGGTGGAGAATTTACTTCTAGAGAGTTTAACACCTTTTGTGAAGAAAATGGCATTAAGAGACAGTATTCAGCCCCTAGAACACCTGAACAAAATGGCATTGTAGAAAGAAGAAATAGATCAGTGACTGAAGCAACAAGAGCTATGTTATTTGAGAATGATTTGGCGAAGATATTCTGGAGAGAAGCAATGAACACAACAGTGTATACAATGAACATAGTATAAATCAGAGCAGACACAGACAAGACACCTTATGAATTATGGTTTGGACATGCACCCTTAGTTAAGTATTTTAAAATTTTTGGAAGCAAATGTTATATAAAGAGAGATGATGATATAGGAAAGTTTGATCCTAGAAGTGATGAAGGTATATTTCTTGGATATTCTTTGAAAAAAAAAGCCTATAGATGTTACAATAAAAGAATTAAGACTATTGTTGAAAGCACAAATGTTAAAGTTGATGAAAAATTCAAAATTGAGGAAAGAATGCTTGATTATGAATCAGATGAAGAAGCTCATCCTAAACCTAACACTGGATCTATTGAATTTTTTTATGAGACTGATAGTGATTTGTTGAATGAAAGCCACAGTGAATTCATTAAAGAACCTGCATCTGAAGTGAGATCTGAGACAGTGACACCTAGCAAGAGTTTGTTAAGAAATCATCCTATTGGACAAATTATTGGAAGCATCAAAAGAGGAGTTCTAACTCGAAATAAGGTACAAGAATAGTTATGTTTGATTTCTCAAATTGAACCTAAGACTACTAGTGAAGCTTGTGAAGATGAAAGTTGGACTAATGCTATCAAAGAAGAACTAGATCAGATTGGAAAGAACAAGACATGGGAATTAGTCCCTAGACCTAAAGACAAAAATGTTATTGGAACTAAATGGGTATTCAGAAACAAGATGAATGAACAAGGAGAAGTAATAAGAAACAAAGAAAGATTGGTATGTAAGGGTTACTCACAGCAAGAAGGAATTGACTATGAAGAAACCTTTGCACCTATTCCAAGAATTGAAGCAGTGAGAATGCTTTTGGCTTATGCAGCTTATAAGAAATTCAAAGTATATCAGATGGATGTGAAGTTAGCATATTTGAATAGAGAATTGGAAGAAGAAGTCTACATTGAGCAGCCTAAAGGTTTTCCTTTAACTCAAGAAGGAGAAATGGTATGTAAACTGAAGAAAGCTTTATATGGACTTAAACAAGCACCTATAACTTGGTATGCAAGACTGGATAAGTATTTGTTAAAATTGGGATTTACAAAAGGAACAACTGATAACAATTTGTACGCAAAAGAAATTGAAAATGGTTTGTTGGTTATAGTTATTTTTGTTGATGACATTATCTTCGGAGGAGAAGATGAAGCTAGTGACAAATTTGCTAATGAAATGAAGACTGAATTTGAAATGAGTATGATTGGTGAAATGAAATACTTTTTGGGATTACAAATAACAGAAAACAATGATGGTATCATTGTAAGTCAGACAAAGTACCTGAATGACTTGTTGAAAAGATTTGGAATGGAGAATTGTAAACCAGTTGGAACACCCATGGTGACTGGACATAAGTTATCTAGCACAGATGAGACTCCTACAGTGGAACAGAAGAAATATAGATCTATGATTGGAGGATTGCAGTATTTGACTCATACAAGACCTGATATAGCACATTTAGTTGGAATTGTATCAAGATTTCAAGCTGAACCTAGAGAATCACATTATGCAGCAGTAAAGAGGATACTGAGATATTTAAGAGGCACAGTGGACTATGGATTATGGTATGAAAAATATGATGATTTTACCCTATGTGCATATACAAATGCTAATTGGGGAGGCAATGTTGATGATAAGAAAAGCACCAGTGGTGGAGCATTTTTCCTTGGAGGAAGATTGGTTTCTTGGCTAAGCAAGAAGAAAAATTGTATCTCACAAAGCACAGCAGAAGCAGAATATGTAGCAACAACAAACACTTGTAACCAGATAATTTGGATGAAGAAAATGCTGAAGGATATTGGAATAAAGTTTGTTGAACCTGTTGTCATACATTGTGACAACACCAACACAATTAGTATGTCTAAGAATCTTATATTACATTCTAAGACAAAGCATATAGATATTAAGTATTATGTTGTAAGAGAGAAAGTTGCTGAGAAAGAAGTCAGACTTGAGTATATAAGTACAAAGGAGTAGATAGAAGATATATTCACAAAGCCTTTGCCTAAGGATACATTTGAGTATCTAAGAGGTATGCTTGGGGTTATGCCCCAGCCTACTTTTGAAAAGTGATGCAGTTGGTTGCATCCGTCTAGTGGTATATGAGCCTTATCTTTCTTCTAGACTGGATGTTGGTACTTCCTCTATGGGGGAGTATGTGTATCTGAGCTGAGTCATGATGAATCTGGTGAATATATTTTCTAAATAGTGTCTTTTGATATTGGAGTTGTTGTTGACATAATGATGAAATTTTTGTCATTGATGTCAATGGGGGAGAATACATGAAAAACCATCTGAAACATCTACTGGAGAGAACTGAATAGGAAAATGAAGCAAGATTTGATTGATGAAGAGGATTTGGAGCAGCAGTGTTGCAGTATTGGATTTTTGGAACATTGGATGTTTTTTCATCTATGTTGCCATCAATGCCTATGGGGGAGATTGTTAGGAATGAATGCTAAATGTTTGGCAGCCATTCTGTAGTAGTTGTTGTTGCATTCATGACTATGATTGTCATTGATGTCAACACAGTGATTTATCAGAGACTTGCAAAGAAGCAGACATAGTTTGGATTAGCGCACGTGGGTTATTATAGTTGGAGCTATGCGATGTTGAGGATATACTCTTTGATATGTCATATGTCTATGGTTAAGAGCATAGATAGTAATTCATTTATTCATGGAAGTTATGAGCATTTTGGTGGAAGCAGTATTTAGGCAGTGTTCCTGAGTAGCGGTTTGTGGAAATCAGATGATATCTCCTAATCATGATGGAATCTAGTTTTGCGTAGTTAAAGGGAAGTTGAAGACACATTGATAGTGATGTGGATGATAGTGAAAACTTCGAGGTCACACAAGTGAAGAATTATTGTAGTTGGAAGCTGACAGTTTTGTGTAATTTTGATGTAGTGTGTGGAAACTTTTATGTTGTAATTGTATGCCGACTCATTTGTAATTATTTGAGTGTGGTATAAAGGAAGGAATGTATTTCCTTGTTGGAGTAGTGGTTGTGTGTGATCTTGTATGCATGAAGTGAAGAAAAGAGCTAAGTGTGAAAGTGAATATGTGAAGGAAGACATGCGAGGTACAAAGATCTTAAATTGAGATCTGGTGTAATAGTGAGTGAGGTTTGGCACAGTCAGAGAAGAGGTAACATATTATTTTATTGAGTAATGCAAAGATTATTTGGATAGTGTGTTCAGTGATCTTACCTTGAAGCTGTTTGGGTAGTGGGTCCTTCTGTCTTCCATAACTCTTAACAAGGTTAGAATCTTTTAACAAGGATTCATATGTACTAAATGTATTTCATAAGACTCCTAACAGAGTCCATCCTTTCACAAGGAATATTCATTTATTCATGGAAGTTATAAGCATTTTGGTGGAGCAGTATTCAGGCAGTGTTCCTGAGTAGTGGTTTGTGGAAATTAGATGATATCTCCTAATCGTGATGGAATCTAGTTTTGCATAGTTAAAGGGAAGTTGAAGACACATTGATAGTGATGTGGATGATAGTGAAAACTTTGAGGTCACACAAGTGAAGAATCATTGTAGTTGGAAGCTGACAGTTTTGTGTAATTTTGATGTAGTATGTGGAAACTTTTATGTTGTAATTGTATGCCAACTCATTTGTAATTATTTGAGTGTGGTATAAAGGAAGGAATGTATTTCCTTGTTGGAGTAGCGGTTGTGTGTGATCTTGTATGCATGAAGTGAAGAAAAGAGCTAAGTGTGAAAGTGAATATGTGAAGGAAGACATGCGAGGTACAAAGATCTTAAATTGAGATCTGGTGTAACAGTGAGTGAGGTTTGGCATAGTCAGAGAAGAGGTAACATATTATTCTATTGAGTAATGCAAAGATTATTTGGACAGTGTGTTCAGTGATCTTACCTTGAAGCTGTTTGGGCAGTGGGTCCTTCTATCTTCCATAACTCTTAACAAGGTTAGAATCTTTTAACAGGGATTCATATGTACTGAATGTATTTCATAAGACTCCTAATAGAGTCCATCCTTTCATAAGGAATATTCATATTAGTGCATCTTTTGTGGGCATCATTCCCACCGGGGTTTACTCTTTGATCAAGAGGTTCCCTAGTCAACATATTTTGTGTCATTGTGTTATTGTTTATGAATATCTTTCTATGGTTGGTAATTATATTGCTTATATGGTTTAATGTTGTTGAAGATGATAAAATTTATAATTATCTGATAACTGATTCACCCCCCCTCTTAGTTATAATGGCTAAATCCAGGTTGGTTTTTGCTAGGGTTTATGTGAATTTTTGTCAGTTTGATCATCTTCCATCGACCATTACTATCAACTCTAAGTTGGGGAAGTAGGAGCAGGAGGTGGAGTTTGAATCTCTACCTTTTACTTTCTTCATTTGTAAGAAAATGGGTCACTGGGCTAAAAAATGTCCTCATAAGGTTAAGAAGGACCGAAAGTCTAATGTGTCTAAAGAAGAGTTATTGAAGAAGAAGATCAAATAGATCTGGAAGGAAAAACCAACTTCCACAAAGGCAAAGGTTGTGGGTAGCAATGAGTCTAAGGCTATCGAGTCATTGGGGAAGGGCTAGGAAGTCAAAGGGATTGGTGAAGGAAAGGAAGGGCTGGAGGAAGTCAAAATTGATGAATCGGTTGGATCTAGAGTTACCAATTCTTAGGAGAAGGCATTAGAGTTGTTAGTAATTGTGAATATTCAGGAGAAGCCCTAGGAAGATGTTGGTTCTCCCAACAAGCCTTGGTCCTTGACACTTCTATTCCTTTGGATATTATTTTTCCTATGCAGCAAAGGGATTTAGACCTGGATCCTAATATGGGGGCTGAAGCCAATTCCTAGAATGATCCCTTTTAGGATGCACAACCTTGTTTTGTGTGAATGGGGGATTCTTTCACCTCTAATAATCTTGATAAAATTGATGATAAGGATGGTTCTTCTACTCTAGATACTCTTTCTGGTAGCTAGGAGGAAGATTCCTTAGATAGAGATGGAGTTTAGTTTCTTAGTGGTCCGAATGAGGCTCCTTGGATATATCAAGTTGGAAGAAAGAAAAGGAAAAAGAAGCAACACAAAGAGGTCTATACACTAGACTCAAAGGGTGTGACTACTCGAAGTATGGTGGCTAATGTGGGGTCTCTACAAAAGTCCAGAGGTAGAAGTTCCAACAAAGAAATTAGAGAAAGGCACTAGTACATTTGAGACCTTTTGTTGATGGCCGACTGTCAGAATTCTGACTGTATACCGTTGATTAAGTGAAACCACCCGCCGTCGTAGTTTTTTTGTCAAAAAAAATGATGGCTTCGATGGGTGTTGTAATTATGATGACTATGGTCATCACAAAAAGGGGGTGCCAACATGGCGAACATACCGTTGGGCCTATTTGTGGGCATCACAATTGCGATGCCCATCCATCACTAAAAAATACAAATGACAGCGACTCGTCAGAATCTTCTGGTGGGTAGCCATCATTTGTAGTTTATTTGCTGAAGGATTTGTTGTTCATGCGATGAATATCCATCAGAAGTTTACGGTGGATATTCATCATTTTTAGTGTATTAATGATAGTGATGTTGTACATGCGATAGATACCCATCAGAAGTTTACGACAAATATCTATCATTTATAGTTTTTTACCGACAACGATGCTATGCATGCGACGGTTGGATGTCAGATGTTTTCAATAGATAGTCATTGCTATTTTATGGCTAAAAATTAGTTTTTTTAAAAAAAATACATAAATTTGTTGATCGAGTTGGTATTGATTTAGAATGGTGTTCTTGCAAATCTGGTTCGAGCTGGTTGCATTAATTTTGGATCTCGATCGACTTGCAAGGTGGTTTGGTGAGTTGAGGTCTTTTATTCCTACTCATGATTTGGTTATGTCATTTGAAGATGACTTTGCAGTAGATTCGGTAGTAGCTCATGGATTATTGAGTCAAGTCTAGAGATTTGGATTTGGAATGGATCCTATCGAATTGAGATTTGTGACAGTGACTGCTCCAACACAAGAAGCTAGTGTGGTGATTAGAGATGCATTCTTCCTAATGTGTTTGTGGGATATATGCAGACATGATTGCATTTAGATATGATTCGAGTGACTTCTTGAATTCTTTGGTCTAAATTGGATGTGCTTTGTTCTTATGGAGTGTAGAAGTGACATCACTTGGAGTTTGAGTAGATTGTGCATTGATCGGCTTGAAGACAGAATCAAGCTACTCTTTGTGTTATTGTTGAGATTGGGTTGTGATGGATCATTGGGATTGTCTACTATTTTTGCCATAGTTTTGAATGAGTTAGATGTGATATCGAGAGAGTGATTTGCAGAACTTGCACATTGGAGATTCACTATGGTGTCCATGATGACTTGGGAGAAGTCTTCTTCTTGGTGAATCGAGATGAGAGACTTAGATTACAGAAAGTGGGTCATTTGATGTGACTTATGAGACATTGGATGCCTCTTCACACAGGTTCATAGTGCAGTCTGTGGTGTTTCTTTGAGACTGGGTTCTTAGCAGAGATCTGTTGATTTGGTAGCCATTGAGATGGATCGATATGACTTGATCTTGGGTCAAGACTTCTTGGGGTGAGCTGAAGTGATCATTGCTCCTTGAAGTGATTGATGTTTCTGATAGATAGCCATCATTTTTAGTTTTTCCATTGGTTATTCTTTGGTTTCCGTTGTAATTGTGACGGCTCACATTATTTTTTAAAAAGAAATATATATTTGATGTACGTGGATTGAGATCTTAAATTATTGAGCTTCTCTTTGTTTCAATAATAGTTTAACATTCTCTACTTAACAGGGCCAACCAAGTGAAGGTGAAAGCTCATCCAACCCCTCCTAGGAGCCTCTTATGACCCTTTACGACATTTTAAGACCTCTAAGATGTATTCTTAGGGATCATAAAGGGTCATAAGGGGTCCCGAGACACAACAACTGAGAAACATAAATTTAGGCATCATGGTCACAATTTTTTGGAAACACAACATAATTGAGTGGTATACCCAGATGATGCAATGCAACCACTACTCCTCTAGTTCCAAGTCGACACTATAGGAAACAAAACCCATATAGATAAAGAATAAATTTAGAGAGTGAAGGAGGAGGGCCATAAAAACCGAAATAATATAGGGACTCTATATTGTTTTGGTCATTATGACCCTCCCCCGCTCTCTAAATTTATTCCTTGTCTATGGTTTTTGGATCCTGTAGTGTCAACTTGATAATATTTTAGTCCCTTTGGAAGCTGGTCGGTGATGCCTTCACGACCTTCAAGATCATCAACTACATAATTAGCCAACAAAACATAATCAAAATATATAATTTTCAAACATCGACCATTAGGTGGAATGATATTACCTCGAATTCTATTATATTCCAACTACCATAGGTGAGGTGTCATTGTTTGGGGCTTTGATGTAGTCTCTTCTTTCCCATTGAAAAGATGTCTTTCCGCACTTTGATACTTATGATTTCTGGGGAGGAACTGCCTATACTCATCAAACACCTTTCATAAACTTTTGAAATGATGAGATTTCATCTTTGGACCACACATTGGACATGAAAATTTTCCCTTTGTTTGAAGACCTAAAAGATAGCGATAAAATTGGATTAAATATGTATATTTTTAGAATTTGAATTATTGCGTACAACTAGAATTCACCATAACATACCATAGAAATGTGTCAATCTTAGAGCATCATGAATTGTCCACACAAGCATTGCATGGAATTGAAATTGTCTTTGTCCAATTGGTCTATAGATGTCACACATAGTGAAACCATTCCATAACACCAACAACTCGTCGATAAGAGGTGCATTATATACATTCATATCTTTCACTTAGTACTTACCTAGTTGAATTAACAACAACATCAAATAATTATTGTGGCCATTTCACTCCAAGACTTATAATTACATGTAGATAACTATAAAATAATAAGATATTTGGAAAAATCATTGCCAACATAATGTGCTCCCTCTTTATTGACATCCATGGAGGAAGGTTATTGTTTATAAGAAAAATAGGCCACACTGAGTAAATGGATCTCATCTCTCCATGCAGATTGACACCATCTGCTACCAGAGAAAGCCTGAGATTTTGAGGTTCTTCTTTAAAGTTTGGCCACTTTTCTTCTATGTCCATAAATGATGAGCCATCTGCATGAATTCAAATAATGTCATCTTGAATCCTGTCACATGCATGGTAATCCATAAATTGTGCCAAGCTATTGCACCTGAATAATCATTTCAAATGTGGAATAATGAGGATGTGACAAAGAACCTTGTGAGGCACATTTTTTGTCATTTGATCATCTCAATATCTACTCGTATGGCATTCAGGGCATTCTGTTTCATTTTTGTGTTCTTTATAATAAATAATATGATCTTCAGGACAAGCATCTATTGTTTGATACTCCATTCCAATATGTTTCATAGTGGCACATAATTCTCGGTATGAGTGAGGGAGAACATTTGATGGTGGTAACAGAAAGTCACCTATCAATCTACAACAAATAATATAAGTCGTTACTATAAACAATCTTAATGGTACATGTTTCACCTTTTATAGACTATAATGACATATATGACAAACTTTAGCACATGTGACATTGCTATGTTGGATAAACCATTCATAACCTTCAAATTCACCAACAACAATATAGTAGAGAGAAGAGTAGATTGGGAGCCTTCATAAAGGGCTATGTCCACCTTATCAAGTAGAGGTATATCATGGATGTTGTCAATGTCATCCTCATCATAATCATCTTCATCAGTAGCAACACCAACACCAGCAGCACCAGTACCAAATGTGTCAACGATCAATGCATTCATACCATCATCTTCAAATATGTTTTCTAGTGCATGATCGTCATCTTCCATGGGATCATGATCTTCAACTTCAATACTCACACCTCCATGTTCCTCTATATTCACACTAGGGAGATCAGCCTACATAAAAATGATGATAATCAAACCCCCCTTCAATGTGATAATCAAACCTCCTTCCATGGTTCATATGTATATTAATTGTGAAAATAATATAACAAACAATTTACCACTAGATGATAATAAAACCCCCCTTCAATGTGACCATTCTCCTTACAATGTCTCTTTTTTATTTTGATTTTGATTCTTCTTGTCTTTAAGCCATTACAACTCTTGCATGGACAATAACATTTTTCATCACCTTCTCTTTGAAAGTTAGACAATAATCTAGTGATTGTCTCCCTATTTTGATCGATTCCCTTGTATTATCTCACATGATCCTTAATGTGTATATCTGTAAAACAAATTGGAGATGCCTCCTTTCATTAGCTTCATGTCACCTTCTCATAGCTTCTCATTTTCTGAAAGATTTTGCCAAAGGCTTTGTAGGAAACCAAGTAAAGGGTATTCTTGAGTTCAAACACATTGAGCTGCTACAACTGAATTATAAATCATGAATTCACTATAAAATTAATTCACTATAAATCAAGGGCATTATAAATCATGAATTCACTATAAAATTAATGTATTGCTCTAGATTTCATATGGACATTTTGTCAAATGGTTGGTATGTATGTTTATTCAAATGGAGTTATATCATTGGAATGGATATATGATAGGTTGATATCGAATTCTATGTCCCTATTTGATCTAATAGAATCAATATAACAAATAGAGCACCAACCAATCAAATAGGGCCATGAGGTGCTCAAACAGTGAGCTCATAAAATAATATATTTAGTCTTAATAAAATCTTATATTGTGTGAAGTGTTTGATCTCTTTTTATTTATTTTGTTGTTGATATTCACTATGTGGTACTCCCCGTTTATGATCATTTCATGAGGAAATGTCTTGATGGCTTGTGGGCTGCAAGCTAGGGTATCATGCATTATTTATGAGCTCACTATTTGAGCACTGACCAATCAAATAGGGACATAAGGTGCTCAAATAGTGAGCTCATAAACAATGCATGATAAGGTAGTTGTAGGTAGTTATCTCTTCTATAATGATGGAGTGAAAGGTAATGATCAATGAGGTTGCTGCTATTAGATCATACATGAATACACTTACTATTTTGAATTTGAGCTCAAGCATCATGCAATGTTATTGCTATCATTGCATGCTTACTATTGTTGTGCACCATATATTGTTTTATACACTGTTTATTTCATTGAGACCATGAACTTGGCATTTGTAATGTATTTTCTATTATTGGATCAATGCTACCATGTTGTTGAGGCTGTAGATGCATTGAATCACCACTGCTATTCTATTTTGATAGAAGTAATATAACAAACAGAGCACTATCCAATCAAATAGGGACATCAGTAAAACATTTAATGCATTATTACTTCATGATGATGATAAAAATTTCATTGGCTCAAAGCACATAGAAATTCAAAACAATAGGATATCTTAATCTTTATGAGCTCAAATTCAAAATAGTAAGTGTATTATTTTATTACCGATGTCCCTATTTGATGTCCCTATTTTATTACTGATGTCCCTATTGGATCTAATAGCATCAATATAACAAATAGAGCACCGACCAATCAAATAGGGACATGAGGTGCTCAAACAATGAGCTCATAAAATAATATATTTAGTCTTAATAAAATCTTATAAAACAACATATATTGTGTGAAGTGTTTGATCTCTCTTTATTTGTTTTGTTGTTGATATTCACTATGTGGTACTCCCCGTTTATGATCATTTCATGAGGAAATATCTTGATGGCTTGCGGGCTACAAGCTGGGGCATTGTGCATTATTTATGAGCTCACTATTTGAGCACCAACCAATCAAATAGGGACATGAGGCGCTCAAACAGTGAGCTCATAAGCAATGCATGATGCCCTAGTTGTAGGTAGTTATCTCTTCTATAATGATGGAGGAGTGAAAGGTAATGATCAATGAGGTTGCTGCTATTAGATCATACATTAATACACTTACTATTTTAAATTTGAGCTCGGACATCATGCAATGTTATTGCTGTCATTGCATGCTTGCTGCTATTGTGCACCATATATTGTTTTATACATTGTTTATTTCATTAAGACCATGAGCTTGACATTTGTAATGTATTTTTTGTTATTAGATCAATGCTACCATGTTGTTGAGGCTATAGATGCATTGAATCACCAATGCCATTCTATTTTGATAGCAACAATATAACAAATAGAGAACCAACCAATCAAATAGGGACATCAGTAAGACATTTAATGCATTATTACTTCATCACGATGATAAAAATTTCATTAGCTCAAAGCACATAGAATGTGGGTAGATGCATTGAATCACCACAACAAAAGAGCACCCACATGCCTTGGTTGTTATTGGTCTATGAAAGGTTTTGGTTTACCTTTCAAAATTGAGATGTCATCCTAAGATTCAAAAGAACCAAGGTAATAATAAGTTTTGAACATAAATGCATGATTGTGGATCCTCAAGTAGGAGTTGTGGTGCAAAGGAAGAACACTTATATGGGTTTACCCACATAAGGACAATGGTTTCATTCATATTTCTTTCAAGTGCTCTTGGGTACTTTCCTTGGCCTCTAGGCTTGGGCATCCTATAGGGGTTGAACCAAAATTACGAAGGCAATAAGTGTATGTGGTTGAATGTAGACCTCTAATCCAACTACACACACAACATAGTCATTACTCACACAATCAAATTACAAAAATGAGTATTGATTACTCAATTTGAAATTCATGGTGAAGCAACCTGTTGCCTTCTAATTAATCAGGGTGTTTAATTACTCTCAGATTGGAGAGCCAACAACCATAAGACTGAGTTAATACAAAAGATTTCAAAGGTAGAAAAGATGAGCAAAACTGAAATTACTCTAGAATGAAGTGCAATTTAAATTAAGAATGGAGATGCAATTATAATAAGAGCTTGAAAGAAATATGAGATGCCAATTTAATCTAAATAACTTGGAAGAAATATGAGATTAAACTATGAGCAAGTAAGCAAATTAAACTAATATGGGAATGCAATATTATATTAAAATGAGATTAAGCTAATTATGCAATTGAAAACTTGAAAATATGAAATAGTTGAGGCTAAAAATGACTATAGTTTAGTTACTCTCCAAATTGTCCTCCTTTCGAATGAAGGGGAAGGTTCATTAAATAGACTAGCCCGAGGGAGGAATGAAGAGGTTCTTGATTCAAAACGGTTGACCCTTCATTCCCAATTGAGACAAAAAAGGCATGAATTACTTAATTAAAAGAATGTTTATTGCCACATAAGGGTGACCGTTTGAATAATTTGAATTATTAATTCAAATAAAGGTGTCCATTCAAATAACAAGTAATATTGATTCCTTTTTTTATGTGTAGTAGCCAAATGGGGTGGGTTTTAATTTAATTTAAAGCACTTAGGACTTTAGAATTAAATTAATTTATCATAGGGATTATTTAGCTAATAAAGTCAAATACTTAGGAATTAATTATATTATAAGATTAATGCAAATTAGGGTTTTTGCAATTGATAGCAAGTCAAATAAAGTCAGGTAGGAGAGAGAAAATGCCTAGTAAAATAGGACTTTGAAGATGCAAAAATTGAAGAAAATGCACCAAAATTGATTGAAATTATTAGGTGCCAATTTTGGGGTATTACATTTGCCCCTCTTTGAATTGATGTGCGAGAAGCACGTTGATTCAAAGAATAGTCTGATATGATAGATGAGTGAAGATTTCAGGAGTCTAGGTTAGATTGCTAAGACACCAAAATAGATCGAATTGGAGAACTACCTTTAGGACAAAGCATGATTCTCCAAAGTCTAAGTTAGATTGCAAAGACAACAGTCTAAAAGAGAACCAAAATTAGGGTTAGATTTCCCCAATACCAATTGATGAAGATTTTAGGACTATCTCAGAATCAAGGTTAGATTGCCCCAATACGAAGGTTAATCCTTTGAGACCTGGGTTAGATTTCCCAGATAACAGTCCAAAAGAGATTTCAAGAGCCATTTCTAGAATGAAGCTTGACTCCCAGGAATTAGGGTTAGATTGACCCAATACCTAATGATTTTGAGAACCATCTCCAGAATGAAGCTTGATTCTCAAGGATCTGAGTTAGATTGCTCAGATACCTAAAAGATAGATGACCAGATGACTAGATGCGAGGCATGAAGATACCCCCAGTGAAGAGATGCCCCAAGCGGTGAGGACTTTGATTTAGATCAGATTGAGATGAGACTAGTTCGACAAGATTCAAAATGATGCAATCATCCTACCCCCTTGGGAGAAAAATTGAAAGATGAGATAGCAGAAGGATGATTAACAACAAGAGGTTGTAGAATAGGAGCAATCAGACTAGATTTGAGAAGCTGCAGAAGCAATTTGGAGTGATCAGGAGGTCCTGTTGACCAAGTTTGACTAGGGTTGACCAAATTTTACTAGAGTTGACTTTGATGAAAACATTGAAGATCTCAAGAAAAATGATGAGGAGATGAGGATCTGGTAAGAAGATGACGCCAGAAGACTGACTGTACAAGCATCCGATCCCAAAGGGTCCCAAAATTTAAAACATAATTTTGAGCTAACTAGAGATGTCAGATTTCAATTTCGATCCCAAAAATGGATTTAAAGCAGTTGATTTAGCCAAGGGTGCAATTTTCATGCAAAACGAAGCACTTTGAAAATTAGGTCAAAAAGCTATATAAGGCCCGGAGGGGTCACTTTCAATTCATTATTCACTTTGTCTTCTTGTGATTTGGAGCTTTGAGTAAGATGGAAGGAGTCCCCTTGCACACACATCAATTCAAGCACTCCTGATGACACGCTCGGCTGCCAGAGTATGACCCACCTATGAGTAGTCAATAATCTACCTTGTATATCAATTCATACTGCTTTCTAGGTCGATTTAGGGTAGATTTGGCAAGTTTAGGAGCATGTTCTTCAAGTCTCACATGAGGAAATAGTTTCCTCGCACCGGCCTAGGTTGCCCCTTGTGTGAGGAAATGGTTTCCTTGCATGGGTTAGGGTTCCTTCACCCGAGCCCTGTCTGGAGTCTTGCATGAAGCGCTTGGTCAGTCCACGTGAAGTTTCTCATTCTTGCTCAGGAGAAGATCCTGTCTCATGCGAGGGAACTATTTCCTCGTGCGAAACGCTACTGCAGTGTTGGAATGTCTTTGCCAAAATTTGTCCAATTTGCATGAAATCAGCCAAGTAGAGCTTCATAGAGTCATGTCTAGGATAGATGCCTTGCTGTATTTGTTGTTGTCATTTTGAAAACCATCATGTTGAGATATTGATCCAATGTCATCACTTGCTTTGTAGGTTGAATTTCCTAATGTCACCTTCAGGTCACATCATCCAGTGATCACGACATTGATACAAAGATTGACATATGCAAAGAGTGCTCACATTGAGGGACTCAGCCCTCAATCTAGGATACTTACGTGATCTACCTGACATTAGGGTAAATCATGGTCTTCTTGGTGCACTTGTAGAGCATTTCCATTTGGAGACAAACACGTTCCATTTTCCATTAGGGGAGATGACAGTCACCCCCAAGGATATATACAGGATCCTAAGGATACCCATCCATGGTGTTCGAGTAGAGTACAATGTACAATTGAGGGTAGGCACAGTGGCATTGAGGACTATCTTCCAAGATGATCTAGTGATGGGCCGAGCCATCTCTTGGGAGGATTTGATTCACAGATACGGTGGTGCTCACCCGTTAGCTATTGTTCTCACTATGTTTTTGAATTGTTACCTTGTTCCTAATCAAGGACATCACAGACTAGAGTGCGATTGGGGCTCTATGCTACAGTGGATGTTGGCCATACCAGTAGTCAGATTTGGATGGGGCGAGTGCATGTTAGCCCATATGTATCATGAGATGCATGAGATAGTATATCGTAGTGCGAGGACCATGGTGGCAGGTGTCTTCGTTCCTTAGATCTAGGCTTGGGAGCATCTCCTTGTTTGTAGACTGATTTATCATGATACATGGTAGGCTCTTGAGCCATATATATATAAGTATGCATGTCCGATTACTCAGCCATTGCTGGGTAGGATAGAGCAGTGGCACAGATAGCTCGATGATATGGTGGTTGTTATCTAGAGACCATGGATTGCTACGGAGCCATGGGATGATGCTCGAAGAGAGATTTCTTACATGTTCATTTCACGTCCACTAATTGGACGTAGTGTTACCATCATTGAGTGATTCCTTGTTACACGTGTCCTGCATCAGTTTGGGAGACAAAATGACATCTCCCAGGAGTACTACCCCTATGCCCGCTTCGCCAATGAGGAGAATAAGGGGTGGCATCCTAGATTAGATCCATGCAGGTGTGCGATCAAGGCACACATTCCTTAGGCCAAATGGGATTACATGGTGGATGTCACCAATGGAGGGACGACACCTACATATAGGGACCACTACCTAGCCCATCCATTTCCTAGATTCATAGATCCTGTAGGGATGGGAGCACAACAACAGGTACCAACACAATAGTAGGTACCAGTACAACAGCTTGTACAGTAGTAGGCTACATAGTAGGGACCACAGGGATAGAAACAACAGTAGTAGGTACCTATACAATAGAAGGTACTGTTATACATTGGATTTGTGCCTCTGATCTCAAGCTCTCTTGGTCTTGCTAATCCAGTATAATAAGGGAATCATCTCAAGGTTGTGGGACCTTTGCTAACTGAGATGAGACCTCCAGGTTCTAGGTTGGTTCCTCTTGGATAGTCACCTTAGTTTTCTCTTAAATAGGAAAGTAAAATTTGAGGGGAAAGGGTTAGAAGGAGTACATGAAATGGAAATAACAGGAAAGCAAACTACCTACTAGGTGATGCATGGAAACTAGGGTTTGGATCTTAGTATAGAGGGATGAAACCAGTGAAAGACTTAGGTCTAGTAGATCACAACTTATTGAATAGGCTTGCATAAGTATTTCATAAGAGGGCCTAAAAATTAGACACAACCTATGACCTGCAAGTAGACATTCTCTTAAGCAAAAGGGCACAGGAATGAGACAGAATGACAGGGGCTGAAGAATACCCACAAACTCACTCAGATCAGATCAAACATAGTAGTGCACATATAAGATGAAAGTAAGAGGGATCAGGAACCCTAAGTATCACTGAAAGCATTCATAAACTTCAATCAAATAAGAGATAAGCCAAACAAGGAAGCATAAGGACATGAAGGATTGTCACAAACTGCCTCTGTAATACTTGTATTATTAATGAGAATTTATAGGATGTGGAAAACCAGAGAGCAGGAAGAAATGCTACAAATAGTTTTCCAAGAAAAGTCTTTCTCTTTTACAAAAATGTGAATTTTGAGCTCTACAAGCTCGAAAAAAAAATTATATACATCACTCAATTGCACGCAGGCAGGAGTCAAAATTAGCCAGGGTTACATAAATTTGCATAAAATAATCCAACCCTAAACCAGTCACTTCTGATCATACATGAATCTCTGAAAATATCCAACCGATCAGATATTTCTCCTTGCATGCCCATGCCTATACTAATCCTACCTATAGATCAACAACCTTGATCCATCTACCTCCCTGCAAGCCCACTGAGTCATTAAGGCTCTAGATTTGATCTTTGCAAGAATGAATTTGAAAGTATAGATGGTGCCAACTCTTTAATGTTTCATCAGCGTAAGAACACCGCACTGTACCCTACAAAATCCATGGCACCATCAACCAAATCATCCATCATCACCTTTGCAACTAGAAAGTGTCCTCAAAAATCAATTCCAAGCTACCCCACTGCTTTGCAATGTTCTCTGCAGAAGAAAGCCTGCCAAAAGTTGCCCCACCTTGACAATGTCATTGGTCGCATGATCGCATGAGCTAAAAAAGCCTCATGTGATCATGCGACAAGCTTCGCTGAATTGCCATCCGGTCATGCAAGACACCTCGGACTCACTCTCCCTTTGGTCACCAAGTCGGTTTAACTTTTCCTAACCCCAGGCTCCATCTGGCGACTACGCGAAACATGTTAACCGTGCAACCGCGCTCTTGCCAAGTCTGGAGGCCTGCTAAATCATATCTACGAACATGCGAACAAAGAAACCCTTTATCAGACACTGCCAAGTTAGAAGAGAAGAGAATGACCTCCTCTAAACTTCTGCCATTAAAATGCGGCCCCACTTACAATTACACCATCACCACTAGCTCGGTGTATGAGAAACTAGCACATCAGCACGACATAGCACATCGGACCCACAATAGAAGGATCTCATTAAAAGGTTGTCGCATGATCGCATGGGGTCAGAAGATCCCATGTGAACATGCGACCACCATCGGATCTTTACCGCACTTGCATCTCAGGCCCACTGTAAAACCTTATCACCAGCCAACCAATGAAACATGGGCACGTCACCAAACTGTAGGCCCACCACCAAACTGCAAGCTCTTATCGGCGTGGCTAACAATTTGTCGCATGTTCACATAGCCTAAAAAGGGGCTATGCGATCATGCGACAGACCACTAGCATTCTTTGAAAACAACCACTGGGCCCACTGATCGGTTGAAGATTCTCATCCAATGGTAGTCGCATGATCACATGTCAGGAAAGATACCTTAGCAATCATGTGACCACCGTTGATGCCTTTTGAAACAAGACCCACTAACAGAAAGGTGAGACAAAATGACACAGATGAATCAGGAGCCATCAAATAGGATTATGTGGCTTGGACCCACTAACACCAGCGTCACATTGGAAGGAAGATTGATGACTATCGTTACATCGTACACTTAAATAGGAAACATCTTTCCTTAGTGGTGTAGCGACAACCACAAGATTTTACCAAGCTTTAACTTTTGCAGACGGAGAATGGGCCCACCGACAGGTGTCATCCTATCGCATGATCGCAAGGGTAAGGAATATTCCTTGTGAACATGTGACAAGCGCAAGAATTTGAGGAAAGCCAGCCACGGGGCCCCACCAGGTCAGAGTTGCACACTTAGGGAAGTGTCGATGCCAGAGTAGAAGTGAGAAACATGAGGGGTCAAAAACATAGAGGGTTTTCAAACTGGAGGTTGAAAACACAGAGAATTTTTGGACCGAAAGTCAAAAACATCTTGAGCCTTCAGAGAGAAGGTCGAAAACACACTGGGCTTTTAGGGTGAATGTTGAAAACATCCTAAGCCTTCAAAGAGAAGGTCAAAAACACACTGGGTTTTCGGGCCAAAAGGTAGAAAACACACTGGACTTTTGACACTAAAAGGTAGAAAACACAGAGGGTTTTGACACTTGAGCACTTCTTTGGAAAATAGGACCATGGCAAAAAATGAATGATAGGGAATTTTTGGGTAACATTTTGGGGACCTCTGCGGGATTTCAGCATGCTAGACATTTAGACCAGTGACCTTGAAGCAATCCATTGGGCATAGGAGTCAATTCAGGAACACCAAAACTTTCTGATAGGAAGAGGGACAAAAAAATGTGCTCGAGCACTTCTTGGAAAATAGGAAAAGACTAAACTAGAAAGCAGGGAAACTAACCTAGCCTAAACTAACCAGTGCAGAAACATGGTCAAACAAAACCATTCACTGGTTGTGAAAAGTAGCTACCCCTCCTCATCAGGGTATTTTGCATTGGACTCATGAGGATAGCTACAAGGATGTGAGGCACATAAAAATTTGGCAAATGAGGATGCACTGCCTCTGCAAAAACAAGATCAAGTTCACTCACCTCAAATGGATCATATGGAGGTGTCTCAGTGAACTCCTTTTGGGCCAAGTATCTGATGGGGTAGCCTCTTGAAAGTCTAAAGGTAGGACTTTCCTTGATGGCTTCTTCCTTATCTTCATGGTTGCCTTCCATCATGAACAGCCATGGCAACTCCTCGTCCACAGCCAGGGGACTGTCATCCTCCTGTTTTAAACTGACCAACAGCCTATCAAAGCTATCAATATCTTGAAGATTTGGAACTGATTCCAAATCTTGCTCATGTAGTAGCTCCTTATGAAAAGGGCAATCCAAGACCAGGCCCCCTTCATCAGGCACATAACCTTGAATCTCCACTCCAAGGAATAGGGATTCATCATTCAGTTTGTTACAAAAAACCTCTATGATATTGGAAAAATCATACTCTTCTTCAAGGCTTTTGTCTGTGTCCTTTTCTTGGAAAGACTCTCCCATGGCTTCATGATTCTGCTCCATAAAATAAGGCAGATTACTCAATAAGGGCATGGCATCCATCATAGAATCAACCTCCTATTGATGGTGGACCTGTTGTTCTGATTGACCTTCAGCCATAGGTAATGGCATGGTCTCTTTATCATCAACAAAGAGGGGAAGCTCATCAAGAAAATCAACCAAGAGCTCAGGCTGAGCATCAACCTCTACCTCCACACTTTGCTGCTCCATTTCACCACAGTCATCACTCTACACTGACACCTCAAATGTCCTCTCCTCTTGATCACATGAAAGTTCACTTTCTACCAGTCCTTGCTCAGACACCAGACTAGTATCCTTGAAAAGACTTGACATTTGACAACTAGGAGGGAGAGTCCATCGGGGAATCCAAATCACCTCATCATCCTAAGAGACCAGAGGGGTCTCTTGGGATAAATGACTTCTCTGAATAGGCTTCTCTTGTAGAGTGGTGGGTTGAATCTCAAGCACAGGCTCTTGAAAAGAATTTTTTTTCTTGAAACTTGGGATATGAAATTGAGGGGGCTTAGAGGGAGACACAGGAGGCATACCCATCTTGTAGCTTGGAAATGAATGCTTTTTTGGCTCTTCATGTGTAGGCTCTTGAGACAGATGGGCCCTCTAGCTTGGAATCTTAGGCCTAGGAGCCTCTTGTTGAGAAATTTTTGATCTCAACCTTGCTGTCTCAATGTCAGCTCGGTGTCTAATCTCCTCTTGAAACTGCCTTGCTTGTTGCTCATCAACAAGAGTCTCTACCGCTTGGTAAGGAATGAACCCTTGCTCATAGCTTTGGGCTTCTATCTCCTGGTAGGGAGCTGACTCCTCTTCATAATAACTTTGAGCCTCCTGCTCTCTCTCCTCCTTGAGCTCAAACACTTGCTTAACTAAATCAAGCAACAAACTCTTTGCCTCCTGCATCTTCTTGAAGTCTGAGCTCAAAATCTGCATTTGTTGCTGAATAGGTTGAGAAGGGGAGGGTGGGTGGTAAGCATGATGGGGAAGCTAGCTTTGCATTCATTATTGTGCCTCTTGTGCCCATGATCCATCTTGTTGAAGGGCCCTCTCATAACTTTGCACAAGGGTGAACTCATTTGGGGCATATTGGATATATTGATACCCTTGAGAAGTATAATAGCTTGGGGTAAAAGGAGGTTTTGGGTGGCTTTGATAAGGCTGAAAACTAGCCAGTTGAGAATTATTCTCACAATAGGATGGTGAGTAATCTGACTGTCCATAGTAGCTTGACATGTCTACTCATGCAATCAGCTGGGATTCTAAAAATGGAGATTTGAAACATACCAACACCTAATCTTTAAAACTAGTAGACCTTCTGGAGTCACTAGATATGCAAAAAAAAGACCTCTTCTAGGTCTGTAGCATGCTATCAACATATCAGAGATAGCATACCTTGAACATGAATCTGAACTTCGGTCCCACCGAGCGTGCTAGAAATGTTATACACTGGATTTGCACCTTTGATCTAAAGCTCTCTTGGTCTTGATAATCCAGTATAACAAAGGAATCATCTCAAGGTTGTGGGACCTTTGCTAACTAAGATGAGACCTCCAGGTTCTAGGTTGGTTCCTCTTGGATAGTCACCTTAGTTTTCTCTTAAACAAGAAAGTAAACTTTGAGGGGAAAGGGTTAGAAGGAGTACATGAAATCGAAATAACAGGAAAGCAAACTACCTACTAGGTGATGCACCGAAACTAGGGTTTGGATCTCAGTATAGAGGGATGAAACCAGTGAAAGACTTAGGTCTAGTAGATCACAACTTATTGAATAGGCTTTCATAAGTATTTCATAAGAGGGCCTAAAAATTAGACACAACCTATGACATGCAAGCAGACATTCTCTTCAGCAAAAGGGTACAGGAATGAGACAGAATGATAGGGGCTGAAGAATACCCACAAACTCACTCATATAAGATCAAACATAGTAGTGCACATATAAGCTGAAAGTAAGAGGGATCAGGAACCCTAAGTATCATTGAAAGCATTCATAAACTTCAATCCAATAAGAGATAAGCCAAACAAGGAAGCACAGGGACATGAAGGATTGTCACAAACTACCTCTATAATACTTGTATTATCAATGAGAATTTACAGGATGTGAAAAACCAGAGAGCAAGAAGAAATGCTACAGATAGTTTTCCAAGAAAAGTCTTTCTCTTTTACAAAAATGTGAATTCTGAGCTCTACAAGCTCCAAAAAAACATTATATACATCACTCAACTACATGCAGGCAGGAGTCAAAATTAACTAGGGTTACATAAATCTGCATAAAATAATCCAACCCTAAACTAGTCACTTCTGATCATAAATGAATCTCTAAAAATATCCAACTGATTAGATATTTCTCCTTGCGTGCCCATGCCTGTACTGATCCTGCCTGTAGATCAACAACCTTGATCCATGTACCTCCCTACAAGCCCACTGAGTCATTAAGGCTCTAGATTTGATCTTCGCAAGAATGAATTTGAAAGTATAGATGGTGCCAACTCTTTAATGTTTCATCGATGTAAGAACACTACACTGTACCCTACAAAATCCATGGCACCATTGACCAGATTATCCATCATCACCTTCACAACTAGAAAATGTCCTTAGAAATCAATTCTGAGCTACCCCGCCACTTCGTAACATTCTCTATAGAAGAAAGCCCGCCAAAAGTTGCCCCACCTTGAAAATGTCATTGGTCGCATGATCGCATGAGCTAAAAAGCCTCATGTGATCATGCGACAAGCTTTGCTGAATTGCCATCCGGTCACACAAGACACCTCCACAAACACCAATGCTGCCTCCCCAGAGATCGATGCTGCCTCCATAGGCACCAACATAGGGACCACTGCCACTACCTCCTCTGGGTGGTGATGGGCAGAGTTAGCACATTTTGATATCTATATATTGTAGTTCCATTTTTGATACTGTGCTCGAGTAGCACCCTCTTTTGTACATGACATTGATCTGACCGATATATATATGAGATCGCAATTTTGATATCATCGTACTTGTTGATATATTGCTTTGATGTTGATGTTTATGAGATGTTTCCTAGATGCTTAGATGCATGGATTAGAAATGTATGAGATGCACAGGTTTCTGTTATGATATAAATATGCACATGTTTTATTTTTATGATCATGTATGAATATGAAATGTGAAATACAATGATAGATGATAGATAAATTAATGTAATGTATGATTTTATGTATGCTTATAATGGATGCACATGCAAATGTATATGGATTTTATGGATGCAAATGAAAATGCAATTAAAATGTAATGAAAATGTGGTACTAACCATCTCATGCAGAGTTTTAGCAATATATGATAGGTACTAATCAAAAGGATGTTTTGAAGATCAAGAGCAAGGATCGGACACTTGTGTAGCCAAGACAAACCCGGGACAAAAGATGAGAACCTTTGATGAAGAGATAAGAAAGCACCAAACAGTGTCTCAATGCAAGTCTAGAATGAAAATGCAAGCCTAAGCTAAACACAAGTCTAGAATGAAAATGCAAGCCTAAGCTAAACACAAACCCTAAGACTTGGTTGTTGGACTCACCGTATTTATCATCATTGAGTTCTTTTAGGCATGGGACATTCACAAGATTCCATACAACCCTTAATGATATTGAAATCATGAGAATATGAATATGACATAAGTCTTAGATTTGTCAAAATAAGGTGTAAGCATTAAGGCACAAGAAGCCAGAATGACCTGAACACCTATTCCTTTTGATTTAGCAAGTTAACATAAGCATCAAAGCATAATTTCTAGAATGACTTGAATGTTTCTTGCGAACAAACACACTAGACACATGAGAGTTCCTTCTTTTGCCAAAGAATTCTTACAGTGACCCTTATGTTCACTTAGCGGGACGAGCGTTAACAATTTTACTTGTAGTAGAAAGAAGTCACCAAAGCATCCATATAAAAAGAGTCAAGGTACACATGGCCATCCAATACGAGATGAAGGCTCTTACAAATGGACACCCCTCTTATGTGAATTTATTGGATCATTGGAACTAAACCAGCAAACAGAAAGCAAAGAAAAGATCATGACCCCAGTCTTTGCATTTCTCAGTCAAGAAAGACGTCTTAGATTCACTCGAGGGGAAATGATAAAACAAACAAACAAACAAGCACCCAAAGGAAAAAATCTTAGCATGCTTCAAAGGAACACAAATTCAATTTTAGTTTCAATTTACATTTGTGTTCAAGCGGATTGAAGTCAAATCGAAAGTGCACAACGTTCGAAGTCTCGATGGGATAGCGACAATAGGCAGATGCAGTGAGAACCATTGGTGACTATCATGAGAGATGAAGTCTCAAGAAGATATCAGAGTGCAAACCAAGTATCAGCAGGCAGATGCAGTGAGAACCATTGGTGATCGATACGAGGAAGATTCTTGAAAGAGAGAATAAAGTACGAGCAAAAAATCAGTAGGTAGACACAGTGAGAACCACTAGTGACTATCACAAGAGATGAAGTCTCAAGAAGATATCAAAGCATGAACCAAGTATCAGCAGGTAGACACAGTGAGAACCATTGGTGACCAATACGAGGAAGATTCTTGAAAGAGAGAGTAAAGTACGAGCAAAAAATTAGCAGGTAGACACAGTGAGAACCACTGGTGACTGATGTAAGGAAGAGATCTCAAAAGAGAGGGATTCAAATGAGAGATAAGTATCAGTAGGAAAGCACAGTGGGAACCACTGGTGATCGATACACGAGAGATAATCAAGGAGAGAAATCTCAAAAAGTAGCTAGGCATCAGCAAGAAGACGCAGTGAGAACCATTGGTGACTGATGCACAAATAAAACTTCTGAAAGTGATAGGACAATGCCCCCTAGACCAAGAAGGTGCCCCCAAGTGTAACTAGTTCCAATCCATGAAGAGTCGAGGAAAATCTCAAAGACAATTGAAAGCAAGTGCATGAGCTAGCAAGCTAAAGCAGGAAACAAACTAAAAGAAAGAAACCAACTAAAACGGAAAAGCTGAAAAGCAAACTAAAGCAAGAAAGCAAGAGCTAAATGGTGCTGAGATGAGATATCGCTTCAAGAAACAAGAGGTGCCTATTTACTAGGTTTTCACCATCTTGGCAGAGATTCTATTTTTGCTACCATGACGCCTGTTTACCAGGTTTTCATCAATGGCACATTTTCTTCTTTTTCATTTTTTTTGTATTTTTCTCTTTTTTTATTTTTTTTGTATTTTTGAACATTTCATTTTCTTTGTATTTTTCAAATTTTCAATTTTTTTGATTATTATCTAGGTGCCTATTTACCAGGTTTTCACTAAGATAATAGATACATCAAAGCGCCTGTTTACCAGGTTTTCACTAAGATCATTTTTTTGGGACATTTTGCAATTTTTAGGATTTTTTGCAATATACCATTTTTAAAAAAAAAATTTCAGGACCAATAAGTATGTACATGAGCACACAAAGAATGCCTCAGCTATAGAATTTCTTCAAGTGAAGAGTGTTGATAGGCTCTTTGAGCTATTCTCCTTCAGTGGTGGAGAGTTGATAAGCGCCAGACCCAAATATTGCAGTGATAACATATAGACCAAGCCAGTTTGGTTCAAATTTCCCTTTCTGGACTCACTATTGCTGATTCTTGGGGTTCTCTCTGGACGAGATCACCCACTTGGAATTCTCTTTTTCTGACTTTCTTATTGTAGGCTTTAAAAATTCTCTTTTGGTATGCTTTTAGATGATCGAACACCACTTTCTGACATTCATCCAGTAACTCAAGCTCTTGAAGCTGGAGTATTCTATTTTCTTCATTAGTGATGAGGCCCCTTAGAGAGATTCACAATGTAGGAATCTCAAGCTCAATAGGTAATACTGCATCTACTCCATAAACCAAGGCAAAGGGCATGGCCCCTGTTGGTGTTTGGATACTAGTTCTGTAGGCCCACAAAGCTAGATTAATCTGGAGATGCCAATGTCTACCAGATTTATGAACTGTTCTGTGTAAGATTTTGATAATTGTCTTATTAGAAGCTTCTGCTTGTCCATTACCCTGAGGATAATAGATAGATGACCAATACTGAATGATTCTAAATTTGGTGCATAATTCTCTCAGGTCCTTGTTCTTGAATTTCCCCCATTATCAGTGATAATGGATGAGGGTACACCATATCTACAGATGATATAGTTCAGTATAAACATAGCCATGGACTTGCCATCAGCTATAGCTAGAGGCACTACCTCAACCCACTTAGTAAAATAGTCAGTAGCTATGATGATAAACTTATGTCCTCTTGAAGAAGAAGGATGTATCTGGTCCATCAAGTCAAAGGCCCATTGTTGAAATGGCTAGAAACTAACGAAAGGAATAAGCTCTTTAGCAGGAGCGTGGATCAGATTGCCATGAAATTGGCATTGTTTACAAGTCTTGGCATATTAAACAGCTTCTTTCTCCATATCCGTCCAGTAGTAACTTGCTCTAATAAATTTCTAAGATAATGTCAGACCACTCGAATGAGACCCACAGATACCTTCGTGTACCTCAGCTAGCGCATGTTTGGACTCATCAGGTTCTAGACACCTAAGGAGGGTACCATCTAGACCCTGTCTATATAATTCATTTGCTATGATGACATACCGTGAAGCATTACAAATTAGATGATGCTTTTCATTCTGGGTATAGGTGTCTAGAATGATTTGGTCATGAATGTAGGAATAGATATGGTGGTAGCGAGATGAGTCATGTCCAATGACTGAACAGATCATCTTGGATTTGGGAATATCATAGGCAGGGTAGTGTAATGCCTTTACCAGGAATTCATGTCTGAAGTCGTTCTCTGGCATTTGTAACATTGAAGCAAGAGTGGCCATAGCATCAACTACTTTATTGTCTACCCTTGGAATTTGCTGGAAAGAAATGTGTGCAAAATACTGTTTGAGATCATCCACCATTCTTTTGTAAGGTACTAGCTTGTCATCTTTTGTTTGATAGACATCATTAACTTGGTTGATGATTAACTGAGAGTCTCCAAAGACCTTGAGCTCATCCACATGCCATTCAATGGCTATCTTCATACCATTAATGAGAGCTTCATATTCAATGATGTTATTTATGTAGGGAAACAACAATTTATAAGCTTTTTCCAATGAGTATATTTGAGGTGTAATAAATAGAATACCTGCACTGGATCCTTGATGAGTGAATGATCCATCAAAGAACATGCTCCAAGTGTGATGTGTGAGAAGCATGATGGATTCATCTAGGAATTCAATATTCAAAGGTTGGTGATCTTGCAGAGGAGCTTCTTCCAACTAATCAACAATAACTTGTCCTTTAATAGCTTTTCTTTCCACATACTCAATGTCAAATTCACTAAGTATCATTACCCATTTTTCTAATCTACCTGTGAGGGCAGCCTTGCTCAATAAGTACTTTAGTGGATCAATTTTTGCAATAAGCCTTATAGTATGAGTGAGCATATAATGCCACAACTTTTGAGAAGCAAATACTATTGCTAGACAATATTTCTCAATGACATAATAATTCATTTCATAAGCCACCAATGTTCTGCTGATATAATATATAGCTCTCTCTTTGTTGTTCTAATCTTCTTGAGCTAGGAGAGCACCCAAAGATGTGTTCATGGCTAAAATATATAGTATGAGTGGCTTCCCATGAATAGGAGGCATCAATATAGGTGGATTAGCAAGATACTATTTAATTTGAGTGAGTCCTCTATCGCATTCTTCATTCCATTCATAGGTTACACCCTTATGCAAAGTTTTAGTAAATGGTTGTGACTTGTCAGCCAACTATGAAATGAAGCACTGAATAGATTGTAGCCTTCCCTATGGTCCTCTCATTTGACTAATATTCTTAGGTGGAGGTATATCCATAATAGCTTGTACTTTTTCAAGATCCACTTCTATGCCTTTGGCTAAAATGATGTAACCCAAGAGTTTCCCAGAAGTGACACCGAATGCACACTTTTTGGGATTAAGTCTGAGACTAAATTGTTCCATGCGATCAAGTATGGGACCCAAATCTGTGAGATGATTTCTTCATTGCATAATTTTGGCTAAAGTATCATCCACATAATCTTCCATTTTTTTATGCATCATATCATGGAAAATAGTAGTGACAGCTCTCTGATATGTTGCTCCAGCATTCTTAAGCCCAAAAGGCATGACATTCTAGAAAAAGGTGCCCCAGGAACATGTGAAGGTGGTTTTTTCTTGATCTTCTGGCACAATTTTTATTTGATTATAGCCAAAAAAAGCCATCCATCAAGGAATACATCTCATATCCTACTGTCATATCCACTATCATATCAATGTTGGGTAGTGGAAAGTCATCTTTTGGACATGCCTTATTTAGATCCCTGAAGTCTGTACACACATGAATGTATTTATCATGTTTGGTGACTAGATTAATGTTTGAAATCCACTCTTCATAATTAATAGTTCTTATGAAGCTAGCCTTAAGAAGCTTCTCTAGCTCTACTTTGACCAAAAGTGCTACATGTGGATGCATCTTTCACAGCTTCTATTTAACAAGTTTAATACTTGATGCAATGGATAGATGGTGCATGATTAGATTGGGGTCTAATCCAGACATGTTAGAGTAGGTCCATGAAAAGTTTATTTTCTTGCTTTGAAAGAAGCTAGTGAACTCTTATTTTTCTTTTGCAGATAGTGACTGAGCTAGATGAATAATTTGTGGAGCAACCTCTGTACCAAAATTCACTGGCTGTGTAGGCTCAATCAATACTGATGATCTCTCTTGAAAGTGGCTCAGAAGCATATCAAGTATCTCATCCTTGGGTGCCCCAAAGAGGTTTTCACCCTTGGATACATCTTTTATTTTTACTATTTTTGGCTCTGATATTGCCACAATGTGGTTTTCACCATCAGAGTGTCTATTTTTTCTTCTTTTAATTTTTTGACTAAGATACTTGATATCCACCTCTGTCATGCTGACACTAATTTCGCATGGAGGACATCATGGGTTCAATAGCATGAAGGTAATAGGCTAGATCGTAATCATTCTGGAATGTTAGGAGTTCATTGGATGAGTAAGGGGAGTTCCAGTTTATCAGATTAGGATGGCGGAGTGAAAGAGAAGTAGTGACTGGTTTAATTGTGTTCAAGGTATAACCATCAAAAGTGTAGATGAGCAAGTCAAGACCTAGAGAGATCTCATCCAAAGGAGTGTTTGAATCCCTATAAGACCTTATGTCAGAAGTAGAGGACATGTTAATACCGGTGGCATCTAATTCGTGTGACCTAATGCTAGACCCTTCACCTACTTTGAGAAGTCTTTCATAGGTATGCACCATGTCTATATCTTTATCATAAGTAGCATCAGACAAAGATTCAAATTCATACTCATGTGAGTTAGTACTTGATGTGGGAATTTCATTAGCACTAGCTATATCATCATCTTTACCCCTGGCAGTATTGATAGCTCGCTGAAGTAGATCTTTTTCAAATTGTTCTTGGAAATGTGGAGGTATGTACCATTCACACTGAGAGTCAATATTAGCCATTTGTATTTCTCTCCATTGGTGATATGTGAGTCGATGCACTAAAGAGGTCTCATCAGAATCACTATCAGTTTCTACCATGTGGACATGTATAATAGGTTCATCTAGTTCTGCAAAGAGTGTAGCAAGTTCTGGAGGAATAGGATATGGAAATGTGTCTTCATCAGAGCTAGCCTCTAGATTTACTTCTGGAGTAGTATCTTCAAATTCTGTTTCAGGTTCAAGTTCAGGCTCAGGAGCTAACACAAATTTCTTGGTCCCTAAATGAAAGGGAGTCTTTTTAAAGCCTAAGCCAGTAGTATCTTTTGTGTGGTGACCCATAGCTTCAATGGGCTTCAGCAAACCATTGTCATTCCTTCCTATCAGACCACTCCCCTTATAGCCCAAGCACTTCATGATATTGAAGGCTTCACTGTATGGCTCTTATTCTAAGTCTGGAGGTGGAGTAGTTATTTCAGCTATTTCCTTTCCCTTATAGATCCAAGCTCTGATAGCTCTTTCTCCATCCTCATCTTCTAAAGGTGTAGAGGCCCTTAAAAAAGGGCCATTGTAGATTATTTGAGGAGGATCATCAAAATTTTTGTTATTCTCAAAAGGTCTTCCAAAAGAGTGTGGAGATGGAGGTAGAGCAGCAAGTGATAGCACAGGTTCAATTCAGTATTCTCCCATTCCTATATCCTTAAGTCTCAAAGTTTGTTCCATTTCCTTAAGTTTAGCATCATAAAACTTAGTGGACTCTCTATTAGCTAGAACAAAGCTATTTGTAGATTGCGCAAGAGTGTTGCAAGAGTAATTGGCATTAGCAGGTATAGTGACTTCCACCCCATGGAATGGAAACTTAATGCACTAATGGTATGTGGATGGAACAACCTGCATCTCATGAATCCATGACATACCCAACAAGATATTGTAGGAAAGAGGAATGTCAAGCACTTGAAAAATAACATCTCTCTCAATAGGACCTACACGGATAGGTAGCACAACTAAGCCTTGGGATTTGCATTCCTCTTCATCATAAGCTTTGATGGTAACCTTTTTGTGGGAGTCTATACAATTCTCATCATAACCTAGCTGAGAAAGCAGCTTAGCAGAACAGATATTAAGACCAACACCATTGTCTATGAGCAATCGGCGGACATGTTTAGGACCTATCATGACCTCTATATGCAAGGGAGCATTATGCAGATCACTCAGAGAGTGATCATCTTCTTCAGAGAAGGATAGATAGTGAGGTGACGTCAAATGACCCACCATAGATTGGAATCGGTTGAGATCAAGATCCTTGGGAACATTTTCCTCAGTGAGGGCTTTATCTAAAATCTGCCCATGAGCAGGCAATATCTTCAACAACTCAAAAATGGTAATCTAAGCATTGGTTCATTGGAGCTGATCTAAGATGCCATAACTAGCCGAGTTGGATGTAGGAATAGATTTTGTGTTCTTTTTGGTAGGACCAATAACAATCTTATCCGTAGTTTGCTTTGGAGTGGATGTGGAAGTATCGGGCCCCTTATCCACAGTTTGTTTCAGAGCGGATGTAGAAGTATCGAGACCTTTCAAAACAACTCTTCCTCATGATTGAGTGATGATATTAGCATAGTCTTGAGATTGTTCAGATTCAGACAAACAAGATGTAGAACTATGCAAGATGAAAGGAGTCTTAGATTTGGGAGCATCACTGCTCCCCTTGGAAGTGATCACATCACAATACTCTATCTCGATAGGTTCAATCATACCAATAACATTGTCATCATTAGTGTACGTTTAATTGACTTTAGCATTGGTATTCTTGGTGTTTGAAGACTCACCCTTCTCGTGAGGAGGGAAGGGATCCTTAAAAGCTTGATGATCCAAATTCTTGTTATGGTTCTCCACAAGGATGTCACCATTGTCAATGAGATCTTGAAATTTATGCTTCAGTTGGAGACAAGTAGAAGTCTTATGACCAATGTTTTGGTGATAGTCACAGTATGCATTATCATTCCACCAATGAGGTCATGGTTGTGGGTCATAAGGATGCTTTTCCAAAGGAGTAAGAACTTGATTCTGTATAAGAGTCTTATAGACCACATCAAGAGGCTCTCCCAAAGAGGTTAATTCATGCTTGGGTTGAGAGGCCCAAGGTTTTTTCTTAGCAAATCTTGAAGTTTGCTGATTATCCATTGTGGTCTTTTCAACAACCTTAGCCACTTGTATACTAGAAGTAAGATTAAAAATAGGCTTTGAAGGCTTCACAGTAACATTATCCACCACTCCATCATTTACTACATCCCTATTTTTATTGACAGTCTTTCCTTTATTCTTATTCATGGAGAATCCTTGTTTATTGTCCTTACTCAAAGTCAATTCTCCCTTCTTAACCATAAAGGCCTCTATTCGCACTACCTGTTTAATCATGCTATCAAAGGTTAGAGGACCTTGTAATTGAACTTGGTATCCAAAGTCTAGGACAAGATTTTCCAAGAAAATGTTGAGTCTCTCAAACTTTGGTAGCTTGTGAGGACACCTCATACATAATTGTCTCCACCTTTGGAGGAATGTTAGGAAAGATTCTCCTTGTCACTATTTTAAATTGTACAGATCCCAGATGTTGACTAGATGCTGAATATTATGTGAGTAGTGTTGGAGAAATAGATTAGCCATTTCATCAAAAGTCTTAATGCCAGTGGGCAATCTAGAAAACCACTCCATAGCTAGTCTGCCCAAGCTTTGAGGAAATAGATGCATAAGATACGTTTGGTCATGCATGAATTCCATAGATAATGCACCAAACTCCCTTAGGTGATCTTGGGGATTGGTTGCACCCAAGTATTTGTCATATTTAGGGAGCTCTACACCTCTGGGAAAAGGTGGCATATGAAGACTTCTATCAAAAGGGAAAGGAAAAAATGCTTTCCATTGTCTACAAGCATTTCAACTTTATGGTCTCAGTTTCTTCTTCCTTGGCTACAAGCGTTTCAACTTGATAGTCTGGGGGTAACTTGGCCCCTTGTTTAACTAGCTCAAGAAAGTATTTTTCCTTCTCCTCTAGAAGGAGGATCTCCATCATCTTCATAAGACCCTTGTTTGCCTTGGCAGCATCTATATCATTTTGAGTTATGGTGTCATCACCATCATTGCCAAGGATCTCATAAATGCTAGGGACTTGATCTTGACTTTGATGAAAAGGAGGAGGTCGATAGTGATACGCTGGTTGACCACCTTGAGCTTTGTTTTGAGCTTGATGTTGATCATCTTGGGGTTGATCATGGCATTTCTCATTTTTGGGTTGAGCATGGCGTTGGTCATTGGAAGATTGATCAAAATGTTGGTTTTTTTAAGATTGATCAAAAGTTTGATTGTATTTGCCTGGTTGGAAGTCAAATACCTCTCCCATCTTGTTGTAGGCTTGCGCAGTACACAAAGACTCAGTAAAATGATTTTCCCAACGTTGAAAGGGCACGGCTAATGTAACCTTTGGTGAATGAACATGATCAAAAGATTTAACAAATTTAGATGAGAAGATATCATCAACAGTATCACTAGGTTCAATGATAGGACTATTCTTAGTAGGATCAATAGGTATGATAATAGGATTAGTGTGAGGAAAAGGCCTCTCAAAGTTATGAAACAATGGATTATTTTGGAAGAATGAATTGTCTTGACCTTGGAATGAGAAACTAGGTTGCGCTTCAAACAATAGATTAAAACACTCTTGGAATAGTGGAGTTGATTGAGACAAGCTATCTTTCAAAGTACTCAATGAAGAACTTGAGGATTCCTCACAAAGCTCAAATTTTGCAAACGATTCGGGATGAACTATTTCTTGATTAGGAGGTTCACTTCTACCTTGACTAGTATTCTGAATGGGATAAGTTTTCCAATTCTAGTCGTGACAGTCATTGACGAAGATGAAACGAGAGAAGACTCGGGATAATGCTAAAACTCCATCTCTAGGAACAACACAAAGGAGATAAATGGATAGAACAACCAAGATGTGAGATGGACCTGGTACAAATCATCAAAAGAGGTAGCTAGAATAGTCGAGATTAGACTATCACAACACAAGGTACAAAAGGCATAAAGAGATAAGGTAAACCAATGAGAGAAAACACGAGTCAAAGCAAAGATTAATTGATTCCCAACTTGGGACAACCAATTTCTGACAGTGAACAACAGGAAAATAGAAAAATAGACCTCAAACAAAAAGAAGATCAGGAAAAAGTTTGACCAGTCAATGGGAATTTAGTCTTTGTTTTTGAAATCTAGATACAGGTTCGTGCAAAAAAGTACCAGGTCATGTGAGAAAACACCAAACTTCACACGAAAGAAAAAAGTCTCACACAAGAAAGTGCTCTGAAAAGGTGAAACTTCATGCAGGAAAAATCCAAAGTCTGACAGTTTGACACAATTTTTGAGGTAAAAGTTGAATTTTGAGATGCAGCCTGAATTGATGTCTGACAAAAAATCCAGTTTCCTAACAGGTTTGAAGTACATTTTAGTCAACAATCTCATTTTGAGGTTTCAAGCATTCATTTAAAGACACAAAGGTTTAGACCAAGCAGTTGTGATACAAGAAGTAGTTGTTAACAGACCTATCAAGGACAAAGCAACTTGATAGTATCAAGGGAGTCTTTGTTTGATCATGATTGGACAATGTTTAAGACTTGATAATAGACACATAGCTATCCCTACCAAAAAAAATGGTGAGAAGACAAAACCTTTGCCCCACTGCTTATGCACATACGTGCACCTCACACAGTCATGTCACCCCCTAGAGGGTGCCTATGTTTTCAGTGTTTCCAAGGAATCAATAGTATATGTTCAAAGGTTACCCTTGTGGCATGGGCTAGTGTCGTATACCACCTTCAAGCGTCCAGGTGTATGCCTATGCTGGGAATCTATGGGAGAGATTCTTCCCCCTCCTTGCGCAAAGATTATGTCTCCTTTCAGAGGTGAACCGGTTAGGCCACTAACTATGGAAAGTTATTAGTGGGATTCCATTCATACTAACCTTTGGTGCCCCTAATACAGGGCTAGGGCCTCGCAGCCACACCAACACCTAAAAGCCATACACCCCCGCAAGTAGGGCTAGGAGTTGCGCCACTCAGTACAATAGACAGAGCCTTCTCAAGATGATGTCAAAATCAAGAGAAGGAAGTTAACATGGTTTCAGAGTCTTTAGACTCAACAAAAAATTCTTTATTAAAGTGAGGTGGAATCACCGGTGAAAGGTGCGTACTCACTTGGATCATTCTTGGAGGTTCAACTTCTGGCATGCCCTCTAAAGGTGACACAACTTGGCTTAGATCTGAGGGTTTGATTTTTTGTTTCTCTCAAAGAGAGAAGAACATACTTCTCTACCTCATCACTTCACCCAAACACATCAAGAAAATTCATCACTGAGTTAGCTTCAGTCCACCAAATTCATAAGCTTTTGGGTTTCTGGTTCTCTCAAAGAGAGAAGAGCATAATCCCCTGGCAAGTAGAAGTGTTAAAGATTCACTACCTTTCCCCGCTTCCCCAAGAATCTATCATATTACTAGGATCATTAGGTTTTTGGATTCATTCATGGTCATCACCTCCATGTAATGAAGAGCCAAATTCCCTAGCCCACTATCAAAATTCTCAAGAAATTTTAATGGAGCCCTAATTAGACTATGTGAATGAAAGCAAGAAAATAAACATAATGTTTTAATTATTCTTTGGCAATCATCCTACAATCAAACCATTAGCATGTTTTATGTTCTTCGACAAACGTCTTGCAAAAAACTGTTATGCTATGAAAAGAACAGAGAAATGGAAATTAACAGCAAACAGAAACTGTTAGAAATCTGGAATAGAAAATACAAAGACTGGAAAATTTTTAAAAACTGGAACCAAATCTCACGTGACGAAGTACTCCATAGCGCGCGAGAAAGCACAGGATGTTGCACAAGGATGCGAAAGTTCATGTGAGAGAGTGCTACTGAGAGTGAAACTTCATGCGGTATGCTCTGGATTCTCACACGAGAATTCATACACAGGAAATTATGGACGCACGACAAAGCTCAAATTTTCTATTAGAAAAATCAAGAATGAGGCCAAAAATTGATCTTTTTTGCACCACGGTGGGTGCCAGAATGTATGTGGTTGAACGTGGACCTCTAATCCAACTACACACACAACATAGTCATTACTCACACAATCAATTTATGAAAATGAGTATTGATTACTCAATTCAAAATTCATGGTGAAGCGACCTGTTGCCTTCTAATTAATCAGGGTGTTTAATTACTCTCAGATTGGAGAGCCAACAACCATAAGACCGAGTTAATATGAAGGATTTTCAAAGCTAGAAAAGATGAGCAAAACTGAAATTACTCTAGAATGAAGTGCAATTTAAACTAAGAATGGAGATGCAATTATACTAAGAGCTTGAAAGAAATATGAGATGCAAGTTTAATCTAAATAAATTGAAAGAAATATGAGATTAAACTATGAGCAAGTAAGCAAATTAAACTAATATGAGAATGCAATATTATATTAAAATGAGATTAAGCTAATTATGCAATTGAAAACTTGAAAATATGAAATAGTTGAGGCTAAAAATGACTATATTTTAGTTACTTTCCAAATTGTCCTCCTTTCGAATGAAGGGGAAGGTTCATTAAATAGACTAGCCCGGGGGAGGAATGAAGAGGTTCTTGATTCGAAACAGTTGACCCTTGATTCCCGATTGAGATAAAAAGGCATGAATTACTTAATTAAAAGAATGTTTATTTCCACATAAGGGTGACCATTTGAATAATTTGAATTATTAATTCAAATAAAGGTGTCCATTCAAATAACAAGTAATATTGATTCCTTTTTTATGTGTATTAGCCAAATGGGGTGGGGTTTAATTTAATTTAAAGCACAAAGGACTTTAGAATTAAATTAATTTATCATTGAGATTATTTAGCTAATAAAGTCGAATACTTAGGAATTAATTATGTTGTGAGATTAATGTAAATTAGGGTTTTTGCAATTGACATCAAGTCAAATAAAGTCAGGTAGGAGAGAGAAAATGCCTAGTAAAATAGGACTTTGAAGATGTAGAAATTGAAGAAAATGCACCAAAATTGATTGAAATTATTAGGTGCCAATTTTGGGGTATTACAATAAGGACACATAGAACAATAGGTTTGGGGACTTAGACTTATGTTCAATCCTTAGAAATGGTTTGGGGAACTAATTACTAGATGAGTGACTACAGTACCCTAGTTTGCATTATTAGATGATCTTGTTTAATTTATGTTCATTTCATGCAAAGATACATGTAAAGGAAAATAAATTTTTGCATCTAAAGATTACATGTATATATATGAAAAATAACTTGTATATAATATACAAGGAAAATAACTTTCAAAAGAAAATTCAATAGTACAAGCATACATAAAAGGATGAACATAAATAATAAGGGTGCCAGACATTGCCTAAAGTGATGAATTTTTGACCCAGGTATGAATCTAGTGTGCCCCTGTGTGATCCAGAACCTACAAAGAAAAGAGAGATGGGGGTTAGATAAAAAAAATATCTAAGCAATGAATGACATCCTATTACTTCTCCTCATCTATTATTATGCATGTGCATAGTCAAGCCATACACTTCTGAAAGAAAAACCATACTACAGGACATGTGCACTCAGAAGAATGTTGCAGAAAGTAAGGCATTCATGACCAAGCATGAGTAAGAAATGGAAGGGGCATATATCATCATCAAATTAGAGGAGAAAAGCATCAAATATGCATATTAAGGGAGGAGTACATCATGGATTTCAAGTAAAGATCATAACATCACAACATGGTTGGCAGCCCCAAGGAGGCCCCATTGCATGCAGTGAGTAAGCTACATCAAAACAAAGAGGTACACAAATCTGATCATCTATACATTAATGCTATGGCATGGAGTATATTTGAATTTTCATTTTAAAGGATAAGTAAGAAAGCTACATGATGCTAATGAAATTAACAAAGGTACAAATCTAATGAAGCAATGAAGCTTCCCACATTCTATGTGCTTTGAGCCAATGAAATTTTCATCATCATGATGAAGTAATAATTCATTACATGTCTTACTAATGTCCCTATTTGATTGGATGGTGCTATGTTTGTTATATTGTTTCTATCAAAATAGAATGATAGTGGTGATTCAATGCATCTACAACCTCAACAACATGGTAGCATTGATCCAATAACATAAAATACATTACAAATTCCAAGCTCACAGTCTCAATGAAATAAACAGTGTATAAAACAATATATGGTGTACAACAACAACAAGCATGCAATGACAACAATAACATTGCATGATACCTGAGCTCAAATTCAAAACAATAAGTATATTAATGTATGATCTAATAGTAACAACCTCATTGATCATTACCTTTCACTCCTCCATCATTATAAAAGAGATAAATATCTACAACTATATTTCATAGTTCCTCCTTTGAAGTATATATATATTTCACCAGCCAATCAAATAGGGACATGAGGTGCTCAAACAGTGAGCTCATAAACAATGCATGATGCCCTGGCTTGCAACCTGCAAGCCATCAAGACATTTCCTCATGAAATGATCATAAACGAGGAGTACCACATAGTGAATATCAACAACAAAACAAATAAAGAGAGATCAAACACTTCACACAATTTCTTGAAGGTAATAGAAACGATTCCCTTGCTCTCAAAGATCACGGGTCATCAAGCATTCCAAATTAAAATATGTAAACAATGTCAGTATTAAACAGTGAGCTCATGAACAATGTATAATGCCCTAGCTTGCAATCCGCGAGCCATCAATATATTTCCTCAAGAAATTATCATAAATGGGGAGTACCACATAGTGAATATCAACACCAAAACAAATAAAGAGAGATCAAACACTTCACACAATATATGTTGTTTTAAAAGATTTTATTAAGACTAAATATATTATTTTATGAGCTCACTGTTTGAGCACCTCATGTCCCTATTTGATTGGTTAGTGCTTTGTTTGTTATATTGATGCTATTAGATCAAATGGGGACATCAGTAATAAAATAGGGACATCAAATGGGGACATCAATAATATAATAGGGACATCAAGAATAAAATAATACACTTATTGTTTTGAATTTTAGCTCATAAAGATTAAGATATCCCTATTTTATTACTAATGTCCCTATTTACATCTTTTCGTCAAATGACCCAAAAACATCAAGAATGGTCTTATATGGTCGCTAATAGCCAACTTTTAGAAGAATATGAATGAATGCAAACATACATAACTGTGTGAACATAAATAATGAAGGTACCAAACATTGTCTGAAGTAATGAAGTGTTGACCCAAGGTTCAATCCAGTATGCTCTTATATGATCCAAAACCTACAAGGAAGGAAAAGATGGGGTTAGATCCAAAGGATCTAAGCAATGCCTGGCACCTTATTACTGATCCTTATCTACAATTATGAATGTGCATAGTTAAGCCATACACTTCTAAAATGAACTATGCTACAGAACATGTGCACTCAGGAAACATATGCATGCAGTGAGTAAATCAAGACCAAAATGGAGCAAAAAGTATGATGTCAAATGTGTTATCAAGAAAAACCTCATGGGATGTGAGTCAACATGGTATATATGTTGTTTATAAAAGATCAGTAAAAGGACATCTACAACCTCAACAACATGGCAATATAAATCCAATAACAGGAAATACATTACAAATGCCAAGCTCACGGTCTCAATGAAATAAATACTGTATAAAACAATAAATGATGCCCGAGCTCAAATTCAAAATAGTAAGTATATTAATGTATGATCTAATAGAATCAACCTCATTGATCATTACCTTTGACTCCTCCATCATTATAGAAGAGATAACTACCTAAAACTATATTTCATAATTCCTCCTTTGAAGTCGTAGGTTAGTTTAAAATGAAGAAAGTATACAAACTCACCAATTTAATCCCAAACTTTCATAACATTACATTCTTGTTGTTGTTATGGTGCACAACAACAACAAGCATGCAATGAAAACAATAACATTGCATGATGCCTGAGCTCAAAAGGGGGTGCCAAGATTTTATTAAGCCTAAATATATGATGTAAACTCATAATTATACTTGATATATATAATACAATGGTATGTAGTATAATATATACATTTGTGAGATGTGATTAATTCTAGTTATATGATGTTTTGGGATTAAATTGGTGAGTTTGTATAGTTTCTCCATTTTAAACTAACCTATGACTTCAAAGGAGGAATTATGAAATATAGTTGTAGGTAATTATCTCTTCTATAATGATGGAGGAGTCAAAGGTAATGATCAATGAGGTTGCTGCTATTAGATCATATACATTAATACACTTACTATTTTGAAAACAATAACATTGCATGATGCCTGAGCTCAAATTCAAAATAGTAAGTGTATTATTTTATTACTAGTGTCCCTATTTTATATAATAGCATCAATATAACAAACATATCATCGACCAATCAAATATGGACATGAGGTGCTAAAACAGTGAGCTCATAAATAATGCATGATGCCCTAGCTTGCAGCTCGCGAGCCATCAAGACATTTCCTCATGAAATGATCATAAACAGGGAGTACTACATAGTGAATATTAACAACAAAACAAATAAAGAGAGATCAAACACTTCACACAATGCCTTGAAGGTAATAGAAATGATGCACTAGCTCTCAAAGCTCGCGGGTCATCAAGCATTCGAAATGAAAAGATGTAAAGAATGCTAGTATTAAATAGTGAGCTCATGAATAATTTATGATGTCCTAGCTTGCATCCCGTGATCCATCAAGATATTTCCTCATGAAATGATCATAAACGGGGAGTACCACATAGTGAATATCAACAACAAAACAAATAAAGAGAGATCAAACACTTCACACAATGCCTTGAAGGTAATAGAAATGATGCCCTAGCTCTCAAAGCTCATAGGTCATCAAGCATTCCAAATGAAAAGATGTAAAAAATGCAAGTATTAAACGTTGAGCTCATGAACAATGTATGATGCCCTAGCTTGCAGCCCATGAGCCATCAAAACATTTCCTCATGAAATGATCATAAATGGGGAGTACCAGATAGTGAATATCAACAATAAAACAAATAAAGAGAGATCAAACACTTCACACAATGCCTTGAAGGTAATAGAAATGATGCCCTAGCTCTCAAACCTCATGGTTCATCAAGCATTCCAAATGAAAAGATGTAAACAATGCCAATATTCAATAGTGAGCTCATAAACAATGTATGATGCCCTAGCTTGCAACCCACGAGCCATCAAGACATTTCCTCATGAAATGATCATAAATAGGGAGTACCACATAGTGAATATCAACAAAAAAACAAATAAAGATAGATCAAACACTTCACAGAATGCCTTGAAGGTAATAGCAACGATGCCCTAGCTCTCAAAGCTCACGGGTCATCGAGCATTCCAAATGCTAAGATGTAAACAATGCCACTAGTAACATTCATATTGTGCCATTAAATCAACAAATGTCATCAAAATGAAATTGATTTAATGAGAAGACAAAGCTTGAATGCTTACCTCAAGTGCCAGTGCCCTCTTCCCACATGGTGTCGGCCTCTTCACGCACACCAAACTTGAATTCCCTCTTTGTGCCACATAAAAGTGCAATGTCATCTTTGTGGCAGCTCTTCAAATTCACAAAAATTACAAATGACACTTTCTTGTTCTTTTTCTTTTATTTATAACCAAGTGGGTGTCGCAATTACAACGTTATCATCACTATTATGACACCATTGGGGGCATTTGCAAAAAAAACACAAATGGTAGTGGCGTTGCAAATTGGCGTCAAAATTTGACCCCAAATGTTGTAGTGAGGGAAAGAAAGAAGGATATTGCAGATTGGAGACAACTCACCATCTAGGAAGCTTGTACTCCTATTAAAAAATGAAAGTTATATCTTAGAACATTAGGGGCCTGAATGGACCTCACAAGCAGGATATTTTGAGAAACCTGGAAAGAGATCACAAACCTGATATTATTGTTATCCAGGAGACTAAAATGGTGAAAGAAAAAGTGGAAAATATTAGTGTCTTTAAAAACTATGGGGTGGTTGGTTGTAGCTATAAAGGAGCGTATGGTGGGTTAGCTATTTTTTGGAACCTTTTCAAAATAAAAGGTGAGATTTTGTGTGAAGATAGGAATATCCTTAGCATTAATTTTGTTCTCATTAGAAATGGCTTTGAATGGGTTATCAGTAACATTTATGCTCCTATTACCCAAAATTTTTTATCATACAATTTTGGCCACAGGTGGAGTAAAATGAGGCTCCCATAAGGGTAGAGCCCAGCCTGTGAGAGAGACCTTATAAATTTTCTGGTCTTGGTTGTGTTTCCTATCATCTTTTCTCTCTTTGTCTACCTGCAATATTGTTTTAACTTGCGAAGAAAATCTACAAGGTTTCATGGCTTGCACCCTTAGCCTTAGATTGTTCATGATGTCGCCAGGCTCCAGTTCAAATCACATGTGCTTAATCGCAAAAACCAGTGAGATATTTGAGTTTGAAAATGTGTAAGAAATAACTATTGTTATGTCGGGGGTTTCATAAAAGTTGTCTCAGTCACAAATCTCCAATGTTTTCTACCTCTTTGTTACCTTTTGGTCAAAATGTAAAACCCGAGATGTTTTCTACCTCTTCACACCTTCACACTTCTTCCCTGATGTCAGCTTTTCTTATCCGCACTGATGTGATCGATTGCCACTTGTCATGGCAGGCCCAATTATTCATGGCTAAAGGTGGTAAAAGTTTGATCAAAGTTAGCGATTGTCATGATGTCGCTATGAAAAAGTGCCCGAAGTTTATTCTTCACGACATCATGATAGCTGTCTGATCTTCCCAGATAAAGGTGGTTTGACAAGTGGGACTATGTCGCTAGGTGATCCGAGGTGTTTGATTTTCATTGGTTGCAAAGACGGTGACTTGGCAGTTTCTCAGTGGGGCTAGGGTTTTCGACGTCTAGGAAAGTTAAAGTTCGGTTGATATCTATGGTTGTCACATTGCCACTATGAAAAAGTGGTTGAAGTTTACTCTTCACGGCATTGTGATAGCCATTTGATGGAAAGGTGAGTAAAGCCATGGGTCCAAGATTTCAGTCATATTGAGGTGCTCAATTTCTATTGGTTTTCAAGGAGGTGATGTGGTGGAGACATTTCAAAGGGGCTTATGACTGATTGTGTTGATTTATCTAGACCGCCCAATCTACCGGGAAAATACAAGATCGATGACCGTGTTTTACAATTTGATCAATTAGCTGTTGAGGCTGACATTTGAATCTTTCTGCAAGGTTTCATGTTGGTTTGTTATAGTGAGCCGTGAATGACAAAAGGGTAGCTTAGAATTGATTTCTCTAGGACAGTTGTAGTTAGGAAAATGATGTGATGATCTGGACGGTCGTCCTAGCCTAATTTTGCTTCCTGGAGAGCCATGTCGATTTAAATATTAGCCATTGATGAATAGGGAGGGTTGGCACCACCTATGACCATTTATACTTTTAAATTCAAAATATCTGCAAGAGATCTGATCTAAGCATTCATGGAAACCCTGACTTGCAAAGAAGTGGATGGATCGACCAACCTTTCAGAGATAGTATGGCGACTGGTGAGGCATGCAGGCATATATATGATTAGCTAAGATATTTCAAGGATGCATTTATGATCAGACATGATAGAGTTAGGGTTTCTATTATTTATATGAAAATCTATGTAACCCTAAAAGTTTGACTCCTGCCTGCGTGAAAGGGAGATGTATATATTAGTCTTTTGGAGCTCTTAGAGCTTAGAGTTTTCCTTTCTTAGGAGTTATCCATGGCATTCTTTCTACCCTTTGTCTTCTACAGTATGTAATCTTTCATTGATTTATCAGATTTAATAGAGGTTTTTCATTGCATTTTCTCTACCCTCAAGCCTTTCCCTTATCTGTATTTCTCTTATTGGGTATAATACACTGGCTTTGTTAGAGAAATCTTGGAGTTCTAGAGCCCTTATTTCTTTCATCTTATTCATGTGCTATTGTGTCTGATCTGATTTAGATAGTTTTGTGGATTTTGTTCATCCCGAGCTGTCTTGTCTCATTCCTATGCCTTTTTGCTGAAGAGAACATTTGCTTGCAGGTCACAGACTGTGTCTTTTGTTTAGACCTCTCTGTGAAACACTTATGCAAGCCTATTTTGGAAGATTGTGTCCTATTAGATCTGAGAGCCTTCATGCTAATTTGGTCAATATATTATGTTCATGTCATTTCAGTGTATCACCTAGTAGGATAGTTTTCTTATTCAGTTATTTCCCTTTCAGCATTCCTTCTATCCCTTTCCCCCCTCGAGAATTTACTTTCATGTCAAGAAGAAAATTAAGGTGATTATCCAAGAGGAACCAACCTAGAACCTGGAGGTTTCATCTTAGTTAGCAAAGGTCACACAACCTAGAGATGATCCCAAAGTCATACTTGGTTATCAAGACTACGAGAGCTTGACTAGGGTGCAAAACTTAGTGTATAACAATTTTGGCATGCCCAATGGGACTACAAAGTTTAAATTTATATTCAAAGACTCCACACCTTGGGGCATAACAATTTTGACTACTACAAAAGAGGTTTATTTGCAAAGATATGCCATCTCTGATATGCTGATAACATACTATAGACCTAGAAGAGGTCATTTTGCTGCATATCTGGTGACTCTAGAAGGTCTACTGGTTTCAAAGATCAAGTGATGGTATGTTTCAAATCTTTCATATTCAAATTCTAGCTAATTTCATGAGTAGACATGTCAAGTTACTCACCATCCTATTATGAGAATAATTCTCATCGGGCCAGTCATCAGCCATATGAAAATCAATCAAAGCCTGCTTTTACCCCAAGCTTCCATACTATACAAGGCTATCAATATATCCAGCATGCCCCAAATGATTATGCCCTTATACAAGATTATGAGTAGGCCCTCCGACAAGAGGGATCATGGGCACAAAGGGTACAATAAGAAATTCAATGCCAACTACCTCATCATGCTTACCACCCACCCACCCCTTCTCAGCCTAATTGGAAGTAGACTCAAAGCTCAGACTTAATGAAAGAGAAAGAAAAGATAAAGAATATATTGCTTAATATGATTGAGCAATTATCTGAGATCAGGGAGAAGTGAGAAATGGAAGCTCAAAGTTATGAGCAAGGGATGGTTCCCTACCAAGTGGCAAGGGCTCTTGATGATGAGCAACAAATAAGACATTTTCAAGAAGAAATTAATCACCGAGTTGGTATTGAGAAAACAAGGCTAAAATCACAAATTGTTGAACAAGAGGCTCTTAAGCCTGAGATCCCAAGTTGGAAGACACATTTTTCTATGCCTTTTATGTCTCCCCCTGGGCCCTCCCAATTTCACATCCCAAGTTTTAAGGAAAAAAGTTCTTTCCAAGAGCCTATACTTGAGATTCAGTCCACCACCCTACAAGAGAAATCTGTTCAAGAAAATTATTTATCCCAAGAGGCCCCTCTAGTCTCTCAAGATGATGAACTGCCATGGCGACCCCAATGGACTCTACCTCCTGGCTGTCAGATGCCAAGTCTTTTCAAAGATACTAGTCTAGTGTTAGAGCACGAACCTATGGCAAATGAGCTTTCATGTGATGAGGAGGAGAGGAAATCAGAGGTATCAGTGCTGAGTGATGACTGTGATAAAGTGGGACAACAAGGTGAGGAGGTGGAGATTGATACCCAACCTGAGCTCTTGGTTGATTATTTTGATGAGATTTCCTTCTTTGTTGATGAAGAAGAAGATGCTATGCTTTTATTAAATGAGCTGCCTAGTTTTGTTGATTAGGATGATAAAGTTATGGAAGAGTTTTTCCAAGAAAAGAACATAAACAAAAGCCTTGAAGAATATGATTTTTCCAACATCATAGAGTTTTTTTGTGACAAATTTCATGACAAATCCCTATTCCTTGGAGTGGAGGTTCAAAGTTATGTGCTTGTTAAAGGAGGCCTATTTTTGGATTGCCCTCTTTCTGAGAGGCTGCTACATGAGCAAGGGTGGGAGCCAGTTCTAGATCTTTAGGATATTGACAACTTTGATGAGCTCTTAGCCTATTTAAAAGAGGAAGATGATAGTCCCATAACCATAGAGGATGAGTTGACATGGTTATCCATGATGAAGGGAAACCATGAAGATAAAGAAACCATCAAGGAAAGTCTTGCCTTCAGACTTTTGAGAGGCTGTGCCATCAGATACTTGGCCCAGAAGGAGTTTACCGAGACCTCTCCATATGATCAATTAGAGGTGAGTAAACTTGATCCAATCTTTGTAGAGGCAGTTCATTACTATTTGACCACTTTCTATATGCCTCATATCTTTGTAGCTATCCTTATGCATTTAATGTAAAATATCCTAATGAGGAAGGGTAGTTACTTCAACATACCAGTGAATGGTTTTGTTTGACCAGGTTGTTGTACTAGTTAGTTTAGGTTAGGTTAGTTTCCCTATTTTGTGTTTCTTGTTTTCTAGGTTAGTCTTCCTATTTTTCAAGAAGTGCTCGAGCACAATTTTTGTTCCTCTCTCTGTCAGGAGGCTTTTGTGTTCAAGAGATGACTCCTATTCCCAATGGATTGCATCAAGGTCACTGGTTTCCAATGTCTAGCAGGCTGACATCCACCAGAAATCATCGAAATGTTACCCAAAATTTCTTATCATATAATTTTGGCCATAGGTGGAGTAAAATGAGGCTCCCACTATTAAGTTTGTGGCCTTGTCGGCAAATATACTTGCCTTGATAGATCGATATTATATAAATAATGATATTAAATATAACATATATTTAATATCTATTGTTTATAGATTTATTTATCTTGGGCCCAAAGTCAACCTGGTTTATATTTTAGATCAGGTCGGCCCTCTTGGAAAAACCTTGTGGCTCCTACATATAGGAGATTGGTTCTTGGAGAAGAACACAAAAGACATATCATGTCTCTCCTCCAAGACTCATCAATCACAGTAAGCCATCTATGAAAATATCTAGGGCTTTAGCAAAAGTGTGGAAGGCAATGAATTCATCAGGAAGATGTGATTTTTCTTCTCCCTACCCTAACAACAGTGCATCAAGGGCTGAATTCTGTACATTATCAATAGAGTCTGAGATATAAATTAGCATTGCAAACTAATCTAGTAAGGTGCAGATTCAAGACACTTACAAAGAAGATTTGGAGTAGTCAACAGTAGATCATAAAGCACATAGTGTTGGTCTATGTCACCATAGAATTCCAACTTGGGTCACATCTAGAGGATCAGATCTAAAGACTTCTTAAAAAGACATCAAGTGTTATATTCCGGGTACTATCTCTCCTTTGCCTTAAGTTAATTATGTGCTTATTAAAATCTAAAATATACTAACATGGTATCAGAGCTACCATAGAGAAAAGATCTATTTCAGACTTAGGAAATCAAGCTAAATACTTTCAACTAAGTTGGTAATCATGTCTTCTGGAATTAGACCTGAAGATAGGCTAGAGGGAGATGTTAACTTCACATCTTGGAAAATGAGGTGATTAATCATTCTAAGAGAATTAGAAATTAATTCAATCATTGAAGGCCCTCCTAAAGAAAACATGGATGATAATGAAAAGAAGGAATGGAACAAAAACAACAATAAAGCAATGAGGATAATTGTAGATAGTGTTAAAGATCATCTTGTGCCAACTATTGCAAATCTAGAAAATGCATATGAGATGTTCACCTCATTATTTGGAATGTTTCAAATAAACAATACAAATAGGGTCCTAGCCCTCAAAAACTCCCTCTCTCAAATAAAAATGAATCAAGGGGAGTCCATCACTTCATACTTAATGAGGATCAATGATTTAAGGAATCAACTATCATCAATTAGGTTCAATTATGATAATAAAGAGCTTGTTGTAATAGCTCTCAATGGATTGCCTCTCACTTGGGAAGCATTCATTCAAGGAATTAGTGCTCATTCCAAAATACCCAAACTTGATAGACTAAAGACCGATTGTCTTCAAGAAGAAGCAAGATTAATATCAAGAGGCTCAATCTTCAAGGAAGACATTCAAGTACTTTTCTCCCAAAACTCTAAGGGGGAGGCATGAAATTTCAAAAGGAAGAGGGAATATCAAGATAATGGAAATGAAGGAAGTTCAAAGGCCAAAGGGGGAAAGAAAAGGAAAACTTTCAAGGACTTCTCTAAAACTAAATGTTTTAAATGTGAGAAGTTTGGTCATATTGCTGTAAATTGTCCTAAAAGAAACAACCTTCAAGCATCCTTTGTGGAGTTAAATGTACCAGGATCAGAGCACTTGGCACTTTGAGAGGGAGTTGCAATTTGAGAGGGAGTTTAAATGGGCTCACATATCATCTAAGTTATAAAATCCTTCTACTGGTTGTTTTCATTTGCATCCTTGTTTATACTTTATGCTGTGGCTCTGTCATATTTATGTTATTTGATGACAACATTCATAACTTTTGGGAACATACATTATATTTTGACTAGCATATTCTATGTTTTTCACATTTCCTTGTTTATGCTATTTATATGTGAACATATTAGGAAATTTTATACATCTCTTGGTTTATGTTAGCATTGGAATATGTTGACATTGATTTATTCTCTGACTCATTGTCTCTGTTATGGGAAATCATAGTTGATTGTTAGATGGATGTGAGTTACTATGTTCCTTATGCTCACATACATACATTATTGGTTGGAACATTCTTACATTGGCATATGCTAGAGTTAATGTTATTATCTAGGAACATTCATATAGAAAACTATATTGCATCTTGTTGTGTTCACACTACATCTGGTTAGATGTTGGTTATCTTTAGGTGCTGAATAAATTATGTTGGAGCATAATTTAATATTATGTATGAATGAATCATACTTCCTAATACATATGGTTCTATCTAACTTATGTGGATTCATGATATGAGGTTTTCATTTATATGGTTATTAATTTGGATATACTTATGTTTTTGATTAATTTATTCTTATGAGTTGAAGAATATCATTTGATGTTCTTCAAGTCCAAGAGACTCATGGATTAGGGGTCCACATTCACATGGATCATGAATCTATTTCTAAGTAATGGGTGAGACATCATTGGATGTCAAAAGATCATTACACCTAGTAATGGGTGAGACATCATTGGATGTCAAAAGACCATTACACCTAGTAATGAGTGAGACATCATTGGATGTCAAAAGACCATTACACCTAGTAATCAATGAGACATCATGGATTTGATGTCAAAAGTCCATTACTCCCAGTAATCAGTGAGACATCATGGATTTGATTTCAAAAGTCCATTACTCCTAGTAATCAGTATGACATCATGGATTTGATGTCAAAAGTCCATTAATCTAAGCAATTGGTGAGAAATCATGGATTTGATGTCAAAAGACCATTGCTCCGAGCACTTGGTGAACATCATGGACTTGATATTTGAGAGACCAATGCTCTGAGTCTTGAAGACTCATGGATCAGGGATCCACAATTGAGTATTTGGTAAAATCATGGACTTGATGATACCATGAATATCATAGAGTTGATATTCTAAATTCTTGAGTCATGGGACTCGTGGATCTGAGAAATCCACATCTGGATAGTAAAACATCATGTACTTGATGTTGGTATGATGTCATGGATTTGACACCTCTTGAGTCTTGGTGACTCATGGATTTAGTTATCCACAAAATGGATGGTATACATCATGGACTTGATGATACCTTGAATATCATGGACTTGATATTCAAAATAGTCAAGGAGACTAGTGGATTTAGGAAATTCACAAATTGATTGGATATTTGATTCACTCATATCATGAATTGACATTTCTGGGTCTAGGAGACCAGAGGATCTGGGAGATCCACATTTGAATGATATGATGTTTCTCATATGAATATGAGATGTATGGTTTATGAAGAACAGTTGTGTTCTCATTATATCTTGTAGATAGAGATCTGCTATCTTAGATATGAGATCTATGATCTTATTGGATATGGTATCCATGTTGACTATGTCTTTGAAGGTTGATAGAGGGAGATCATTGAGTTGATCTTTGCCTCAAGTCCAAGAGGGAGTGTTAAGTTTGTGGCCTTGTCGGAAAATATACTTGCCTTGATAGATTGATATTATATAAATAATGATATTAAATATAAGATATATTTAATATCTATTGTTTATAGATTTATTTATCTTGGGCCCAAAGTTGGCCTGGTTTATATTTTAGTTCAGGTCGGCCCTCTTGGAAAAACCTTGTGGCTCCTACATATAGGAGATTGGTTCTTGGAGAAGAACACACAAGACATAATGTGTCTCTCCTCCAAGACTCATCAATCATAGCAGGCCATCTACAAAAATATCTAGGGCTTTAGCAAAAGTGTGGAAGGCAACGAATTCATCAAGAAGCTGCGATTTTTCTTCTCCCCGCCCTAACAAAAGTGCATCAAGGGCTGAATTCTATACATTATCAACAGAGTCTGAGATATAAATTAGCATTGCAACCTAATCTAGTAAGGTGTAGATTCAAGACACTTATAGAGAAGATTTGGAGTAGTCAACAACATATCATAAAGCACATAGTACTAGTCTATGTCACCATAGAATTCCAACTTGGGTCACATTTGGAGAATTAGATCTAAAGACTTCTTAGACAGACATCAAGTGTTATATTCCAAGTACTATCTCTCATTTTCCTTAAGTTAATTTTGTGCTTAGTAAAATCTGAAATATACTAACACCCACAAGGGTAGAGCCCAGCCTGTGAGAGAGAGCTTATAAATTTTTTGGTCTTGGTTGTGTTTCCTATCATCTTTTCTCTCTTTGTTTTCCTACAATCTTGTTTTGACTTGCAAAGAAAATCTACAAGGTTTTATAGCTTGCACCCTTAGCCTTAGATTATTCATGATGTCACCAGGCTCCAATTCAAATCACATGTGCTTAATCACAAAAACCAGTGAGATATTCAAGTTTGAAAATGTGCAAGAAATAACTGTTGTTATGTCGAGGGTTTCATCAAAGCTGTCTCAGTCAAAAATCTCCAATGTTTTCTCTCTTTGTTGCCTTTTGGTCAAAATGTAAAACCCAAGATGTTTTCTGCCTCTTCACACCTTCACACTTCTTCCCTAATGTCAGCTTTTCTTATCCGTGCTGCTGTGACCAATTGCCACCTATCATGGTGGGCCCAGTTATTCAAGGCTAAAGGCGGTTGAAGTTTGATCAAAGTTGGCAATTGTCATGATGTCGCTATGAAAAAGTGTTGGAAGTTTATTCTTCACAGCATCACGATAGCCGTGTGATCTTCCCAGATAAAGGTGGTCTGATAGGTGGCACCGTGTTGCTAGGTGATCTGAGGTGTTTGATTTTTATTGGTTGCGAAGATGGTGACTTGGTAGTTTCTCAGTGGGGCCAGGGTTTTTGGCATCCAGGCAAGTTAAAGTTCAGTTGATATCTATGGTTGTCGCATTGCCGCTATGAAAAAGTGCTCAAAGTTTACTCTTCATGGCATTGCCACAACTATTTGATGAAAAGGTGAGTAAAGTGGTGGGTCTGAGATACTAGTCATACTGAGGTGCTCGATTTCTATCGGTTGCCAAGGAGGTGATGTGGCTGAGACTTTTTAAAGGGGCTTATGACTAATTGTGTTGATTTATCTGGACCACCCGATCTACTGGGAAAATACAAGATCGACAGTCATATTTTAAAATTTGATTGATTAGCCATTGAGGCCAACATTTGAATATTTATGCAAGGTTTCATGTCAGTTTGTTACAGTGAGCCATGAATGACAAAAGGGTAGCTCATAATTGATTTCTCTAGGATGGTTACAGTTAGGAAAATGATGTGAAGATCTAGACAATCCTCCTAGCCTAATTTTGCTTCCTAGGGAGCCATGCCGGTTTAAATATCAACCACTGATGAATAGGGAGGGTTGGTGCCACCTGTGACTATTTATACTTTTAAATTCAAAATATCTACAAGAGATCTAATCTAAGAATTCATGGCAACCCCGACTTGCAGAGAAGTGGATGGATCGGCCAACCTTTTAGAGATAGTTATGGCAATTGGAGAGGCATGCAAACATATATCTAATCGGCTAAGATATTTCAAGGATGCATTTATGATAAGACATGACAGAGTTAGGGTTTCTATTATTTATATGAAAATCTATGTAACCCTAAAAGTTTGACTCCTACCTACATGCAAGGGAGATGTATATATTAGTCTTTTGGAGCTCTTAGAGCTTAGAGTTTTCCTTTCTTAGGAGTTATCTGTGGCATTCTTTCTGCTCTTTGGCTTCTACAGTCTGTAATCTTTCATTGATTTATCAGATTTAATAGAGGTTTTCCATGGAATTTTCTCTACCCTCAAGCCTTTCCCTTATCTATATTTCTCTTATTGGGTATAATATACTGGCTTTGTTAGAGAAATCTTAGAGTTCTAGAGCCCTTCTTTCTTTCAGCTTATTCATGTGCTATTGTGTCTGATATGATTTAGATAGTTTTGTGGATTTTGTTCATCTTGAGCTATCTTGTCTCATTCCCATGCCTTTGTTCTGAAGAGAATGTTTGCTTGCAGGTCATAGTATGTGTCTTTTATTCAGACCTCTCTGTGAAACACTTATGCAAGCCTGCTTAGGAAGATTGTGTTCTATTAGATCTGAGAGCCTTCATGCTAATTTGGTCAATATATTATGTTCATGTCATTTTGGTGTATCACCTAGTGTTCATGTCATTTTGGTGTATCACCTAGTAGGATAGTTTTCTTATTCAGTTATTTCCATTTCAACATTCCTTCTATCCCTTTCCCCCTCAAGAATTTACTTTCATGTCAAGAAGAAAATTAAGGTGATTATCCAAGAGGAACCAACCTAGAACCTAGAGGTTTCATCTTAGTTAGCAAAGGTCCCAGAACTTGGAGATGATCCCAAAGTTATACTAGGTTATCAAGACTAAGAGAACTTGAATAGGGTGCAAAACTTAGTGTATACTAGCTCCCAACACTAAGGTGGGTAGGAATAAGTACATGAAGACTATTGAGAATCATAGACTCTCCCTTCCTAATTCTCTATGGCTTTTGATGGGTGATTTCAATTCCCCTCTGAAGGATAATGAGAAAGTTGGAGGTGTGGACTCTAAGAAAAAGATGGAAGGGAGGATTGATCTTATGGACCTGATTAGTAGAAAAGGGTTATTTGATGTTGATCTTAAAGGATTGAATTATACCTGGTCGAATAGGAGGATAGGTAGGGTCTTATTCAAGTCAGGTTGGATAGAGCCCTCATTTCTGGTAACTAGTTTAATAGTTTTTTTTCTTTATCTTCTTTTACTAAAGTTGCTTCAGATCATTTTCCCATCTCTTTTGTGGTAGACCCTTTGATAACTGATAGAAATGTACCCTTTCATTTTGGGAAGACCTGGTTGGACCATTCAGATATTGAGATCAGGATTAAAGAGTGGTGGGATGTTCAAATCCAGGGTTTTGCTATATTCAAAGTGGCCAAAAAACTCAGTCACATTAAAGAGAACATTAAAGCCTAGAGTAAAAGTGTTTATGGTGACATGTTTAAGACTAAGATCTCACTTAAGTCTAAGTTGGATTCCATTCAAGATACTATTCAACATGTTGGCCTCTCTCAAGATCTTAAGGATAAAGAAGAGAATCTTTTGGCTAATTTTCATAATATTATTTCTAAGGAGGAAGTGTACTAGAGAAAAAGATCTAGATCTTTGTGGTTGAAAGCTAGAGACAAGAACACTCATTTCTTCCATTTGTCCACTTCTAAGAATAGGGCCTCCAACATAATTTCCAGCATCTGCCTACATACTGGTGTAGTAAACAATGATAAGGATATTTTGAATGCCATGATGGATTTTTTCTCCTCTTCTATCTAAAGACAATTCTTTATCTCTAGTAGACCAAGATCTCCTCCTTGAATCTATTTCCCCATTGATGGATGAGAGAGATAATAAGTTGTTGATTTCCATCCCTTTGTTGGAAGAGATTAAAAGAGTGGGTTTTTATTTTGAAGGTGAGAAATCTCCGGACCTGGATGACTTTCCTTTATTTTTCTTCCAGAAGTTTTGGGGCTTTTTTGGGTTGGAAATTGGTAATGTGTTCAAGGAGTTCTTTGGCTCTAGATCTCTTCTGAAGGAATTGAATGCTACATTCATTGTTCTCATTCCTAAAAAACCTGGTACAAATATAGTGGATTTCTTTAGGATGATTAGTCTTTGCAATTTTATCTATAAGATCTTCTCCAAGGTATTAATGTTGATATTTCTTTCTATTCTACCTAATATCATCTCTCCTCAACAAAGTGGTTTTATTCCGGGTCGGAAAATTTTGGATTCTTTTATCAAATTCCATGAAGTGATTCACTCTTCTCTTGCCTCTCAGAATCTTGGTTTTATTCTAAAATTAGATCTTTCGAAGGCCTATGATAGGGTGGATTGGGCTCTGTTGTTTTAAGGTTCTTAAGGCATTTGGTTTCTATGATAAATTCATTCAGCTGGTCAATCAACTCATCAGTACTACTACTGCTGCTATGATTGTTAATGGGTCCTCACCCAGATGTTTCAAACCTTCTAGAGGGCTTCACCAAGGGGATCCTTTTTCTCCTATCATTCTTTCTATTATGGCAGAATTTCTTGGGAGTTTCTTTCAAATTTTGGTGGCAAAGGGTTTGGTTAAAGGCATAAAGCCTTCTTTGACTGTGAATTCTTATTCCCATGAGAAGTTTGTTGATGACACGGTGATAATGGGATCTTCTTCTATTTCTAAAGCCAACAATGTGAAGAAAGACCTCTCTTTTCTCCATTGCTATGGGTCAATCTATCAATTGGGAGAAGAGTTCTTTTTTTCATTATTAACATTCCCTTAGATAGACAACATAGAATAACAAGGATCATTGGTTGCTCTATTGGTGAATTTCCTTCTACTTACCTAGGCCTCCCTCTGGGTGTTAAGCTGACCTATTCTTTTTGGTTAAATATTATGGAGAGATTTAACAGAAAACTTGCTGGTTGGAAAGGTGTTCTTTTGAGTCAAGCTAGAAAACTTCAACTCTTGCAAGACTCTTTGCAAAGTCTTCCTATCTATGATTTGAGTCTTTTCAAAATTCCCTCTAAATTTTTTGATATTATTAAAAAAATCTAGAGGAATTTCCTTTGGTCTGGAGTCGAGGATAGAAAAAGACTGTCTTTGGTTGCTTAGGATAAATTGTGTAAACTCAAAAAATGGGGAGCCTTGGGGATTCGTTTGATTAGGGTGGTTAATAATGCCTTATTGGCCAAAAAAATCTAGCGGATCTATGGTGAGCAAAAGAAATGGATCCAAATCATTCATAATAAGTATCTTTTCCCTTTCACCCATATTTATGATTTTCTAAAATCGAAAGTAATGATTAATGGCTCGACAATTTGGAATAGTATCCAGCAAGCTAAAAGTACAACTTTCATTGGGCCGAAGTGGATGTTGGGTAATGGTTACAGAATTAAGTTTTGGGAAGATTGCTAGCTTAAGAGCTCTTGCTTTCTCCTAACTGTAATATTCAACCTCTCATTCAAGAGTCTATCCAGAGATTTGGTCCATAGGTTAGTAATTATTGGAGGAATCAATCGTGGTTTGATCTGGCACTTGTGGATGATTGCCTAAAACCTTTGATGTTGGATCTCAATGTGTGGAGACTTGAGCCATTGGTGGAGGATTCTTGGATCTAGGCTACTCATCCCTCTGGGTCCTATATTGTTGCCTCAGCCTCAACTCTTCTTCTAGATCATTCGAATCCTCCCTTGTTCTAGGCTAAGGTTTGGGATAAGAGGTTGATTCCTAAAATTAACTTGTTTTATTGGTTGGTTTTGCAGAATAAGATTTTTACTCTAGATAATATTAAAAAGAGAGGGATGATATTAGCTAATCTTTGTTTCCTTTGTATGAAGGAGAAGGAAACTGTCTTCCATTTAGCTGTTTCCTATCCTTTCTTGTGGAAAGCTTGGAACATTGTTCTGAGTATTTGGAACCAATGTTGGGTTTCCCTGGCTACATGCAAGATGTTTTTATTCAATGGAGAAATGTGGATGTGGGAATTGATAGAAACCTTTGGAATATTATTGCTCCTCATATTATTTGGAAAATTTGGAGAGAGCATAACAATGGGGTTTTCAGAAACAATTATTTGCCTCCTTCTATGGTTGCAGAGAAAATCAAAAGAAGTATCAAGGAGTATTGTGCTACTATGATGGGTGAGTCGAAGCTAGATTTCTATGCTAGCAACAACCTTAACAAATTTACCAAAGTCTCTAAGTCTTTATGGGAGAATTCTATTTGGCTCTCTCCCCCCAAAGGTTGGATTAAAGTCAATTTCAATGGGGCCTCTAAGGGCAACTCGGGTCTGGCTGGGTGTGGTGGGATCATTAGGGATGATGAGGCGAACTGTCATACTATTGTGGCCTTCCCTATAGGTATTCATTCTAACCACATGGTGGAAGTGGCGGGCCTTCTCTAGACCTTAAAACTTATTGATTTATCCAAGTGTAATAAAGTGTGGATTGAGGGTGATTCTATGAATATTTTAGATTGCATCAAGGGAAAATCTAAACCATGGTGGACAATTAAAGCCTTTATTAAAGATTCTCTTGAAATCATTAATACTTTTCATGATGTATTGATCTCACATGTGCATCATGAGGCCAATGGAATGGCTGACGCTATGGCTAACTTGGTTTTCAAATCAGAGGCTATCATGATTTGGCATGGCGGCAGTAATCTTAATGTTGATTTGAAATCTAAAGATAAGTATGATAAGATTCATAGTTGGAGGGTTGATTTGGCGTATTGTCATAGTAATAATGATAAGAAATATTTTAATTAAGGGTTGTAATATCATTATGGAAGGTTTTGGATTTCCCAAGGCTGAGAGGAGAAGACACGAGTTCATTAGAGTGGTGATGGGTTTTTCCTTTGTCACTATTTTTGTTTTGTGCATGCTTCTTGCTGACAATCCTTTCTAGTTTGAAGGTGTCACAACTAGTATGGGTGAGGAGTTGAATCATCGAATGAGAAGGAGGTCTAGGATAAGCTATGTAAAGGAGGGCTTACTCCTTTTATGGAAAGATTGCATGGGTTTGATGAAGAGGTCACCAAAATATTTGTTGATAGTTGGAAGGATGGCACTATGAATATTGGGGGAATGGAGGTCAAAATTACTGAGGACCTCATTGCTGAAGTCTCAAGCTTAAGAATGAAATGGATGAAATTTTATAGGGATAAGAAGATCTCCTACAATATCATTCATCATTTTCCCAATGATGAAGAGAAAGTGAGCAATTTGATCAAGGATTCTGAGGGGGTTCTATGATGTTGAGGGTTTCAAGGAAATCTGGTCCAATGTTATGGTGGCCATTATGGAGTATATTACCCTCGATGGGAGGTACAAATGAGCCCATTCTTACCATTTTGTCCTTCTTTGTCATTTTAGGCATAAGGTTAGGGTTTCCTTTCCCTTCTATTTGCTTAGTTCTCTTCACCAGATCATTGCTAGACATAAAAGGAAAGAGAGTAAGCATGTTCTTCATGAAGGGCTTATTCTTCTTATTGTGGATCATTTCAAGAAGATTGCTGCTCTCAACCCGATTCCTCCTCAGATTTTGGGTGGTGGGTCTCCTAAGAGTTTGGAAAAAAGAGGTAGGGATGATGAGTGAAAGGAGGGGTCGGCCTCTAAAAAGTTGAGATTTGTGAAGAAAAGTGGCATGAAGTCTGAGTTGAAGGGGGAAAGTGTTGAGGGGTTTTCAGATATGAAAGGGAATTCTTAGAAAATAATTGATGATGACAATAAGGGCACTCTGTCTGTTACTGGTAGTAAGTCAGAAGTGGAGGGTGATAAAAATATTAAGACCAGTATGGAAATGGAAGAGAATAATGACCCTGGTGGTGAGAAAGTTCCTATCCTGGTCGATTATGATAGTTTTATGGACTATGATGTTCCTCTCTCCCTGCATAAGGAGATTCCCTCCTCTTCTAGAAATATTTGTTTCCTAAAGGTTGTTGACATGTAGGAGAGAAATGTTAAACTTCTCAAGGAAGACCTGGAAGATATAATTGATCCCCCATTTGGAGTCCTGCAAATTAAAAAAGCTATGTATATGTACTCATTTTGTTTGGTTAAATAGGGTTCTCATAAAATCAAGACTCTGAGTCTTAAATTTAGATCTCTTACTACCAAAGTTGATAATATCTAGGAGAGGCTGGACTCTGGGTCTAATTGGAAGGACAAAGTTGTGGAGAATAGGGACGACAAGAAGATGAGTCTGCTGATGGAGAAAGTGGATAAAATGGAGTCTACCCTCAAGGAGCTTCTCTTGGACAACAATCTCTTTATGGGGACTGCGGTTGACTGCATTAATAGCATCAAGCAAGAGCTGAACATAGGGTCCCCTATGAAGGCTGAAGATACCAAAGATGATGATGAGGACCAGACTGGGTTAGGCAAGTGTACTAGATCTTCTAAGAAGAAGATTTGGGATAGGATTTTGGAGCTCTCTGATCTCAATGCTGCCATTAGTAAGATGTCTAATGTTAAAAAAGACATGGAGGCAACTCTGCTAGAGTTTGCCTAGTTTCTTGTTGTTTTATGTTTTCTATTTTTCTCTTTGTTTCTGTTACTTGGTGTCTGTTTCTGGTTACTGGTTTTTGGCTGGGTTTTGGGTCTACTAGCGGGCTGTTTTACAACCCAATTTCTTTTTGGTGGGCTTAATGTCTAATCTTTTGTTGTAATTTTGTATGGGGTTTCAGGTCCCCCCAAAACCTATTTTTACCAGTAATAAAAAACACATAGGATTGCATGGTTAAAGGTAGTATCCTATGGTATTTGTGATACATCATACAACACCAAGAACATTCATTCTAGACAAATTTAAATGAATTCATATTAAGAATTAGATATAGCATTCATTGCATCATGTTTCCTACATTTCAATGCTTGAGTTCTTATCAAGCCCCACCAAGAAGCCCTTGGAACATAGGGTAATAAATGCATTGTTATATATATATATATATATATATATATATATATATATATATATGTATATGTATGTATGTATGTATGTATGTATGTATTTATGTATACATACATACATACATACATACATACATGATATATATATATATATATATATATATATATATATATTATATATATATATATATATATATATATATATATATATATATGTATATATATATATGTATATATA